>CM029767.1:31508148-32758148 GCA_017562165.1 Ectropis grisescens
ATTGTGAATTATCGACTCAAACCTTGGGGCAGCCAGGAGATTACTAAGTCTGAGATTTTTCTACGAGAAAAAAAGAACGAAGAGTTACGAAGTATAAGCTTGGTCGATGAGGCGACGATTTCCGTCCGTAATTTTTTTTCACAATACAAACAAGCCCGCGCAAAAATAATCCAGCTGGAGGCGGAAAAGATGAGCTACTTGAAAACAATTCAAGATTTAAAAAATCAGATTGAAACACAGCAACACCAACGTCCGGGGCACAAGCGCAAGTGTCGAGCTCCTAAATAGGTATCTCACTGTGCGTATATGAGTCTAGGATACTCCTGAATCCATATATTTTAAAATACAACACGCTGACCATATCTGTGAAGGCTTATATCTAAAGGACATATTTCGTATTAATGGCACCACAAAACCGATAATAGCAGATTTTATGTCGGTTGGCACGCGGCTACGAGGGGACATTTTTAATGCATACAAAACTTTTAACAAACAACACTGAAATGACAAATACCTCCTGTCCCGAACTCGAAGGCGAAAACAAACCGTTGTACATATCTGAAAATTTGACTTCAAGTGAGCGTCACCTGCTCTACCTTACACGCGAGTTTGCCAAACAAAATAGTTACCGGTATTGCTGGACTTCCTACGGTCGCATCTACCTAAGCAAGGAAGACAGGTCTCCACATAATGGCGTGACATACGAAAAGACTAGAAAAATGACCTGAACAATATAGCCACAGTGGCTACACTACACACGCAGCGCTGCACCGCAAGCTACCTACCTTGGCTACAAATTGGCGATCCCGCGAGTCTTCTCTAGAAAAGCAAGCCAGGGAGGCAAGCCAAGTTCAAGTAAAAAAAAGACGTGTGGCACTCGGGGACTGCCGCGGTAAAGCATTTTATCGAGAGGCGTGCCAAAAGGCTCATAGGCAAAGACATCGCCGCAAAATTGCTAGGCTTATCGGATTTTTATCGAATACACTTCGGAGACTGTGCAACTGATCTGTATGATCTAATACCACCTTGCCCTTTTCTCTATTAGACTTTTCGTAACTCGAAGAAGCGGCACTGTTTCATGTTTGATATTATAAAGATACGGACGAAGAGGTTTGACTCTACTTTTGTGAAAATAACGTCTAGGCTGTGGAATGAGTTTCCGGAGTGGGTTTTTCCTGATAGATATTATCTTGGTGGTTAGGTTGGTTGAGAGTGAATCGGTTTCTTCTAGGTAAACACGCTCAATCGTAGACCGCATCGTCGCTTAACATCGGACGAGATGGCGGTCAAATGTAAACCTATAAAAGTTAAAAAAGTAATATATTATGCAGTTTAATACTATATATAATAGGTAAATTTACTTACCTTATTTGTTTGTTACGGAGTCAAGTATAAGAGCCACGTTAGCTATATATTCATATCGGATTGCTTTTTTAGTACAAATAAACGTAGATCAATAATTATAGCAAGGAACAAGGAAGGAGGATTAATTATATAGGTACACAACTTTTTATTAAGACAAAATAATAGCAATGGCAGCTACACAGGTAGTAAGACCTACACCAGTAATGTGCTGGATCGTAAAAAAAGTACATTCACGGATACGGATCTGAATGTGGATATATAAAAGACCGTTCTATGTAAAGGTTGATCCAGTAAGATATTGAAAGAAATGTTGATCCACCTTTTTGCAATGTATTATCGGCTCTTTACAAATATAAACGATATACTTTGATCCGAAGTTGAAATGGAAGGGTTGTTCGGGGAACTGCAGCGGTCTCTTTCCAACATACTTGCCATCAAAAAATACATTAATAAAATATTTTTGTGGATCCGTAACGGTCGCAAAAATTATACCGATGAGTCAAATGTGCATCCGTTTCGCAACCTGTCGATTAGGTACCTACACATAAAGGAAATGTTACTTAAACTTACATTAAACTTATGTTTTTTGTTGAAAACAATAATATCCTTTTAATTGTCTAAATGTTAGTAATGTAAAACGGATTAGAGATGTTACATAATTAAAATGATTATGATTGATAAAAAATGTTTTTTTTTCCACATGCCATCACAACTCAACTTTGATATGATGCGAGAAGATCGTTTTATGCGATACTAGATGTCCGCCCCGGCGTTGCCCGTGGTACATTTTATAGTACTAATCAGGATCCCGTACATATACAACGGTGAAAGAATGACTGAAATCGGTTCAGTCATTCCTAAGAATATCGCTTTCAAACAAAACACCTCTTCACCCTCTTCAGCTATCTGCTACGCCACCTGTCGGAAATTTGTTATACCAACTCAGATTTAGAAAAAAAATGATTAGCAAAGGTTTTATATCCAAGAGGAAGGTATGTAATCTGTGATATTCAATGACGCAATCTTAGACACATGCTGTCATGTGTCATGTCAAAGCACGAAACGTTCGAAAGGAATATTTTTTTCCGATTTTGTTACATTCTTGATTCATGCTCCAATTCTATTAATAGTAGCGTTATTTTCTATAGCCTATAGCCCTCCTCGATAAATGAACTATCCAATAGAAAAATAATCTTTCAACCCGGACCAGTACTTCCCGAGATCCTAGCGTTCAAACAAACAAACAAACAAACTCTTCAGCTTTATAATATTACTAGATGTCCGCCCCGGCTTCGCCCGTGGCACATATATGTATAGCACTCATCGAGATCCCGCACATATCCAACGTTGAAAAGAATTTAGAAATCGGTTCAGTCATTCCTGAGAATATCGCTTTCAAACAAAACACCTCTTCAGCTACCTGCTACGCCACCTGTCGGAAATTGGTCGTACCAACTCAGAAATTAGCAAAGGTTTTATATTCAAGAGGTATGTAATCTGTGATATTCAATGATGCAATCTTGAAACATGCTGTCATGTGTCATGTCAAAGCGCGAAACGTGCGAAAACTCTCAAAAAGGAATATTTTTTCCCCACAGATTTCTAAAACTAAATTTTTCCCGATTTTGTTACATTCTTGATTCATGCTCCGCTTCTGTTAATAGTAGCGTTATTATTTTCTATAGCCTTCCTCGATAAATGGACTATCCAATAGAAAAATAATCTTTCAATCCGGACTAGTACTTCCCGAGATCCTAGCGTTCAAACAAACAAACTCTTCAGCTTTATAATATTAGTATAGAAAAGTATAGATACGTATACGATAGCGAGCGCGAGGGTGCCGCTATAGACCAGTCGTCCTCGGCCCGCGTCGCTATCGACTATTCAAATGTTAGACACTTCGTGCTTTATTCGGACTTGATGACACGACAATGTATTCAGGCTCTCTAATTTGATCGCTAGACTTCAAAAAGCCCTTCTTCGATGGGACGTATGGGTTAAGAAGTGGGCGATCGCGGTCAACGCTGATAAAAGTGCAGCGATGTACTTTGTCAAAAAGACCGGACTCCGAGTTGTTAGACCTACCGCTAGGTCCCTCCGTCTCCGCGGTAGGTCTATTCCCTGGGTTAAACACACCAAGTACCTTGGTGTTACTCTCGATAGTAGGCTCTCTTTCTACCATCATATTCGTGCTGTACGCAATCGCGCGGCATTTTTCCTAAATCGGTTATTTTTTGTACTTAACAAGCGTAGTAAATTATCGCTTAGAAATAAGCTGAGAATTTACAAAACTTGTATCCGCCCAGTAATTACGTACGCGTCAGTGGTGTTCGCTCAAGCCTCTCCCGAACTCATTAATAACCTCCAGGTCATTCAGAATCGCTTCATACGCAGTGCGGTCGGAGCTCCCATGAAAATAATCAGTCAGACGACACTAGCCAACTCGTTATAATCGGTCAGCTGACATAGTAGTACATAAGTACTCAGTCGGTATTAAAACTTATTATCAGTCAGCCGACAAAGAAATAACACTCTCTTTGCATTGGTTACAATCCCTAAAAATAAGTCAGACGACATAGTACGCGCGCAATCAGATAACAGTTATCAGCTGAGCTGATAACGCGAGTTGATAGCGCTCGCCTCGGCGGGTGTCGCCCTCACATTCCGCTAGATGGAAACGCCGAACCATTTGCATAGCCGGCCGCCTCGCGCCGAGGTCGATGCCCTCTGGCGCCCGCTCATATTTATTCTGTGCTCGCGCGCGGTCGTTACGCGTCACCGCCTGCTGATAGCGAGCGCTCTAGGGCCGCAAGCGGGCGAACGAGCTCGATAACACTTGACACGGTACGTATGTATGAAAGTTAGATAGTTCGACTCTAGGCTAGGGCTTAGTTCGAATCTTTTTCACGTATCAGGGTGTATGCTAATTAGCGTAAGTATGTAAGGCTTTAAGTTAGGGTTAGGGGGGTCCTGCGCTTCCGCGCTAACCCCAAAGTCCGATAGGTAGTAGAGGCAGACTATAGTAGCTGGCAGTGGCAGCTACTACAGGTCCGTTAGAAAAAAAATGCCTTACTCGGAAAAGTGGGCGAGGGCTTACGTGAATCCAATCAAACCAAAAGATTAGTGCTGCTTTGTCGGCTGACTGAATTTATGTTTTTCTGGTGACGGCTGTCAGATTTTTAACGTTTTTAGCTTTTGTCAACTAACTGATTAAAAAAAAAGTTGTCTATAAAGTCGGCTGGTTTACGGATAACGTGACACCGTCATAACAAAATATTGATAGATGCGGCGCAAGCGTATACTGAATAAGCTTAACGGGACAATGGACGTAACGGGACACTTTTTCGTGCATGCAGCCGACGTTAATCGATTTATTAGACGTTGTCACGTCAAAACCCCTAAAAATTGATTAAATGTTAGACACCTTTACCAAGTATATTACAACAAATAGGAAAAGCTATATACCTAAGAAGTAATTTAATTTTTATTTGTAATAGTTTTTTCATGATTATTCAGAGATTTCATACATTCAGAAATAATGCAATTAACCTTACTCATTTATGCTTACCCATTGACATCTTCATCATCAGCCTGTGGTCGTCCACTGCTGGATATAGGCCACTTCCCCTTCATCCTTTTCCTTTTCATCCCACAATTCAACCTTTTTTCCGTAATAAAAAGTAACCTATGTCATATTTTGGAATTAAGCTTATCTGTATACCAACTTTCATTAAAATCGGTTATGTGGATTTCATGCTTATAACTTTAAAAATTACGGAATCTTCATACAACCGTCCATCCCTTGTTTCCCCCTCTTAGGGGGCGAATTTCACAAAACCCCGTCTTGGTGAGCGCCTGTGTGCTAAAAGACACCTCCATGCAAAATTTCAGAGTTATCGTGAAGAGTGACATTTCGCTTTTATATATAATAACTGTGGCAATAGACAATATTATTCAACATACTTAATAATTTCTTTGAGTGCTGACTCCAATGATGAAGATGACAATACTAACTGTTGTTCAGATAATGCTTAATAAATGAATTTTTTTGTTATATTATGCATTTGTCTCATATTGCTCCTTAAATTTGCGAAAAAAAATATTATTATGGGGCAAGGATTTGCCTAATGATTTTTTAAAATTCACATATTGGTGTTTCGAGTCCGTATCGATTAATTCACTTTAATCGAGGTTTTAAGTAGGTCACCTCACTATGACGACATAACTGACAAACGTCAAATGTTACCTATTTAAATGGCCAATACTCTTCTAACTTCTAACTGTTTAATAATGACATTTTAGATGAAAAATTCATGCTGTGGCATAAAACTCTCACTAGCTGGCAGTTATATAAACAAACAATGGGATATAATAAGTCTTTATTTACGCCATCTATTTTCCATAGCATGAACTGTTACGCCTTGAAAGCTGAAACGGTGTGGACGGATTTTAATAGATGTCGCATTTGAAAACTTGAAGTGTTTCGCTGGTTGAGCTTAAAAATTCATGCAAGTCCCACTAGAGGGCAGTTATATAAATAAACGATGGGACCTAACAAAATTTTTATTTACGCCATCTATTTCCCCTATCATAAACTGTTACGCCTTAAAAGCTGAAACGGTGTGGACGGATTTTCATAGATGTCGCATCTAAGTGTTTCGTAGGTTGAGCTTAAGAATTCATGCAAGTCCCACTAGAGGGCACTTATTATTATTTTTTATTTACGCCATCTATTTCCCCTACCTTGAACTGTTACGCCTTGAAAACTTGAAGTGTTCCGCTGGTTGAGGTTAAGAATTCCTGCAAGTTCTACTAGAGGGCACTTATATAAATAAACGATGGGAAGTAATAAAATTTTTATTTACGCCATCTTTTTCCCCTACCATGAACTGTTACGCCTTGAAAACTTGAAGTGTTCCGCTGGTTGAGGTTAAGAATTCCTGCAAGTTCCACTAGAGGGCAGTTATATAAATAAACGATTGGACATAATAAAATTTTTATTTACGCCATCTATTTCCCCTACCATGAACTTTTACGCCTTAAAAGCTTAAACGGTGTGGACGGATTTTGATAGATGTCGCATCTGAAAACTTGAAGTGTTTCGCTGGTTGAGCTTAATAATTCCTGCAAGTCCCACTAGAGGGCAGTTATATAAATAAACGATTGGACATAATAAAATTTTTATTTACGCCATCTATTTCCCCTACCATGAACTTTTACGCCTTAAAAGCTTAAACGGTGTGGACGGATTTTGATAGATGTCGCATCTAAGTGTTTCGCAGGTTGAGCTTAAGAATTCATGCAAGTCCCACTAGAGGGCACTTATATAAATAAACGATGGACATAATAAAATTTTTATTTACGCCATCTATTTCCCCTACCATGAACTGTTACGCCTTGAAAACTTGAAGTGTTCCGCTGGTTGAGGTTAAGAATTCCTGCAAGTTCCACTAGAGGGCACTTATATAAATAAACGATTGTACATAATTACATTGTTATTTACGCCATCTATTTCCCCTACCATGAACTGTTACGCCTTGAAAACCTTAAGTGTTCTGCTGGTTGAGGTTAAGAATTCCTGCAAGTCCCACTAGAGGGCACTTATATAAATAAACGATGGACATAATAACATTTTTATTTACGCCATCTATTTCCCCTACCATGAACTGTTACGCCTTGAAAACTTGAAGTGTTCCGCTGGTTGAGGTTAAGAATTCCTGCAAGTCCCACTAGAGGGCACTTATATAAATAAACGATTGGACGTAATTAAATTTTTATTTACGCCATCTATTTCCCCTACCATGAACTGTTACGCCTTGAAAACCTTAAGTGTTCCGCTGGTTGAGGTTAAGAATTCCGGCAAGTTCTACTAGAGGACAGTTATATAAATAAACGATGGGACCTAACAAAAAAATTATTTACGCCATCTATTTCCCCTACCATAAACTGTTACGCCTTAAAAGCTGAAACGGTGTGGACGGATTTTGTTAGATGTCGCATCTAAGTGTTTCGCAGGTTGAGCTTAAGAATTCATGCAAGTCCCACTAGAGGGCACTTATATAAATAAACGATTGGACGTAATAACATTTTTATTTATGCCATCTATTTCCCCTACCATGAACTGTTACGCCTTGAAAACCTTAAGTGTTCCGCTGGTTGAGGTTAAGAATTCCTGCAAGTCCCACTAGAGGGCACTTATATAAATAAACGATTGGACATAATAAAATTTTTATTTACGCCATCTATTTCCCCTACCATGAACTTTTACGCCTTAAAAGCTTAAACGGTGTGGACGGATTTTGATAGATGTCGCATCTGAAAACTTGAAGTGTTTCGCTGGTTGAGCTTAATAATTCCTGCAAGTCCCACTAGAGGGCAGTTATATAAATAAACGATGGGACATAATAAGTTTTTATTTACGCCATCTATTTCCGTTACCATGAACTGTTACGCCTTAAAAGCTGAAACGGTGTGGATGAATTTTGATAGATGTCGCATCTGAAAACATGAAGTGTTTCGCTGGTTGAGTTGGTTGAATTTAAGAATTCTTGATGTTCCATCAAACTCCCCTCTAGATGGTAGTTATATAAACAAACGATGGGGCCGTCATTAGTTTTTATATACGCCATCTATTGTCTATAAAACGAACTGTTGTGCCTTAAAAGCTGAAACGGTGTACAAGGATTTTGGTAGATATTTCAACTGCAAATTTGAAGAGTTTGGCTAATTGTTTTTAAAAATCTTACCGTTTTATAAAAGTAACCGTAGATGACAGTTAAATGAACATACGCAAAGGGGAGGTTTTTATTTACCCTATATATTATCACTACAATGAACAGTTAGGCCTAGAAAGTTGAAATGGTGTACAAGGATTTTGGTAGATGTCGTAATTGTAAACTTGAAAAGTTTGAGTGAATAGAATTAGAATTCCTGCTGTTGCATGAAAGAAACACTATAGTGTTAGTTGATTGATGATGATGATGATGACTTTTGCTGTAAAACAGGGGTTGCCAAATTTATTTTACATACTGCTCGCTTTGAGAATAAGTAATTTTTTTAGCGGCCCTAACTTAATCAGGGTTGAATACTTTATTTATTTATTTACTATACCTATATTCTTCAAATAATAAAGTCCTTATTATTACTAAACCATTTTGTGCTTATCATTATATGCTATTGAGTCTATTTACTTTATACAGTTTTTGTGTTGTCATGGTTAATGGATTTATTGCTGCATTTGAATCACTTCTTGTTTAACATTTATTCGTCATCCTTTTTTTTCGATTTTCCCATTACATTCTTTTTCGTGTGTGTGTAAATTTATGCATACACCATCTTATAGTAGGTACTTATTTATAACTAGCTGAACCCGCTACTTCGTTCGCGTAAGCAGATGTTACTGACTTATACATTAATTGGAAGTATCGTACTTCAAATATTTGGATAAGTAGTCATTGAAAAACCTTTGAGTTTGAGTGAATTTGTTTTTCCACACACAAAATTATTTAATTTTATCATCTTTATTTTTCTTTTTTTAAACAAAATCAAACATATCTACTTAGTAAGGTTTCGTAGTATCGAACATAGCCGCAAGTGTTAAGATTGTAGGATTTTTATAGGATACATTATGAAAAGTCTGAAGCTAATGTGCATGATCTGATACCTACTTACCTATTTCTTTTTATCCGCAAGCTGTTTTCTAGCTGTTACCCGCGACTTTGCCGGCGTAAAATTTTGAACGAAGCCTGTGTGGAATCAAAATAAATAACATTTTGAGTTTTAATGATATTCAAGCAAGTTGAACCCGTAAATCTAAGCCAAGTCCTAGTGAAATGTTAATGTATGAATTTAATAGTAGGTAACACAGAAAAAAATCAAGAACGAAAGAATCCAAATTTGGCATCATAATCCTTTGAGCAGCAAAAACTTATTAGTACAATTTAGAATACCAGTAACGCCACCTAGTGATGAAAGAAAAAATACATACCACAATAGCAAAACATCGATTTAAATGGCCTTTAGTGCTTTTAGATTTAAACTGGCATTAGCGCCCTCTAATGAGAATATTATGTTACTTGTTATTTTGATTGTGAACGCAAATCACCTATATTATCTACGCCAAAACGGGTGCATATATTTTTCATTTTGGCTTTTACCTTACCATCACATCAAGTTCCTTACGAAAATATTTGCTTATATTAATATGGAGTTAAATGAAAATGTAGACTTATTAGCCCATGTGAAATTTTAGACTCTAAACTATATGTGTTTCGTATGTCAACCCATATCGTTGTGCCGTTTTGACGTGATAGTTAATATTTGTTTCCTTAGGGCCCATGCTTCTTTTCAGGTTGATAGGTAATAAATACATAAATGTGGTATTTCAGACTATGAGTTATTTCTGTTTCAATTTTCTACCAAATTTGCTTAGTCTTTCCTACGTCACAGTAACCTATAAGTAACCGATTTGCTATTTCCAAGTTCAAACTACGTGTGTTACAAATTCCATCCAAATATGTTCAGCCGTTCCAACGTTGTCCTGTAAATATTATGAATGTCACTGTTTGGATGTTTGTTACGTAATATGTACATAGAGCGCTTATACATAGGCAATGTTTAGCCTATGTGTTCTTCCAGACTGTAATCTAATTATATTTCAAATTTCAACCCGATCACTTGATCAATACGTTCCGCCATGATTAAAGCGGCAATAGAAATACATCATCTGCGAAAATTTCAACTGTCTAGCTATCACCGTTCTTGAGATACAGCCTGGTGACAGACGGACGGACGGACGGACGGATAGCGAAGTCTCAGTAATAGGGTCCCGTTTTTACCCTTTGTGTACGGAACCCTAACAACGGTCTGCTTCGGTCACCGAAGCTTGTTGAACACTACCTTTAAATTTTAAAGAGTATTTGGATTGAAATAATACGTTTTCTAATAAGTTACGGCTGGTCTAGTAAGTTACAGCTGACCTAGTCGGGAGAACGGCGACTGTCGATCCGGAGACCCAGGGTTCAAAACCACGCGCACCACTATCTTTTCAGAGTCATGTTCGTAATGCCGGTAATTAAAACGGTGAAGGAAAACACCGTGAAGAAACCGAAATCTACCTATAATCTAAGTTCTAAGTCATATGTCATCCACTAACCGACACTGGGCCAGCGTGGTGGATTATAGCCTTGTCTCTCTCCTTGCGAGAGAAGGCCCCGACGCCCAGCAGTGGGAACATTTTTTAATGGGTTGTTTATGCTGCTACTTATTATATTGATGTGTTTTCTCCAAAATACAAAAATCTACTTCAATGACAGGTAATTTAATTCTGTCATTCGACTAAATTTTATAAGAAGGTATAACTATGTCGTACAGATATATCTAAGCTGATTTTAGTATTTTGTTGATATTTGAAAAACTACCTCCCTGTTTTCGATCACCTCTGAAGTATTTTCTACCAAAAAACCAAACAAAAAAGGAATTATCAAAATCAACTAACAATTAGCGGAGTTATCGCGTAAAATAAAACCAAATAAAAAAACATGCAACCCGATTGAGAACATCCTCCTTGTTTGAAGTCGATTATAACCGAATGATGTTTGTTTTTCCACACAAAAATATATTTTTAACAATTATTTTGTCATCCAAGACGACGCGACGCGATCACGTGGGCACTTTCTAGAATCTAGATATTCTGTGGATCGTCTGTGATACACAGAATACTTAGAAGTTAGTATGTGGCGAACGCGCCGCGCGTGTCGTTATTATTTAATGTTTGAGTAATTTCCGAACCAACATACCGATATTGTTCAAATTTTGACGGGACAATATAAAAATGTGTTCTTTCTAACAAAAAGAATTAATGAAATTAAACAACGCAAACATGAGTTACAACCAAATACACATTCTGACTTTTACCCCCTCCCGCAAGAAAACCGTTCAGAATTTGGGGATCAAAAGTAGCCTACAGCAATGTCCTTACTATAAACTAAAATCATGCCAAGTTTCAGCTGAATTGAATCAGTAGTTTCGGCGTGATGCGTGATCCCTATACAGAAAGAAGACAGACAGACAGACAGACAGACAGACAGACAGACATGAAAGAAAAAAAATGCAGTTTCGCCATCAGTATCGACTAAGGAGTGCCCCAAAAAAAAAATTTTCAAAATATCTTTAATGTACAGAATTCGACCCGTTACAGTTTTATTATAAGTATAGATTTTTTGTCAATGTTGCGTTCTTGATTTTTATATTATTAATGTTTAACATCGTATTTTTATACATATACATCTACTATAGTCGATGATGACAAGATTTGTATAATAACAATATTTTTAATCAATCTTCATTGCTGGTCACTGCTTAATATTTATCAATATTTATTTAGTGGGTCCATCTCTCACCAGTTTATTTTTAAATTTTGATCTAATACTTAACTTATTTACAATAATTATTTATATATGTCGTTATTCACTAGTCTGTTTTACCCACATAAAAACCATGATAACTTCATTTTAAATGAATTAATAATTATTGTGAGCTATAACATATAAGCGAAGATTAAACATACATTCTAAACAAGATTTTTACTATAACTCGCAAGAGTAAATTTGAGGTTTGAGCGCATTAGCCTTTACACAACGGCGCTCAGGTCTCAAGTTAACTCTTAAGGGCTTACCTGAAACGCAACTGTATAGTATTCAGACAGAGCATCTTTTATGCAAAATAAGACAAACAAAATGGATTCTTATAATATATAAAGTAATGTAAAGGATCAGTCTGGTGTTGTTTAACAAATTTGTTTATATCAAGTTTCAATTTATTCAACAACTAATGTTATCGTTGAAAGATTGACCACAATCCAGGGTGCAATTCCGGGATCGGTTATTGGAGTCAAAACTCTTGGTAGCCATTGTTGATCTTGCCTGTTAATTCTTCGTTTGTTTGTCAATCCTATAAGTTCTTCTTCCAGATGAGGTGACATTGCTGTGTTGACATTTGAAAACGGATCCCATACCCAATTTCCAAGTTCAAAATGTCTTGATATTGTTCGGTGCAGTTGATGTGGAGGTTTTCCAAATGTAGGCAGTAGGGAAACAAATCGTTCTTGCAGGGTACCTATTTGGAAAATTGTGAAACCCACTTCTGCGCATATTCTTCTTAACCCCCTTAAATTGAAAAGAGGGGCGTTATAAGTTTAACGTCGATGTATGTCTGTCTGTGTGTGTGTCTGTCTATGTGAGTCTGTCTGTCTGTGGCACCGTAGTTCTTAAGCGAATAGACCGATTTCAATGCGGTTTTTATTTGAAAGCTAATTTCTTTGCCATGGTTTCTAGCTACGTTTGGTTAACATCGATTGAATTTTTTTTTTTTTTACATAAAGAGTGACGAGACGATCAGGACATGTGCCTGATGGTAAGCAACATGCCTGACACATAACAGCACAGTGACACGCAGCTATTGGAACATGAAGACTCCAAATCAATATTATATCCGCAATTTTGTAGAGGCTGCTTCTACAAAATGCGGATAAAAAAAATTCCTACAACCTCCCTCAACATGGGTATCATATGAAAGGGCTTGACTGGTAGAATACTTGAAATTACGACGAATTTCAATTAAAGATGGCCATCTTTAGATCATCAGGCAAAGTAGTTTTTTTTCACTACTTCCTCAATATGGATATCGAATCAAAGATCTTGACTAGTAGTACAAATTTCAAATCCAAGGTAGTCGGGGGTTTTCATTTTGTTCTTGTTTTCGCAGCCACGACATTTTTAGGGTTCCGTAGCCAAATGGAAAAATACGGGATCCTTATAGATTCGTCATGTCTGTCTGTCTGTCCGTCCGTATGTCACAGCCACTTTTCTCCAAAACTATAAGAGCTATACTATTGAAACTTGGTAAGTAAGATTTTGATACAAAAAATAGAAAAAAAAAAATTAGGGGTGTCTCATACTTAGAACAAAAACTCCCAATTTTTTTTTTATCAAAACCGTACGTGATCTATCTATGGATAGATCATAAAAAAAATATATTGAGGTTCCAAACATTTATTTTTTCTGAACTGAATAGTTTGCGCGAGGTACTCTTCCAATGTGGTAAAAAGTGTGTGTGTAACCCCCCTGTAACTTCTAAAATAAGAGAATGACTAAAAAAAAAAAAATCATAAATATTATGTAAGACAGCAATAATGCTTAATTAGTTGGTAAAGTGGACTCATCGAGCTGACTTGAGAACTGAATAGTCCTCAGATGACTACACAATGATTCTTCAATGTTTTCAGCCATTTTATCAATTCATCTTAGCACAAAATTATTACTCAAAGGATTTTTTGGATAATATCTGCGGTCGGTTTATCAAGCAAAATAATAATTATGAAGTTTATTTGCTGACAAGATCTTGTGTGGTTTGTCTTTTTGGGCCATTAACAAAGAAATATTACGTACGAAGTACGAAGCTCGAAGTCCGTCGACATTTTTGTTCGAAAATAGTTTTGCTATACTTGGCTGAGTATTATGCTTCTTCTCTAGGTCTTAAAAATATGCTGCATTCTTGTCTTTCAGGAAAGATTTTATAAATTACGCGGTGAGAAAATATGGACCGAGTTTGAGCAATCTCTTAATTAATATTAGTTGATGTTTACGAGTTGGTATCTTCTAGATACCAACTTGTAAAGTTGACCTCCTAGTTAGATGAAGTTATCAATAGTCCTCCAAGCCTCTACACAAAGTCCCCATTTTTTCTGCATCCTTTACCGCCCCCCTTTAGGCCTGCAGCGCCCACAAAGGGGCTTTATTGCCCACTTTGGAAAAGACTCCCGTAAAGGACTGAAAATAAGACCCACAGTTACATTACAGCAAACATTTTATTTATTATCAAGTGTATTATTTTGTAAAATAGTTCAGAAATTCAGTTGTGCAGCGCATTGCACGGAAAATTAGAAAGGAGACCGTCCACTCTTTAATATTTTGTATGCTCGGCGTTGCTTTATGTTTTAATCGTCTTCCAAAACGGAGGAGGTTATCAATTCAACCACCATATTTTTCACGTTGCACGGTGTTTTCTATTTATAAGGTTTTGAAGTGAAGGCTAAGTGGGAATTTACACCACATTTATTGAAATTAATATTCTTGAGTCTTCGAATAACTACTTTGTATTTGATTAGGTTTTTATATTAACAGATACTAAAATAAAATTTCAAATAAAAAGTTATTCATACTACGGGTAGCACAATAACGTTAGTTGTTAAGTGGATGATTATTAACAATCATAACCTGAAATTTGTAATGATGTACTTAAGCCGTACTTATCAAGGTACCTAACCAAGCAATGCAATGCGCTCGTCAACTAATCGTGGATTCGAGTGCACATTTAGTAGAAATTCGTTAAAGCTCGTTGGAAGTTTACAGAATAAAAGTATGGTAAACAATACCACGGTAGGTTGTAATGACGTAATTTAAAAATAAACAATATTTTATTCGAAAAAATAATAATTACAAGAAGCACCAATAATAATACCACCTTGTCCTTTCTTCTATCGGACTTCTCGTTCCACAAAAGGGCGGCATCGTTTCATGGTTGATGTTCCAAAAACGCGAACGAAGAGATTTGACTCCACGTTTGTGATAAGAACGACTAGGTTGTGGAATGCGTTGCCTGAGTGGGTTTTCCCTGATGGTTACAATCTTGGTGTCTTCAAATCGAGAGTGAATTGGTTTTTTCTAGGTAAGCACCCTCCATCGTAGATCTCATCATCGCTTAAAATCAGGCGAGATGGTGGTCAAGTGCGAACCCATTATAGTTAAAAAAAAAAAAGCAGCTGATGTAAATACAAACATCCCATAAAGATTTAATCAGGCTGTCTATTAGCTTAACCTGTTATTCAAATGAAATTAGAAATATGTGGGTACGCAATTTTTAAGAAGGGGTTCTCTTTGAAGTGGGCCCTTGAAACGTGATGTTATTTAAATAAAGTTTGAAATGAACTTAGTATTAGCATATAAATGAAAATAATGAAGCAAGTTCACGATGTTGCCGAGCTTCGTAACAACGTTAACGTTATTCTGAGTAAATAGTTTCTAAAAGAGTTATTTTAATAGCCGTTATTTATATTTTAGCTTTACAAATAAATAAATAAAAAATATAAAAAATATGAATAATAATTTAAAAATAATAATATATGAATAATAATATGAATAAAATATGTGAATGTGCACGCGAATCGATACTCTTTTACATAATTAAGTATAATATACAATGTATTTTTAAAAAAGAATCTCAAAATAACAGCCAGTTTCAGACAATTGCTTAGTTTATGCTAGATAAAGGTTCCAAAATTGTTCAGTCATAATTTATAAGAAATAGTTTTCCCTCAATAATACAATAATACACAGCATGTAGTAGAAGATTTTGCGTCAATCGAGAATCCTGTAAAGTATAAAATAATTATTATTAAGTGTTAAATTATAAAAATGATTTTGTTAACATGGCACATCTAGGTAAGTTACATAACTATAAAATACAAATCGAAGAGTTAATACTGAAACTATAAAGACAAACGAGTATCATGACATTCACAGAAAGTTAACGTTAATTTATAAATCTTAAAACTTAATCTGCTCTAACACGAAACCCTAATTTTATGCTATAAAAAAAGTTTAATATCTTTCTGAATTTATTGTATCACCATTTTCTTTATTAGATATTTGGAGACATTATTTAGCCGAAATGATGTAACTTATATAACATATTTGGAGACATTTACGAGTAGGTATAATTTTAAAATATATGGTACCGTTTTAACAACAACACAACTTGTATGTATACGTTTTTTAAATTTATAAAAAAGCAGTTAAAATCTAATAAATCGATCTTCTCTTTTACTGATTGTACATGATTAGATACGTCAATACGGTGTAGTAAAAAACTATAACTTAGGGTAAAATATTGGTAAAAATACTTAAAGTAATATTATCTATAAGAATATGTTTTTGAAAATTATAAACAATGCAATTTATTTTTGGAAAACTTATAATAAAACTATGATTCTCGAAAATCTTTAACAGTTCAATCGTCATATCCTGTGCAAATCAGTTTTAAAAGTCTAATTTTCTTATTATATTAATCATTTACTTGTATTTATTTTAAATCAAAAATAAATATCTAATAATAAAATAAACAACGAAGCAAATGTTACTCCACTAAGTTCAATTCAATTCAATTTATTTAATTTGCGAAACATGGGTTGTACACAATTAATATTGTTACGTAATGTTGAAGCTAGAGTTATAAGGGTCCTCCATGTTTTCACCTAATGGTATGCAAATTTATTTTGTGAGTTTAAAATCAAAATCTATCAATAGTTATACAAAGTGGCAAACAATAACAAAAAGTCAAAAGCAAACATGTCCAAGATACCTACACAATATTTTGACAATTAATCATACTAATATTAGTTTATACAATGTCATTAGAGATTACAAACAAAATGTCAAAAATATACAATAGTAATCAATGAGATTCACACAAAGTTATTTTAGCTTCAAACTGTTGATGATAAATCATAATCACTGTTTTTTTAAATATAAATACATTTAAGTAAATACCTAACCATAAACTGTGTAACATTTGTAATACGCCATATGCAATTGCATCGAAATTTGTAAAAAATGAATTATTAATAGTGGACGATATTTAAAAATGTTGTATCATAATACATCCAAGTGAATATTGTTGTTTTTTTTAAAAGATTCTTTGATTTTTGAAGCAGTGTAAAGAAAGAAAGCTTTTGAAAGAATGATGACGAAGGAGTTAATTTAATTCATGGAACGAAAAATTACAAAAAAAATGTTAGAAAATGAAAATTCTAGTTGTTACTGTCTAGACTAAGTTTAAGTGCAGAATATATTTATTTGTAACGAATATTTTGTTAAACACAGTGTGTATCTTATATATATTTCTTATCATGCACTTTTTAGACCGATTTATTTACTAAATGTAATCTACACATCAAGCTATGAAAGAAGAACAAATCCCGAACAGGCATCCGAAATGGCTCTCAATTCCTTACCATAAAATATATGAAATAATTACTACGGCAAATATACTAAAATGCAACAAACGTCAAAAATTTTAACATTTTAAATTGTACCTCTATTATTAAGTACCATAAGACGAAGTGAACATTAGAAAAATGTCAGTTAATGAAAACTCTTGTTATGAATTATCGACGTTAAGAAACTAAAATCCATACAAATCAATGGTACAAATCAATGTTACTACTGACATTAAGGCAAAAATACTACACAAACTTTTGCCAAATGATCTACATGAAGAACGATGCGGGAGGTATATTACTATAAATGTCAATAGAATATCAAAGCAAGGTATATAGCATTAAGTGAGATTCGATACCATTCAACGAAACGTTTTCGTAAATGCTAGTGCTACCGATATTAGTAATACTACTTGTATTACATGCTATCAGTGATAAAAAAAATAGACTTTATATTTTAGCAATATTACACTGTTACTTATTTACTGTTCATCATTAAAATAAGGAAACTATATCTTGTACCATTTTTCTCCTTCATGTCATCTTCTTGTTCGTCTTATGATACCAGTAAAATTTATTTTCTACCTACTTTCCTAAACCGCCAGGTTTATCATTAGTTTTTAAATTACAATAGTAAAATAAAATTTTGTTATTTTATTATAAGTACCCGATGATTTTATTTATAATTAGTTTCATTTCTCTCGTCTTAGCATACACTTTTAAAGCCATCTTTTATTCTCATATTCCAAATTATTAATCGTTCTATCTAATTATGTGGTACATTTAAATTATGGAATCAAAAAGTGCTTTATGACAATGAACGCAATCACAACGCTACGGGTGCAAAACGCTTGCGCTGGCACAGATCTTCTGCTGCTCTACATTAGTGTGGTTTACATACAATAATAATAAATGTAAAAGTAATTATTACTAATTATTCGTTATGATAATAAAAAAAGTCTACTTGTAATTTATTTTTCACAAAATCATCGAGTCAAACATAAAAAATTACCTTGTCTGGTACTTACAGACCTTAAAACGTTTTACAATATTGATTTAATCAAGAGAAACATAAATGTTTGTGTTTTGTTATCGTTTTTAACTTGTTTATTTGAATGAGCAATGTAAAAGTGAAATCGTAGACGATTGTATGTTTACATGTTATTTGTGACTCCAGAAAGAATTTGAAAATTGTAACGACTGTTTTTTAAATTATGGACGTCATTCAAGCAGTTTCAAAAAAAAAATATATATGAAAACTCTGATTTCTACGTATTCTGTCTGATTAAATAGAGCGTACTCATGTATCAGCAACAGCACTTGATTGCGTTGCAATTACGCTCAGGTTAAATACACAAAAAATATTTAAAAAATTTGGAAGACTGGTACAAAATATTTGACTATGTTGCACTGACGTGTGTTTATCATGTTGAAGATAGCCATTTCAAAAGGACCTTGAGCTCGTGTGATATGTGATCTTAGGGACCCTAAAGATAGAAGGGAAGGAGGTGCAGTTTAATAGTGTATTATTAGTCTACCACGCATCTACAACATTGATGACACACATAATATTTTTATATTATAATAATATCGGTAAATTAACAGCTGTTATACCACTTCAATAAAGTTTCGTAATACATACTTTTTTTAATGGAACGTCGTTATTTAATCACAACAAGACGATTAAATACCAACGCTTATAAACAATGAATATTATGTATCTTAGTATGTATATGAAAGTACAATAAATAGACTTACTACAAATAAACAACATCAATTGAGTTTATTCCGTCAACTTTGTAAATGATACTCAAATCATGCTTCGTTTAAAAACCGCTTTGTTCGAAAATGTATCAATTTTTTTATTCTTAATTTTTTCAAAAAGTGTTCTATGTATGTATTATTATACATAAGTGTATTTACGAGTGAACAATAACTATACGGAACATACTCAAGTTGTGCTGTGTGTAACACCAAACATTTATATGATAATATAATTTCGTACACGTTAAATTATAAGCTTGTCGTCGATTTTAGCCAAGGCCTTTGTATATTTGCTACACAATTTAATACCAATACTCGTATTTAGATTCACATTTGTTTTTTCGTTAAAATGTGACTGTTTGGGAACGATAAATCATGTAGCAGATAGATACAAGTTATAGTAGCCTAATTTACACCCTGATAGTCGCCGTCGTCAGTCATTGTGTAAATTTAGCTTTATTACTTTAGTTGTCTTTTAATTGTAGTGAAGCTATCCTATTCGTGTTTATGGCCGTAAAAACATCAATTTCCTTATAAATAAAGATGTAATAATCAAAGGATTTATCTTGTTGTCTACGTATATAACTATTAAATAATAGTCTTTTCTTTGATAGTTGACAGACATAACAATTTCACGATGTAGGATAGATCGATTTCAATTCTAATTAAAAATGACAACTAGCGTAATATGGCCGTTCGGTACTCGGATTTTAGACGTAGTCTTGGTAGAAAGCGTTGCTGGTGCAGTTTCCGTTATCGTTGGGAGAATCAGGGTGTTCTTGGGGCTCCATACCGTTTGTACGTAGTTCGTCACGAATCTGAGGAAAAGTGCAATTGTAATATGAAATACTGTCGCCGCTAATACGAAGTTTACCTTTCCTAATGATTTCACTCAGAAAAACAGGTATGTGTAACAGATTGGTGTTTAACCTATATACATATATATTTAATAATAATAATTACAAATCTTTATTTCATCTACAAAACAAATATAAAAAAATTAAATGAAACTGAGACCAACAATAAGTAAGAAAAATACTATACCTAAGTACTAATCGAAATTAAACTTTAATATGTATTTAATAAATATATAAATAAATGCTCGTGTATAGCATAGGGGTCAGTCGAGGATCTTCATATCCATGCTTTTCATACATCACGTCGAAAACCATAAAACTCTAGTTACACAAACTAGTCTTAATAACAAAAAAATTAGAATGAAATTGTAGTGAAATATAATAGAATTCAACTGATGTCGAGAGCTCGATCCAGAACGCGGCGAAGTCGTATCGGAACGGAGATTGGTCAGTCTCGGCTTGATGGTCAAATCAAGTGTGTCATTTTTGTTGTTTTCCAGCTCAGATTAGTATTGGTTTTTATTTTTAAGGATTTTTCGTAAGTCTTAAATTTTCGTTGTTTTTTCAATATCAATCACCACCTGACACACTAACGTTTTTACTTTTTTTTGACCTTGCTGCCAACCTCCGCTAACGAATACGCCCAAGTCGAAAAAGTGTCTTGGTGTTCCGGTCCTCACTCTCCAACACCGCCATGATGACACGTCACACGTCCCTGTGTGTTGCTCCTGAAAGGGACTGCAATTTCATAAGGTCTCCATTCGGTCTATCTCGATATAGCTCACAGAAAGGTTAGAACTTATTGCAATAGTCTATCTCAGTATCTGAGTTTGTTGCCCCCTGGCTCACGCTATATATACTTTGGAACAGATCAACAAAAATGGATTCGCAACTTTTCCTATTAAAAGTTTCAGAGGAGAAACTTTTGTAACTCTATTTTATGCAAATAAAACCACAACCACAACAGAGTTCTGTCACTAGTCTCTATCGTAGTTGCCATAGATTTGAGCATACCATGATGTTGATTGGTCTGAGTGATGCGCTCAACTTTTTTGCGATTGCGCGTGATTCGCAAGACTCTACCTCATGTTATAATTTTTCAGAATTTCATTATTTTTATATTGAATTTCAGCCTCGGTTGCAATAAAGACAATGCTCACTAGTGTAATTTAATTTTTAAATGTTTTGGCACCATGAAACCGCCGCCGAAAAACCGCCTGATCGGAGATTAAAGGATCCTGGTAACGGGCGGTTAAAAACAGTGTTTCTGTTGAGGTCGCAGTAGACTATACTCAGTCACCGTTTATCTTTACATGTTGAGATGGGCTTACAAACGGGAAGCAGCTAGGTCTAATACTATTCCGAATTTACTAATAATATATCTAATAATTTCCAAATTATCGAATTCGCATAAACACATCAAAATCTATTTAGGCGTTCAGGAGGAATTTAATTACAAGCACACGTACAGAAGGTTTTTAATACAAAGGTTAATATATCCTCCAGCAGTTTTATGGATATGCTTACCTTTTCCACCTGACGCATTACTCTAAGCATATTAAGACCTGCCAAGTTCTTCAGCTCTTGAACGCTCCACTGGCCACTGCGCAGGAGTTCGGCAAACAGTTCTGGATATTTAGACACGTCTTCTAATCCCCTTGGAACCCTAGATATAAGAAAAAAGGTAATTATTAAGTTCGAGTAGCTCTGTAGCCATTATTGACCACTTTTGTAAGGTTTTATTGGGAATACTAGAGAGATTAGATTAAAGAAATATAGCTTTAAAAATACTTCAAAATAGAGGAGGTTCTCAACTCAATTCTGGATGTTTTTTTGTAGGCTGCGAAGACGGCAGAATTGGAGAGGAAGTCTAAGGAGCTGGTGGCCCGCATGTCCACTCCCACCCACTTGGCGGACGCCTCTTTGCGGTTAAAGACTGAATCGGAGGTGGGATCATCATGAAGGCTGTCCATCACCGTAGCGGAGAAGCAGGCGGATGTAGCGCTCGACGAAGAGCTGGATAGGAGGCGGAAGGAATATTACGCCACCATACATCACGTGGCGGACCACTCCGGGAACCTGTAGGGGTCCTTTCAGTGTGCTTGTGTACGTGTGTCAAGTATAATGGTGTGTGTCATGTTTTTTTTCATTGATTTTATGTGCTTTTGTGGACAATTATAAAAATAGTATTTTGCTCTCTTCTCATTAACATAAGTGTGCGAAATTTTATGTATTCCACCGTAAGCGCAATTTTCGTAAAATGGGATACAAAGTGTTTGCTGCACGTGTGTTGGTTTGTGTACGCTTCAAAAACTCAAAAAGTTCTGCACCGATCGAGCTGAAATTTTAGAATTATATAAAATCCGCATCAAGGATTGTTTTTATCTAATTTTTGCATTTCAATGTGCCACAGCGAAGCGTGGCAGGGTACAGCTAGTTATATATAAATATGTATACTCGTATGTAGAAAGAGTAAGTTCAACCTCATAACGAATAAGGTATATAAGGATATAAGGATCATGTTTATACTTGTATGTAGGTAAATCTGCAATAGTTGTTGTAATATATCTTATTGATGAGACAGTTGAGGGCGTGATGCTAAGATTTCAATGACAGCCGATCAAAAATGTTTGCCTATCACACCCTAATTATATTGATTACTTGAATAAAGAGATCAAAATACTGTCTGGCACTGCACTTGTCACCGAGATATGTACGTATTTTGCTAAGTAACATACAAATATATGCGTGTACTTTGCAATAGTAAGGCTCTTTGCCGAGTCCTTCTGCAGAAGTAAATAACTGGAAACAAAGAAGTTCAATGCCAATTCTATTCTAATCAATTCTACCACCAAGCAGCAATGTGCGAATGTTACTGTATCCCAGTTTTTTATCAGTTAGAGTGATAAGACGAGGCAGGCGTATGCTCCATGGTAAGGAAAATGAGTGCCTATAACGAATCAGTGCCACGCAGTTATTTGAAAAGGATTTTTTTACTGTCTCTCACTGGTTTTTGAAATCACTGTTTGCCGTTCTTCTGTCGTTCAGCATTCGGTTATGTTTGCATATTGATCTTGAAGTGAAAATATAAATATGAAGAAATATAGGTTGAAGAGATACATAGTTTGATGCCTCCAGATAACGAGCGCAGTGCGGAACTTAGCAGTGATTTGTACTCAAGTAACTGCATGACACTGTGCTGTGTCGGACGTGTTGGTAATTTCTTAGTATTTCCTACATTTTAGTTTACTTACAAAATAAAAGTAAGTGTTTAATGTACGTAAATGGTGTTTAAAGCTACAGATCTTAAATGTATAAAAGATAAATTTAACCTGTTGACACCATCAAAATCGCCTCCAATCCCCACGTAGTCTGCTCCAATCATCTTCTTGATGTAATGGAAATGTTCTGAAATAAGGAAATATGAATTATTTTTATTATGATTATTATATTCGTTATATCAGTGTGTTATTTTCAAAGATTTATAACTACATATAATATTGAGTTTCTCCCCACCCTCCTAATTCCGCCGTCGACGACGATTTAAAATAAGCAAAATACTAATACCTAATACCCGGACTCTCCAGCTTGGCTGACCGCCGCTATGTCAGCGGCGCTGGGGTCAGTTCTTAGCTACTGGTAATCGTAAATTCGCCGATTTTGGAGTAAGCACCAGGTACAAACGGTAATACCATCGATCTCGCCGGTTAGGCAGACGACCTAAGGATATATTTGCAGATCTACTAGCCAAAAATTAGTCAGGCTCACTAGTATTGGTCCCTCAAACTAGGCACCCATCTACTTCCTATTTCAGTCCTTCGATCAGTTTTAATTCCAACATTCAGTCAGCCGAAATCACCAAAAAAAAAATAAACAGTCAGTTGCAAAACAGCAAACAGTCAGCCGGGTCAGACAGACAGAAAAGCAAAGCACATACAAAAAAATAAATATAATCAAGATTTTCATTATCGTGAAGGAAAAAAAAAGATGACAAAATTCGGAGTCGTCACTTAAATTACTTGAATATATTATATAATTATACTAAGTAATAATACTATACACATATTACTGTTGTAAAAAATAAATCAGCTCAATCTTCTGCAACTAAATACCCTAATAATAAGTCAGCAAACAACAGATAGTTTTTTTTGTTAGATCTACATATCGGTTACAACTTGGCTGGTAATAATATAATAATCTTTATTGAAAAAGAAAACACACACACCAGATACCTTTACACATTACAATATAATAATTAGATGTTTCACCAATACCAGCATGTAAGAACTATCTGGTCACAAGACTGTAATGAGAGGGCTATAGGCTACAAGGAGAAATATCATTGATTTATCTTTTAGTTAACAACTTGTAACAAAATGTTATCAATAAAGATGATTGTGAATTTAGTTTGTAAGTATAATGCGTCGGAATGCTCGTAGCTCGAAAAAACGACATCATTTCATGGTTGATGTTCCAAAGACACGAACAAAGATATTTGACTCTACTTTTGTGATAAGAACGTCTAGGCTAGGGAATGTGTTGCCTGGGTGGGTTTTCCCCGATAGTTACAACCTTTGTGTCTTCAAATCGAGAGTGAATTGGTTTTTTCTAGGTAAACACGCTTCATCGTAGACCGCATCATCGCTTAACGTCAGGCGAGATGGCGGTCCATTGTTAACCTATAAAAGTAAAAAAAAAAAAAAATGTTAAGCTTAATAGAGTCTCAGCCCTTAGGCGTTAGACCAAAGTTCGGAAGGAAATGGAAATCTCCTAATGCCAACTGCTGTAGTTAAGTCCCTTTATAAAATCAATAAAATAAGGTGCTGACCCAAACTTTTTTGGTACTCGTTTTTCTCTTAAGTTTTGATTTGATACGGTTAAATTGATTTATTGGTTGACTGATTGATTAATAAATGTATTATTGGTTTAAACACATTTTTTTCACTGTTTAGATGAAATTGTAAAATCTGTGGCCGAAGAGAAATAACTTAAATTAATTGAACAATACCGCACCATCTAAACTAACTTTCAGGTTCGATGGTTATAGAACTTTATCAATCATAGCAAAGTTACAAAGTACTTCGTCCGTAGTTACCAACTGTCCTAGGAGAAGTTGTGCCTATCTGAAACCAGGCAACTTTAAAACTAAACCTATATCCAGTCACACAATCATATAGCGAAATATGAATTACTAGTAACATTACCACTAGTTTCACCAGCGTAGTTCTAGATGCCATTAATATTTAAAAATCAAAAATAGTCTACGTAATATTCCAGACTATTTCTATCTATGTACCAAATTTTATACAGATCCGCTTAGTATATTTTGCTTGACTGGGTTACAAACATCCATACATACGTACAATTAATCTTTCGCATAAGTAATGAGTATTACGAAGATTACTCACTAGATGATTTAAAAAAATATTATTTATTTTTGACAATAGTACTATAGTAAGAAAGAAATTTAAAAAAATCAGCTTTCTAATTGGAAAATATTATCCAAATACCTCTATATATAGCTCCTAAACTATAAATGCTACGGGAAAAAGTTTCTTATAAAATGTATAGGTAATTTTATGCTCTACAATTCAGTTACCATTACTTTTTATTTATAGACTAAACATTAAGTAAAAACCATGTTTAGTAAAAACCATATTGTAAAAAGTTTGGAGCGATATGATTCAAAACCAATGCGTTATACAAAAAAGTTTCATCTACAAAAAATTACAAAAATGATTATCTACAATTTCTAGAATTTTTATCGTACGATTCGCGGTTCGCGATATATTCAATAAAACGTGTTTTTCAAGATGGCGGCTGAAGTGAACCCTTTCCCGCCGCGCTAACTTGGATTTACATTCAAGGGACATCCTTGAACATATTAAAAAAAAATACCAGGTCCCGTACGTTGCAAAAAAAACCCCGGTGCTTGACCTAATAGTAAAGACAAATAAAGGAGAAAGTCAAGACAGCGAGTGCGAATGTGATGCAGCTAGCAACCGGTCAACAGAACCGCCATTATTACTAGACCTCTATGATTTCGGGAGTTACATGAAACAAAACCAAAACAATTATGTTAATTTTACGTATTAGTCAAAGGAGAATATTTTTTCTAGAATAACTAGAAGTTTTGCTGTTGTTCCCACATCATTTTATGGAACAAAAACAAATTGTATCGACTACCATTACAAAAAACTTAAAATTTTTTTTTTTTTACTTTTTTGTAAACAGAAACAATAGATCGAATGCGCACAGGTCGAAAATTTAGACACAATTAGTCTTCGTTGATCTTGTGGAAGTGTCATACTTTTGTCGCGGCCAAGTTGCGGCACATCACCCTGTTGACATATGTAGCAAGTATGCACGTCATCTACTTACGATTGGTACAAAGGAACCGTGCGGAAAACCCTAATCTATTTAGTTATTCTCTATCTAAGGGCTAGATCATAGTCGATTGCAGCCGGGTTGGAAATACACAGCGCATATCTAAGCAAAATTACAAAGGCTGGGGTCGGCCGTATTGAAATATCCAAATAGTTGGCCAACTAGACCAACTAGATAGAATATTAATCCGGTACGTAAACAACGCCGGGGTCGGTGGATTGTCCAACTTACGACCGCCGTAAAACTTTCCAGGGACCGTATTCTAAAGAAACACCTCAAAATTAACTTTTGTGTTAAGGAAAATACAATTTTACTACGATTTCAACAACTCTCTAGTTTGGGTTAGAGAAGGGTTCTTAACTAGTTACGGAGAAAAGGTTGTTCAAAAATATTGTAAACACTAGTAGTTTCTCACAGTTTCACATATGTAGCTCCCGTTTCTGTTGTTTTCCCGGGATAAAAAGTAGTCTATGTGTTATACTGGACTATTATCTAGCTAGATAGAGACACTTTATTGAACACACCAAATAAAAATAATTTACAAGAATATAACATTTTATACTAATAAAACTAGTGCGACAATCGGCGGCCTCATCGCTAAGAGCGATCTCTTCCAGGCAACCTTAGGGTGGAAAAAAAGATAAGAGGAGTGTTAATAGACGGGGTGTGCATGTGACATGAAAGGTAATTTATAATAACATCGATGAATTACAATGTATATTATACTACTAAAGATATTTAGTAATAAAATAAAAACAAATAAATACTAATACTTACTTTTAATATCATATAAATACGAATACTAATTATAATATGATAATACATACTAATCTAAAAAATATGAATAGGTATTGTATGGTGTAGGTATAAGAAAGGAAATACAAAACAGTAAATTAAAAAGTAAAAACTATAAAACTTTATCTTAACGAGGCTACAATTTTGACAAATAGAACCGTTTGACATGTTTTTTGAAGGCTTCAATTGATGACGAACGTCTGATAGACACGGGTAATTCGTTCCACAAAACAACTGCTCTAAAAGTGAACGACCTACCATAGAAGGTTTCTGTTCGTGCAGAGGGGATCATAATTGAGAGGTTGTTTTTAGAACTTAATCTTCTAGAAAAGTGAAGCGTTCCTTAAGATAGCGCGGGGTAGAGGGATTAAATAAGATGTTATAGAAGAGAGAGAGAATATGAGCATCCCGTCGAAGACGAATTGGTAACCTCTTGAGCTGCGTACGAAATTGAGATACGTCATTATCTATCTATGTATCAAATTTCATCCAGTTTCTTTTGGTAGTTTATGCTTAAAAGAGTAACAAACGTCGATACATACATCCAAACTTTCGTATTTATAATAGTATAGTAGTTTCTCTATAGTTTCACTCCACATTTGAGTGATTTACGCTAGAATACCTTCGATTGACCGGTTTCGGCGAAGCCCGTGTTGCCGGGCATCGAGGAGGTCGTTTGATTCTGGGTACGACAGTATAATGTGGTTCAAGACACGTTCCATGGTCTCGCAAAGTGTGGACGTGATCGAAATGGGTCTGTAGTTGACAGGGTCAGTGCGACTACCTTTTTTGGGCATTGGGCGCACGTTAGCAAGCATCCATGACGTCGGTACTGGTCCAGTTTGGAGATATAGTCTCAACAGGTGCGTCAGCACAGGAGAAAACTCAGGAGCACAAACCTTCAATACAAAGCCTCAATACAAAACTAAAGTGGCCTCAATATGATCTAGATAGAGAAAAGTGGAAGGAAGGTAGGGAGGCCTATGGCTAACATTGGGTGAAAATAGGCACACAGTTATAATAATGATTTGCCGGGACTTATAAGTATAGTGAATAGTCTCAATAGATATTTGAATAGACTTTAGAGGGTTGGATCAAGGGTCAGATACTAAAAGCAGCCATTCTTTCACAGCCATTCACAAAACACGCATCCTCAGAAAGTTCCTTATTCTGCGGCCTTTAGCCCTGGTACGAGTATCTTGGGTCCTGCATATTTGCCGGCGGCGATCTATGTTAGCATTTTTACGAAGTTTTTGACATTATTCTTAATTTCAATATTGTCAAAGCTTAGCTTATCAATGTTTCCAGAGAAATTACAGGGCTTAGAGATATAACATCTTAGATCTCTGGGTGACGAGCGCAGTGCAGTGTTAGGTAATGATTTTGACTCAAGAAATTAATTCGATAACTGAACAATAAAGTAAATTAATCTGTGATAATGAATATACTATCCGAGATGACTATCAAATTAGACTCCACACACCAAAAACCAATTACAGACGAGAGCTCTTCGGCAATCAAATAAATACAGAGAAATGCTCGTCAACAATCAAATCTATTTTGTGCCGATAGCTAACAGAGCAAATATTTTTTTGATAGTCTAGCGGCTCGTTCTGTATATGACCGGGTCGGATTTACTAAAATGTTATTAAAACGTGCTTTATTTCAAGCATAATTAATTTTCACTAGCCGTCATCTCATGTGATTTTAAACGAACATGCGGTCTACGATTTAGCTTGTCAATATAGTAACAAGAACAAAACAAAAAAATTTGATTAACCCCCGACTACCTCAGATTTGTTATCTGTACAACATTCTACTAGTCAAGCCCTTTCATTTGATAACCATATTAAGGGAGTTGTGAAATAAGAAATGTGTTTCGCCATTTTGTGGAAGCGGCCATCTTGGATTTGAAATTTGTCATAGTACAATGTATTCTACTAGTCAAGCCCTTTCGTTTGATACCCATATTGAAGTAGTAGTGGAAAAAATATAATAATTCGCCATTTTGTGGTGGCGGCCATCTTGGATTAGAATTTTTTATAGTGTTTAGTATTTTACTAGTCAAACCCTTTCATTTGATACCCATATTGAGGTTTGTTGTGAAGAAATATTTTATCCGCCATTTTGTGGCGGCGTCCATCTTGTATCCGTATTAACCAAACATAGCTAAGAACATCCGCACGGATATGAACTTTCAAATAAAAAAAACCGCATCGAAATCGGCCCATCCGTTTGAGCTCTACGGTGCCACAGACACACAGACTGACAGACAGATAGACAGACAGACAGACAGACGTCGACGTCAAGCTCATGACACCCCTTTTTTTGGTCGGGGGTTAAAAACAGATTCACTCTGGAGTTGAAGGGACCAAGACCATTACCATTGTGTAAAACACACTAATAAAACGCATTCTATTAGAACCATAGCCTCTTTGAGTATACTCAAAGTACAGCCTAGAATACTTACTACAGTACTTTGACTTTGCCTTTAGATATTCTTATTACAAAAGTTGAAATGTGCTGTTATGTGGCAGGCATGTTGCTTATCGTCAGGCACATGTCGTGCTCGTCTCGTCACTTCTCAACAAAAAAAAGTGGAGTAAAAAACTCCTCGTTTGAGTCTTTGGAACCTCAATCATGAAACGATTTACAAGCGAAGATTACCTATCAAGTAGAAACCACAGGCTGAAACCCTTGTATTACTACTACAAATTTTCCGATGTATGGGAAGCAAAATTCCTTTGAGAGGACACAAGTGACTTAGTAGATCGGCCGGTTCATACCTTTTCATTCAGTCTGTGACAAGAGGAGGCGATTGTACAAGAGTAGGGATCCCAGTTCCAAGGAATATTTATTGAAAGCACAATGTTTACTGGAATTGACCGCATAAATAGGAAGGGTCGGGCCGAGAGACACAGAATAGATAATAAGGAAGTAAATTCAAGTTACCCAACTATAAAATGTATGAAGCGTTTGATAAGCTTCTGTATAAACAACATAAACATATCTTATGAAGTTCTTTGCAATTTTCATGTATTTTAAGTGTTGTCACCTGTGTGTAGTATATTTCGGGTATAGTATGATATTTAAATAAGTACAGGGAGTTGAGTTTAAATATGTGTTAATATAAAATAATTAGTATCTGGTTATTTAAAGAAATGGATATGACTGGTAAAGTTGAGTATAGAGGGCACCGGTGCAGAACCATCTACTACTACCCGCCATCTCAAAAAAGAGTTTTGGAGGGGCTGGGGCTTTAAGTAGATGGAGCTAAGCCGGCGGCTGGCGATTCCTTTTTGAAGTTTTATGTCCTATCATTTGTGAAGCTACATTCTTAAATTGATTTAATTGGTTTACTTTTATTCTCGAAGTGTAACAAAAGATTATGTGTTTTTTGAAGTGAAAATTTGTGCCTCCTTGTGAAATTTTTGGTAGTGGAAAATCCGAGCATAACTTGCTTTTTAAATGAGTGAAAGCTAGTGAGGTTGCATTACCGACTAGCAAACAGCAGACTACACAAACTTATTACACTCTGTTATTTTGAAAAGTATAATTGTACCCCACTATTTATTTAAAAAGTCTACAAATAAACAAAAATAGAACCACTACAATATACCGCACTCCACAATATAAAGTTCTAAACACAAATTGTACACAGAACTTTTCCGTACCTTCATGAGATACCACAGCGCTTTCCAACGTGGAAAGCTTCAAGCTCTGCCCGGCATTGTTAGTCAATGTTAGGTTGTTGGGTTTATTTATACGACTACATGAATAAATGCGCAGTGCAATGTAGGTAATGATTCGGACTTTTTATGCTCTAATAGATGAGTTACACCACTGCTGGTATATGCAAACGTGTTGCTTGACATCACGTACATGCCCCGCTCGTTCTGTCTATAGTATAGACGAAGCCATAAAATACCATACCATAAAAAATAAATCATACAGTACAATCAAAGTAAGTACAAAACGAAAAAAATAATGCCTATCTTCAAAGTGCGGTGTTAGTGCAATTTAGATTTTTAAATATTATATACAAAGTACACATGAATGAAAAGACTTCCCTTAAAAGAAACAATGAGAAAAGTGCTTATGGACACAATCTTATACTTAATATTATTTTGCAAAGTAAGTCATAAGACAATTACTCATTAGCCTAGACTTTCCAAATTATGCTAGATTGTAATAAAAATATTAGTCATCAAGTTGATTGGTCAAAAAAAATAAAATAGCGACGGCTGAAGAATGTGAAATTTGATGTGAAATATTTTAAACACCAATTTCCTAATGTAGCACAATACGTCACGTCCGTTGCTCTGCCGCCGCTTCAACGCTTCACTAGCATGTCAGTGACGTGAACCTATAAGAGTTTTCTCTACCAAAACATGGACAAAGTTGCTCAGCCCGAGTTCCTAGTCTGACATTGTGTGCTGTATAGTTTAGCGCTCTCCTTGTTAAAGTAAATCTCGAATAAGAGCAATGAGAACACAAATTGGGTTGCCATTTTATAGACTGAAGCTGTTTTCAGCTTTCCCCTTTCATCAAATCTCCTGATTTTTTACAACCGAGGTCGTTAAGCGAGATTAAAACCGCTTTTCTGTCTCGGAACTCTTTTTATATCGTAACTTAAGTAAAAAACATAATTTACAGCGGTACTTACCGGCTACGTCGGAAAGGGTTGCGTTCGGAGAGCACTTGACAAAGTCTGGGAAAAAATTCACCATAATGATGCCGCCATTTTCTTTCTGCAACAAATATAATAAAGGCGTTTATAAAAATATACTAAAATACTGATATTACTCGTATAAAGCTGATGAAGTTTTTTGTTTAAACGTGCTAATGTCTGAAACTACTGGGCTGACTTCAAAAATTAATCCAGCGTTGGAAATGTACATGATCCCAGAGTGCGATAACCTACATTGTAGTAAGATCCCAGAGCCGCCAGACGTCACGAATTTTCTGATGCATGAAATGTGGACGATTGAGTAGAGCTAGTGCTTAATAAGAACACATGCTTAGTCGCTAACTTACTTAGACGGCCAATTTTGAGATATGGAGTCCAGAAGGTACATAAAACATTTATGTACGATATTATGAGTTTAGGGGATAACTGGCTCCTAAGATCGGTCTGTCTTTTCGACAAAAAAAAATTTATATGGCTTTAAAATATTTTTCTGATTAATATAATTTACAAATGGAGTATGAGAATTTAAGTGAAGTTAAGTCATTATTTTGGGAATTTTAAAGCACCTGTTAAGCAAAACGGCCGACGGAAAGTGTCTGGGAGTATTAGGGTCTCATTTCTAAAGATATTGCCTATAACATACGTGAAAATCAGTTATTAGAAAATACGTGAAGTAAGTAATGTATCTGGACCCCATATCTCAAAAGTAGCCATCTAAGCTAGTTAGAGGGTAAGCATGTGTTCTCAGTACGTACGAACTCTACTCAATCGTCCACATTTCATCCATCAGAAAATATGTGAAATCTGGCGGCTCTGGGATCTTGGACTAACATTATGTAACACGGGAGAAACCGGGACGTGCCGCTAGTATGCTAAATATGATTTGAAATAGTATGCTAGTATGCTAATACTCACCAATGCGTGGATGATGTCATCAGGTACGTTGCGTTTGTGGTTACACAGGCTGTAGGCAGAAGAATGGGAGAAGATGACGGGGAGCCCGCGAGACCCTCATAGCTGCCCTGGTGGTGTTTTCACTGACGTGGGAGAGATCCACCAACATGCCCAGGCGATTCATCTCCTTCACCACTTTCTGTTGACAAGAGAAACAAGGTTTGCACACAAAATGCAAAAATGTCTATAAGACGAAAATTTCTATTGATATTTCGTCACTTCTTACATAGATATAGTTATTATAACGTATGGTATAACCATACGTTATAATGTAAGTGGTTTACTATATACATAAACAACACAATTTAATTTTACAAAAAAGTCAGAGTCAAAGTTCACGTCAAAAAAATACATAACATAGGAACGTCAAAGATCAAATTCTGTTTGAATGAGCCACATAAAATATACTTGACATCAAAATCTTATTTGCATTTATTGTCGGCTGTACCACACAAGTATAATTAGCCCACTTAATCTTCCCAATGCTGGTACTCAGACCCTTCTCTCACGAGGAGAGTGAATCGAGGCCATAATCGACCACGATGGTTAATGGTGTATCGACGTATGACTCATTTTCCCGTTAGATATCTTTTTTTAATGTTCCGTAACCAAACGGAAAAATACGGGACTTTTATAGATTCGTCATGTCTGTCTATCTGTTCGTATGTCACAACCACTTTTCTCCGACACTATAAGAACTATACCTACTATTGAAACTTGGTAAGGAGATGTATTCTGTGAAACGCATTAAGATTTTCATACAAAAAATATAAAAAAAAACAAAAAACTTTGGGGGTATCCCATACTTAGGACTGAAACTCAATTTTTTTCCATCAAAACCATAAGCGTGGGTTATATTACGTATATGGTCTTTAAAAATGATATTGAGGCTTCTAACATTTTTTTTTCTAAACTGAATAGTTTGCGCGAGAGACTCTTCCGATGTGGTAAAATGTGTCCCCCCCCCTATAACTTCTAAAATAAGAAAAAATGTATGATGCAAATTACCATGTAAACTTTCAACGAAACTTGAATTGAATGAGATAGGGAATGAGATTTAGTAGTTTTATTTTATACGTCATAAATGCACTATTGTTTAAACATTGATTAAAGTAATAATGAACTACAAGAACTTTTTTTGTTATGCTACTTGCTGCTACGCAAGCCTTCATGAGCGATTCCGACTCGCACTTGACCACTCTTATGTAGAATATATTGTTTTCAATATTTTCCTTGTGAATTCCGACGATCTTGCCAGAAAATCCACTAGCTGACACATTACGGCTTCTTTTTGTGCTAAATTAATGTATTATTATCGTATTTAATACATACTTAGGTAATTTAATATCAATAACAAGGGCATCAAAGCGAACGGTCAAGATTTATGACGGTCTACTTCCGTACCTCTCAACCGGGCGTTTCTCTTGGAAGCGATCGCAAATCACCATTTTATCGATAGAAATAAACAAGGTCTGGAATAGTCTTCACTATTGGCGGCACGATCGACGACTTAGCAGAGAATTACTATAATTTTTTTCTAAATATAACGTATTGTATTCTATAATTTCCGAGGGCAGAAATAATATTGCAATAGTAAGACATTTGTATTTATACGAAAAATCGTTTATGTAAAAACTATAGTACAATGTAAAAACTACCTATCGTGTAAAAGTTTGGAACTTACTCGTATGTAGGACTGTAGGTACGGACGATAATAACTTTTTAGTATAGTTGAAGTATTTAAAAGTATTTAACAATTATATTTAAAAAAAATATTAAACTAAATTAAAATGAGCACTACACAGTGTAATAAATTATAGTTTCTTAATACTATGCTCGATTATGTATATGATTATTTTATTGTATGGAAGACATAAATATCACAATAGTATCCTTTTCCCGACATTAATTTTTGCATGTTTAAACCTTTATTGTCATATAATGTGCTTAGTGTAAGTAATTGGATAAATTGTAAACCTAGCGTAATCCTCATTATAATTTTTCTGTTTGTGGAAATAAAAGAGAAAACAAAATCCATTATCAAATAAACGCAATTATAATCTCACTGTAATCACAGATGTACGAGATGTGATATCTGTCCTGAAAAATGTCTCTTTACCTTGTAAAATAATACAAAATGTAGCATCGGATCGTGATTTGTAAATCTCACTCCGTGTATTAATGAAGACTGGGTTTGCTTACATCGGAACTAATGGCCTATCTCATTCTGCCAAATAGCTGTATCTCCGAATGTATGGCCCTAATGGCCCACAAACAACCGACGTAACGGCTATCATTACAATGTATAAACCATAGATTACAGGCATTACATTCTCTAGAATTATCTCAGACTTGTACAATAATTGAAAAAATTCCAATTAAAATATCTCAGGGGATTATTTTAACTACGTAACTGCATAAATATTATTTTAAATTTTCATTTCAATCAAATCAAAAATTTCACTTTGGATAGACTTCTGATAATTTACACATTAAAGCACATGTGTTTTCATGTTATACTAGCTAAACCCTGCAACGCTTCGCTGTGGCACATTATGATGCAAAAATTTGATAAAAACAATCCTTGATGCGGATTATATATCATTCTAAAACTTCAGCTCGATCGGTGCAGAACTTTTTGAGTTTTTGAAGCGTACACAAACCAACATAACATTTTTGTATATAGAGGTTTTAAATGTACATAGTAATTATTGTAAACGTAAAATTCTGCATAATACGCAAAATATTCGATATATAGGTGTTAAAATAGATAAACATTGAATTGGGGAGCACTTATTAAGTCTGTTGCAAAACTATAGGTACCTACATATTTTTAAAACACAAAAATTTGTAGCAGATGAATTATTACTAGGTAACAACAAGTCTTTAGCCGAATGTCGAATGTATTATCGGATATTGTTTAATAAGTTCCTGGGTAGGTGTTTACAGCAGAAATAATTGATTAGTATGTATACTAGTATGTAGCAATGAATTCTTTTAAAAAATTCTTTGATCCTGAGCTTTGGATATCCAAGAACAGAATTATATGAAAAGTGCAAAGTATTAACAGTAAGCTATTTATTTACCACAGCATTCGTAGATATCACAGAGATACATACAGTTCCTAATAATCGTATACTGAAAAAAAGAAAATAAGATTTTGTATACTGGTCTACAATAGTCATTAGTAGTTGGAGACATTATCTCCGTATTAAAGTTATTAATAGCTTGCAAAATATACGCAAATGTGTCTCGTATAAATTGAAGAACGTTACTCACAACTGGTTAGTAATTTTAGTTTGTTTTAAATCTTCTTATTAGGTATTCATTTGTTTTATTTTGAAATAAGTTTAAGTTATTACGTTTCATTTCGTTAATATTATTTTGTTGGCTTGTAACAGAGTAATAAAATGTAAATTACCATTAAGTTTGCATTTGTTCGTAAATTTCACGTTATTGAACATCATAGTTAAGTGAGTAGAGGTGAGACGCTGCCTTTTGCACCCAGGTATTTATACTAACGCAAAAGGCAGAGTCACATAATTATTTTTGTTAATTAACTATGTCTTATTTTTATTCACTATTTTTTTCACCCATGGGACGTTTACACTTGAGTGCCATCACGCTTGACCTTAAGCGGCAATGCAGTCCACGATGAAATGTCCTAAACCTAGAACCTTCAACCTTTACCCTTAACCGAGTCAATCTCGAATTGAACATTGTAACCAATGGTAAAATCCACTCATGCAACACATTATTTAAAACATTTTATTATCGTGTACTGGGCAGGTAAAACCGTGGGCGCTGCTAGTAATTCAATGAACATAAAAGGTCAAGATCTGTCAAATTAATTTATTTGTGGTACTCTTTGTCATGTATAAAAGTCTCTCCTAATTAACATAATGAAAAAAAAACTTCTTCAGGTCACAGTCAAATTCTACAAGTTCTTGTTTTTATGGAGGGTAGAGGTAAGGAGAACAGTCTCATACGGGGGACAAGTTCAAAATTGTCCATAGATGCAACAAAACACATAAAGTCTCTATCTACATGAGCGCTAGCGTAGCGAGAGAGAATCTTTGAATTTAGCAGTGATAAAAAAAATCTTTGGTGACTAGTGTAGTGGATGAAACTGCATTGTATCAAATCTCAACTATTTACAAAGTGCAAAATAATATGTGTTGTTTATACTACGAAACTGCTGTGAAAAAGATGGCAAGTGATTGAATTGAAATTAAGGTTCTATCTTTAAAATTCATCTCTTGCTACCGAAGCACCATCACAATTTGACATTTGACGCATCTGGATAAACACTTTTTTCATACACATGGTTTTCCTTACCCCTCCTCTCATATATTTTTATTGTATACCCACTATTAACCCATTAAAAAACCTATGTTCTAAATACAAAAATAAATCACTAATAACTCGCAATAGCTACAAAACTCGCCATTGGAATATCGCTCTTATCACTAAAGAAATATAGTACTCTTACCTCTCCGAATTCAGTGAGTCCATTTGCCGCTGGCGGTCCGTTTGCAGAGTCGGCCCTACGAACAGACAATACAAATAAATGCTGAAACAAAGCAACAGAAAGACATTCGCTTTTGTTCGCTGAGCATTTCGCGAAGCTCTGGACGGTTCTAGAATGTTCTAGACTAATTACTCTGCGAGTTTTGTCTGTTTTATGGTGTACGTATGGTTGGATCGTAGGTGTGGCTTTGCATTCGTGCTTACTCTTATGTAATACGGTGGTAAAGTCCGCTCATATGCCTAAGAGGAAAATAGTAATATATAATTTAAAAAAACTTAATTTTATTTATTTTATTTAAATTAGCTGTTTTCCAAACATTTTATCGTTTACACGAGCAAAAAACTTTCAGAAACATTTTTTTTATGAGTTAAGTGAAGTTGGCAAAAAACAAAGTGTTATGTTATTATGTTTAGCAGCTAGTACAGAATATTTCGTCTACCACGATTGTAATTCGTATCTCGGAGAAATAAAGTTTACGGTTACAGAATTTTAATAAGACGAATACTACCGTCTTTTTTCAGCTATTTACTTCGAATATGAATTATATAAAACATGCATTCAGATCTGTTCTATTTTGTCGCACTTCGACAGTTTGTCAGTTTGTTTGTAAATTAGTTATTAGGTTTAGGTTAATAGGCAAGAGATGCCATCTAAAAGACCCACTACTAAAATACTCCAAAATGAAAAGTCGTTCAATCACAAACTCTGTCGACGTTATAAATCCGCACCCCAATAAATGTTAATTACATTTGTATAACTTCGACATTTTTATGTGAGAAGACGTCCATTCATATTTTTCATTCACTTATTGGTAAATCAGTATGGATTAGTATTAGAAGACCACTAAATATTTAAATGTTGTCCCTGCTGGGAATCTGAGCCTTCACTCACAAAGAGAGAGTCAAGCCCATAATCCACCACTCTAGCCTCGTGCACTTTATTGGATGACCGTGAAAGATTATTTAAACGTGCCGATTTTCTTGCGCTGTTTTCCTTCATCGTTAACGCCTGTACTGATGACAAACTTGTGCACCTGCTCTTCAAACAACTCAATGGTGCAGACAAGATTGGAATTCACGACTGTGGATCTCATATTCTAGCTACTTGTCCACTACGCCTTAGTTAAAGCAAAACGGGTCATATAACGGGTATTAGTTGATAACTTTAACTACGGACTGACCTCGCAGACCTGCAGAAGACATATTTAATAGAGATATCAGTATGACTAGGTCGCTGGAATACATTTGGAATTTCAGACATAATTGGAAATCTCTAGTTACGCCACGGTTCATGAGTATATTTAAACAAGTTATAGTTAATACCTACAGTATATACATAACTTTATACAGATAAGAACTACAAATTCAACAATACACGTTTATTTTACAAGATTTTTTTAGTTTCTCCTGTCGCGACATTTGTCACGAAACAAGATTTGATCAAATGGAATTTGATTCATTTCACGATTACCGATGGGAGCTGAAATTTTGTACACATGTATAAATTGCGTGACATTCCAATATTATGATGCCACGGTGCTGATGATAGAGCTGAAAGGTGGTCATAGGAACTCAATAGTTAAATAACACACGAGACCCATCGAGTTTGAACTCGTTTGATTACTCTTGACGAGTACTTTGATGTAAGATGGTAACCAGAGTCTTATGATTGAGCTGGAAAATGGCTATATATAGCATCACAGTAATTAAACAACATAACCCCATCGAGTTTGGGTTCATTTCGTTCGTTTAGACGAGTACTTTTGTGCTAGGTGGTGACCAGGTTCTGGTGATATGGTTAGAAGATGGCTATTCACTTTTTAGTTCTTTTTATATAAATCCTACTGCTAACATTATAATACTACTAATATTATAAAAGTCAATGTTTGGATGTTTGTTGCTCAACCACGTCGTAACGTATGGACAGATCGGGCTGAAATTTGGAACAGTCAGATTATAGTCTGGAAGAACACATAGAATAGCGAACATAAGATAGCGCCATCGCTACATTCTACAGATTCGTTGGTTGTACTGTAACATTTGCAATGTAAAGACGTTTGACAATATTAAGACAATGCTTTGCCAACTTGGAAAAGCGCTTGAAGGAAAATTTAAACATTAAAATATTCTTTGTTGTATGACGGTCGAAAGACTTCTGTAGGAAGATTATTTCACCTCCTGCAAGTCAAGGGCAGAAAATAATAAGTAAATCGAACGCCAGGGCCGGATTTAAGGGAGGACGAGACGAGCATGACATGGCCCTGATGGTAAGCAACATGCCTGCCACATAACAAAACAGTGACACCCAGGTATTGGAACATGAAGAGTACAATTTTAATATATTTTATCTCTATGCCCTGTAATTTCACTGGAAACATTGCCCTTCAAACCGGAACACATTACTGCGCATTACTGTGTGTGAGTAATATGCAAACATGTTTAAACAAAACATTACATTCGAGTCCTACATCATCTTCATTACAGACACTTCGAAAATTTCTATCTTTTCAGTTGGACTTTGTAATAGCGTGTTTTTAGTTGTTTTCACCTTTTAACCTTTTATTTATAACTAGCTGAACCCGCTACTTCGTTCACGTAAGCAGATGTTACGGACTTACACATTAGTTGTAAGTACGTCAAAATATTTGGATAAGTAGCCATTGAAAAACCGAGTGAATTTGTTTTTCCACACAAAAATATAATTTATGAATTAAATTGTAACAAAAAAAGAATCAAAGAACGAAAGAATCCAAATTCGGCATCAAAATCCTTTTAGCAGCAATAAAACTCATTAGTACAATTATTTAGGATATCAGTAACGACACCTAGTGATGAAAGAAAAAATACATACCACCATAGCATAACATTGATTTAAATTGCCTTTAGTGCTTTGAGATTTAAACTGACATTAGCGCCATCTAAATAGAATATAATGTTGCTAGTTATTTTGATTATGTATTACTCGTATCTACAGCAAAATTGGTGTTCACACACAACACCATCTGACCTCAAACTAAGCAAAGCTTGTAATATGACGGCCATGTATTAAAAATGTGTTCTTTCCAACAAAAAAAGAATTAATGAAATTAAACAACGCAAACATGAGTTACAACCAAATACACAGTCTGACTTTCACCCCCTCCCGCAAGAAAACCGCCAAGAATTTGGGGATCAAAAGGAGCCTATAGCAATCTCCTTAGTATGAACTAAAGTCATGCCAAGTTTCAGCTGAATTAAATCAGTAGTTTCGGCATAATACGTGAACCCGATACAGAAAGACAGACAGGCAGACCGGCAAACAAGAAAGAAAAAAATGTTTTTTCACCATCAGTATCGACCTTGCAGAGCTCCCAAAAATTTTTTTTCAAAATATGTTCAATGTACAGTATTCGACCCGTTACAGTTTTATTATAAGTATAGACTGATGTCATATTTCAAAGGTGGTCCCATAATTATATTTTTTGTCAAAATCGGTGTAGCGGTTTTTGAAATATCTCTACAACGTAATCGTACTATCTCGCTCTTTCATTGGAACGATGTGTTTTGTTGATTTCACGAAATACATGACATTTACTCGAGTGTCCGCGTTTCATTTTAAATTGAGATCGGTTTTTTTTTAACTATTATGGGTTTACACTTGACCGCCATCTCGTCTGATGTTAAGCGACGATGCGGTCTATGATGGAGCGTGTTTACCGAGAAGATACCGATTCACTCTCGATTTGAAGACACAAAGATTGTAACCATCAGGGTATCCCTGGCCCACTCAAAACCCACTAAACCCACTCAAGCAACGTAAATGTAATGTAATTATTGTTTTTACGAAATTAGTGTGATAAATATATACGTGTTAAAGTTTAAAAGAATCTACTTGGTTTTTTCCTATAGTTTTACTTAAAAATATTCACTTTGTTTGGAAAATAATTTGTGGCCAACAGAACACTACTAAGTCCGGCTCGGACGAACGATGTTCATTTTCCGACTTTGCTATGTTTCTGTGCAGTTGATTGAACCAATTATGATTTGAAATATTAACTTTTTTGTAGATGAGTTAAAATCGTACTTAATAAAGTTGTGTCATTCATCATCTTTTTTTCTTTGTTAAGGCCAGGTAATTCTGTCAAAGTAGGCATTTAACGCTGTCTTGTTCTCGCGACCGTCACCGACCGCGGAATCGGTACCACAGTGCAGAAATAACATTAAAATATTGGACTATGTAATTTAAACTCATTTTTTGTTCAAGATTTGTTTAAGTTTGTTTGTTTATTTATGATAAGAGTTTTGTTGCTATATAAACGAATAAATATTAAATTTATCTATACTCGTAGGTATACAAAACTCAACCTTTTCTTTTTTGGTCACACTATAAGTTGAGAACGGCTTTTAAAATTTCATGCATCCTTTTAAAAAATTTCCTAATAATTCACAAGTTCGTCAAAAAATTTAAAAAAATGTGGTGAAACGTAATGCAAGGCCAGTAAATATAGATGGTTTTTTGGCCAAGTTTGCACTAAATTTCTAATCCAATTTTTTTCTATGAGGTAAAGATCACTTACTGAGCATAAAGTTACAAAATGCTCACAGATTCAGGTAGAGTTTCAAACGCCAATTGAAAAAAACTGTTTTAGCCGATATTTTGGAAACTATATATTTTGACAACAATTGTAGAAAATAAAATTTTGCATCTTTTGTTGCTTGTAAACTTTTTGTAAAACTTACCGTTTACGATTTATAGGCCATTTAATGATACGGTTGTGATGATGCCGAAATAGTGGATGAAAATGATGTGGTCTACGATGGAACTTGCTTCTCTAATAGAAACAAACACAGTGTACCTCGTAACCCCAAGGATCGAACCTTCGACAAAACCCACTCTAGCAATGCGTTTCACAGCTTAGTTGTTCTTATTACAAAAGTGGAGACCAAACTCTTCGTTCAACTCTTCAATCATGATGATGAACGGTGCTGTTCATTCGAGCAACGAGCAATATGATAGAATTACTTTAATTTAAAAACCGACTACAAAAAAATCTACACGTAAAAAAATATTACCTACTATCTAAGGAGTCTATGGACACTTTGGCGAATGAGACCAGTCTTAGAATATCTTAGTTACCAAAATCCATCCAGCCGTTTGGAAGATATGTGGAAATAAAAGTTTTACAAACATAAAGATACGCGCGAAAAACATAACCCTTCTTCCATTCCGGGAAAAAGAGACATGTTTATGCTACTGGGAACGGAATTCACATCTTATTTTTTTACATTGTTATCATTAAATTGGACATAATAAATCGTAATCGGTAAGTTCGAAAAAGTTTACTGGCAACAAAAGATGGGAAATTTTATTTTCTACAATAATAATAGGCTTTATAACTTTTTCGGAATATTGGCCAAAAACGTTTTTTCGAGCTGGCGCTTGAAGCTCCACCTGGATTTGTTATTATTTTGTAATTTTATGCTCAGGAAATGATTCTAAACCGAAAAATACGAATCGCAAATTTAGTACAGAGTTAAATTCTACGAGTAATTTTACTGCCTTCTTATCTAATTTGGTCGAGTGTCTAAATTTCATTTTAAATAAGTTTTAAATGAACGAAGTTGGGTTTTAGGGATTCGTAGACAAATTTTAAAATATACGTTATGTCTGTTCATCCGTATGTGACAGCCATTTTCTCCGAAACTATAAGAAGTATACTATTAAAACTTGGTAAGTACATGTATTCTATGAACAATATTAACAGTTTCATACAAAAAACGAAAAAACAACAAATTTTGGTGGTGTCACAAACTTGGAAAATAAATTTAAAAAAAATCTATCAAAACCATACGTGTATCTATGGATAGGTGTTCAAAAATTGTATTGAAGTTCCTAACATTTTTTTTCTAAACTGAATAGTTTGCGCAAGAATCTCTTCCAAAGTGGTAAAATCCGTATGTGAGGACTTTTCTTCCAAGTACTAAGTACCTTACTACCAAAGAATTTACCTAAATGGCATATAAATGCAAATTAGGTATCATTTATGATACCTAACTTGCATTTATATTAGGGGATTTACGCAGGGGATTTCTCCCCTCTCATTATTTCCTTATCCCGATCTCTGATTTGACGGACGAATATTTTACCGATACTAATCTATTTTCCATTGCATCTGCATTGAATTTTTACTGATGTGTTATCGACGTCAGTTTTTGAGACTCCCTATTGGTCTACAACATAAAGTAAACAGCGTACTAATTAGTATCAGCGTCTATTTGCAATTCCAATGAAAACGGTATCAAAAATCAAGATCATAGCGTGCTTCACTAGTAATACCTACTGATATTGTTATACTGTGGCACTATGATCGTAATATTTAAAATTTATTGCTTGTCAAAATTGCAAAATCAAGCACAGGCCCGTCGTCCGTGAGCGCCGAAACGCGACTGATCAGGCCTGCCGAACGGCGCGCTATATATATGGTAGATATTAAAACATATAACTTTATAATATAGAATAACTGATACTTTTTATCAAGTCAAACTCTGCGAAAGCATCTATAACTTTTTAGTGGCTTTCGTTGAGTACAAAAATTTAGTAAAAAAGATCATTAGTTTTGTCATAAACTTGAAAAAACTTTTTGAAAAGGGGTAACTTTGGGATTTTTCTATCAAGTAAAATTCATTAAATCGTGTTATTGACTGAATTGCACTAGATTAGATCCTTAACTAATACATATTTTTTTCAGAGTTTAATACACTATTTTAAAGGTCTTAAAGTTGTTTTAAAAATTCAAAATTACGGCCTACACGCCCTTAAATCAGTTTCAATACACCAAATCCGTCGCAACTGCCTACCGGTATTTTGCGCTATCACAGAGCGCAGAACTCTACTGACCTAATCTAATTAACTATACTCTTTTACACAGATGTTTTTAGCCTCCGAGCAAAAAAAAAAAAAACTATTTCTTCACAACGTACCTCAAAATGGGTATCAAATGAAAATGCTTGACTAGTAGAATACTACACACTATAAAACAAGCCAAGATGGCCGCCACCACAAAATGGCGAATTATATAATTTTTTCACTACTACCTCAATATGGGTATCAAACGAAAGGGCTTGACTAGTAGAATACATTGTACTATGACAAATTTCAAATCCAAGATGGCCGTATTTCACAAATTGGCGAAATACATTTTTTTTCACAACTCCCTTAATATAGATACCAAATGAAAAGGGTTTACTAGTAAAAAGTTGTACAGATAACAAAGCTGAGGTAGTCGGGGGTTAGTCAACATTTTTAATTTTGTTCTTGTAATTGCCCGAACTAACGTAACCTATTCTTTCTATCCAAGCAACCAATTCTATTTAATCTACCAACACAATGTCATGTAGGTATAAGTTTTCCCCTATTTGAAAAGTAAATTTTACAAATTCTAGATAAATTGAATAGACGCGACGAGCTGAGACCGACGATCGAGGTCTACATGAAAACGTTACATACCGTTGATTTCACGATAACATTCCACTTTCAGGGACCGAATTGCAAAAGTTTACCGCTTTATCTACAATGGAATGGAATCCTTTACATGCCTACAATGACTTTACCCAAATTTAAATATTGTATTCATAATTAACACTTGTATTTATAAATTAAGCACATTGTTAAAATTATAATACGGGCGAGGGTTTTTTCAAAGTAAATTGATTCGAGTGAAAATAGTGTTAGCGCAAACAGTGAATTATTACAATAAGTCAATTGACCAAGCTATTACGAGTACAGAACTTGACTTTAAACTTGAGTTTTTTTCCACTCCGTTTAACGTCACCAAGGTTAGGTAAACCATTATAGTGACGTTATCAATCTATATATCAACAGATAAACACATCATGAAAATTTACTTTAATAACATTTCCCTAATGCACTAAAAGAAGTATAATAACTTCAGAAAAGTGGAACAACCGTGTTAGTTTTTAAATTGGTCTTTGTCTGCTGTGTAAGTTGATGGACGTATCATGATTCGTAAATCCGTCTTATTATACCGGTTTTGTTCACAAAGGTTTGTTCCCCGTGTGTTTTAAAATATCATATAAAAGAGAAGAGCTTTGACAATCCATACTTCCATACTAATATTATAAATGCGAAAGTAACTCTGTCTGTCTGTCTGTCTGTCTGTCTGTCTGTCTGTCTGTCCGCCTTTACCGTCTAAACCAACCAACAGATTTTGATGAAATTTGAAACATAGATAAAATAGATCCCGAGAAAGGACATAGGCTACTTTTTGTTCCGAAAAAAGGGTTGAAAGGGTTAAAATAAGGGATGAAAGTTTATATGGAAAACTTCGTCATTGTTGAAGAACTATGAAACTTTACGTCTAGATATTTAACACGAAACCATAAAATGTATGTTTTAGCAGTTTTGTAGTTTCGAACTGTACCTACGGGGGTGGATTTGGGTTTTTTTTATTATTTATTATTATTTATTCTTGGGTCAAATTTAGTAATTCAAATTTCACCCTCTTCCTGTCAACCGATTAATCTGAAATGTTGTATACACTTTGGATTTTGATGACAATACAATTATGTTTATTCAATATCATTATAAATTCAAGATGGCCGCCGCTACAAAATGGCGGATAATTTATGTTTTATTAATCTCATCAATATGGGTATCAAATGAAAGGGCTCAACAAGCAGAATACAATATACTATAAAAAATTGAAATCCAAGATGGCTGCCGCTACAAAATGGCGGATAACGTAGGTTTTATCAATCCCATCAACATGGGTATCAAATGAAAGGGCTCAACAAGCAGAATACAATATACTATACAAAATTTAAATCCAAGATGGCGGCCGCTACAAAATGGCGGATAACGTAGGTTTTATTAATCCCATCAACATGGGTATCAAATGAAAGGGCTCAACAAGCAGCATACAATATACTATAAAAATTGAAACCAAGATGGCGGCCGCTACACAATGGCGGATAACGTAGGTTTTATCAATCCCATCAACATGGGTATCAAATGAAAGTGCTCAACCAGTAGAATACAATCCATACTAATATTATAAATGCGAAAGTAACTCTGTCTGTCTGTCTGTCTGTCTGTCTGTCTGTCTGTCTGTCTGTCTGTCTGTCCGTCTTTACCGCCTAAACCAACCCACAGATTTTGATGAAATTTGAAACATAGATAAAATAGATCCCGAGAAAGGACATAGGCTACTTTTTGTTCCGAAAAAAGGGTTGAAAGGGTTAAAATAAGGGATGAAAGTTTATATGGAAAACTTCGTCATTGTTGAAGAACTATGAAACTTTACGTCTAGATATTTAACACGAAACCATAAAATGTATGTTTTAGCAGTTTTGTAGTTTCGAATTGTACCTACGGGGGTGGATTTGGGTTTTTTTTATTATTTATTATTATTTATTCTTGGGTCAAATTTAGTAATTCAAATTTCACCCTCTTCCTGTCAACCGATTAATCTGAAATGTTGTATACACTTTGGATTTTGATGACAATACAATTATGTTTATTCAATATCATTATAAATTCAAGATGGCCGCCGCTACAAAATGGCGGATAATTTATGTTTTATTAATCTCATCAATATGGGTATCAAATGAAAGGGCTCAACAAGCAGAATACAATATACTATAAAAATTGAAACTAAGATGGCGGCCGCTACAAAATAGCGGATAACGTAGGTTTTATCAATCCCATCAACATGGGTATGAAATGAAAGGGCTCAACAAGCAGAATACAATATACTATAAAAAATTGAAATCCAAGATGGCGGCCGCTACAAAATAGCGGATAACGTAGGTTTTATCAATCCCATCAACATGGGTATGAAATGAAAGTGCTCAACCAGTAGAATGCAATGTATTATATACAATTAAAATCCAAGATGGCGGCCTCTACACAATGGCGGATAACTTAGGTTTTATGAACCCCATCAACATGGGTATCAAATAAAAGGGCTTGACAAGAAGAATACAGTGCACTATACAACCTCAATACTTAATTTGGGCGCAGCCACTAAATGGCGTATCAGACTATCAGACAGAATTTTTGATAGTCGACGAGATTTCCATGGTGTCTTATCAAATGTTATGCATGATGGACGCTCGATTAAGGCAAATTAAGAACTGTAAAATGAGTTTTTGGAGGAGTAAACGTATTACTTTTCGGTAACCTTTTACAACTGCCTCCTATAAAATGATCAGGAACACCTGTTTTCAATTCTCATATGAAATTATATATATGAAAGTAACTCTCTCTGTCCGTTACCGTCTAACGCCTAAGCCACTTAAAGAGGTTGTTACAATTTGGTGCACAGATAGACTACCTAGACTTAGGAAAGGACAACGGCGACTTTTTATCACAGAAAAAGAGTTGAAAAGAGTGGAAATGAGGAGTAAAAGTGTGCATGGAAGGATCTTGGCACTCTTTGTATGCTATTTTTAACCGACTTCAAAAAAGGAGGAGGTTATCAATCCAGTTGTATTTCCAATTGTGAATCAATTTAGATGGTTATTTCTTTGGTTGGTAGATTATAGTTCAGAGGTGGTCATATAAATGTTATCGAAATCAGTGCGGCGGTTTTTGAAATATGAACAACAAACTAAAATTTGCGTTCATGTAATCAGTCGATATTTCTACTAATATCTACTAATAGACTCTAATAAAATTTGGTGGACCGTCCCAATATGATTTTAAATTAAAGTCTGTTTTTGATTAATTTTTGAGAACATAGTTTCTTTGTAAATTGTCGTGTAAATTGTACATTTATTAATAAATATAAAACTTTGACTTAGACCGCTTTTGATTAGGAAACGTGAATTTGTATGGTAGTAGACATACGAGTAGGTACAGCCTCAATTACTTTAATAAATATGTGGCGCGGACGAAGTCGCGGGTAAAAGCTAGTAGAGAATAATTTCGAGTTTTATCGATCCAGCTCAGTAGAAATTTCAGTTGACGAGAATTTAAAATGTCGTCTATCTAGAATACTGATAGGTCGATGTGAGCCTGGGATACAACAAAATGTGAAGAAATAGATTTTGCTAGAACATGTACGACTCTCAATCGTGAGGTCGTATGTTCAAAACCTTGCACCTCTGAGTATGTTGGCAAGTGCAGAGGTACAAGTTAATCATCACCACGGGCTTTAATGACGAAGGAAAACAACGTGAAGAAACCAATATGTTTCAAACGTTCGAGGTCACTCGTCATTTACCGACTCACACTAGACCGCACTAACCGCACTAGCACTAGATGGCTTAGATTTCGGCTTTGATTAATCGTGTAGAGAAGGCCTCAAGTCTCAGCAATGAGAGTTGCTTATACTCATGCTATTCTGCAGTAGAGAAAACTTGCAAAAACCTGAAAATAAATGCAACTTCATTTGTTTATGTAGTATTAACCAATTTATGCAAACTTCTCTAATACTCTAGGTAAATTACCTAAAGCTGTATTGTACAACACTAGTGTTGCCATACTTTATCTAAGGTGTTGCCTATACTTTTCTCAGTTACTTTATGAGTTTGATATCACGCTTGTGAGAACTTTCTATTCAAAAAATGCAAAAACATTTGACGAGTTTTATGTTCACGTTATCCTTGAGTACACATTTGAAATACGGCGGTTGGTGTAGAATAGAACTACGGTTTGTTTGGATGTTTGAAATCGGGAATAGAGCTGCTTAGGCAAAATTTACCGATAGTAGTAGTAGTAGATGACTGCCCTAGTGGCTTAGTTGGTAGTAGCTCTGCCTGCGAAGCCGAGGGTCGTGGGTTCGATCCCCACCCAGTGCAAATATTTGTGTGATGAATTCAAATGTTTGCACTGTGTCTGGGTGTTTCTATATATAATAAGTATGTATTTAAAACTATATAAGTATTATATCAGCTATCTGGCTGCCATCACACAAGCTTTGCTTAGTTTGGGGTCAGATGGTGTTGTGTGTGAATTGTCCACCAATATTTATTTATTTATTATTTATTTAGTAATCTATTTTTTACTTTAAATAGCTTTACACTTGAACGCCATCTCGTCTGATGTTTAGCGACGATGCGGTTTACGATCGTGGGTGGTTACCAAGAAGAAAACGATTCACTCTAGATTGTAGTGTTGAAAAAACCAAGAATGTAACCATCGGAAAAAAATTACTTAGGCAATCCATTCTTCAGCTTACACGTTCTTATCGCATAAGTAAAGTACAACTTTCTAGTTTGAGTCTTTGGAATGTCAACCGTAAATCGATATCACTTTTCTGACGTACGAGCTGTTCGATAGAAAATTGTGAAAGGTATAACATTAGATCTTGAGGATTAATCCACACTCTTCGAAATGTATGAAATGAAATGAAATTTATTTGGTTCAAGAACACAATTACTTAAAAAACAAGTTAGTATCTACTTAAATCTAAAAAACATATATATTGAGACACAAGTACACTGGTGCCCACACTAGGGCAACCTGTGTGGTGGGCACCAGGCATAACGTATACATAAACTATATTTTTTTTTTTTTTGATAAACTTATGTAAAACAAAAACATTTATTCTATTATATAACTATGATGGTATAATTCTAAAGGTAAAGTAAGTAAATATCTTTCTGTTGTGTATTAATTCTAAATGCATTATATGATAAAAAACAACAAGCTAACAATTTTACAGCGATGTGGATTGGAAAACTTGTCAGAAGATTATTTTTTTATGATCAATAATAGGTATACATTTTACATGTTTCAATAGCTGCGTGTCACTGTACTGTTATGTGGCAAGCATGTTGCTTACCATCAGGCACATGTCCTGCTCGTCTTGTCAATCTTGATTTAAAAAAAAAAAAAAATATTCAGTTGGAACGGAATTTACAATAGTGCTTTCTAATGCCTTAAGTCTTTGTACTCGTAACAGCATCACATTAATTATAGCGTTGGGGAACTTCATTTAGCTTTAATTTAAGAAATGCTGTAATTAGTGTGGCACTCTTACAAACAATGTTGTGAATTCCACTCAATCTAATGGTACGAGTTTACATTGCTAACTATTAAAACTTATACCTAACCTGCATATAAAGCTAAAGTTTTCCAACTCCGTCATTAGTGTGACGCTGTTACAAAGAAAAGTTAAAATTATACGACCCACATAAACCAGAAAGCCCATATGGATATTATTATAATAAAGAATTACTACCCCGCAGGTGTTAAACATTTTACGGCATAGTATAAAGTTAAATTCCTAAGGCACAAATATAATTTTACACCTCATAAAAATTACCCTTATATTCGCGGTAAACTTGAAAATATGCTTTTACAGACGAATCTCAAATGCTTTTGCGTATAGATGCTTTTACGTGCAGACGCTTTGCCATTTAAGTGCTTTAAAGTATGTATGGAGCCGACACAGTGCTTATATCAAATTTTAAAGTTAAGTTATACGGCTGTGAGAATTCTCGACCTGTGCAAGGCAAAGCACTGTGTAAGAAAATATCCACCTACCCTTACATTCACCTATTTTTCCCAAGGAAAAAGTAAGTCCTGATACTTTGGCACACATTTCAATATAATTTAGTGGGTAGTTCGTAACTTTATACTTTTGTAACCTATCAATTTTAATTAACAATCAAAGTTAATTTTAATTTTGATACTTCTATTATTATTAGGTTTTTTATTACTTATAGTGAGGAAACGAGTAAGACACGTGCTTGATGGTAAACACCATTTATATTTAAAATCAGTCACTCCACATACTTCGGGGTCATTTTGTTATTTGAGTTCTTATTTGTAACATATGTCATGGATTAGGAGAAAAAAAGGAAAATAGTAAGAAAATAGTAGGGGACATTTTCAAAGAAAATCTAGTGCTAGTCTGATTTTATCTGTTGAGACAATCTAAGCCACCTTCTTTTAGTTACGGCTGTATTTTAAGGGCATACCCCGAGCAAATGACCTTTAGTATTTCTTACCTCATCGCACACCGCAAGAAAGAGCATGAGATAAACAGTAGGGGTTGTCGCTGTTTTACGCTCAAATTTTAGAGTAACCTCTTTATAAAATCAGATTTGGGCTTCTGAAAAAAAAATCTGCCAAAATGTTCGTAATGGAAAATTGCCTATCCGTTGATGTAAGAACAAAATCCTAATTATGACGGGTTTTCAAGTAGATGCACGATAACTACAATTATTTTTATTTTTATTTATGGTTTCGTTGTGAGGAGATTATATAAACAATAAATTCATTAGCACAAAAAACTACCATTTTGAAATTCAGCTATTGAGTAGATAGCTCTGAAAACTGGACAAAAACTCTTTTTGCTGGGGGACGCGCCTTAATAAACAACACTTGGCGTTAGTCCATTACAGCATAGTAAACAAGAACAAAATTAAAAATTTTGATTAACCCCCGACTACCTTAGATTTGTTATCTGTACAACATTCTACTAGTCAAGCCCTTTCATTTGATACCCATATTAAGGGAATTGTGAAAAAGGAAATGTAATTCGCCATTTTGTGGTAGCAGCCATCTTGGATTTGAAATTTGTTATAGTGCAAAGTATTCTACTAATCAAGCCCTTTCATTTGATACCCATATTGAGGTAGTAGTGAAAAATATTATATAATTCGCCATTTTGTGGTGGCGGCCATCTTGAATTTGAAATCTGTTATAGCGTTTAGTACTCTGCTAGTCAAGCCCTTTCATTTGATACCCATATTGAGGTAGGTTGTGAAGAAATATTTTGTCCGCCATTTTGTGGAGGCGGCCATTTTGAATCGATATTAACCAAACATAGCTAAAAACACCCGCACGGATATTAACTTTCAAATAAAAAAACCGCATCGAAATCGGCCCATCCGTTTGAGCTCTACGGTGCCACAGACAGACACACACACAGACAGACAGACAGACAGACAGACAGACAGACAGACAGACAGACAGACAGACAGACCGACAGACAGACAGACAGACAGACAGACAGACATCGACGTCAAACTTATAACACCCCTTTTTTTGTCGGGGGTTAAAAAACAAAACAACAACGTTCCGCGACATTATAAGATTAACGTGTTAACTTATGTTTTTCTGTTTTTTATTTTATACCAGTTGCCCTTGCAACTGGTATAAAATAAAAAGTAGAAAAACATAAGCTAACACAAGCGTAACTACTTATAGGGACCGAACAGCATCTAACGCAGCTAGGGTATAAGGGTGCTTTTCCACCAGAGATGTGCTATCCAGCTATGCTGCGAAGATGTGAAATCTACGCTACGAAAATATGTGACCGTTTCCACCAATACTACGCTAGGTAGCAGTGCGAGGAAGATGCGTTACGAAGGTGCGCCGCTGCAAAGAAGATGTGCGAGAAAAATGCGCATCTCAAGCTATGCTATGCATCGATAGTAGGGAAATGGCGGCGCGATGGCCCATAGCACCCATCCATAGGACACATCCATAACACGCATCCATAGCACGCATCCATGGCACACATCCATAGCACGCATCCATAGCACGCATCCATAGCACGCATCCATAGCACGCATCCATAGCACGCATCCATAGCACGCATCCATGGCACACATCCATAGCACGCATCCATAGCACGCAACCATGGCACACATCCATAGCACGCATCTATAGCACGCATCCATAGCACGCATCCATGGCACACATCCATAGCACGCATCCATAGCACGCAACCATGGCACACATCCATAGCACGCATCCATAGCACGCATCCATAGCACGCATCCATAGCACGCATCCATAGCACGCATCCATAGCACGCAACCATGGCACACATCCGTAGCACGCATCCATAGCACGCATCCATAGCACGCATCCATAGCACGCATCCATAGCACCCATCCATAGCACGCATCCATAGCACGCATCCATAGCACGCATCCATAGCACGCATCCTTCCATACAAAAAGCATATCTTAGTTGAATCCGTTTCCACCAGTGCTATGCTATGAGCACCAATGAATATGATTGGTGGATATCAAACGCATCCATAGCATCGTAGCATAGCACATCTCTGGTGGAAAAGCACCCTTAACATCTCACGTTTGCCTCCACTCCCGACGCGCGATAAAACTGCTCTCCTCAAGATATTGTCCATCAAAAGCCGGTCATATTTTCCTTGAGGTTTGCGTCAAGTGTTGTACATAAAAAATCTTATACCCATAAGCGCTGAGTGGTTTCTGAAGCGGTGTGGCGTTGACGGAATTCCAAACCCAAGTATTGCGTGAACGGCATGTTTTTCTTCTAAGCCTTTAATTAAACGATAGTCAGTTGCTAGAACTCTATAATTTTTTTTGTTTGGATCCTACTAAAATTATTCCTATCAGTGTTACAAATGTCAACCCAATCCGAAACATTTGCATTTATTGTACTATCAATGCCTCACGGTTCCACCCGAAGTATTTCCATTCGACTTGCTTTTTAAAGACGCAGGAGCATATTTTGGTCGTTCCGGCATTCTATTTTACAAACGAAAAGTCTCGTCATTCAACTCTAATAAATAAAAAATATCACAAGCCCTCAACCGAAGAGTTTACATAAACTATGTATAGAGTTAGATTTTTCGTACGGGTCCTTTGTGTTAATTCTAAGCAGATGACGTGCATACTTTCTATGGCAACAGAGTGATGTGCTGCGGCAAAAGTATGACACTAGCACAAGAGCGACAAGGCAAGAAAGATGATATCCGTGCTTTCGGGGTAAAGCATTTGCATTTGTTGCTCTAAACATAGTATATGTAAACTCTTTGCCCTCAACGCAGTTGTTTCAAATTTTAGATCACGCGTATGTTTTACAAATAAAATAAAAGTTCATAACAAATCTCCATTCCCAGATTCCTACCGCAGCTGATAAACAAAAGAACTAACAAATCTAAAACGCCCAAACCAATTTGGACGAAACATAGCGAAAAACACAAAACGACTAATTTAAAAAAAACGGTAAATCAGTTCGGCAGCTATGATACCACAGAAACACACACAAACAGGTTAATATAATAACACCCCATCGTATTGCGTCGTGGGTTACAAAGACGCATCTCATTTGCCATGTAGTCAAATAATGTTAGTATTAAATTTGATAAAATATATACCTAAATCCAAACAAATTGTAATAAAAGCTTTCGAGTGAACTCATGCGTTCCTTGCACACCTCTTCTGCGTACTAATGGCATCAATGAGGTACATTCTCACTACATGCTAAGCTACGCTAAACGTTTATAAAATATCTCGTTCAAACAAAGGGGTTTGAGTGGAACTCTACATTTGTGATAAGAACATCTAAGCTGTGGAATGCCTTACCTAAGTGGGTTTTCCCGATGGTTATAATCCTGGTATATTCAAGTTGCGTGTAAATGATAAGGTTTCTTCTAGGAATGCACGCTCTATCGTAGAGTACATCGTCACCTAACATCAGGTAAGATGGCGGTCAATAGTTAAATAAACTAAACGTGAAAGTGGATGTGTGTTGCGTAGTCACGTCGCACTGAACATAAAGAGTTAAAATTGAAAATATATGGATTTTATTTATAATAACATACATACATAAAATCCATAGATAGTATTTAGTTTGGAATATTATAGCGAGAAAAGAAGGGGAACGGAAACTAAGCGAATAAACGTACAAACTGCGGGTGCTGAATAATTTTGTAATACGTCCATATGGAGATATCATCTTGTTTTGTGGCATTGCTAGCACCTCCCTCCTGTTTAACCTCCCGTAAATTACCATTCCTGTTCATTTTCTGTGATAAATAGTGTGCTATTACAGACCTTATTACGATTTATCTCGGATACCAAAATTTAATTGATATTGTTTTTTGCAGTAATCACTGAAAAATATATATGCATACAAAATATTATTTGTATGAATATATAAGCATTGTCATTTAGCGTGATAATTTAGCATGATGAGCACGCTTTTTACTGGTAGTGTGTTTGATTTTTTTCTATTATTTCAGCACTATTATCGGTCTATGGATAATTAATATTCACAAAATAAGTAGTGCAGTATTCCATTTAATTTGGTTTTGTTAATAAATAATGAAATATACATTTTAAGACGTGTTAGAACAACATATCAAACTTTAAAATTTGTTATTCACTGCTTATAATCTGATGTGCTAAGATGGACTATTAATGAAGGACTATTAGCTTTAGCGTGAAATCTGGGGCTTAGGCAGGTTTAACGCTGCGTCAAGTCACAGTAGGACAAGCATATAATTAATAGCATAGCTTCTAGTGGCAGCCACATTACCGGCATTTGAAAGGAGACAAATGCTCGCTCATTTGTACAGCTAAGTCTTGCGCTTTGATATTTACATGGCATGCGCGGAATTGCTTAAAGGAACGGCTTAGTGAGAAAGCAAGCGAACTTGACGTTAAATAAATTATAACAATATATATTTCTATTCTTTATGTTTATTTATGCTTGAGGAACCCTGGATCTTACACTATGTGAAATCCTGTGTCGAGAAATCTAACACCTTCCTAGAAATATACGATATCCACTAATAAATCTTATATTATATCTTGCAATGGATCTTCGAAATATATGTACCTACGCTCATAAATGTTTAATGACTGCGCCAAATTTGATGACTCTTTGTTTTATGTATTCCTTATTGCCGATACAACTTTTGTATGACAGAAATACATTTTAGAAATAGACATAAGATAGTCAATTCATTTATGCAAAAAAGATTTGATAGAGTTGAAATTGGGGATGAAAGTTTTTATGGAAGGGTCGAAATCTAGAAGCTTAGCTAGAAATTTAGTAGTCAGAAGCTTTATTAGATGTAGGTAAATAAGATTCAAAGTTTTATAAAAACGTATGAACCCTTGAATCGTCTTTGACGTATTATCGTGAATAAATTGTTTAACTACTACACACAAAAAAAACAAAGTTTTCCGTAATTTGTTTCATAATTTTGTTTTATTTTTTCCCGCTCCGCTCATGACAGGGATAAGGCCCGGAGCTCGGTGACATTTGTTGCGTTTATCCCAAAGATAGAGCAGACAGATGACGCGGCGAGAGAGAATATTCCCGGATTTGCTACAATTAACAACCTTGCCACTACGATTAACGACGAGATATTTTGTGTTTCAAACTTTAACTGTAACATATACTGTACTACGTACATAACAATGCACGTGACTTCGTTATGTTTTGTAATATAGGATGGTTTTAGATTGGCGTATTTTTCTGCGCGTGTAAGCGCGTATTCCGGAACGAAACGGCCGTATACGCGCATACGGCCGTTTCGGCATACGCGCTTACACGCGCACCCGTGGAATCGTGTCATTATTAACATGGATTCTGACGAAGTAACATTGGTATTGCGGCTCGCGCTTTGCTTAGCTTAGAAGCGCGTCAACACTCGATGCGCATGTGGCAAATGTGGCGCGCAAATACGAGACCACTTGCGCTTCCAAAAACAAGCTTATACGCGCTTTTAAAACGCTAGTATAAAACCGCGGGAAGTAAGGATTTCTTTATACACGTTGCCAATATGGATTAATCATAATTCGTCGTTTGTTTAATACAATTTTCGCTTTCTCTAAAATTTATGCCGTTCAAGTTATTAAAAATAATATCTCATTACCACGCGCTAAGTTTTTTTAATCGGTCGGTAAAATAATTTATCATTCCCCATATTTTTCTATTATGTTACAGAAATGGTCTTGTTTTCGAAATATTACAATTTTTCGGAATATTATCATTTTATGTTCTGTATGCCTATAAAAATCCCTTATTTTTTGATTAGTAAAAGTTTTAGATGCAGAATGATGGCGCAAAGAAGTGTATATACTCGTACATTTGTAAATGTGAACTGATTATCCGTGTGAGATTTTATTGTCTCTCGTGTACTCTACACTTGTATTATGTATTTTTTTTTGTAGTTTAAAGTGACAAGACGAACAAGACTTGCGCCTGGTGGCAAACAACAATGGATAGATTAGGAGACAGTGTTTTCAGATAATTACAGGACAAAGAGATAAACAATATTTTTAAATATCTTAGAGATGAGTCCTCTACTAGTCTACTAGATTTTACTAATTAAGCCCTTTCATTTGATACTATATTTACTTAAGGTGTTGTATAAAGATATGTAATCCGTCATTTTGTAGCAGCGGCCATTTTTCATCAAACATGGCTAAGAACGCTCCCAAATAATTCACTTTACAAACAAATAATAATGGAAAATATTGGTTCATCCGTTTGGCCATAACTAGACACATCCACACACAGATAGGTACGTTAAAATTAATACCATCCCGTCATTTTTGAGTTGGGTTTTAAAAAGACACTGCATCCAACTGATTACTCACGAACATGCTGCACGAAACTGCACCATTGAGGTACTCCATTCCACCACATAACTCCGGTAAATTTATCTATCTTCTGTTTTTGTGTTGCCCGTAAATAAGAGAAACGTTTAAAAATAAGTCAAGAAGCCCTCCGGCAGGAGGAAAACAATTTCTCGTTACGATTCCAATCGAGATTTAATCCGAATCTTCGTGATATTTCTCAAATATTCATGTTTAATCAAGAATCCTTGTGCTCTGTTTGTACGGGGCGTTATTAAATATCGAGTGGTGGATGGAGTATTATTTTTGGGTTTTTGAACAATAATTATAATAACATTTCGATAAGATGGTTTGTTGCTTGACTTATTGTATTTTTTAATTCCTGACCAAAAAAGGGGTGTCATAAGTTTGACGTCGATGTCTGTCTGTCTGTCTGTCTGTGTGTGTCTGTCTGTGGCACCGTAGAGGTCAAACGGGTGGGCCGATTTCGATGCGGTTTTTTAATTTGAAGATAGATATCCGTGCGGGTGTTCTTAGCTATGTTTGGTCAATATCAATTCAAGATGGCCGCCTCCACAAAATGGCGGACAAAAAATATTTCTTCACAGCCTACCTCAATATGGGTATCAAACGAAAGGGCTTGACTCGTAGAATACTTTGCACTATGACAAATTTCAAATCCAAGATGGCCGCTACCACAAAATGCCGAAATACATTTCTTTTTTCATGACTCCCTTAATATGGGTATCAAATGAAAGGGCTTAACCAGTAGAATGTTGTACAGATAACAAACTCTAGGTAGTCGGGGGTTAATCAAAATTTTTAATTTTGTTCTTGTTACTATTATTATTATCCACATGCATTATGGCCGTGTGACATGTGACATAATATGCGACATCAATGCTGACTAATAATAAAACTCTGACGTTGAATTGAAATTTATTAGTAGGTACAGATAAAACATCCTGTCACATTGTTTCCATTACTAACGTTGTGATGGAAATACGAATTGAAATACAAAAGCGAATATGATATCAATGGATTTTTCATTTGTTCGTGTGAAATATTTTCCGCTTTAAGTTATTAATGTTTTACTTTGTACATGTGGATTTAAAATAAATATTATTTATTGGTTCACGTGGCTTCGATGTTGCAACAAGCTTTGGTATCGATTAAGCTTTTGCGGCCCACTTTATATTTTTTGGGACTCAGGATCTTTGGCAAAGAGTGTGCCAAAGTCATAATCCACCACGCAAGCCAAGTGCGGGTGGTTGACGTATATCGTCACGATATCATTCTTGGAAAACGTCGGTTATTATGTAATGTATAAATACCTAGCACTACACTCGTCTCCCAGAGAAATAGTATGATTTATCCCTATGTCATCAATTTAAATTTGGAACATTGCCCTTCAAACTTACGTTCATGAAATCGGTCGAGCCAGCTTGGCTGTAGATGGTTACTTTCTGTGAAACTATCTATATACAGGGTTAAATAAAGCGTGGCGTTGAACAATAATTTATACTAAATGGATTAGATTTACGAACTTTGAAAAAGAAAAAAAAATGACAGTCTTAGGAACTGCCGAAAGAAATAAAAACTTATACTTTGATAGCTTACTTTGGAAACTACGCGGATGAAACCGGAGAAATAAGCATGAGAAATGGCCACTCCAATGTGAAATGCTGACGCATTTCTAGATAGCCAATGGCCATGGTCTGAGCTTACCCGAAGCTTTACTATCATTTCCGAGCGTGACGATAGAATTCAATTTTAACAGCCCACGAAAAACTGTCTGTGGCCCGCCAAAAGAAGTTTTCTCTTCATACGGGCCACCTTTGATAACCATGTCGAGGTTTTGAACTCAGTTAACAAAATAATAATTATGCCATACAAACACAAAGAAATATGTTTGTATGGCACAGGTGTGCTTAGTGTAAGTAGTTAGATAGGTAGGTTTGTAGTGTGACACAAAGATCATCTAAATAAATTTCGAGTAAGCCAAAAAATGAACTGATTATTTTGCGATTTGGGATAGGACTGGGCAATGTTTAAATAATGGTTGACATATTCATCACAGAACACCATCTAGTCTCAAACTAAACAAAGCTTGGAGAAAACGCTATGGAAGCCAGAAAGCTAATATCATAATATTTAGGTAACTTAAATTAATAATTTTACATAAATACATATATAGTTCCACTTTCTTAATAATAACGTCTAGGCTGTGGAATATGCAGTTCGAATGGGATTACAATTAGGTATATAGTCTTCAAGTCGAGAGAGAATTGGTGTCTTTAAGGTAAGCACACAATATCGTGGACAGTATCGTCGTAACATCAGGCGAGATGGCCATCATGTGTAAACCTATTATTGTTAAAAAAACACCCAGACAGAGAACAAACATCCGTAAACAAATGTTTGTCTTGTGTGGGATTGTACCCTTCGACCTACGAAACGACGAGCAAGCCCACTACTGACTACCGACTGAGCCACGGTTTTATACTTCGTGTATGTTTTGCTATTTACTTAATTAATACTTGTTAAGCCTGTCCGTTTGTGGAATGTTTGCCAGCCTCTGTGAGACACTCGCAGTTCACAGGCTATTTTAAGAAATAGTTTAGATAGGCCGCGAATTAATGCAGACGAGGGCTGAGGTAAAGAGAGGGGAGCATCTGTCCCGCTCGCTGTCCGCATGCCTGCACGTAGTGCTGTGCCGTTACCGTCGCGTCGTCGGAAAAATAGTAAAGTTAAACAAATGTCGATGGTTTTGTTTTAACAAATTTTATTTTAAAAAAACGGTTCCGACCTGCATTGTACTTCTCGCAGTTATTCGAGAGAAAATCGAGTTTATATTGGGAGTGACTACTTTAAGAAAATTGTTAAAAACATGGGCTATAAATGTCACAATAATCGCAGAATTTTTGTGGAAAAGCTGGTTGTTACATATGCACCGCCAATTTATTTGCGGAAAATCAAAGAAAACGATCGAAATATTTTTTTAGGTACTATTTTATTTCTTGCAACAATTAGTTTAAATGTGGGATAATTATAATATTGCTTTTTTATCGTGTTAACCTAATGTAAAATAGTAAACTTCAAACATTGTTTAAATTTATAGACCCACTAATAGATATGGTCATCAATTATCATAATTCGGTCACATCACTATCGCATTGCTGCGCACTGCATTCAGGTCACGCGTTATCTGTAAAGTAGTTCTGTTTATCACATTGCAAGACTGTAGACCTGAGCTGTTGACATCCTCAAAGGTTGACACTAATAAATTGAAAGTGATAGCACATTTGATGTGTTGATATCTCTTGGTTGCAATGACAACATGTTGTTCGCTGTTATTTATATGGTTAATTAATTTCTTATGTACATAATATTCGCACATTTGTTGATATTTGAATTTAAAAAGTAACTATATTACTAGTACCTATGTTTTATTTGATTTTATTTCATTAAATAGTGTTTTATATATTTAATCGTGTTATTAAAAGAAGTTTCGCGAAGAAGCGTAGTTTCCCATGCCTATGCTGGTATGTGAATGGTTTTCCTTTATTTTGGTTGCAAGGTAGAATCTGATCAGACCATCACTTGAGTTTGCATCCTTATTATTAGCGTTTTACTGAAATATTTCTCTCTATTTGCATTAAGATAGTTTTCTATCTATCTAATAATCAGGTGTGTTTTGTAAAATAAACTGCAAAATTGAGAACATGCACAAAAATTGAAATATTTGAAATATTCAATTTTGTGTGTGGCCTTGGTGGTCTCCCTAGACTCGTGCGTACCTTATTCTTGATTATAAATAATTCAAAAAGCAACGTAAAGTTTCGCACATACGAGGCTGATGGACTGCTCTTTCTTTCTCTGAGCACAAAAGTTATTTGAGCCAGAATTTAATAACGGTAGGTGTCCTTGTCGTTTTTTTTGTCATTTGTAACAATCTGCAGACCTGTTTTAAACATATTTCGTTATAACTACTTCGCTATATTATACATATTTCAGTGTTTTTAGGCAATCAGTGGCTTCACGATAAAATAGTGAGTTTTCATACGCCGAAAAAACGCACTAGGCATACCAAACTATTCTCTATCGCCGAGTTTCGTACTAACGTGGTACTAACTATGCACAGAACTCAATAGTCAATCGCCTTCAAAGTACATGCAACACGAAGTTTAATGATAAAATTGATATTTTTAATAGTGACAAAATATCTTTCAAAAGATATACTTATGTCAAAAATAGTGTAGTAACTTTCATGTTAACAAAACATGTCATGCAAAGTTACTGTCGTGTTTAACATGATAAGGGTCACGCATTTTCCATACAAAACACACTCTCTCACACACACACACCCTCACACCCTCACACACACACACACACACAAACACACACGCACGCACACACACACACAGACACACACACACTCACACCCTCACACACACAATGTTACACATATTGATAAATGCACGCGGTATTCGTATTATTGCTGTTTCTATGTGGTTTGTTGTTTTTAGTTTTATTTTCACTCATATTTCCGTTAAAATACTTTTTTTTTTAAACTACACAGTAATCTTGTATCAGTATGTTCGCATAATGTAAATCCGTTATTGACCGTAAGATAGTTTGTAAAAGTTAATGAATATCTGTTTGTTAAGAGCTGTGGATTTTGTATGAATAAATAAATAGATGTAAGAGGTAGATAAAAGTAACGATTACTTATATTTGATAAAGAAGCGTTTTATAACTTCGCAATATTGCAGCAAGAAATCTATCAAAAAAAAAAATCGATTGGACCACACGCAGCTTTAAATAATTACATTGTATAATTTGAATGCAAAAACCTGATATATAACAGTTTTCGATTACGTTCCGATTCCGATTAAAGGTAGCGTCAAAGATTGATTTTGTTTCAATAATTTGAAAGCATAAGTCTGTCAAAATGCCACAAGTAGGGTTAAACTTTTATTTTTTCACAAAAAGTGGAAATGTTAAGAAGAAATCAATGATAGCAACGATTAATTCGTTTTGTGGTGGTAATGTTAGGCGTCTTTTGTTGTTTATGTTATGCAAATGTAAAAGCGGCCCATGTTTCAAAACTGTCTAATTCAAACATGACTTACCATGGCGTGTTGCAGGTATGTGTGAGAGTCATGTAGCGGACGCCAAGCTGGTAGTAGCTACGAAGAACACCCAGGGAGTTGCCGATGGAGTGGCCGCCTTCAATGCCGATGAGTGAAGCAATCTTGCGTGGTCTAGCGCTGTGAGCTTCTAGTATGTCTGTGGAACAAACAAATGTGTAACTAAAATATTTGTGAAATCCTCAATTAATCAATTTAGAATGTATGGTGTTACACACTACTAGTCCACATTGGTACCCATATTGAGAGAGTTTGTAAAAGTATGTAGTACGCCATTTTGTGGTGACGGCCATCTTGAACTGGTTTTCCTATAAAACATAGCTAAGAACACTCCCGACTAATCAAATCACCTTTCAAACTAAGAAATCAAAATCAATTCCTCCGTTCGAAGCTACGATGCCAAAGACACAAACACATTCACACTCAGACACGCCAAACTTATAACAAACACTCCTTCGTTTTTACGTCGGGAGTAAAAAAATGCACTGCTTTTACAAGTACAGCTGCTACAAGTATTTTATTGAAATATACTACCTTTTCAAACCAGTCTATTTTGAAATAGAAAAAGATAAGTTATGGATCAAAATACGGAGCAATACAGACGTGATGATTAAAGCAGCTTGAAGACGTCGCAGTGCTTAACGGGCTGCACGACGAAACTTGAAACGAATTTAATGAAATTCTATCTAATATTCTTGTGACTACGGCTGAGAAACTACGGCCGTAGTTACGCGACTAAAACGTCGAGAGGTAATTAAAAAAAATAAGAAAAAAAAATCTTTTCATCAGAAATTTTCGAGCAAGTTAGATTATGGTAGGATGAATTGATTTCATTCATGTTAAAAAGTGTATATTCCACTAATCTGAGAATTTGAGCGTGACTTAAAGAAAGAAGGTTTACCAAGTAGAAAAAAAGCCATCGTTACGTTTTCAAGTGACGAAAAACTGAAATCTGAAGATTTCCACAAGCCAAAGTAACAAAAAATCGTAGAAAACTTAACATTACTTAGCATTTTTCTTATCATCTAAGGTTTGCAACCCAATGGGTCTCTATGACACTCGAGTAAATCCCCATTTAGCATCGTGGGCTACACCATTATAGCGGTACTAATTACTGTAATACTGCTACTTTGACCATTACTCGAACATATGACCTTCCGAAATTTCTGCCTTTGGCCTTTGAGAAAAGTTTTTGGGCCATTACATATTCAGGAACATTCCATTTAATCGGTTTCACGAAGGCGAATTTGTCCTACGATACTAAGATTTCCAGGTACAGTGAAATTCAAATACTTCGATTTGGTAATAGAATACTGTTTAAGTTATGGTATTTTCAAAAGATCCTTAAAGCTGTTCAATGAAATAAATCAGTTAAGTGTCTTGCTCATACCAAGAGTGTGACATCACTGTATTCCAATTTGAAGAGCAATGTTTCCAGAGGAATTACAGAGCAAATATTATACTATAAAAATAATCTTATCTAAGTGACGAGCGAAGTGCAGTCCTAGGGAATGGTTTAGAATCTAATATATTTTTAGACCTTTACTATCAGACGGATGTATTTATTGCTCGTCCTTTTACTCTATCCTATTAAGAAAACAAATATTTTCGTTCTTTTAATGTAAGAAGGTAATGCACGGAATGATGATGGCCTTATTGATAAAAGTGTTTTCTTACAGACAAACATAGGTAAAGAGATTTAAACATGTAACTTGTTGGTAAGTCCCGAACAGACACAAAGTAACATCTCCACGGAATGTTATTCACTAACTTTTCTCATATTCTTATTGCGATGGAGCAACTTCACTTACTGAATTAATTTAGAGCCAAAGATTTTGAATGAATATTTTGTCAGAGATAATGAATTATGGAACGAGAAAATGTCTTTTTTTAAGTGTTATAAGTTTACATTATACATTACACACGCCATAAGTGACGATGTGGACTACAGGTGAAGTGAACTTACTTAGAAGAAATCAATTCACTCTCGACTTGAAGGCACCTAGATAGTCAGATTGTAGTAGCCATTGGCAAAAATCTACTCAGACACGAGTTCCACAGCCTAGACGTTCTTATAACGAAAGTGGAGTCAAACTCAGTAGTGGTAGGACTCTTGGCAGAGTCCGCCTGGGGAAGTACCACACCTTTGCCAGTTGCAGTAATACGCAAACATGAATGTGTTCCGGTTTGAATGGCAATGTTTCCAGATAAATTACAGGGCTTAGAGATATAACATCTTAGATCTCTGGGTGACGAACGCAGTACAGTGCTAGGTAATGATTTGGACTCTTCATGTTCCAATAGCTGCGTGTCACTGTGCTGTTATGTGGCAGGCATGTTGCTTACCATCAGGCACATGTACTGCTCGTCTCGTCACTTTTTATTTAAAAAGCGTCAGGTTAGCTAACATCTTTTTAGCGTCACGGATCACGGATTTTAATGTATTAGGATCCTTTTCCACCACGCTAACTCAGTGTATGGTAGCCACATGTTACCAAAAATGTATTTTTTCGAACATACTCACGACAATATTGGACTTAATGTGAAGTATTTTACTTGTAAGTATTTTACTTTTTTTTAAATTTATGAATTCAAATATTTGTACTGTTTCTGGGTGTTTCTATTTATGATAAGAATGTATTTATAACTACTTAGATAAGTGTATCAGCTATCTGGCCGCCATAGTACAAGCTTTGCGTATTTTGCGTAGATGGTGTTGTGTGTTCTTAGTCCACCAATATGTAAATATTTATTATTTATTTACTATTTATATTTAAAGATGATTAGTACACCTACACTTGAAAAAAATCTCAGAAGTGCAGGCGGGATTCAAACCTACTGTATCGTTCTCACTGGCGTTGTATTAATTTTGCGATGGCCGAACACGAGGGCAGTTCTAAGAAACAGTTCAACTCGGTGGAAGTACTCAGAATCTATCCTCATAAAGTGCTCAACGCCTTGTCATCCGTGATATAATTTGTGTCAGCTACATCAAGAGAACCAACAACAGGAACGTACTCATATATATATATGGAATGTACGATCTAGGAGTGAGCGCAGCATAACGGTTCGCGGAAACATCATCGAAGAGACGAGCAGTCCCAGGTACGTATTCGCTCTCTTTTGTTCATGGACATCGTAACTTTAATATAACGTCTTTACCCCCAACTATGTACAGACAGCCACCTACTAGTGCAATGGTACACCTACTACTTCAATACTGTAAAGTCCAACGTTCTGGCCACTAAACTACTAGGGCTTCAACTTTATCACCATGGCTTTCAATGTTTTAGTAATAATATTATACCTGCCTTATAATATATATTTAAAACGACAAGAATAATTTAGGGAGAAAATGCATAACAGTACGAGTTTTTCAAAGTTTTTCCATGTTAAAATTCCAGTGTTGTCTGGTATAACCTAATTTGAAAGTAACCGGATCATACTGGTTCGCGTCGGATTGCGACGGATTTGTCTCGCTCCGTTCACACTTCCCGCTACTGTTTTTGTATTTTTACCACTAACATTAAAATAATGCATCGGTAGAAAGAATTTCTTCGGGAACAGGTATAATAAGTTAGCTGTGAAACAGGAAAGCAACGCATATGCTCTTAATCCACCCTAGCCCTAATCCACTAATATTAATAAAAATATAAATAATAAATATTGGTGGACGATTCACACACAGCACCATCTGACCCCAAACTAAGCAAAGCTTGTAAAATGGCGGCCAGATAGCTGGCATAATACTTATATAGTTGTAAATACATACTTATTATACATAGAAACACCCAGACACAGTACAAACATTTGAATTCATCACACAAAATATTTGCACTGGGTGGGGATCGAAACCACGACCCTCGGCTTCGCAGGCAGAGTTACTACCCATTAAGCCACAAGGCCAATCATATTATAGATGAGAAAATTTGGATGTTTGTTGCGTAATCACGTCAAAACTATTAAATTAGAATAATATTATAGTCCAAGATCCCGCAAGATACTGCACACTGTTTTGCATATCGATACCTAAATTTGCAAAACGAATAACTCCATTTATCAAATTTCACAGGGGTCACACTAAATCACATCTAAAATCTATTGCGTAACTGGTATTGCATTATTTTTAGTGTTTATCTTTTGATGTTTTAATTTTTTATATTAAGTTTTTAGTCGCCCCTGTGGAATTTGCTTCTATGGAGTTATTCGTTTTGCAAATTAAGGTATCGATATGCTTATGATTTGCTCGTTCACTAACTATAAAAATCTTTATAATACGTCCATACAGACCTTTTTCTTAAGAAGTGATATTGCCTATAACATACACGGAAATCAGTTATTAGAAAGTAAGTGAAGTAAGTAATGTTTTTATGTACCTTCTGGACCCTATATCTCAAAATTGGTCGTCTAAGCAAGACAATATTTTTAAACTAAATTCCAATAACATCAACTTGAGTGAGATACAAAATATATTTCACTCGATAATGATACTTATAAGCAAAGAGGATATACTTATCTAAGCTTATAAGTCATTATAATTTTGTTTTGTACAATGTACTAATAAATAATTGCTTTCGAATTTCTTTGTTTTCCATTTGCCGTTCCATTTTTGCCCATATAGTTACGGCAGTAAAGTCTATTTAGTTAAAAAACTGTTTACGTTTAATGAAACGATCTCCGAATATTCTTTGAAAATTCGGGAAGGAAGTGAACCTATTAGGGAAATTTTTAGGACCTTAATTGTTATAAGTATAAGCTTATTCCATTTCGGCCTACTTGGGGGTTTTCGAACCTAATATCATGTCTATGATTTGCATTAACCTTTATTATTTTCTCACATTTCTTTAGCTTCCTCATGTTATCCCGCGTTAAACCCACATCTCTCCTGATGTTAAACCAGGTCAAGCGCTAACCTATTGTGGATAAAAAAAAAAAACAAACAGCACGTTGGTATGTGCTACGAGTATGTAGCGTATCATACGAAGTGCTCTAACGTGGCACGATTTAAACAACTTCTAATATACTAAATACATTGTTCCAGGTTGAAGGGAAACATTTAATTTTAGGCCGTGATAAGCGTAATACACAAATACATTTCACATATACATATGAGCACATGTTCTATTTCTCTCGCTTATTAAAATTATAACTTTCAAGCTTGAAAGCCTTTTTTTAGTTAATTCATGAGTTACTCATGTGTGATATAGTCGGTCCAGCCTTACGTAAGTTTCAACCGCACGCAGCGGCCGAAACAAACGAAAAGCGGCGGCGCGCGTGCACTCTCTTTGAGAAAGGCCGCCGTAAGCGGCCTCAAGCGACTGAAACTTAGGTCGGACTATATCGAGCATATCGAGTGAGTTACCCTTGAATTAATTTAAAGCTTTTATACTTTCACGATCAGTACTTCAGTACTTAATATTTTTTTTCCTAACTAAATGACATTTGGTACAATCGCTTTGAAAACGGACTATCAAACGACAACCTGACACAATTCATTAAATAACTTACCGGTAACTGAGGTCGCGATCTTCAAACTTTGAGGGTACTTGTCCACAAGGCGCTTGATGACGTCAATTTGCTCCAAGGTCAGCTGCACCGCGTCTTTGTTTTGAGACCCGCAGGGCACGAAAGCTGACCAAAACTAGAACAAAAAATTTAAATTAGTCTCTACTTATTTAGTGCGTAACTTCTTAGTATCTATGATAACATACCATTGATATGATTGAGTTTTTCTTAACTAATATAATATAACTAGCAACGCCCCTCGGTTTCACCCGCGAATTTCCAGGTCCTGTTAATTTTTCTGGCTAAGAAATACTCCATATGTGATTTCACCTATTTACCTATTTCTAATTATTTATTTTTTATTTATCTATGTAATAAATTTCATCAAAATCCCTTCAGTAGCTTTTGCGGGAAGGAGAAACAAACATACATCACATACTCCTATTCCTCTTCTAATCCATTATTCCGCAATGCCGTACAAAAATCCTGCGACAAGGAGAAAAGATCGGGGATTGCAACCCTCCTCTTCAATTTGCACTCAGTTGGACAGCTTACAAATGGCGGCATAGTGATGAATCTGATTATTTTATACCCTCCTATCATATACATAAGTGCATATATTCTATACATAGGTTTGTAGGATAATATAAGGGAATAAAATTCTCCTGGTGGTTCATATGACCCATAAATTTTGTTCACGGGCCCGTATTCATAGGGCTAGTTATTTGATAAAAATACTGAGAACATTTTTGTAACTGCAGTAAGTAGTAAGTATACAGAATGAGTAAAAATTTTATATTTTTCTAATTGCTTATTTTCTTCCTATGCATTATAATTTATATAATGATTGACTTAAATATTGTTTAAGACCGTGGTCAAAGACGACTAGTCGAAAAAATTAAAATTCTCTGTGTTGGATTTAAAATTATATTTGCGTTAGAAATATTGAAAAACAACAAAAAAGCGGCAGAGTCGTTCGCCAACATCTTAACTGAATAATAAACAAACTGAATGATAAACAAACGCATATTTTAATATTTCCATTAAAGACATAAATAACTACAGCGAATCCAGCACGACCAATTGAATAGAGTGGTGAAATTGATAAACTACGTTCTTTTCATACAGTGGCTTTCGTTATCCTAGTAAAATACGACGGTATCGCCGCACCAACCGTTAGACCACTCTGATGGTTGTGCCGAGGAGTCTACTAGGTAAATGTAGATTGAACCTGTAATGAACTTGCAGAATGTAGCAATGAGTTTTCAGTCTCAACAGGTCTTTTTTTGTCATATTTATTTTAGAGCTGGCTTTCTAGCAATTTTATTTCACTCGCCTCCCCGACTATTACGTAGCTTTCTGATGAATCCCCACCTCTTCGGCTACAATTTACTTGGACCTTTTCCTCAATCAGCTGCATTATTGTATTTTATTGTACAACCGGTAAAAACAAAAGTGTATCTAGTTTGACTTTCAGTCAGTCGGATACAAGGAAGTTTTAAACAAACAGGAGAGTGTACGGTTCTTTGAAACCAGTTCAATAATTGGCAACGTTGTCGCTTCTTTATCTCTTGCTCCTATGTTTAATCTAAGTATTTGCTATTGTATTATATTACATTTACGTTAATATTACATGTACTATTAGTACATGATCTTAACTTTAGTAATACAATCGACAGATGATGAAACAGTGGAAAGGATAAATACTTTAGAGTTTAAAATACTGCGTCTACATGTTTGTGTTCATTTGTTTTTGCCGTTCTCGGAATGACAAATATCGTTGTAAGTGAAAAAGGCATATCCATTACTATACATGGGAATGTAAGTTTGCTTATTACACTTTCACGCGACATATTCAATCAACTACATAACCGATCATTGTGAAACTTTGTATACATATTTTCGGAGATAATAGTTACATGGGCTACTTTTTATACCGGACAAATAACGACTAGTGTTTTGAGATATACAGTCACTATGTATCGTTCTTTCCTTGACAGGGATAGAGAACACTTAAAGTAGACTTGCCATGAACTAAGTGTCATTTGTCCTTTGGATCAAGACAGTTTGCCCATGTTTGTTTGTAATAGTAAAATTAAGAACTGTAATTTACAAAAATTGTTTCGTGAACACATTCATAAATTTAGTAGTGGTATGACTCATTGCAGAGTCTGCCAGGAAAAGTACGACCTTTTTCAGTTATTCTACCGCCAAGAAATAGTGTGAAAACATCACTGCGTTCCGGTTTGAAGGGCAATGTTTCCAGTGAAATACTGTAATTTCACTGGAATCATTGCCCTTCAAACCGGCAAATCTAAAATTAGTCGAAATCAAATCTTCAAAAAAAATCCTGTATCTCATCGTATCATCGTATTGTTGACGAGCGCAGTGCAGTGCTAGGTAATGATTGGGACTCTTCATTTTCCAACAGCTGCCTTGCACTGTGCTGTTATAGGGAGGCATGTTGCTACCATCAGGCCCATGCCCTGCTTATCTCATCACTCTATGCTATAAAATATAATTGTGAACCATATTTTTATGAGTTCCATTGTTTAAAATGTCGTTGGTCAGATCTCGGTATCACGCAACTTGAAGCTTGGCGGCTAACTTCTCTAACTTTGTTATCAGCCTACAAACTTGCCCCAGACCCTCCGCTTGGAGTTTTATTTCTACTCTTAAAATATATTGTTAAGAACACCTTTTACATGTTAATGTCTATCGTAGCAGGCTCGATTCCCACCCAGTGCGAAAATTTGTATGACGACACACAACATATGTATATATGTTGTGTGTGTGAGTGTCATAATCTAATTACAAAAACATATTTAACAAGTTTAGAAGACACGATTTAAAGATATGTTTGTTTTAATTTAATTTGATTCATTCATTGTCCATACATAAATATGCATGAAGACGGTGGAGATATAAATACATAAATATTGGTGGACATTTCACACACAACACCATCTAGCCCCAAACTAAGCAAAGCTTGTAATATGGGAGCCAGATAGCTGATATAATACTTATATGTTTTTAAATACATACTTATTACACACAGAAAACACCCAGACACAGTACAAATATTTGTATTCATCACACAAATGTTTGCACTGGGTGGGGATCGAACCCACGACCCACGGATTCGCAGGCAGATTTAGTACAAACTAAGCCAACAGGCCAGCCATAGTAAAATTCACCTAAAATTGCAGAAACTGTCAGATATAAACTAACGACGTTAAATTATTAACTAATCTAACCTACCGTGGGCTAAAGCACTGCGCAAACGTACCTACGTTTAGTTAACAACTTTTAGTTTCCAGTTACCGATGCCGAATAGTTTTTTATGTCATGTTACGGACACAAAAAATGTTTACGTTTGCGCGCAGGGAGTGGATTATTTCGTACTGGTTCTATAAAACAAACATTCATCGGCAGCTTGTATCTGAAACATGACACAGAAATGTCTGCGTTTGAGCGCTCTCTTATAATCTCACGGGATTTATGATAAACTGTATTCATAATTTTATTTTCTGATAACATAAATAAATAACTGATTTTTTTCTAAAAAAACGAATTAATTTTTTAATGAGAAATTAAAAACGATGTGGTGTTCTGGGATACCAGGTAGTAACGAATTTCCTTCGTAATATATAAAGAGAAATATGGTCAAGTGCGAGTCGAACTCGCCCATGAAGGCTTCCGTAGCAGCAAATAAAATAACATAAAAGTTATTGTAGTTTGTTGTTACTTTAATCAGTGTTTTAAGGCGGCCGAAAGGGTTTTAACAATAGTGAATTTATGACCTATAAAAATAAAACTACTTAGTAGATCTCATTCAAAGCAATTTTTGTTGATAGTTTACATGTTAATTTAAATTATACCCTTTTTTATTTTTGTCATTCTCCTATTTTAGAAGTTACAGGGAGGGGGAAGGGCCACATTTTAGCACTTTGGAAAAGTCTCTCGCGCAAACTAAACAGTTTGGAAAAAAATATGTTAGAAACTTCAATATCATTTTTAAAGACCTATCCATAGATAACCCAAACGTATGGTTTTAATGGAAAACATTTTTTTTACTTTCAGTTCTAAGTATGGGACACCCCCAAAATTTATTGTTTTTTTTTCTATTTTTTGTATAAAAATCTTAATGCGGGTCACAGAATATATCTACTAACCTACTTTTCACATCTTAGATCTCTGGGTGACGAGCGCAGTGCAGTGCTAGGCAATGATTTGGACTCTTCAGATTCTCAATATATAGCTGTGTGTCACTGTACTGTTATGTGGGACGCATGTTGCCTACCATCAGGCACATGGCGTGCTCGTCTCGACTCTTTATAAAAAAAATGTATTTTTATTTTATTAGTGCCTTCCGAATTCACTTACGTAGTTCTTGTTCCTGTTATATCTTTTCCGCGACAAAAGGTATAATTCCAGATTAATGAGTAACCAACATCCACACAAACATACTTTGCCATTCAATTTTAATATATTTTTGTGGGGGTGGACTCTTGACAGAGGCCGCCTGGGGAAGTCAAGACACCACACCTTTACTATAATGGGGAAACATTACTGTTTGAATGGCAATGTTTCCAGAGAAATTACAGGCCTTAGAGATATAACATCTTAGATATCAAGGTGACGAGCGCATTGCAGTGCTAGGTAACGATTTTTGACTCTTCATGTTTCAATAGCTGTGTGTCACTGGACTGTTATGTGGCAGGCATGTTGGTTACCATCAGGCACGAGTCCTGCTCGTCACGTCACATTAATTAAAAAAAAATTGGTAATATTATCGTTTCTATTTCTTGTACAATTTTAATTTAGTTAATCACCTCAACTGAAGAAAAGGTTAGTCACCGACTCAATTTTCAATTTCAAAAGATCTTTATATCTTCAAAAATAATAACGTGTACAAATACTAGTGTAAGTTAAATCCTAGTGGTACAGCTTAGTAATAATTAATATTGTTTTACGAGCCATAAGCTCATTTCAATACTTAGAAACATTAGTACATATAAAAATAATAATGATAATAACAATAGGGTGTTATACCCACCCACCCGTGTTATTGGTACCCACCCGTGTTATTTCAATTAACCAGAGCCAAAACTCTGAGAAACTATAGTTTAGAATCACGATGATAATAACAATAGGAATGACTTTGACTTCCTAATAAGTCACCGACTGGCCACAGTGTAGCCTCGTGACTAAAACTAAGTAGATTCGCTAACAGTCGTAAAGTCGCTAGTCGTGAAGTTTCTTCATCAAACTTCAGTGTTTACTCGTATCCTGAGCGTAACACTTTTAACCTACTTTGCAAGAAACCCTGCATTCACACACACTGAAACAAATCATGCGGTTGGACAAAAGGTGACGAACACACACATATAAACTTGCAGTCACACCGTTCTACAATGTACAATGTTAAACCACGGCATTTCAACCCTTATCTCAAGGCATTATTTACTCTGTGTATCGAAACTTTTGACACATGCCATAAAATCAACTGAGTACTACGGTGTTAAGTCTAAGTACCTGGTTGATCGAGCTTTCCCCGGTTTAAATGCGTTTATAAAGGGCAAAAAGTAAAAAAAAATCTCAGAAAAATGAGAACAAAAAGAAAAGACCCGAATGTAACCACCAGGATTCGAACCAGGGCATGTTGACTCCGAGGGCGAGTATATTCCGTCTGATCCATTTAGACTTACAGAACAGTGGCGAAATAAGTTATCGTATTGTAATGACATTGTAGGAGTTTTTCATTGTCTAAAAACGCGCATTAAAAATGATGTTTAAAAAAAAACCTATTAAGGTACAAGTTCGCCCGGAGACCGCGACCGGAGACCGCGACAGGCACTTGACTCTATAGAATTGTATGGACGCCAGTTCGCGCCGAGACCGCGACACTCGCGACACGTGTCTCGGTCTCCTGTCGCGGTCTCGGCGCGAACTGGCGCTCATACAATTCCATAGAGTCAAGTGCCTGTCGCGGTCTCCGGTCGCGGTCTCGTGTCGCGGTCTCCGGGCGAACTTGTACCTTTAGCTAGATCGATGTATCGTCCCCGAAACCCCCTGTATACATGATTTCATGAAAATCGTTCGAGCCGTTTCCGAGATTCAGATTCTATATATATATATACCTATATACCTACAAGAATTGGTCTTTTAAAGGTATAAGATGAGGTGTTTTAAGGATGCAAATACATATGACTCAATATCAACGACAATTCTCAATTTCTGCAAAAGTGGTGTAATTTTTTTAGATGAATTCACAAAACGGAACTTTGGCGTTTGTTTTTGAGAACTTGAGAGAATGAGAGAAGAAAAGAAATCCAGTCGTAAAATTTTAACGACACGTCTGGCTAAATAGACAAACTCATGAAAGGATAAAAGAAAAAACCGGAATCAAAGAGAAAACGAGGTGCATAAATCTTTATAATACCATCTGAATATTATACGATGGGAAAAAATGGATTTCATTTCCCTTTTTGGTCACCAAAAATGGTGTTGCTGGAAAATCTCATCAGGTACACGACTTGTCACTTAACAAGATTTAACCTTAGAAGAATAATCTACAGAAAGAGCGTCGCCGTTTCGCTGCGCAGCGTGGCCTTGCTCGACCGACTAATGTGAATTTTATGCGACTGATTAAAATTTCTGAAATATTTGCGTATAAACTGATAAAACTAAGGTCAAACTTGAAATGAAACGTTGTACAATGCTATAACACTAAACGTGCTTACTGGGAACTAATTATACTCTTCATAATAACTAATTTAGGTATTTGAAATGTTGGAAATGACGGTTCTATTTCGAACAAGTAAATTAAAGCGAATCCAAGCAAATTGTATTTATTTATAATTATAACTTTAAGATACTCATGCTGTTATATAATCACAACATTTCGTGATAGAACGAACCTTCTTTGATTTTTTTTGTTTGTGAATGTGTATGTGTTTTATGGAATTTAGAAGTGTGTGAGTGCAATTATATCTTGAGCCTAATAATGTATGTTTCAATCAGCACGCCATTTTTGCAACGAGAAAAAGGGGATGAATCAATATAAAAAAAAAACACTTGCCCCCGTGTTAAACTAAAGTTAGAATGACGAAGGCATCGCTTCTAGTGTCTAGTACCTAGTGCCTAGTGCTTTGACTAGTTTTAGTGTAACTGAGGCAATGTGGTTTGACAATATCTAAAGGGCACACAGAGACAATTCATTGCCGCATTTCAAGCATTTGTTCCAGGTTTATAATCAAAGTCAAATCTGCATAGGAGTTTTCGACGTCTGTCACGCCACAATAATTCAAAGAAATATAATTGAGCTTTAGTCAAGTTTTGCAAATACCGCTGTTATGAATATGATGAAAAAGAGGGATTGTAAAATGCAAAGAATGGGTGATTGGCTCACCAACCTATTCCTTTACTTCATTTTACCGTGTAGTTTCTTTTCGCTCGTTTGTTCGGTTTCCTTTTTATATCCTTTTCTCTTTTTCTACGAAATAGATTTTATTGCATTTTTCAAAGTCCCTGGAGTTAATAGAGGGATATTACGTTCGACATAATTATTTGTCTACGAGTGTGGCTGTGATATGGTACATCTGTGTATTTTATGTCCGTGGCATCAATGAAAGAACAAGATGGTTTTATCTCCTACTAGCACGCTCCGCGTTTTCAGTCCGGTAATTCCCGATCCCGTTATTTTCCCGGGATAAAAATATCCATCCTTACATTCTTAAAAACTTTTGAGTTTCTAAGTAGGTTTTAAAAAGGGAGTTACTTATAATGTGTCATGATGTTTCCTAAATACTTTATCACCTAATTAAGAGGAAGCGTAATACGTAGGTACACCTGCCGTTTAAACGGACAGGTCATGTCATATTCGACACCACACGTGTCGTTCTGTCTCCTCCGACTAAAACCGCCACGGTGTTCTACTACCAACTAACTAAATCGGCTATGGCTTTGCTATTGTTGTCTCTATCATTTCAAGGGGAAAAAAAGAGAGATCATTATCAAAGCTAAGACAATTTTAGCTAGGCGTCTACCCTCGGGCCTCTTACGACGGGAACGCGGTGATGCTAACGCATTCCACAGCGTGATATAGCTCTAAGTGCTTAGTCTCGGCCATCTAGTCTCAACTCAATTACTAACTCCAGTAGGCCACTAACTCTGGAATTATGTCGCATGATTCTATTGGAGTAGTGCTGGATGCGGGGTCTTCCACTACGAAGGCTGGTTTTGCGAGCGAGGCTTTCCCAAGGGCCTCGTTTCCAACTGCCGTAGCCAGGTACGGAAATGTTTTTACTGTCGTGTTTAGATTCTCAGACTCGTTACTTCAGTTTGTTAGAGTTTTCTTTTGATATCAGGAAGGAACTGACGTAGCCTATAGTGATTAAACTTCGTCTTAAAACCGGAATTTCGTGGGTCTAGGCCCCACGATCAGAGGTACACAAAGTATGCTGCTAGCTAACCTTAATCGGCGAACGCGTTGTAAAAAGAAGGTTAGAATTTCTCGCGTCGGAATATAGTCGAACCAGGAAAAATATTTCTTTTTCATGTACTTATTCTTTGTGTACGTCGATTTATTTGGTTGAGTTTGTTCAAATGGCGGCTGTCGGTTTGATTGGCGTGGTTTGGGCTTGTTGTGAAGTTTACTTTGAAATAGTACAGGAGCAATAAATAATACAGTTAGGCATCCTGTGGTATTTGGATATTGTTCATTACTATTGTAGTAAATAAATACGTTTAGTTTGACACTTATCAGTACGATATTTGTAATCGTACAAGTTACGAGTAAATGTTAATTTTAAACTTTGAAAATATGTTTGTATTATAAGTCTTCAATTTCTTTCTCAGTAAGAATTGACGTGTAAATTAGACATTTATGAGTAAAAAACTTTGACTTTAACTTTATGTCGCAGAATCAAAAACCGTTGGGGCAGATGTATTCTTGAGTGGAATCCGCGAATCCATAAACTTAGTGTAGGGACACCCTGAGACACCCTGAGACTAGGAGTGATATTATACGAAACAGAACAGCCTATGGATAGAAATCTGTACATAAAGCTCAGAACCGAGCTGAATGGCGAGCCATAGGAGAGGCCTATGTTCAGCTGTGGACTTAGATAAGCTTTAATAATGATGATGAATACAGATACCACCAAGCGGAAATGTGCAGACACAACGGTGTTTCGCTTTGCAGGGCAATGTTTGCAGGGAAATTACAGAGCATAGATATCATATACGTATATCTGGGCGCAGTACAGTGCTAGGTAATGCTGTGTTATAGCTGTGAGTCACTGCTGTTATGGGCAGGCATGTTGCTTACCATCTGGCATAAGTTCTGCTCGTCTCGTCACTCTACTTTATAAAAATCACGTTCCATCGTAGTTCGATTCGTCACTTAACTACAGGCTGGTGGCACACCCCGGACACTTCACTAAAATTCCATACACACGGCGCTGGCGAGTTACCTACTCTTCACACAACTACGCAGATGTCGTTCGTACACACGCGAGAATGTGTGCGTTTAGTCTAGGGTTACTGAATTGTTTTATTGAATAGCTTTGCCCCGTGAATTCACCTGCCAGTGTAAGGTATCCTAAAATCTTCCCTGTCTTAATCCTTATTTCGTGTTGTATTTTTGAATGCAAATAAAACTTTTTAAATCCGAAGGGAGAAGAAGATTCAAAACAAAGTAGGAGATATAGGCACCATGGACAAATTGATTTTTAGTTACATTTACCCAAAGAGAAAACTTTTAACTGATAATATATTAATTAATCACCCCACATATCGCGTAGGTGTTTCATTCAAGGCTCGTTGCAGATCGCAGAACATTAGATTAGGTAAAACTACGTTCATTAGTTGCATTTTAAAAGGCATTATCACGGTTCATTAAATCAGAGTATCACACACGGCACAAACTAATTATAATTATTTACATAATATCATGTCAGCGAACAGTAAAGTGTTATGATTTTTCAACTCGAAAACTCAAATTTAATTTTGTAAACAAACACCACGAATTGTTGTTATTGTGGAATTGTGGCCACCCGCCCGGAGGCCCGGGATCTTCGGATAATGTTGCTAGTTCCAGATTTAATAGCTTCATAATTATTACTTATTTAGGTATCTATATTGATAAATAGATGACTATTTAATAGATGATATAATAGATGATTTATTATTCGGATTATGGTAAGGAACGCATAAATTTTAAATATTTTGAGAATAGTGAGTGAGTCTATTATACTCAAATCACATTTTAATAATTACTTAATAATTTATTTTCTTTAGAATTGTTTAAATTACATTTTACAGGAATTAGTTGAATACAGGTTTTTTATCAGTGTAGTTTTGTAGGCATTTGTTTTAGAGTTTACCAATACTAATTACTTACCTATATTTAAATAAAAAATGCAATCCGAAGTAATCATCATCAGGTTGACAGGGTCTTAGTAACAAACCTTATCTATCAAAACTGTACTAAGCTTAGCTGAATTATCCATAGACCGATGTTAATCTGCCCTAGTGGCTTAGTTGGTAGTAGCTCTGCCTGCGAAGCCGGGGGTCGTGGGTTCGATTCCCACCCAGTGCAAATATTTGTGTGATGAATTCAAATGTTTGCATTGTGTCTGGGTGTTTCTATGTATTATAAGTATGTATTTAAAACTATATAAGTATTATATCAGCTATCTGGCTGCCATCACACAAGCTTTGCTTAGTTTGGGGTCAGATGGTGTTGTGTGTGAATTGTCCACCAATATTTATTTATTATTTATTATATAATAAATTGAAAATACTACAATTAGATGAAAACGTATATTCAGTGTTCACTATTGACGGACGTATTCAAGGACGCTCATAAAGGTACAGATAGTCTAATATAGAACATCTTGTGCCTTTTTCTTTGAGTCGGTTGAACGCTGAGAAATAATCACTTACTTACCAAGAAATCTGAAATATAGCAATCTAAGTAAAAACTCCATTAAATTGGCAACACTTTTGAGACTTTGTCAATTGGAAACTTGTCAAAAACTATTCAACCTTAGTAAAAACTCTTATGAAATAAAAAATCTCTTATTCTTGTTTCGTTTAATATATGAATTGCTTTTTAGAGTACATTCGACGAAGTAATTATGTATGTAATTACTTAAAGTTATGATACACCATTACTTCTTTTCGTTTTCCTAGAGCAGTATATGTCATAAAAATAAAATTTGCATAGTTAAGTACTGAGCTATCTGAATAAACTATTACCAGCTGTTTTAGTATATATTCACATGTGTGTTAATTGTTTTAACCGTGACTTTCTTAGTATTGTAAGTTAAACATCCAATTAATTGAACCATCGGTAATTCAATTACATGACTTGTTTCTGTGATATTTCATTCGGTTGATAATTTATTTAACAGAACAGAAGAATTTATTTATTTGCGGCTGGAAATTTTATGAAATTGTATTTTTCAAACGATCGACCGTAAAACGTTCTCTTGTATTACGCATTTTACTGTTCATCACTGTAACCTCGCGGAATCCTTTTGTGTAAATTTTCAATCCCCGACGCCAAACGACGGGGTTTTAAGCTTGACGGGTTTGTATTTGTTGTGTGTGCGTGTGTGTGTCTGTGGCAACGTAGCTCTGAAACGGATGAACCGATTTGTTTTTTTTTGTTTAAAGTTGATTTAGTCTGTAGCGTATTAGCTATGTTTGATGAAAATGGCTGGACTACAAAAATGGTGGATTACTATTTTAACACCATTATCTCAATATAAGGATCAAACCAAAGAGCTTGACTATATACAATTATTTTTGTGTTTTAGGATTTGTCAAAACATCAGTCGAGCCGTTAAACCCCTGAATCTGCTCACTTATTTACTCTTAGGTGGAACGAAGTTCGCCAGGTCAGCTAGTTTAAGATAACGAAACATAATCTGAAATTGGCTGCTAAAATAACAAACATTACAATTATTCTAAGTTAGTCTAACAAGAGTGTCCCGCGCGCAGTCATGGGTTTGTCTGGGCACACTGGGAATTTTATATACGCGGATGACATGGAAAATGATGCATTGCACGAACTTCGGCTGCGCTACCAAGTCAAGAATAACAACTTCAAGGGAGTCTGTAAAGATGGCAACGCGGAGCTTTATAAAGAGAGAGGGGAGAGCTTTACAATAAAATAGTCATAGATTATTATAACCTCAAAAATAAATTAATGTAATAAACCCATTCATATTTGAAGCAATCCATAGGTTTACACTTGACCACGGTCTCGCCTGAAATTAAACAACAATGCTGATCGTGAAGTAGAAGTCGCTTCATTCTCGACAGAAGACACTCCGTATTATACCACCTACTCAAGGAAAGTAACTTTAATTTCTTTGAAATGAGTTTTAAACGGATCCCAAGTAGTTTAATAAACGTTGGTGGCTAGTTTTGCTTCGCAATATACAAGATAACAATATTTAAAGCCACTAACGATCTGTTTTCGGCTCCAAACGAGGTCGTGTCCCAAATATCAAGAAACTAAACCGGACTTATAGTTCTTATAGTACTTATATTATAGTACTTATATTCATTTTAGGTCAATATGACACTTTTATACAAAAAACTTATATTATTGACGTGACAACGTCTTATAAATTGGTTTGCCGGGTGACACTTCAAGAAACTGCGTTACGCTCCGCTCACGTTATGCGCTCACAACGAGAGCGAGTGAGAGGCACGCGTCCCTTCCACTCGGGCATGGTTAGCCCGCCTAAGAGCGAGAGAGACAGACATAAAAAGTGAAAGGCACGCGTCCCTTCCGTAAAATTATTTTACCACTCAAAGTCGTTGTCACGTAAAACTTTCGCCCGTATACCGACTTTACAGGCAACCAATTTTTTTTATGCTTGCCCATACCCAAAGGCGGATTCAAGGGGAGTCAAGGGGGAGCCAAGGGGGGATCACATAGTCGTGGTCAAGTAACAAACTGTACGATAATTACATGCATGATTTTTAATTAGTGGTCCACCTAGGTACTAGACCCAGCCCAGGGGAAGGGTCATGACCCAAGATCCGCGTTTGTCAATACCAGCTCAGTGTCACACAACTATTGGAATATGAAGAGGCTAAATCGTGGTCTAAATAATTACCCAACACTGCACTGTGCTCATTACCCAGATTTATTGTGTGAAATGCCCACCATATATTGTTATGTATTTATTATATAACATGATTTATCTCTATGCTCTGTAATTACCGCTTTTTTCAAGCTAAAAGTTTCCCTGTGCTACTATTTTCGCAGGTTCCGCCGTCCTGGTTTGTTAGATGGTTTTCCTCTAGTCTACTGTGGCAAAGAGGCGGTCCTCAAGCGAGGCCTCTCAACCGTCATCAACCCCGTCCAAGACGGTCACATCACAGACTGGGATGAGATGGAGAAGCTCTGGCACCATACGTTTTACAAGGAACTGCAAGTTGCTCCTGAAGATGCCAGGGTCATGCATGCCGTCCACCCGCTTGTGTCAGAAAAGGACAAGTAATCTAAATTCTACTATCGCGCTAATATTACAAATCCGAACGTTTGGATGTTTGTTGCTCAATCACGTCGGAGCGCCTAAACGGTTCAAAACTTGGAACATACAGTCTGGAATTAGCACACAGGATACTTTTTATCACGGGAACGGAAACTACGCAGATGAAAAATGAAAATAGAGAAGAATTTCATAATCTACTTTTACTTAAAATGTTAAAAAGGAGGATGAAAGTCTCGTCACATTTGAAGCTAAACTTATTTATTTGGCTTTTGATTACATGGAAATAAACATAACATTAAATGTTTTAAATGTTTTTCCCTTTGAATTATCCGTAATAATTGTTTGGTTAGGCTGCATGGTGCAGCTAATTTCTCATAAGAATTGACTAAACTAAACTCATTTCAAACTGTCTGTCACAATAAGGTTATTTTATATTTTTTTACTTAATTACTGTTAACTTAATTATTACGGGATCTAGCTACCGTAATATAGCCAACGGCTTAACCATATTTACAGTTATTTATTTTTCCCAATTACGACGTTCCCACGAATGAATCATTTCATTACGTATCCTGCGGGAATAATGGAGTAAAAAGCTTTTACCCTGTGTTAAACCAGGTAATTTACTTACAACTTAATTTCTTTTTAAATCTGGCCAGCCGTTGCAGAGATATGTAGGAACAAACATACTCATAAATTTACGTTTTTATTATAAGTGTGATTGTGTAATTTGATTACAGGGAAAACATGGCCGAAATCTTATTCGAAATATTTACCGTAAAAGGATTATATCTGATGAAATCACCAGTTCTGGCTCTACACGCGACTGGGAAAACTTCTGGAATCGTCTGGGAAGGAGGATACTCCTGCTCATATATTGCACCAGTCTTCGAAGGGTTCCCTTTGAAGCATGCAACGATACTATCTCCTTTGAACGGAAAATTAATAACGGATAGATTACAAGCCCTTATGGCCGAGACTGGATATTCGTTCACAACTCCTATGGAGATTGATTTGTTAAATGAGATGAAAGTAAGTAGGAATTCGTATTCACCATAATCGACATAGTAGCGGAACGGTAGAAATAGGTAACGCTTTATCGTGACTTAAAGGCTGTGAAAAATTATAAAAGTAGACATACAGAATACAGAACGTAACGTAAAAAGTATGTTTCTTATTCAAAACTCACAGAGTGGTTTCACCTGCGTTATCACCGCGGTTGCGGACCTACGGTTTTATTTCAAAACTCACGAGACCGCTTATTTTCGCGGTTTCACAGCCACCGCGTTTGAGATTATCGCCCGCACGTGTCGGGCGATGATTGCAAGATGGACTGTTAACGATTACTTGACGTCCCAACCAACGCCGACCCACCGCAGAGCGCGCGGGTGCTACCCGCCGAGTCTGCGGGCGACCGCGGCCCGCGCGTTTCTACTAGTTGCCCACTGGTGCCGTGGGAGCCGCAAGCAACCGCGTCCGCGTAAAAAGCGTCTTGAATTGTACTTTAATTTGTAACATAAATATACCTACATTCCATAGAAGCAACAACAGCGGCCGCGGTTGAAAACCGCGCCACGAGTTCTTAGCCTTTTTTTTAACTTTTGCAATTTGAACTTAAAGAACTTGAAAGCCTTACACAGAACTTAATCGAGATCTTAATTATTTTATTATATCTTAATTACATATTTATATCTCAACTTTTCGGTTGCGTTACAATGGCCGTGGTCACGAAAACGTTGCAGAAAAAACGTCGGGACGTGATAAAAAAAAACAAGCTATTTAGATCGCGATTCTTTGTAATTTTTTTCAATTTGACTCTTGTTGTTCATTGTAGAACTTTGGCCTCTCATACGCCAATTTGTCTTTCACTGTAAGTCCGAAATTGTAATGGTAAATTTGATTGTCGTACACTACAAACAACAATCAAGTTTATCGTTTAACAAAATTGAACAAAATGAATTGGATATCGAATTTATTCTACAATACACGAACGAATTCGTCATGATTTGTACAACCTGCTTCTTTTTGGTTAGCAGCTGAGAAAATAGTGGAAACAATTTAACTTTAAATTCTTATTCAATTGCTTAACTGTCTCCCGTCTCCAACTTTGTGGCAAAAGCAAAAACCGATTTTCTTACAATTACAATTTTCTGAAATATATTTAGAAACAATAATACATTTAATAAAAACAGGGATTTGAAGCAGGGTAATAGCTGAAAGTAGGGCAAAATAAGTAAATCCCTCAATTAAGATCAGGTAGAAAGTCTCACCATAATGATATGTCTTTTTGAGAATCTCTATTTATAGTCAGGAATGATACCCAATTAAAATTTCAAATATAATTTTTGCAAAACATTTATGCACGCGTCGGGCAATGTCTGGCAGCCGTGAATGAATGTTCTGACCAAAGAAATTGGAAAGTTCTGACTGAATTTTTTAAATAATCTTTACACATTAAACATATGAAAATTTTATATTGCCTAAAACGTAATCAATGAATAAGATTTTTTAAGCTATTGCATAGCTTTTATCGCGGGCCTGGGGACCGAATTTTAGTGATCGTGCATCTCTTTCTTATGTTCACAAGAAAGAGGGATGGAAGACCGTAACGCCGTCCTCTCCACTCGGTCATTCGACTTTGAATGTTATTTGCATTAGCTTTACAGGCTAAATGCTCTAAGCAGTGTTGCCAGCTTAACAGATTTCCCGTGATATTTATTTTGGTAAACAAATGTCACTCTTCAAAATAAAAACAATTCCGAAAAATTGTTAACATCCCTATTGCTTATGTTGATAAAAATGCATGCAACATGCAATAGCTTTACCGCGGCAGTCTCCGAGTGCCACACTTCTTTTTTTTTTTAAACGTATGAATTGATTTTGCCCCGCTATTCACCAGCCAGGAGGTCTACCGCCTAACTAAAAATGTCTAAGCTTTGATACTGCTCTCTCTTTTCTTCTCGCTTGAAATGTTAGAGACAGCAAAGCCATAGCCGATTTAGTTAGGCGGTAGAGGGGCGGGTCGGCACCTCCGTATTGGGGTATATTAGGAGAGATATGTGATATGTTTTTAGCTTGCCTCAAAACCTGCCCAAAATTTGCTGCCAGTTCTCAGAACATCTGAAATTGTACTAATTTGTATTTCAGGAGAAACATTGTTACGTGGCCCAAGATTACGAAGAAAAATCGCTACATTTAGCAAGTTGTGATACAAAAACCTATCAACTACCAGATGGCCAAAAAATAATTCTAGGCGACGAGCGTATCAAAAGTACCGAAGTGCTATTCAAACCTGCCCTGGCAAATTTGAACTGTCTAAATCTACCCGAGCTTTTCATGTCTTGCATAAGTAAATGCGAAAGTGATTATAGGTCGACTTTTTTCGAGAATATAGTTTTGGCTGGCGGCAACAGCATGTTTCCGGGGTTTGAGGAAAGGCTGACTGCGGAACTAACTAACTTACTAAGAAATCGGCCTCTGAAGGCGCAAATAAAAGCGGTTCCTTCAAGGCAATACGCGGTTTGGATGGGAGGATCCATTCTTGCTTCGCTGGAAAGCCTAAAGGGGTTTTGGGTGACCAAAGCAGAATACGAAGACAGTGGCTCAGAGAAAATTAAATTTAAGTTTTTCTAAGCATATTTTTGATACAAATAAAACCGTTACGCAAATAAATATGATACTGCGGTTAAGAATGGCATTTCATTTATATAATGTGATACCTAAACAAGTCAGACCCAATTAGTCCTAATTAATCTACCTATCTACTGCTAAGCTCCTGAAACGAATAACACAATCATTGAACTCATTTGAAGGTATTTAATGGTATGTTCGCGGACTCATGACATCGTCATCATGGTCAGGAGATGTACGCCATGCAGGTTATGTGAATTATCCCTTTTAGGTTTTTAGGAAATAGATGGCATCTGATGCCATCTGCCAAAGATTCTATATGAAACAGGGAGCGTTGTCTCACCAATCTTTGTTAGTTTATGGTAATTTAATCTATACCATTGAAGAATTTCTAATGTCTACTCCAGCGCTCTATTGGTCTAATAGGATTATTAAAAATTAGTGGTGCACCCCGGCTTCGCCTGTGGTATACAATATACAACGTGTGGCGGAAAGGCCCAACAATATTTGAATAGGTCATTCCAACACTGATGTGGGCTTCATCTCCGAAGGTCTCTTTCCCCTCAGCACTTTAGATCGCGAGATAATACGAGTCGAAAGTTTAATGTAAAATTGACCAGCTTCAACCCTAATGGGCGGCGGCGCGGCGTGCGACGACGGAGCGGCGCGCGGCGGCCGGCGGTCAGTGACCGCGCTGCGCCGCCGGTGATTAGGGTGTTTATCAAATAAAATAATAAACAACGAATTTTTAACTTTGTATGGAAAAAAAATGTTGTGCTTTCGTGTCTTATATTCACATATGTGATTCGACACCTAGTATAGACGAACTACAATAAATATTGTTGGACCTTTCCGCCATACGTTGTATATAGCCTCAAACATAGCACTCAGGGATCACATAAATATCCAACGGTGAATTATTTTTATATCGGATCAGAGGTTCTAGAAATTAGCGCGTTCAAAAAACCTAAAACCTTTTCAGCTTTATTAATATTAGTACATATTTAGATAAATGAGATAACTACATCACGGTAAGCACAACTATACTGGCTTGACTAATATTAGTATGTGGTATTTAAACTCATTTTTAAAACGTCTTTGCTAAACGTTTTATCTTTCAATAACTGTCAATCTAGTATATTACATTCTACTTAGTCTGTGATTACATTATCTTTGTGTCATTCCGCCAATTTCAATATCAAAAGGTGTTGAATAAATAATATTTGTTTTTTACTTTGTGAAATATTGATAAATCTATACTTAGTCTGTGAATAGATATATAGCTTTAGTAAAACATATTCAAAGTACTTAGATACATACAGTATTGATAATATGTAAACGAAAATTACTCTCATAGTAAAAGATCAATTTCAAAGACAGTTCAACAAGAGTAAAGTTTTAAAACATTTTAAAGAATTATGTCCTTTGAAAAGCCTTTGGTTATTCTCGACAACGGAAGCTACAACATCAAAGCAGGTTTCTCTTGCGACAACCATCCGGTCTCCATCTTCAGGACTATCGTCGGAAGACCGAAGTACTTGAACGGCCACTATGGGAAGCAATTTTATGAAGTTTGTATTGGTGAGGTGACTGCCAAAACCACCTACTTTTTTTTTATAAAGAGTGACGAAACGAGCAGGGAAATGTATACCTGATGCTAAGCAACATGCCTGCCACATAACAGCACAGTGACACGCAGCTATTGGAACATGAAAAGTCCAAATCATCACCTAGCACTGCACTGCGCTCATCACCCAGAGATCTAAGATGTGATATCTCTGAGCCCTGTAATTTCTCTGGAAACATTGCCCTTCAAACCGGAACACAGTAACGTTTTCACATTACTGTTTGGCGGTAGAATAACTGGCAAAGGTGTGGTACTTCCCCAGGCGCACTCTGCTAGGAGTCCTACCACTACTAAACCTACCACTACTTAAAATACAATACCATCAACTATAATTATTTTCTCCAAAAAACTAAACAACCAACTTTAAATTAAAAGACTTTAATTTCGATAGAGTTCATATGGGACCCATTTCTAAAGTATGATGTACCAAACAATAAAAAAAATCGACATTTTCGCAACGCGAAAAAGCGCATAAATAAAGATTATAAAAAATATAAAAAAAAACATTATTGGCGTAGCTGATAACTTCAAATACAAAAGAAATACATTGAACACGTTTTCCGTAAAATATGAGGCAATTATATATTCAAAATCATCACACAAAGGACATAAAATACTTAGTTTAAAGAAACAGGATTCACACTTAAGAACAATAAATCAATAAAGCATTTGCGTTGAATACAGAAAACATAATTTTACTGAATAATAAACTGAACTAAGTTAAGGTTGCTGCAATTAACTTACAGTTATTTATTCCTGTAATTATTTATCACGTCAAAATTAGTTAGTCTTCATTCATTGAGTTTACACGTTTTTAGTGTTAGTGACCTGGCTGCTTATCGAAGTGTAAAGGTCTTCGCCCACTAATACGACTCCGCACCGACACGACAAGTAAAATACACTAAAATATGGGCTTTATGTTATGCTTGTTAAGATATAGATTACATTGGCTACATAAATAAGCAGACAGCTGGCAGCGAATTATTTGCTAATAGTAGGAGAACCCGCTGTACAACGACCTTCACCGAGCTGTTTATTGGGTGAAAAGTGTTTTATATGTAATTTAATATGTCAACAAATATATTGCAAATAGGTTGCCTAAAAAAATTTAATCCAGAATATGATTCATTAACAATTAAATAATATATTTTTAAATATTTCACTTAAATTGATTGAATTTTAGAAAAAACTATTTAACATAACTTATTATTTTGGCTTTACTCAGTGCATATAAAACAATTTTCATCCAAATAAGCAGCTCGGTGAAGGTCGTTGTATAGCGGGATATGAGACTATAATTTCTGTTGCTAATATAAATTGTATCTTAAAGAATATGCCATAAAGCCCATATTTGATTGTATGTTATTAGTCGGGTGGTAGCGGAATCGTATAAGTGGGCGAAGACCTTATGACATGTCACGTCTTACTTAAAGCGATTTACGCTTTTAAAATGATTTAAAATGAAGACATTTCGGATTCGATCCCCATTCATTTGGCAAAGTAATTTATTTAAACTGTATTCCTTAGATATACTTACAGTATGTAAAAAATACTTACAATTAGTTTTAATGTTAATTGAACTGATATTGTAATATTTCGGACGAGATCATATAAAGTTAAGTTAATTTACCTTATTCAATTTATTGTAATCAAAATATACAAATATATATTTTATGCTCGTGTTAATAAAGGTGACGATGCAATGTCTAAGATAGAAGATTACGAAATGAGCAGTCCAGTGGTGAAAGGTCAAATAGAGCATTGGGATAATATGGAGCGAGTGTGGCATCACGTCTACTACAAAGAGCTGAGATGTGCTCCAGAAGACCGGTCTGTTCTACTGACATGCGCGGCAAGGACACCGATCAAAGAAAAGTAAGATTTGAAGTAGTACTACATTGTTTTTCAATTATATAATAAACCTAAAGTAATAAACAAGAACAAAATTAAAAAATTTTGATTTACCCCTGGCTACCTCGGATTTATAACCTGACCAACAATCTACTAGTCAGGCTCTTTCATTTGATACCCATATTGAGGGAGATGTGAAAAAAAGAAATGAATTTCGCCATTTTGTGGTACGGCCATCTTGGGTTTGAAATTTGTCATAGTGCATAGTATTTTACTAGACAAGCCTTTTAATTTGATACTCAATATTGAGATAGTAGTGAAAAAAAATGTGATTCGCCATCCTGCATTTGAATGTTTTATAGTGTGTATTCTACTATTCAAGCCCTTTCGATACCCATATTGCGGTAGGTTGTTAAGAAATATTTAATCCGCCATTTTGTGGAGGCGGCCACCTTGAATCGATATTAACCAAACATAGCTAAGAATACCCGCACGGAAACTAACCTTCCAATAAATAACCCGCATCGAAATCGGCCTAACCGTTTGAGCTTTACGGTGCCACAGACAGACAGATATCGACGTCAAAAACCCCTTTTTTCGTCAGGGGTTAAAACAGGTTGTTTCTTAATTTATGTCTGTAAATAAAATGCCATTTTCTAATACCATCTCCTGCCATGCATGGTTGTCAGGTAGCGATCGCTCCTTGGAGCCTTAGGGTAGGATTTCATGGAGCGGTTTCAAACCGCGCCCGCGCGCGGGCGCGAACCGCGACGGGCGACGATTTTTTTTCAAAACTCACGAGACCGCTCATTGTAGCGGTTCGCGCCCGCGCGCGGGCGCGGTTGGAAACCCGCAAGGTTCGCGGGTGAAAACCGCGTGGACGTGCGGTTGGAAGTCAGTAGAATAGCGTAGGGAGGGCGGTAGGGGCGGCCCGCACGGGGCGGCACTTTTTAAGGGGTGGCAAATTTTAGATTAAATAATAATATATTTAAGGTCAGGTTTTCTGCCAAGGTAGGCATTTACGCTGCCTCGCGCGCTCTGATGCCCTTTTGTGCGGAATCGGTGCCACAATGCAGAAATAACACTAAAATATTGAATAAATTGAACTAAGTACTAGTTTAAACTTATTTTTTGCTCAAGATTTGTTTATAATTGTGATAAGAGTTTTGTTTTTTTATAAACCAGAAAATATTTATCTACACTCGTAGGTATACTAAAATTAACCTTTTCTTTTTTGACGCTTTAAGTTGAGACCAGCATTACCAATTCCATTCATTATTTAAAATGTTGCCTTATACTTCATAGATTTTTCCAAAAAAAAAAAAAAATTGTGCAGAAACTTAATTAACGATACGGTTGCGTTAATGCCGATGATGGTGGATGAATATGATATGGTCTACGACGGCGCTTACTTCTCTAACAGAAACAAATTCACTCTCGACTCGAAAATCCCAAGGTTTGAACCATCACGAAAAACTCACTCTGGCAATGCGTTTCACAGCCTAAGTAGTCCTTCTTATTACAAAAGTGGAGATAAAACTCTCTGTTAGATTATTTAATCAATTATGAACGATGTTATTTTTTTCGAGCAACGAGCAATACGATAGAAAAACTTTAATTTAAAAAACCCGACTGCAAAAAATCAACACATAAAAAACATTATGTACTATGTGATGATACTTTGGCGATTGACACTAATTTAACAATATCTTAGTTATAAAAATCCATCCAGGCGTTTGGAAGAAACGTGGGAATAAATATGGCAATAAAGGAAATAAATAATATTTTTTTATCGCAGCCGCAAATTAAGAAAAGTTTGTATTATCTGTAATCTGTATATGTATTTTATTCCACAAATTGTTTTAATTTCTTATTCTATGACGATTTCTGGGAAACTTTTTTTTTGACTCCGACGATATTGACCAAGAACTTGTCAGAGTGAATCTCTACTCGTAGAGTCTTGCGGGAGGAGGCCACGAAATGTTTTGCGATAAGGCGTAAGAGCAAGATTAAAGTCGAAGCGTTCGAAACAGACTCTGGAAATGATGGAAGAAGAAGAATCTATTTAAGCTGTGTGGCAAATTGTATAGAAAACCAATGAGTACAATCAGCCCCTTGACATAGCGTTTGTGGCCTATGAGAAAGCATGACGGATAACTCGGTGAAAGTCTGGTTGGTCATGGAATCCCTACAGCGATGCCAAATTGACTGCCGAGAAGCCGAGATATATCGAGGTAATGAGATATTTGTATATCACCGCAACTATGACTGTTCAAGTTCGAAACTCGCTGGATTAGACTGGACGTGACATGTATAATTACGGCAACAGGCGTATCTCACCAAACGATATCGTCGTAATGGCCGAAATGCTGGGGGATCTACAAGAGATACTGATGGGCCTTGTTTAGGCCTCCCTGCGCATCGGTCTCCAAATGAACCTATATAAAACCATGCACCAGTTGAAAAGCGTGCTGTGAAACGAGCAATGGTTGGTGTTTTTCTGAGTGATCGTATACGAAACGAAGTCATCCGTCAGTGGACCAAAGTTATTGACATAGCTAAACGTATTAAAACAAGCGGAAGTTGACTGTGTCCTCGAAGTCAACCATAAGTTTAGCATGTTTCAGTAAAACTTGACATAACTGATGCGTTGGTAATGAAAAGTCACTAAAATAAACACAGGTTTTACCTTAACCTTAAATCATACAAAATGTTCCGCCAGGCATTAAAACTCACTAGTTCTAGTGACAAAGTCAAATTCATTTAGCCATTTTACATTATTTATTAAAACTAGTTCCTGTTATTTTCATGTGATGAAAAGTAGCCCATATGTAATCTATTATCTAATCTGCAATAAACTTATATTTTATTGCAGATAATAGATTACAAGCAAGCAAATACTTGATGTATTCGAGAGGTAGAAAACCCTATCCTATTTTACAGAATAGCCTACAAACACTAAAAAGTACAAAAGTTAAAATAAAAAAACATAAAAAGTTACGTTTAAAATAACCGACTTCAAAACCACAAAAAGGCATTCAAAAGCGAAAAGTAAATTACTAAGGGCAGCACTATTTTTGTTTCTCCCCCCTCAACCGACTGCCAGAACATTGACTTATATAAGTAAGGACCAGACCAACCGTACGAAAAAAAAACCACCGCATTGGCCCTAAAAACATTTTTAGGGCCAGTGTGACTCAGTTCACAGCGTTCAGTACGCGGAAGTGAACGAGTATTTGGTGGGCATTAAAATGCATAATTGTGTGCTAAAAGGCTGCAAAAACTACGACACAAAGAAAGATGGGATATGGTATCATCAGTAAGTATTTAATTTTAATTTTCTTTTGTTGCTGTTAGATTAATAGGCATACATTTTTAAAGTGATATTATTTTTCTACGGATTTCCACAAAATAGCCGCCACTGAACGCGTGAAGTGGACGAAGTAGCCTTGTGCAAACGTGATTTTTGTTGTTGTTTTATTGTTATCGAATTTAGTGCAAGTGATTTTGAATTTTGGGATTTAATAATATAACAAAACGTAATCCGTCTTATTCAAAACACGGACTAATTATAGTACTGGAATTAAGCCAGGTTTAAACCAAGTCTAGGTCTAAGCTTTATTACAAAACGAAGTTTTTCTTTAAGCCACGTACTATCTATGATCCTAAAGATTAACCATCGAACCCCTAGTTTATTAGTTTAACTATGGACTTACTTCGCATCTGTCATTTTAAGGTTAGGACAACACTTGTTTCTTCCATATTTAACAATTTGAACTCTCGCAATCACACACTAATCACACATTAATGTTTAATGTTAATTTTATGATAGTTTGCATTAATAGAATATCGAAAATCACATTATTATAATTTAATATTACGTAGTAAATTTGTTATAAATGATTTTAAATCCTATATTTTTAATCTGATGTCACGTGACTGGCTACACCAATATGAATTATTACGTCACTAGTCGCAAAACAAACTGTCAAAACTGATTAAACTGTTTACATTTCTGCTTTTTAAATATAGTTTGCGATCCTAGCGACAACGATTTTGATTGTTTGTATTCAAGTAATGATAAGAAAACTTATAACCTGAACATACAGTCATGAATCGCGAACAGTATTTTGCGACTAGTGACGTCATGTCAGTTGTTAGTGTTTCAAAATGAGTCTAATATTGTATATTTACTCATCGAAAATACTAATATTTTGAAATTAAATGTATTTTTTTACGGTAAACAAGGGTCAATCTTCAAAATAAAAGCAGTTCCAAAAAATGTTAATATTGTTGTATAACGTTGGGCTATCTCAGGCTTAACCTTGGACTAAGTAGTCATTGGATAGTCTGAGTTTTGTAATAGGAACACATTTTAAACCTGGTCCTAAGCCTAATACCGTATCAAACCTGGATTAGTTAGTCCTGGTTTAAACCTGTACTACGAGTATCTTAGTTTTTTGGAATAAGACTGAATAGGATTAATCTGCACTTAAGTTTGAGTACATTACAAAAAGAAAATATTCGTAAATACTTTCGAATTTTTGTGTTTGCATTGAATAGGATTCGAAACTAATGAACCGATTTGAAAAAAAAATGAATGATACTCGTACATTAATAAAAATACTTTTTACTATGTTTATTATTGTATTTAAATATTTGAGAAACTATTTTGAATACCTATACATATGTAGTTCTTTTAGAGTTTTCACAGAAAGTTGAAAGACATTTAACAGCTACATGACGCTTTTGGCTGTTGGTAAAGTAAACATTTTATTCACATATATTATTCCAATTGCAAGTAAAAAAAAATGTATGAAATTACGTTTTTTTTGTACAATGCTATGCCGTCTTTTGTCGTCAACGCGGCACTAACGTAACTCGTATGATTTACAGATCTCGCTGTTTTAGCTTGTATTAAGAAGTTTTCAAAAAAATGTATAGTAGGGCGCGTCCTTCCTTTTGAAATCATTGGCTGCAGACGGCTACCGCACCGCTGCGCGCGCAACCGCGCGGTCGCTACGCGGGCGCCGCGCGGCACCCGCGTAGCGACCGCGCGGTTGCGCGCGCAGCAGCGCGCGGTCGCCACGCGGGCGCCGCGCGGCACCCGCGTGGTAGCGCGGGCGTAAACCGCCTCGTGAGTTTTGAATTCAATTTTTACATACAAATCTGCATCCTACAGAAGACGCGGGCCCGCGCCCGCGCGCGGGCGCGGTTTGAAACCGCTCCATGAAATCCTACCCTTAAAGTCGCTTAAAGCTAAAAGTTTCTTAGAAAATACTTATTAAGTACTTGTAATTTTATTTTTCAATTTATTTTGTGAAGTAATAATTGTGCGTGGAAAATGTTACGATTGACTGAGTGGTGATGCCTTCATGTTTACATCTTTTACTAGACCAAGTTATCTCATCGATAGCGATGGGCAGCCCAGCACAGGCTGGGCGAAAACAAATCCAACAGCTAAACGACTCAGACGATTGGGGTGTTATGAAAAAAGAATCATACAGATGAACACGACTCGTTGACCAAAGCCGTAGATTGGGATATCTGGAAAAAGGGACGAGCCTTTGCCCAGCTGCGGGACAAATTTGGTTTTGTTAAAAGAGTTAAAAGTTACAGCACCGTACAGTCAAATAAAATGCATTCATAACACAAATATTCATAAATTTGAATACACAAGCACTAATTGCGTCGCTAAAATTGAAAATGAATTGGAATAATTACCATTGTAAATTAGGCTTTGAACAGTCGGGTTACGGTCGAATTCACTTACAACGATCAATTTACATTACACAGTTTCTGAATTAAACACAGATACTAGATAATTCTAGACAACCCACTTGAAACAGTCTTTTTGATTTCATAGCAATGAATTATCCTGAGCGCCGATTCGATCAAAAAATGGTTACATCTCGGAAGTGGGTTCAAATCCCACCCAGTGCAAATATTTGTGTGATGAAATCAAATATTTGCACTGTGTCTGGGTGGTTCTATGTATATATAATAAGTATGTATTTACAACTATATAAGTATTATATCAGCGATCTGGCCGCCATTTTACAAGTTTTGCTTAGTTTGGGGTCAGATAGTGTTGTGTGTGAATTGTCCACCGATTGTCCACCACCAACTTTGTAGATCTGCACTAGGGAAAATACTAAGTGGCCCATCCAACCTGGATTCGAACTTACAACCTAATCTTTTTAAAATCAGCGTTACCGCAAATAGACCACCAAGCTATCACGGCGGTTGGAGAACTTTTTTAAAATTAACTTTAGTTGGGCAAAGGTTTCCCCAATTCCCTAAACATGATCAATTTCTGGACTTCCTTCGTGCAATTTTTTTTAAAAGCATACATATTCATCTTATATACATAACTTTTCACTTGACCGTCATCTCGCCTGTTGTTAGGCAGTGATACAGTCTACGATGGATGCATTTTCATTTTAAGACGTTAAGACTATGACCATCGAAAAAAATCCACTCAGGCTACGTATTCCTCAGCCTAAACGCAAATATTTTTTTTGTACTTCTGATTTGCGCACCCCAATTTCTGACTTGTCCACGTTTTGTTTTCCATCCTAAGGTTGCCTGGAAGACATCGCCTTTAGTGATAAGGCCGCCCACTGTCGCACTTACAATTTACTATTTTTTTGTTTATTTTTTTGCTTTGTATCTTTTTTTTGGTGTGTCAATAAAGAGTATCTATCTATCAAAACGCACTTATCACAAATAATGTTAGTTGAATTATACTCGTACGAGTACATCAACTTGCGGTATCTATCTTGATATATTAGACAATATGAAATTGCTTTTAATAGGGTAACGTTGTGCTCTATCCATTTGTGTGATATTATGTTAATAGCATTAAACAAATTAACATAATTTGATGTGTCACTTGATTCCATCATAAGAGGATTATACATTTAAGCTGTTGATCTCGGAAAACACAACACGTGTACAAATTTGTCCTTTAATTTTGGTAAAAGAAAACGTGAAAACCGAAATGTATGGAGACCACAAGTTGAGATTTTTTTACACGTTTCTTGGATAAGGAGAAGCAGAGGAAAATGCATTGTGCGTATGTATTATTCCAGACTATAAACTATTGTGCGCAAAATTTCAATACTCCTCCGTTCGCGGCCAAATTTTCGTAAAAAGCGTACAAGGTTTTGCTTCACTTATTAATACAAATATTCAAATGTCTAAAAATAAGTTTAACGCTTTAAGCTTCTTGAATAACGAAACTTTTTTCCAGATTTTTTACCGCTTTGGAAGAGACTCTCGCCCAAACTACCTATTCAGTTTAGAAAAAAAAAAATATGTTAAAAACCGCAATATTATTTTTGAAGACCTGAGTAACTATAATATCAGAGTTCTGGCACAACGTTGGCGAAATGGTGGAACTAAAATATTGTAGGAGAAATTGCATCAGTGGCGCCGTTCGAAGTTTTACCAACCGCAAAAGGGCTAAAAATTGGTAATTTGCAACCGCAAACTATGGTGACGTCACACCATGACTCGGTGTAGTTTCCGGACCAAGCGGGTGCTCAGCCCCGGGCGCTCCGTCGCTAGATAGGGCTTGGTGGGGGCTCCACCGCGGGCTGGGGCAGTATATAGTCTTAAATTATTGGAAGAAGGGTGATGTTCCCTAGGAAGAATACATAAGATGGTTCAGTCTATGTCCTTTTGTGTATATTAAATTGAAAAAAGGTGTGCCTTAGTATCATTGATATCAATATTTAGTTTTATGTTCTCTTTAAATGTAATGTGTACCTATCAACCCGAAAAGAAGTATGGGACCTAAGGAAACAAATAAAACTTAACTGTCACGTCAAGACGGAACAACGAATTGGTTTGATTCGAAACACAGATAGTTAAGTTTAATTCTATACTAATATTATAAAGCTGAAGAGTTTGCTTGTTTGAACGCTAGGATCTCGGGAAGTACTGGTCCGAATTGAAAGATTATTTTTCTATTGGCTATAAACATTACGCTTCTATCAATAAAAGCGGAGCATGAAACAAGAATGTAACAAAAACGTGGAAAAATATTCCTTTTCGAGAGTTTTCGTGCCGTGCTTTGACTTTGCGTCCTTGAATATAAATCTTTGCTAATGAAATTTGTTTCTAAATCTGAGTTGGTACGACTAATTTCCGATAGGTGGCGTATCAGGTAGCTGAAGAGGTTTTTTGTTTGAAAGCGATATTCTCAGGAATGACTGAACCGATTTCAGTCATTCTTTAACCGTTGGATATGTTCGGGATCCCGACGAGTGCTATATAAAATATGTATGTACCACGGGCGAAGCCGGGGCGGACATCTAGTAAGTCAAATTTTCTTTTAACTCCATGTTAATATAAGTACATATTTTCGTAAAGAACTTGGATTGAGTTGCTTGCGAAGCGGATAGTTTATAGTACGAAATAACTCACAGGCTACTTATTGTCCCAGGAATAAATCCATTCTTAAGGAATTAAATAACGTTAACATTAATTAACGTTTTAGCTTTAAACTTGCTTTAGACACCGGATTTGACCCCATTGCAAAAGTTGTCCATGCTGATGTGATGGTAAGGTAAAAGCCAAAAAATGAAAAATATATGCACCCCTTTTGGCGTAGATAATACAGGTGTTCTGCGTTATCATGCATAATCAAAATAACAAGCAACATTATATTCTCATTAGAAACGATCCATGTTTTTATCATTGCACCATCGTAGACCGCATCGGCGCTTAACATCAGCCGAGATGGTGGTCAAGTGCGAACCTATAATAGTAAAAAAAAAGATGGCGCCAATGTCAGTTTAAATCGCAAAGCAAGTTGGTTTAAATGGCCATTTAAATCAACGATTTGCTATTGTGGTATGTATTTTTTCTTTTATTACTTGGTGGCGTTACTGGTATTCAAATTGTACTAATGAGTTTTTTTGCTACTAAAAGGATTTTGATGCCGAACTTGGATTCTTTCGTTCTTTGGTTCTATTTCTGTGTTACAATTAAATTCATACATTAACATTTTACTAAGATTTGGCTTTGATTTACGGGTTCAACTTTGCTTGAGTAACATTATAAGTAACTCAAAATTTTAATCATTTTGATTCCACACAGGCTTCATTCAAAATTTTGCGCGGGCGAAGTTGCGGGTAACAGCTAAAGAAAAAGATATAAGTAGGTATCAGATCATGCACATCAGCTTCAGACTTTTCATAATGTATCATATAAAAATCCTACAAACTTAACACTAGCGGCTATGTTCGCTACTACGAAACCTTACTAAGTATGTTTGAGTTTGCTAAAAAAAAGATGATAAAATTAAATATATTTTTGCGTGGAAAAACAAACTCACTCGGTTTTTCAATGGCTACCTATTCAAATATTTGACGTACTTACAACTAATGTATAAATCCGTAACATCTGCTCACGCGAACGAATTAGCGGGTTTAGCTAGTTATACTAAATAATAATTTCAAGCGGAGACCAAAAAATATACAATTAGATGATGGACGAGAGTTTTATCAACGAGAAATTAAAGAATCTTATGAAACGCTTCCAGATAAACCATTATTCTACATACTCGTATATAGCGTGAAGAAAGCATCTACAGAGAGATCAGAGAGATTTATAAGAACTATTAAAAGTTGGCTTTGGAAACAGTTTTCCTATCAAGGTTCTTATCAATGGTCTGAAGATAAATAAAGCTAATACAAATAAGATTCAAAGTCGAATGACCGAGTGGGGAGGACGGCGTTACGGTCTTGGAAGACCGTGAGAGGGATGGATCCCTCTTTCTCGTGAACATAAGAAAGAGATGCACGATCACTAAAATTCGGTCCCCAGGCCTGCGATAAAAGCTATGCAATAGCTTAATAAATATAATAAATATTGGTGAACAATTCACACACAACTATATCTGACCCCAAACTAAGCAAAGCTTGTAATATGGCGGCCAGATAGCTGATATAATACTTATATCAGCTATCTGGCCGCCTATATATCTATATAGTTGTAAATACATACTTATTATACATACATTGAATTTTCATAACAACAAAGTTCACCGAACTATTAAAGTTGCCCCGGTGACTATAAATAGCAGAAACGCAGACGCTCGTTTATCTAATGTTTACAATTTTATCAAAATTAAACCAGTCTAAATTTAGATGATTTTGTGCGAATCAGTTCTTATCATCGAACTCTTAAAAACGGCAGAAGCGGCAAACACGCTTCTACTATGGCGATGCGCTTCGCGTTCGCTGACAATTGTGTACGTTTGCTGACAATTCAATTTTCAAACAAAATTTTCGCCACGTTATGTTGTCTTTAGATTATAGCATACCTCATCTTCGTTTATTTAATTATATCGATGGTTCGTATAAATAAATTTTCGTTAAGGGATGTACCGGAAACTGGAGTACAGAAATATTAAAAATTATAAAAGTGCACACCACTAACTCAGTTACATATCAACTACTAGATCAAAAAATGAACCTATCTTGGGATGCTTCTATGTACAAGAGTTACAAAAAGTGAAATATCCTGATATTTTTCTAGTTGAAATGATGTTGTAAAGAAAATGAAATAAAGTCTTAGTTAAGTGGTTAGGCATAAATGGAACAAGTTGGATAAATTTAAAAGACAACAGTTAAAAATAGGTTGCAAATCACCAAGTTTTATTAGCCCTTTTGCGGTTGGTAAAATTTCGAATGGCGCTACTGCTGCTATTTTTCCATACTTTAGACACACTATTTTTTAGTTCAATTATTTCGCCAACTTTGAGCCAGAACTCTCATATTATAGCTACTGACCCGGCCATAGATAACACACGTATGGTTTTGATGGATTTTTTTTTTTTGAGTTTCCGTTCTAAGTATGGGATATAATTTATTGTTTTTTTTTGTATGAATATCTTAATGCGGTTTACAGAATATATCTACTTACCAAGTTTCAATAGTATTGGATAAAAGTGGCTGTGACATACGGACGGGCAGACAGAGATGATGAATCTAAAAGGGTCCCGTATTGCTCTTTGGCGACGGAACCTTAAAAACAGCTACAAATAGACACACAAATAAAATCAACTAGCTGTACCCTGCCACGCTTCGCTGTGGCACATTGTGATGCAAACATTAGATAAAAACAATCCTTGATGCGGATTATATATCATTTTAAAATTTCAGCTCGATCGGTGCAGAACTTTTTTGAGTTTTTGAAGCGTACACAAACTAACATAACATTTTTATACATAGAGATTTGTGTTTTGAATATCATTTGTTATGATTTAACTCAACCCGTGCAGATTGGGTGTATCCTGAATAACATTGAGGTTGTTTGATGATAACGGACATGTGAGAAGTTGGATATCAATGGAGTTACCCCTATTGTATGTAACTCGATATATTAGTAAACAAGATGTCTGTTTGAAATCCATTGACAAGCCAAACAATGAAGAAAGGGGTCGCAAAAAGGATTTACTAAGATTAAATGGACGCATTATTCTCATCGTTTTCTACTAATTTTCCTTAGAGGTTATAAACCCCTTAACTTCATTGATTTTCTGTTATTTATGGAGACTAAAACACTTTATTTATTTTTTTATTTACCCACTCCACAGACTCTTTTTTTTTACCTTTTATAGATTTAAACTTGACCGCCATTTCGCCTGATGTTAAACGACAATGCGGTCTACGATGGAGTGTGTTTGCCAAGAAAAAACCGATTCACTCTCGATTTAAAGACACAAAGGTTGTAATCATCGGGGAATACCCACTCAGGCAACGTATTCCACAGCCTATACGTTCTTATCACAAAAGTAGAGTCAAATCTCTTCGTTCGTGTCTTTGGAACATCAACCATGAAACGATGTTGCTTTTTCGAGCTGCGACCGTTCAGATAGAAAAAAAGGGCAAGGTGGTATTAGATCATGCAAAGAAGGGGTTCCTAGTACACTCTCCGAAGTGTATCCGATAAAAAACCGATAGGCTAGCAATTTTTCGGCGATGTTGAACATCGCCGTAAGTACTAAAAATGTGTTATCGCTAATGTTTAATTTTCATAAACCTAGTATAAAAAGTAGTCGTAGTGTGGCAAAAGTCTCAGCATGAGTAATACATATAGCTCATATTATACGTAAAGCTTTCTCTTCGCGGTTTTCCTAAGTTTTCTAAAGCCAGCCAGTATTTTCATTGGTTTTAAAATCTTACACAAAAGATATACAATATAATTACTCCGTAATAAAAAGCGTTTCTGTATTTTTGTTTTGTTGAAAAGAAACACCTTAAGTAGGTACTTGTTGATGACAATATGTATCGGTTTCCCTACAAGATAAATTCCATATCGTTTTTTTACTCTATAGTATAAGCAAACCCGAAATATATTGTCATGCACAACTATTGACAGTATTGGCTTTCAACAGAATGTACCTTTTCAAAACAAAGAATCATTTTTTATATCAGATGACTTAATAATGGCCTTTTATTAAAATTTGCTTATTGTAACAATACAGTGATACGTATCTCATCTGATTTTCAGAGTGCAGTGCTGTGAAGTATTCCTTGAAACGCTAAACGCTCCTGCCATATGCATACAACCCCAAGGAGTATTAGCTCTTTACGGATCCGGCTGTACTACCGGGCTGTCTGTCGATCTAGGATACGACACAACAGACATCACTCCAGTTTATGAAGGAGGCATGATCAAATACGCACACATGCAAACGAATTTAGCTGGCAGACAAGTATCAAAATACATACAAAGCAGGCTATTCAACAGAGGAATTGAACTCGGCTATAGGATTAATGAAGTCGTAGAAGGTATCAAACAAGAGATGTACGTTCTAAAAGAGTTTGCTGTAGAGAATAAGAGTTACTCCAAAGAATACAAGCTACCGAGTGGGGAAACAATAGAAGTTGGGGAAGAGGCGTTCATTGCTTCTGAAATGATTTTTCAACCACATCTCATTTGTGGAGACAATTGTGAGTATAGACCTCTTCAACAGGCAATCGTAACGGCTGTGCTGAAGTGTGATCCAGATCTACATACGGGAATGCACGAGACCATAATCCCATGGGGTGGACTCGCTACTCTTCCCGGTTTGAACGATAGATTGAAGGTGGCAGTCGAAGAGATAACACATGGACCGGCGAATGTCTTGACCAACTTGGAGCCGTATACTGTGGCGTGGCTGGGAGGATCTACGTTTGCTGGGATTGCGGAAGCTCAGAAGATTTGGATCACTAGAAAACAGTTCGAGGATTACGGTGAAAAGATTGTGAGCAACAAATTCCTGTAAACGCACAAACGGTGCATCGATTGGAAACTTTGTGTACGAGAATATTCTCTATTTCTCGTGAGAATTATCCAGAAACGATGTTAGAACTTGCGCTTCATACTTGACAATCATTAAGGTTATTGAACAGCGTTAAAAGAAAGAAAACGCAGCAAAATAGTTGAAATAAAATAAAAATAGCACACCAGCGCATAGTTTTAGTATGCCGATATAAGTGAAAACTTATACTTTAGAATTGGGTAGCTTACTTTGAAAACTACACAGGTGAAACTGGAGGGCGTGGCCATGGCCATCTAGAAATGCGGGACTATAGCCAATGGCCATGGTCCTGAGTTTACTCGAAGATTTCTTATCATTCCTAGAGCGTGACGCTAGAATTCTATTTACAACCCACGAAAAAGCTGTCTGTAGCGCGGCACAACAAGTTTTCACTTTAAAAATTGACACTCATAGAGACTGCCGAAAGAAGTGAAACCATGCTAATAAAAAAATGGTATTGAAAACGCTAATATTGCACGTCACGTGTACACGCGATTACGCAAGTCAGTGATGTCAACTCACAAGATTTCACTTCAAAAAACCCGGAGAAAGGGATGAATAAATCGTAAACAAGCAATAAAATAACCATTCGATCACCAGGTGGGACAAGGTGTATCTACAAGTGAACGCTGCCTTGAATAAGATCGAGAGTAGGGTTTGGGTGTGTTGGAAGCATCCGGGCGACTTACAAACTTTTCGATACATTATTCTCTTTGGGCCGACGTACGAGGCAAACTTACTTCCCGGATCAAAAATGTATGACTTAATGTCGTAAGTAATTTGCTGTTATTTACGACCTAGTTAAAGTTTTATAGAGCGAATGTTATTTGATTTTTCTATAAATTAAATGGTGAAATTGTTGATACACTAAACTCAATAAATCCGATAAGTTTTATATAATAAATTGTAAATTAATGTATAGATTTTTGTAACTCTTTCAAGCAAAAACTGGAAACGGGAACTATGCGGGTGAAACCGCTGGCCACTGCTAATTTTTTAACAAAAAATCAACAATTTCTAAGTCCTTTTTCATTTTGTAAATTATCTCGAACTCGCCAGAACTTAGATTCAGACTACAATGCAAACATCAGTGCAATTGCCATGTTACAAGAACCTTTGAGCTAAATGTGTAATTACTCGCAAATCACATTATGTGCCTATTATTCGTCAATTATACCACAATACATAGACGAGCCATCACCGCACAAATGGGCTGGCGATTATCGCAGTGAAGCTAGATTCTGACACGTCATTAAACCTAACTTGATATTCCACAAATATTAATAGGTAAGTGTCAAAGTTCCGATGTTTGTTTGGTTTTACAAAATAGCTTAATAATGCAGCCTACTGCTAGGATACTTTCTCTCGGAAAGAGTCAAGGCCATAGTCGCACGCTGGCCCATTACGGGTTTGTGGAAAAAGCAGGACCACGAAAGGTTATCTAGGAATATTTTAGAGAAGATTCTAGGTACATGCCGGTTTCCTCACGATCACGTCACGTCTTTAAAAGAGAGTTACGCACATGACTTCGAAAAGACAGTGGTGTGCGTGGGCTTCGATCCAGAAGCTCCAGACGGCAGTCGTCTCCCGACTAGGCCCGCCTTAATTTAATTACAACATAGTTAAAATTTAACATAGCTCGTTATTTTTTTTACTATAAATTAAAAGGCTAAATCGTATTAATAAACAAAATTCTGGGTTATTTTCTTTAAGTTATTACCAGGGTAATCTTACAAATTCTTACTAATATTATTATAAATGGAAAAAAGTTGTATGTATGGATTTTTTGGACTCTTTTTAATAAAAAAATACTTAAAGGATCCGGATGAAATTTCGAACAAACATAGGTAACAGTCTGGAATAACACATAGGCTGCTTTTTATCCCAGAAAAGTATTGGAAACGGGAAATACGCGACTAAAACCAAGGAACACTGCCATAACGATATATGCTTTCTTTGTTCCACTATCAATAGATATCGGTTGAGCGAACTAATGAGACATTTGAACTCGCTGTGCGAACCGATGGTGACAACTCCGTGTTCGTTACTCCCGTACATTATTCATGCAGTTAGGTGATGAGGGTGGCTCAAGGGAGAGTGAAACAAGATTCACGGCTAAATACCATACGCTACCGCCATAACCAGAAGCTCCATAGCTTCTGGTTATTAATACGTAAAACAAAAACTTTAATTCATTTTTTAAACGGTTTTATTTAGCTCACCCCGTTTGTTTTCTTTATTAAACCATTCATATCAGATTGTACTTACGTATATTATTACTCGAAATTGTAGGGATACAATTTGTTTGTGTTGAACGTTTTGGGATTCAATATTTTAGGAATTCAACATTTTAAGAATTCAACATTGTGGGTCCAATAAATTCAACATTTTACGAATTCAACATTTTGGGAATCAACATTTTGCGAATTCAACATTATAAGAATCCAACATTTTGCAAATCCAACATTGTGGAAAACAAGGAAACTTTGTGCTCATTTTTGAACCCCGACCAAAAAAAGTGTGTTATAAGTTTGACGTTGATGTTTGTCTGTGTGTGTGTGTGTGTTTGGCACCATAGAGTTCAAACGGAAGGACTGATTTCGATGTGGTATTTTTATTGGAAGGTTGATTTCCGTGCGGTGGTTCTTAGCTATGTTTCGTTAATCCGTCAATATGGATATTAAATGAAATGACTTGACTAGTAGAATGTCGTACATATTACAAATCCGAAGGATAAATCATAAGTTTTAATATTATTATTGTTTCGAAAAAATGCGCGACCGGAGGAGAATAAAATTTTGCTCAATTTTAAGTAATTTAACAAGAAGAAAAGTTTTGAGAAGAAAAGCAAGTACCAGTTTTAGAATATAAAATGTCCATAGGTTGAGATAGGAGGTAACAAAGGCATATAATATTGCACACAATGTCCTATTACAAGGGTGGAAGTTTGTGAAGATAGATTAATGTTGGTTTATAATAGACTAGCAGTACCCTGCCACGCTTCTCTGTGGCAATTTTTGCATTGTGATGCAAAAATTAGATGAAAACAATCCTTGATGCGGATTATATATCACTAGATGTCCGCCCCGGCGTTGCCCGTGGTACATTATATAGTACTCATCAGGATCCCGTACATATACAACGGTGAAAGAATGACTGAAATCGGTTCAGTCATTCCTGAGAATATCGCTTTCAAACAAAACACCTCTTCAGCTACCTGCTACGCCACCGGTCGGTAATTGGTTGTACCAACACAGATTTAGAAAAAAAAAATTGATTAGTAAAGGTTTTATATTCAAGAGGTATGTAATCTGTGATATTCAATGACGCAATCTTAGACACATGCTGTCATGTGTCATGTCAAAGCACGAAACGTACGAAAACTCTCAAAATTGAATATTTTTTTCCCGATTTTGTTACATTCTTGATTCATGCTCCGCTTCTTTTAATAGAATATTTTATCTATCCATTATCTATCCATTAGAAAAAGAATATTTCAATCTGGACCAGTACTTCCTGAGATCCTAGCGTTCAAACAAACAAACAAACTCTTCAGCTTTGTAATATTAGTATAGATTAATGAAATTTATGTTTTTGACATTTGTGTGCTAGTACAATCAAATGTATATAGAATGTAGATGTCCATTTATAATCAACAAGTTTATGGATCGGCATATCTCTTGGAATTATGCATCCCTTAAGAGAGTTGATTTTTAAGTAGAGCGGCATCGTCGTTTAGCATAAGGCGAAACAAACCCATCATTCTTAAAATATATGTACACTAGGGGTCCGTGCCGGCTTCGCTCGTGCTACGTAATAATTATATTTAGATAAAATAGAAGAGCATTTTAAAGCAGTATAATTTAAAGAAGGTCTGGGAGGGACAGACGCTGGAAGTAACTTAGTTTAGCGCTCCGAAATCACGTACATACCCCATGGTTAAATAATTTTTAAAATCGGTCCAGTAGTTTCAAGATTGACGCATTCAATTTAAAAAAAAACTCTGCGCTTAGGAGAAGCAGAACTATTCATTACAAATAAAATAAATTTAATAGTACTTTTATATATTTAAGAGGTTTACATATCTAAATACATTTTTGGAATTATTATTACAAGAATAGTTGGTCAAGATGAGTGTGACTGTGAAGAATTAAATTCTCGAGTGTCACACTAGTGTGACTATGAAGAAAAAAAAATCTTCTGTGCCGGTGTGTAATCAATGTCTGTGTCACACTGGTATGACAAAATGGTGTGAAAGCGAATCAGCCCCCATTTCAAAGATGCTTTTGTTGCATCTACATCTGTCGCACGAAAACGGGTAATATTTAATTATTATTTTTATTTTTTTTATCACCAGAAAGTAGCAGTGGAGCACCTTTTTAAGCTAAACTTTTTATAAAGTTTAGTATTATTTTCCATTCAATCCAATTTCACATTTTTAAACGAAACATGTCAATAAATAACACTGACCACTGTTGTTATTTATTAAAATTGCATTTCAGTAAAATCTCTATGACCTGTCGAGAGCTTCAAGGTAGTACTTGTGTTCCTTCACCCCAGATAATAATTTTGCATTTTCTCAAATGTTCAGTCGTGCTTGAATGATTCGTTTTAGCACATGGCGTCACGATTTCTATGAATATTCAAAGGTAATTTACATGATAATGCGCAGTATTATCAAGTAATGTAGCAATACTTTGTGATACAAGTTCCAAGTATCAGTGAGATAACTATGAGAACAAAATTTATGGAGAAGGTAGGTAGAATATATGTATGTGCCCAAAAAGTAAGGAATGTACAGATTGTTTTTCTGAATCTGATCTAACCGCTACCGGGCAAAAAAATCTGATTGTTAATCCAATCTTGGGATTCGATTAACAATCAGATTTTTTTGCCAGATCAGATTCACTTGAACCAACACAAAATATATCATCAAAATCGGTCCAACCGTTTTGGTTCTGTTTAATTATAAAATACTAACGATCCACTCCGGCTTTGCACGGGTCCAATGCCGATAGGTACTTAATATAAGTACTAAGTACCTGTTTGACCGAGCTTTGCTCGGTTTTTTAAAAAGATATTTAAGCAGGTACGAATTACGTAGTGATGACTTACTTAAGACCTACTTAGATACGAATTAAATGCGTTTATAAAAGGCTCTGAGTATAATATTTTCTTAGAAAAAAAAGAACAAAAGAAAGGTCATCAGGATTCGAACCGGGACCTGTTGAATCCGAGGGCGAGCATATTCCGTCTGAGCCATGTAGACTTATTGAACAGTGGTGAAATAAGTTGTCGTATTCTAATGACATTGTAGAAGTTTTTCATTGTTTAAAAACGCGCATAAAATGATGTTTTAAAAAAAATAAAACCTAGCTAGATCGATTTATCGTCCCCGAAACCTCCTGTATACATAATTTGAAAATCGTTCGAGCCGTTTCCGAGATTCAGATTATATATATATATATATATACCTACAAGAATTGGTCGTTTAAAGGTATAAGATAAACAGTGGGTTATTCCTATGATCTCTTACTTACTTACTAAATACTATTGCAGATTTTTTTGTAGAGGTACATACAATATTGCTGTACATTACTTTGATGTAGCTCATAGGATTCCGTCAGCGGCAGCGTTTGCAGTGTAAGCACAAAAAATGCGTTTATTTATGATATTACATTAGAAACCTTCAAAATAATCCGTGTTTCTCTGCTTCTTTTATGCACGTATTATACGTATAAACCTTCCTCTTGAATCACTCTATCTATTAAAGAACCCGCATCAAAATCTGTTTGGTGGTTTTAAAGATCTAAGCATGTATAAGGACGGAGAGACGCGGGAAGTGAATTTGTTTTATACCATGTAGTGATAGTGGGCTGCTTACGCTTATAAATTAAACAAAATAATCCTTCACAAATCTGTTAAGTTACGTTAACTGACTTGAATAATTATTTATTGAAGTGAAAGCTATTTATCTTTATATCTCATGTAGCGTCGCAGAGGTCGAGGAACAGCGGAGTGAGCCGTGTGTGTTAGACGCTTTTTTATGGTAAATTTTTTTGATTTATCGTAACGGATATTCTTCATAGTAATATATCTGTAGAGATTTCCTACGATAACATGGCCCACCCCTCTAAAATACTATTAAATGTGTGTAGTCACATCCTTACGAAAGAGTTTGTATGTAGTTGTAATTATTCGTCTGCAGTAGCAGTACGCACACATGCGTGGTGGTGCGTTGTACATACTTTCACAAATACTTTCAAACGTTTTGAATTCTGGAGGGGCGGGTCATGTTATCGTAGTAAATATCTAGCTGTGTATATATAGTACAACATTAGTGCTGCCTAGTTCAAAGTAATAAGGTTTCACTACTATCGGCAGTCCCTATGACTACCTTTTTTATTCATTTTCGTTTGGTGCAAAATAGGCTGTCTTTTGACAAATGCCTCCTCTAAATTCGTATGCTTATACTTATGGAAATAATTATGAAATTAGCTATAACAAGTATGTTATGAAACAGAATCTCGGTGCGAACGTCAAGGGCCGTGGCAGCCATCTCAGCACCGGGTTCGTTACACGCGTCCATTATTCATACAGTTACGTGGTGAGACATAGACGGAGGCGACAGGGATATAATAGGGCTGCCCCGCACTATACTCGTAACACAAAGGAATAACTCTGACTAATTTAAAAAAAAATGACTTGCTCCCTACACATACTCTACACATTATAAATGCGAAAATAATTCGCATATATTATTTACTTTAGGCCAGATAACGGTTAAGTGCAAAATCAGTCAGCTATTTATTCTACATGTAACTTTTCAGTTTATTAGGTAAAAAAAGAAAAGGAAAAAAGCATACATCCGAATAGAGAACCTCTTCCTTTTTTGTCAATTAAGTCGGTCAAAACAAATATGAACTGAATCCTTTCGGAATTTCGATTTAAAATGAACAAGAAGAGGCGAGCGCGCCGGTGGTTTCTCTCTTCCTGAGGGGTAGCACAAGTAGTACCTATCCGGCAAGCAGTGATGGAAAAACATCACTGTGTTCCGGTTTGAAGAGCAATGCCTCCAGTGAAATTACAGGGTATAGATATAGAATATCTTCTGGGTTACGAACGCAGTGCAGTACTCGGTAATGATTTGGACTCTTCATATTTAAATAGCGTGTCACAGCCGTTTTGGGCAGGCATGTTGCTTACCGTCAAGCAGATGTCCTGCTCGTCACGTCACTTACTACTATTAAAAAGCATGTTTTTATTTAAGGGGCGTCCCCTACCAAAACGAGTGTTTTGTCCTATTTTCAAAGCTATCTACTCATTGGCCAAGAAATATCAACTGGTAAAAAATACATTAAATTTCTACAGTTTCTTGGCTTCAAAATGGTAGATTGTTTTTTTTTGTTAATGAAGTTATTGTTTCAATAATCTCCTCACCATAAAAAATAAAAATAAATGTAATTATCATGCATTTACTCGAAAACCAGCCATTATTTGGAGTTTGTGCTTACATCAACGGATAGGCAATTCTATTACGAACATTTTGGTAGAAATATTTTTTCCAAAAGACTAAAATCTGATTTTATAAAGCGTTTATTCTAAAATTTTTGCGTAAAACAACGAACAATCCTACTGTTTCTCTCTTGCTCTTTCTTGCGGTGTGCGATAAGGTAAGAAATACTCAAGGTTTTTGCTCGGGGTATGCCCTTAAGAAAGTCGTGAGAACCTTCTACGTTTATTATTTACTAGCTGAACCCGCTACTTCGTTCGCGTAAGCAGATGTTACTGACTAATACATTAATTGGAAGTATCGTACGTCAAATATTTGGATAAGTAGTCATTGAAAAACCTTTGAGTTTGAGTGAATTTGTTTTTCCACACAAAAAATATATCATCTTTATTTTTCTTTTTTTAAACAAAATCAAACATACTTAGTAAGGTTTTGTAGTATCGAACATAGCCGCAAGTGTTAAGTTTGTAGGATTTTTATAGGATACATTATGAAAAGTCTGAAGCTAATGTGCATGATCTGATACCTATTTACCTATTTCTTTTTATCCGCAAGCTGTTTTCTAGCTACCCGCGACTTCGCCGGCGTAAAATTTTGAACGAAGCCTGTGTGGAATCAAAATAATTAAAATTTTGAGTTTTAATGATATTCAAGCAAGTTGAACCCGTAAATCTAAGCCAAGTCCTAGTGAAATGTTAATGTATGAATTTAATTGTAGGTAACACAGAAAAAAATCAAGAACGAAATAATCCAAATTTGGCATCATAATCCTTTTAGCAGCAAAAACTTATTAGTACAATTTAGAATACCAGTAACGCCACCTAGTGATGAAAGAAAAAATACATACCACAATATCAAAACATCGATTTAAATGGCCTTTAGTGCTTTTAGATTTAAACTGGCATTAGCGCCGTCTAATGAGAATATTGTGTTGCTTGTTATTTTGATTGTGAACGCAAATCACCTATATTATCTACGTCAAAACGGTATATGCACCCGTTTTGACGTAGATAATATTTTTCATTTTTGGCTTTTACCTTACCATCACATCAAGTTCCTGACGAAAATATATGCTTATATTAATATGGAGTTAAATGAAAATGTAGACTTATTAGCCCATGTGAAATTTTAGACTCTAAACTATATGTGTTTCGTATGTCAACCCATATCGTTGTGCCGTTTTGACGTGATAGTTAAAATTTGTTTCCTTAGGGCCCATGCTTCTTTTCAGGTTGATAGGTAATAAATACATAAATGTGCTATTTTAGACTATGAGTTATTTCTGTTTCAATTTTCTACCACATTTGCTTAGCCTTTCCGACGTCACAGTAACCTATAAGTAACCGATTTGCTGTTTCTGAGTTCAAACTACGTGTGTTTCGAATTCCATCCAAATATGTTCAGCCGTTCCAACGTTGTCCTGTAAATATTATGAATGTCACTGTTTGGATGTTTGTTACGTAATACATTGAGTACTTATACATAGGCAATGTTTAGCCTATGTGTTCTTCCAGACTGTAATCAAAATTTCAACCCGATCACTTGATACGTTCCGCCATGATTAAAGCGGCAATAGAAATACATCATCTGCGAAAATTTCAACTGTCTAGCTATCACCGTTCTTGAGATACAGCCTGGTGACAGACGGACGGACGGACGGATAGCGAAGTCTCAGTAATAGGGTCCCGTTTTTACCCTTTGTGTACGGAACCCTAACAACGGTCTGCTTCGGTCACCGAAGCTTGTTGAACACTACCTTTAAATTTTAAACAGTATTTGGATTTAAATAATACGTTTTCTAATAAGTTACGGCTGGTCTAGTAAGTTACAGCTGGCCTAGTCGGGAGAACGGCGACTGTCGATCCGGAGACCCAGGGTTCAAAACCACGCGCACCACTATATTTTCAGAGTCATGTTCGTAATGCCGGTAATTAAAACGGTGAAGGAAAACACCGTGAAGAAACGAAGAAATCTACCTATAATCTAAGTTCTAAGTCATATGTCATCCACCAACCGACACTGGGCCAGCGTGGTGGTTTATAGCCTTGTCTCTCTCCTTGCGAGAGAAGGCCCCGACGCCCAGCAGTGGGAACATTTAATGGGTTGTTTATGCTGCTACTTATTATGCTGATATGTTTTCTCCAAAATACAAAAATCTACTTCAATGACAGGTAATTTAATTCTGTCATTAGACTAAATTTTATAAGAAGGTACTCGTATAACTATGTCGTACAGATAAATCTAAGCAGATTTTAGTTTTATGTTGATATTTGAAAAACTACCTCCCTGTTTTCGATATCTAAGATCACCTCTGAAGTATTTTCTACCAAACAAAAAATGAATTATCAAAATCAACTAACAATTAGCAGAGTTATCGCGTAAAATAAAACCAAATAAAAAAACATACAACCCGATTGAGAACATCCTTCTTGTTTGAAGTCGATTATAACCGAATGATGTTTGTTTTTCCCACAGATTTCTAAACAGATGAAACCTTCGTGAACGACACTGTGAGGCCAGTAATTAGTTATGTATGCGTGACAGCTCTCACCGATGTTGTCAAATTACTCACGTTGGTGTGCGTGTAATGTTCCCAGTCCTAAGTAAAAAATTCCACTATTGTTGTCTAAGCTTCGGAAAACTTCGCGTATAATAAACACATATATTATAATGTTAAAATAATGTATTATTATACCGATTATATATTATGCAAGGATTTCTTGTTATTACTATTTCCATCCTATGAAGTTAAGAATTTTGATTTTGCATGCAACTATTCATACAGAAAATTCGGAATAAAAAAGACAACGCCGAATAATAGTAAAAGTCATGTGTATGTTTATTTTAGTATTCTATCGGAGCTTCTTGTAAAATTTTGAATATTATGCTTGACAAAAGGTGGCAACTACTCATTTAATATCGGTGAACACAGGAGGTGCAGAGAACTTTTGTCAACTGATTTGATGTTGGGGTACCATATCATTCAATTTGTTTACTATCCAATCTTTGTCTGGACGCGTGTCGCAAACTAAAAGTTCACCTTTTAAAAATGTTGATACAAACCAACGAAAACCGCCTAAGAGTTTTTGTAAATTAGTTGAACATTATTCACATCGACACCCAAAGTTCCGTCGTCCAAGTACCAAACGTTTAAATTGGACTGAAGACGTTAAATTGACGAATAGAGCGAATGACCAGGGCAAAGGTCGCATGGCCGAAGATTCACCAAGTTGATAGCCAACGGAAGATAGCATGGGATTATTTTGATAATTTTGTGGGTCCGCCATAACATTGCGAAAGAAAATTGTAGAGGTCAAGAATTTTATTCTTCACTACGAACAATGGGGCTCCACGATCAATCAAATTAAAGGAGTTTTTGACGTCCACCTTTAACAGCCCTCTCCCCAATTTTGGACAAAGAAAGTCAGGACATAATGAACAGCAGCCTCACGTCCACTCAGAGAACCAAAATCAAGTTTGTTGGGACAGGGAGCTCGAAAGAGCTACGTTTTATACCTACAACCCGTACCTTGGCAGCAAGGCCAGTATATGTGGTGTCAACAGCGATTGGCTTGATCCCAATATCTTTTTTGGGTAAGTATGTACGCACAAATTAGCACCGTATAGTACTTCGACAATGACTTCACTACTGACTCTATCAGATAACATGAGGTTAAATAAAACGATTAGATCTCTCAAAAGAACTCGCCTACTTTTTTAAGCTCCACTATACATACTTACAAGTATTAAAAACTTGCTTCATAACTATAGTTTTCATCAACACTATTAGTATTTTTATAAACACTAGTAACAACGTGGATTTGTGCTAGGCATCGATTCACATTAAATTAAAAAATTACGATTATAAAATAGGGTTTCAAATAGAATAATACAATCTACATAAATAATTTGGTTTACGAGTATCTTCAAAAAATTATAATCTATATTTTACCTTAACTTTAGGGAAAATGATTTCAATTTAGTATAGGAACACTAGCCAATTTTCGTTGAGGTGTTGTGTTTCTATTCATCAATCGAAATTAAATCGCCTAAATTATTTAATAGCAGTAAAAATATTCAAACTTACACACAACAAACGATATTCCTCTTTCCTTTTCTTATTTTTGGGAACAATGTTTGCAATGTTTGAAGACACAAGACGGCATAATCTTAAACAAAACTTAAAATCACACGGGACTCCCGTACGAGAAGGAGGTCCGTTTCGTACTGACTGGAGTTTGTATTTGCTTTGGCGTTTGATATTTGCTTTCTGGACCTAAGGATCTGTGTTCCGCACGTTCCATCTGCCTTTTGTTTTAGAAATCTGTGGTTTTTCCACACAAAAATATATTTTTGACAATTATTTTGTCATCCAAGACGACGCGACGCGATCACGTGGGCACTTTCTATAATTTGGAATCTAGATATTCTGTGGATCGTCTGTGATACACAGAATACTTAGAAGTTAGTATGTACCGAACGCGCCGCGCGTGTCGTTATTATTTAATGTTTGTGTAATTTCCGAACCAACAGATCGATATTGTTCAAATTTTGACGGGACAATATAAAAAATGTGTTCTTTCTAACAAAAAAAGAATTAATGAAATTAAACAACGCAAACATGAGTTACAACCAAATACACATTCTGACTTTCTCCCCCTCCCGCAAGAAAACCGATCAGAATTTGGGGATCAAAAGTAATCTACAGCAATGTCCTTAGTATAAACTAAAATCATGCCAAGTTTCAGCTGAATTGAATCAGTAGTTTCGGCGTGATGCGTGATCCCTATACAGAAAGACAGACAGACAGACAGACAGACAGACATGAAAGAAAAAAAATGCAGTTTCGCCATCAGTATCGACTATGGAGTACCCCAAAAAAAATTTTTTCAAAATATCTTCAATGTACAGAATTCGACCCGTTACAGTTTTATTATAAGTATAGATATTTAGTTAGTGGAAAGTCAACCATGAAACTTATACGCATAGATTTATCGTACTTTGAGTTATTTGATGGAAAAAACGTATTTAATTTATTCTTGTTCTTTTATTTAGAATCCATTTTTAATTCATGCTCTCCGAGATACAGTCTATATTATAGCTCTGTTGTACTGAAGCTTATCCCTGAGTTAATACCTTTTCTAGTGGAGGGTGACAACCCTGGTATCGTGACTTTAATATATCTGTCTGGCGTTGGCTTCGAATCGATAAAAGTTATGGATCAATTATAGGTTCAGACCGGCTTTGATATGGAAATGTAACGGTAAATGCGAAGAAGCAATCTGCTGCAGGGAAATTAGGTTTGAACGTCATCGCAACTCAAAGCGGAATTTTCGGGTCAGACCAAAATGTTTCTGATTTCGTATTGCATTCAGTAATATTTACGATACTTGGCTGAATAACTGTGTATTTTTTTAATAGTAGGTATAGAGTGACGGGAATGTCAGGGTATGTGCCTGATGTTGAGCAACACGACTGCCCATAAAGCATAGCAAACCTAAACTTCCCATCTTGGTTAGGGGAAGACCTGTGCCCAAGCCGTGGCTAAGTAGGTTGATACGGACGAACTAAATATAGTACATATAGTTATTATTGACAGCTACATTATTCATTATCATCATCATCAGCTACTGCTAGATGTAGACATGCTACTCAACCCTGTGCGTTTCTTCTCCAGCTAATGCTTGTCTAACGTATATTTATTTACCTCAATTAAAACGGCAAGTCAGCAATTACAATAATTAATACAATATAAAAAATATGTGACATATCTCTAATTGACTAAATGTGTAACAAAATATGATTTAAAAAAGTGTCAAAAATATGTATGTACCTATATCATTCCATCTAGTTTCAGAGCGTCATACGCTACATTTGCCGAATCCCGGCCTGCATAGTGCACACTAGAACTCGCATATTCCAACTATTATCGGTCATACAACATATTTTAAAAATCCTGACTTGACTTTCCTTTAGTTTACAAGCGCCCCGGCTCGCCCGTGGTACATATTAAATATAGCATTCAGGTATCCCGTACATATCTAACGGTTATTTTAGCGCGTTTAAACAAAAAACCTTTTCATATTTAAAATATTAGTTTGGATTTTAACTCAATAACTTCAAAAACGTTCAACACTACTTTGCGTGTTCAAGTGATTTCAAGAATGGTACAAATGAATATAATTGTTTTATGTTATGTACGTGTATATTTTAATTGTCAACCTATAATTATCTTGAACTTAGATGGTGTCAGATGGTATTGTGAGTGAAATGTCCATCATTAGTTATTTATATCTTTCACCAGTTGAAAGATGGAAATCCCCAGATAACTATGGGCCATGTTAAGAGTATAAATAGATTATCTCTCTGGATTCCCGAGATGACTGTGAGCTATGTTAATGGTACCTATAAAATACTTGTGCCTGATGGTAACTGGTAACTGCAGTAGCAGCGCCTTCAGCTTTTTGAAAATGTAGAGTTCAAATCACTGCACTGGGCATTAGTCCAGAGACATAAGATGTTCTATTTCCCAGATCATATCAGAGTAAAAGTAGATAAGAATCTTTGATCCTTTGAGCAAGCTGTGCATGTGTTAGTTACGACATCGACATCATAATAACATCATGAGAGTTTGATCTTGTAACCAGCAGTGATATATTTAATAATAATCTAACCGATCTATTCTGCCGATCCGACGTGATTGAGAAATAAACATCCAAACTTTGAACCAAATATTAGTCGGGTTAGAACGAAAATTGATTAATGATTACTCTACTCCTGTAATGAATCTTACTCACCTGTCAGGGCTTAGATATGACACATCAAAACAACAAAGTAATCGATCAACGAGGAATAAAGATCCCAAATGTAATCTTTCAGCAAAATTTATAGCAAACCTTGCCACTTAAAGTAACTGTATTTGAAATTTACTGACTCAATTACATGACTATAATAAAACAATAATAAGTGTCGACCAACATCTCAAGAGACTTTCGCTAGACGGTTGGATTAAGGGTCAGATGCACGCGGCGGTCATCTTCGACACAGCGCGCGTCGTCAGGTTCCTCACTCTGCAGCCCTAACCACCGGTAGCTTGGGGCCTGCCCCACTGCTGGCGGCAAACTAGTTTTTAAGTTTTTTTAAATGTTTGTATTTTTTATATTTAATGCAAAAAACTTAAAAAAGAAAATAAATAAATTACTGAAGTGAGTAATAATTATTAATATTTTTAATTACACCTTTGAAAATGTGATTTTACCACATTCTCAACAAGTAACATACAAGTTTGATTGCAGCAAAAGGTGTTATCGTAAAACAAAAGAACATCCCAAACGTATTTACTGACGCCACCAGACGTCACGAGAATTGCTTACCACCCCCATATCAATCCTTTCGCCAATTTATAAAACGCAAGACCCCTTCACACAGATTCAATTACACCAATAATAGTAAGCGAAAATGTACTCTATGTCCACGCCACAAAGGTGATAAAATGTTGCAAGCGTGTGAAGAGAATGATTTGTTTTGCGTGCCAAAGATGTTATCCGTGGGTTTTCCTAGAAAATATATTTTTCAGCGTTATTGTTACGGTTTCAACACGTGTCTATTGGCTTTGGTCTCGTGGGAGGCGGGATTGTGGGTTTTCTTTTATCCCAAATAACAATAGTTACGATTCGGTGTCGAGTTCGTGTTGAGATATTCTAATAATAAGCTTTTGTGTTTCATGATGAGCAAAGAGATCATTGTGAAGAGTTCTTTGAGGTTATTTTCCTTTGATACGAAATGAAAAGCTTCTCTCTGATTGAAGTAATTTCTCTTAGATCGTAATATTAAATATACTAATTTAATGTATGTTATACTAAATTAGTATATTTTAATTGGCTTATTTGACAATATCAATCTCTGGCCATCTTTTCGTCTCATTAAAATTAATAATATCGCTATTCCATTTATAGCGAAAACATTTTTCCAGAATATTATATTTGAGATAAAGATTGGTGAAAAATTCACACACAACACCATCTGGCCACAAACTAAGCAAAGCTTGTACTATAATTGTAAATTGTGACACAGTGCAAATATTTGATTTCATCGCTCAAATATTTGCACCTATCGAACCTACTACGCTCGGCTACGCAGGCAGAGTTACTATCCACTAAGCAACGAGGCCAGTCATTTTGATATACATAGTATATGAGATATATTATACTAGCGACCCGCCCCGGCTTCGCACGGGTGAAAGGCTGATACTAAATATAAGTAGGTACTAATAAAAATGGTTATTTTAGGTTATTCCTAAGAGATAGACATATACTATGGCAGATTTTTTTACATACCTTATGAAGGGCTATAATATGGCTGTACATATACTATATAGCTCATAGGGCTCAGCCAGCGTTTGCAGTGTAAGCGAAAGAATATGTTTATTTATGACATTACATTAGAAACCTTTAAAATAATATGTGTTTCTCTGCTATTATATGCACATATTATACTCATAAACTTTCCTCTTAAATCACTCTATGTATTAAAAAACACGCATCAAAATCTGAAGATCTAAGCAAATATAGGGACGGACAGACGCGGGAAGTGACTTTGTTTTATACTATTTGTCTTAATAGAGTTTTAAAGCGTCTGTTAAGCAAAACGGCCAACGGAAAGTGTCTGGGAGTATTGGGACCTTCTTTTTAAAGATATTGCCTATACCTAACATAAGTGAAAATCAGTTATCAGAAAATACTTGAAGTAAATAAAGTATCTTCTGGACCCCATATCTCAAAATTGGCCGTCTAAGCAAGTTAGCGGGTAAGCATGTGTTCTTAGTACGTACTAACTCTACTCAATCTCTCACATTTCATCCATCAGAAAATACGTGACGTCTGGCGGTCCTGGGACCTTACTCGTTAAATGTAATGATATTTCAGATTAATTCGCTTCAGTTAGGAGGTGATAAAATAACAAATATTTAAACTTTTTTACAATTTTTAACAAGATGCAATTTTGACATATGTATACATAATATCCTACTAGGATTATTATAAGTAATTGGGTTATAGTGGTGGTAAGATTATTTGCGGAGCACGTGTGGCACTGTGGGTCACTGTGCCTTCAGTGTTTCTCATGACCTGTTTGTCTCGTCACTCTATATTATTAAAAATATTGGCATTCATAAGGACTGCCGATAGAAGTGAAAACTAATAACTCACAATTTGAAATCTCACTTTGGAAACTACGCGGGGGGCGTGGCCATGACCATGACATCTCGATCATCGGAGATTACCCAAAGTTTACGTTATTTTACGAGCGTGTCACTTGAGATCAATTCACAGTCCACGTAAAATCTTTATGTTGTGCGGTAAAATAAATTGTTTACTTAGAAAATAAAACAACTTATCGTCTATGCGCGCGCTTCATTAAAAGTTTCACTTTAATTCACTCCAATAGTTTTTTTTTCAAGTGCATCAGAAGAAGTATAACTACAAAAAGTTACCCTTCAACTGGCAGAGCACTTTACTCGCCACTCAGTGACACAAGTTGGAAACTCGTCCGTTGCATAAAAAGGCTAAGTAGACCATTAACTTAATGTAGTAAGTAAGAGTGGATCCAACTTAGGAAGTAATAATCCGCCTTCAGTATAAAATTATAGCGCGACTTCGTAAGTAGTTTCGGTGTTTAGCTGTTTAGTGGGGCGAAGTGTTGCAATATTTCGGGGGTTCACAACTTTTATGCGACTATATTCCCATTTACAAAAACCAAAGTAACTGCGTCGTAGAGAAACTGATTCAAAATTTTGTGTCTTACATGAAACTAATACGTACCGTACACTTATCTGAACTGTAATTATTTTATCGTACAGTGAAATACTCCATTTAAACTTTGAAAATATATTTTTACTAGCTTTAACCCGCGGCTTCGCTCGCGTTCACTAAGTTTTTTATCATAGATTCCTACTTGGATAGCGTGAGCGTCAAATAATAACATAAATAATGCTCCTATAATAGGCCTAAGGGTAGTTTATGCGTTGATATGTTTTTTAATTCCCTATTTTACCATGTCAGGGATTGGATTTTGGAAAACTAATGCGCTCATTATTTTTAATTTTCATGCAAATAAATGTTTAACTGCTATAGGTTTACTCTTGACCGCAATGTCGCCTAAAGTTAAGTGATGATGTGGTCTACGGTAGAGCTTGCTATCCTAAAAGAAACCGATTCAATCTCAATTTGGACACACCAGCGTTGTAATCATCATGAAAAATCCATTCAAGCAACGCCTTAGAGTATCTCTCTACTTAGACTGTGAACGCCTTTCACAGCCTAGACGTGATTAAAACAAACGTAGTCCGTCAAAGCTCTTCGTTATAATCTTTAGAACATGTCCAAGGGGTAAAAAGTTTGTACAAAATTTTATCCACTATTACGTAGTATGAATTTGAAAAATATCCTTTCTTGCTTGCTTCATAAAATAAATACATGTGTGAAAATGTAAGTATCTCCTGTGCGTTATTATAATATTTTCATCCCCTATTATAGTTTCTTCGGGATTAAATTTAGGAAAACTCTGTATTAACATAGCTCATTATTTTTCCCGTACTCATATTCTACAAAGTTTAAAGCAACATATGTCGCAAGAATTAAAAATGTTCACACAAACTTTCTTCCCTTATTTTACTCCATTAAACACTGTATTTTGAAAAAATATACATATTAGCCGTACTCAATTTATACGAAATTTCATTCAAATAAACCAAGGAATAAAAAGTTTCATACAAACTTTCGTCCCCTATTTTCTTTAGGCGTTGAATTTTGAGAAACCCATCCTTAGTGAATATGTCTACGTGATAAAATGAATATGTGTGTGACAATTTAAAAATGTCATATTACCCTCTTAGGGGTTACATTTTGGAAGTAAATGTAACCCGTACCGCCGTATTTTGTCCGTACTCAATTTCTATAAAAAATATGCAAATATGTCTAAGAAATAAAAGTTTCATATAAACTATCATCTCTTTTGTCACCCCTTTGAGGGTTGAATTTTGATAAATGTTGTAATATGTACCTCGTGATGCTAGCTGAACTCAATTCATACGACATTTCATGCAAATGTGTCCAAGGAATAAAAAGTTTCATCCACATTTTCATCTACAACATCCCTTTAGGGGTTGAATTTTTTAGAAAACCTTACTTAGTGGATCTAAGTCATAAAAAAATACGTGTGTGAAATTTTAAGTATATTCTAAAGGTTTGTTTTATGCGTTAATTGAAAATTTTCCTTCCCTCTTGTACCACTTTAGGGGTTGAATTTTGAAAAAAGTTTAACACTTAACTCATTATTTTGGCTTTAATCGATTCCTACGAAATTTGATGTAAATATATCCAAGAAGTAAGAATATTCACACAAACTTTCCTCCCTAATTGCACCCCTTTATGGCTTGAATTTTGATAAACGCTGTGATACGTACCTCATAATTTTAGCCGAACTCAATTGATACGAAATTTTATACAAAACTGACCAGGGAATAAAAAGTTTCAGACTTTAGGGGTTGAATTTTGAAAAATCTTCTCTTAGTCGATGCCTACGTCATAAAAAGAATACGTGTGTGAAATTTTAGGTATGTCTTAAGGGTACGTCCATTGAGTTATAAAACTTTGATACCCTATTTTAAACCTAGGGGATGAAAAGAAAAAAAATGTATTACGTAAGTCATTATTATGGCCGTACTCAACTCTTACAAAATTAAATGCTAATATGCCCAAGAAATAAAACGTTTCTATACAAACTTTCATCCCTTATTTCACACTTTTGAGGGTTGAATTTCGATAAACGCTGTAATACGTACTCCATGATTTTAGCCGAACTCAATTTATATGAAAGTTCATGCAAATATGCCAAAGGAATAAAAAGTTTCATACAATCGTTCATCCCCTATTTCACCCTCTTGGGGGTAGAATTTATCAAAATCCTTTCTTAACGGATGCCTACGTCATAACATCTACTTATGTGCCAAATTTCAGCCCAAACCCTCCAGTGGTTTGGGCTGTGCGTTGATAGATCACTATGTCAGTCAGTCAGTCAGTCACCTTTGAGTTTTATATATATAGATATAGTTTCATACAAACTTTCATCCCTTATTTCATCCCTTTGAGGATTGAATTTCGATAAACGCTGTAATACGTACCTCATGATTTTCGCCAAACTCAATTTATATTTTTGCAATTGCAATGTAATTTCATGCAAATATGCCCAAGAAATAAAACGTTTCTATACAAACTTTCATCCCTGATTTCACCTCTTTGAGGGTTGAATTTCGATAAACGCTGTAATACGTACCTCATGATTTTAGCCAAATTCAATTTACATCAAATTTCATGCAAATATGCCAAGGAAGGAATAAAAGTTTCTGTACAAACTTTCATCCCTTATTTCACCCCTTTAAGGGTTGAATTTCGATAAACCCTGTAATACATACCTCATGATTTTAGCCAAACTCAATTTATATGAAATTTCATGCAAATATGCCCAAGGAATAAAAAGTTTCATACAACCGTTCACCCCCTATTTCACCCCCTTGGGGGTAGAATTTATCAAAATCCTTTCTTAGCGGATGCCTACGTCATAACATCTACTTGTGTGCCAAATTTCAGCCCGATTCCTCCAGTGGTTTGGGCTGTGCGTTGATAGATCACTATGTCAGTCAGTCAGTGAGTCAGTCAGTCACCTTTGAGTTTTATATATATAGATATAAATGCTCTTTATTTTGTTTTTAAATTTTTTGAATGACGTATTCATCGTATTCTTAAGACCTTTGACTTTGAAAGTCCGATTTCACAATTGTGTGGTCGTAGATTCTGATCCCGTTTACACCTATAACTTGTTTCAAAGTGCAGTTGTACAAGTTTGTCATCAATATCACACTCTAAGATGAAGGAAATCATCACGAGGAAACCGACATGTTCCAAGATACCTTTCACTCCAATTCCCGATACATCTTCAGCATGGTCTTGACTTTCTCTTTGTGAGATTTGTCTCAGTTATATATTTTTTACGCATTAGTTACCTACTCTGTTATTTTAAATGTCAGATTAATATCTATTTGTGTACAAAATTTGGTCTACGTTTTTTGCGTGAAAGAGTAACAAACTTGCGCGTATAATCGAATTACTAAGGATTATGCATTTTTTAATTAGTATAGTATAATATAGTATAGTATAATATAGTAATATAATTCTTCGACACGAACGATTTTCGGATGGGCATTTTTTATTGATAAAAAAATCTAAGATGAGAGATGTAGCTACGTTCGTAACGAAGTAAGCGGGGGCAAAGCAGTGGGAAGAAAGCTATTACAAAAATAAATGGCTAAGTATATCTGTATCGCAACATTAAAAGAAAAGGAAATAGGCCAATATTCCTGCTTCCGTAATGCGAAGGGCTCACGAAATTGTACCGTCGATTCTATTTCCGAACGTTCCGAGTCAAGTCTGCAGAGCGCGTCGGAATCCGGGTCGATGCGAAATCTACAATCTTTGAAATACATTTTCAATTTACAACGGGCCTTTTTTATCGTAGATAAGTTTGTGCTTGACCACATTGTCATTTGTCGTAATTCGATGACGAATGACGACGATTCTATATTTCACGTCACCTAGTTGGATATTAGATATCTGGGTGACGAGCGCAGTGCAGTGCTAGGTAATAATTTGGACTCTTCATGTTCCAATAGCAGCGTGTCACTGTGCTGTTATGTGGTGGACATGTTGCTTACCATCAGGCACATGTACTGCTCGTCTCGTCACTCTTTATTAAAAAATAAAGAAAGAATATCGTAATAATCACTGAATCATTATTAAAGTATTACTACAATGCAAAGCAAAGAAATATTGTGGCAGACAGACAGACAGACAGACAGACAGAAACTCTTTATTATGCACACCAGAAAATTACAAACAGATACACAGTAAAAAAATTGGTTGCCTGTAAAGTCGGTATACGGGCGAAAGTTTTACGTGACAACGACTTTGAGTGGTAAAATAATTTTACGGAAGGGACGCGTGCCTTTCACTTTTTATGTCTGTCTCTCTCGCTCTTAGGCGGGCTAACCATGCCCGAGTGGAAGGGACGCGTGCCTCTCACTCGCTCTCGTTGTGAGCGCATAACGTGAGCGGAGCGTAACGCAGTTTTTTTGAAGTGTCACCCGGCAAACCAATTTATAAGACGTTGTCACGTCAAAAACAACTTAAAATCTAGTGACATAAATGGCGGCCTTATCATGGTGGCATATTTGATAAAAATATTTTTAGCGTAAAGGTATGCTGAGAGTAGTCAAATAAGGTATTGGAAGATGGAAAGTTCTCATGACTACCTATAATTATTAATTTTTACTGTGCTGGTAGCCCAGAGGCATGATATAATTTATCACTTTGTCAATATTTCTTGATTTTTTAAATATTTGTGGACAATTCACACACAACACCATCTGACCCCAAACTAAGCAAAGCTTGTAATATGGCGGCCAGATATTATACATACACCCCAGACACAGTGCAAATATTTGAATTCATCACACAAATATTGACACTGGGTGAGAATCGAACCCACGGCTCTTGGCTTCGCAAGCAGAGTTACTACCCACGAGGCCAGCCAGTCAAGGATTAATTGGAATGACATATGTTTGTACCTGTTGTTATCCGAATCACGTAGAAAGAGAGTGAGATTTCAATGACGCAATTTTTCGGTTAACCTAACGTTCTCGGCTTAGTACTCGTACGCCTGCCCTCGAGGTATGATACCGAACCGTAGCACTTGTATTTGCTTATTGTACTGATATTTACTTTGACTCGGGGCTCGTTTGCGATTGAGATTAGTTCGGTAGAGCTGAAGTTTACACCGGTTTACACAGGTTGGGTGCATTTCTGTAATATTTACCTACTTTATACTGAGCAAACTCTCCGCTAGAGAGCTTTAAAGACTTAACGCAAAATCTAAAAGATAAAATAATATAAAACCTCGGTACCAAAAACTCAAACGCTGCCTGCAATATAAGTCTTTAGTGTGTAATGAGCCTATTTCTATATTTACCATTAGTAGAACATATACGAGCTATGAGCTGTCCGGTAGAAAAAAGCAAGATGGTATTAGATCATGCAGATCTATCGCACACTTGCGAAGAGTATCAAGAGCAATCAGACTTCAAAGTTTTGAACATCATTACGTTTTGACACTCCTTTGCATAATTAATGTAGCAATATGAACAGCTACATGTTTATTCCGAATATCTAGTGAATCATAATAATTTTGAACTGCACTATCAGTTGTTTATTAATACGAAACAGATGTTTTAATACATTCACATAAATACATATAATATAATATTTTACCAAATAATAACGTTTATTGACAAGCAAGATACGGCTGGTCTATTTGAGAGAACGGCAACTGCCGATCCGTAGCCTCTGGTTCGGATCCTACGTGCACCATTGTCTTTCGAAGGCGTATCCGTAATGCCGCTAACTTACAATCGGTAAAGAAAAAAAACCTCGTGAATAAACCGACACGTTCCTAGAATCTTTTAAGGCAATGCGTCGTTCACCAACCCGTACCGGGCCAGTATGGTGGATTATGGCCTTAACTCTCTCCTTGTGAAAGAAGTCCCCGAATCCCGAACAAGAATATTAAGTGGGCTACTAATGCTATATACGAACACCTAGTACTAGACCTGTATTATAACTGTCTCTCGAACTGCTTGTAGCTCAAAATAGTAACATCGTTTCTTGGTTAACGTTCCAAAGACTCGATCGAAACGGTTTAACTCTACTTTTGTGATAAAAACTATACTATACGACTAGTAGTAGACTACTAGTAAATTTAGACAGTAAATTAGACAAAAAAAAGTTCCAGTTCAAATTTAACTGGACCAGTTTAAACCTTAAAATTAAATCCTGTCCATTGCAACAGAATTCAAGTCAAGAATAAATTATATTGATTGTTAATTTATAGGATACTCGTAAAACGTACTACGCATATAAAAAATTTTTAGGGCGAACCAAGTAAACGATTATAAGTTGGTATGTGGTGAAAATAATGGTTTTTCCGTAAATTACTGCGTAGGTCGTAGTCAACACAAACCTTTATCCTCCCTCAGGGCGTAGAATTTACGGCTTCTATAAATTAAATTTGCCGTCCCATAAAACTGATAAATTTTGAATCCTTGTCAAATGAAAGTTTTTATTGCCCTCACTTTCTCTGTTCGGGGAAGTTCGCTTTACGACTGACGCGGTACTTCGGTAGTCTATGTCGGCCGAGGCGATCAGTGAACGTTGACATTGAATTATTGGGAAAGGATTGTACTAGGAAGGAATTTCGTGTTTTAAGTACTAGAAAAGATTTAAAATTAATTTACGGGGTAGCTTACGTGATATATACGGCTAACTTAAAACGGAGAAGGAAAGAATCGTGAGGAAACCGACATATATCTAGAAACTTTCGAAGTCATGTGGCATCCACCAACCCGCACTGGGCCAGCGTGGTGGATTATAGCCTTGCGAGCCTAGATCTTTCCTTGATCTTGAGAAGGCTCCGAGCCCCAGAAGTGGGAACATTTAGTGGGCTATTTATTTACACGTGTGCTACAGCAGACCTGTCTGACTAGAGTCAGGGCCAAACGAGCAGGCAAAAGTCGTCACTCTGTACTGTAGAAATATAAATATATTGTAGTGGTAGGACTCTTGGCAGAGTCCGCCTGGGGAAGTACCACACCTTTGCCAGTTATTCTACCGCCAAGCAGTAATGTGCAAACATTACTGTGTTCCGGTTTGAAGGGCAATGTTTCCAGAGAAATTACAGGGCTTAGAGATATAAGATCTTAGATCTCTGGGTGACGAGCGCAGTGCAGTGCTAGGTAATGATTTGGACTCTTCATGTTCCAATAGCTGCGTGTCACTGTGCTGTTATGTGTTAGGCATGTTGCTTACCATCAGGCACATGTCTTGAACGTCTCGTCACTCTTTATTAAAAAAAAAAATTGTAGTAGAAGAAGTGGGAAGGTTTTTGTATCACCTGTAGCCACAAAGGGTAGTTTACACCAACAGGTGCGGATCGCACCGGAGCCTCTCGCGACTCAGTCGTGAGCTTATCGACAACATCTGTACAAGATTCGTGCCTCGACGACAAATCGAAATTCGTAAGAGATGTTAAACAAAAATTTTCCAAAGAGGCTAATAAATAATTTTCGAAAACATTCTTTGAAATACATAAATACTAATAGCGTTAACTATTAACAGCGAAAGGCCCAAGTATCAGTAGTTGGAAAAAATAGGCTTGCGAGACGAACAGGACATGTGTCTGATGCTAAGCAACAAGCTTGCCACATAACAATACAGTGACACGCAGCTATTGGAACATGAAGAGTTCAAATCATTACCTAGCACTGCGCTCGTCACCTAGAGATCTAAGATGTTGTATCTCTAAACCCTGTAATTTCTCTGGAAACATTGCCCTTCAACCCGGAAGACAGTAATGTTTGCATTTTACTGCTTGGCGGTAGAACAAATGGCAAAGGTGTGGTACTTCCCCAGGCGGACTCTGCTAAGAGTCCTACCACTACTAAAATGTTTATTTGTGTGATGAATACAAATATTATACCAACACATGCCCTGCTCATCCCGCCTTTCACTTGTGTAGAACAGATTACATTTTATTCAAATAAATCTTTACGTAAATATTTGGCTAAAGCATGTCTAAAAATAAAAACCACTCTCTGCTATTTCACAGAAAACCAAGAACTAAATCACTTGGGTAAATTAAGGTCATATAATATTAAACTAAAACTGTAGACTTAATTCTCACGCATGAAATAGGTCTAGTAAATTATGTAGATCAGATTTTCAGAGTCTGTGAAATAAAATGAGCTCTTAATTTTGTGAATCAAAAATGTATTTCTGAATCTATATGAGTTATTAATAAATTACTTGTGGAACTCTTGTAACAATTTTCATTTATTGAAACCTGAAATAATATGTATTACCTCGTTTAGCTCCCACTATATTTTATTTTCCACAAATATTATAAATATGAAAATTTGTGAGCAAATAAATGAATGAATATTTGTTACTGTTTCCCGTAAAATATACTGAAGGGATCTATCGATGAAATTTGTCATATAGATAGACAATAGCTTGGAATAATATATAGGCTATTATTAATTATTCTAGACAAATAACAGGATAGGGGGCCACTCGGGCGAAACCGCGAAATGCTGCTAGTCTGCGATAAACCAAATGAACTCTGATTAAATCATAACGTCAATTCATAAGGTGCTCTTCAAACGAATTCAAACGTCTAGTAGACACGGATCTTGACCATGTTGTCCCACAGACTATAAAAATAAACAAGAGTTTTATCTGTACGTATCAAATACATCGTATTTGGTGTGTGTCATGATTTTATTGTATTAATTATGCGTCGTTAAAAAACATTAGCATTCTGCATTCCTTCTCGATTTACGTGTATAAATTGAATAGTTTTAAAAGTATACAATTAAAAATAAAACTATGCACTTCCGCACATATAGGAACCAGTCATAACATACGTCACGTTTTTGTTTTTGTTAAATATTTAAAAAACCAAATACGGTATGTTCGCTATTGACAGAAGGACTAAACAAAAACACCCACTTGAGCTCAAAATTCACAAATCCATCTGTGATATGAATGGTATGTGCGGAAATCTAGGGCAGACTGCAGAAATTAGATATTTGGGAGTCGTGCTCGATCAAAACCTGAACTGGTCTTGCCATATTAAAAAGCTGGCAGGTAGAGTCCGGAAATTAATATTTACTTTTAAGCATTTGCGACACATCCTGAAGTTTGACTCAATAATCAAAATTGAATACGCTTTGGCTCAATCAATATTTGTCCTATTGCATTCAGTCTTGGGGTACTGCAGCTAAACGTACCTACTTAGTAAGGTTGGGCATATCTCAAAGAGCATTACTAAAAGTGATGGCTTTCAAACCAAGATTATTCCCGACAGATGAATTATTCAAGGTATGTACAGTGCTGTCGGTTAGATAACTTTTCATCCGGTCAGCAAACACCAAACAACACGGCCTAGTCACAGCAAAACTTTGGGAGGAAAGGTCGACAAAAAGAAGAAAGGATCAAATGTTCAAAGTTCTTTTGAAGATAACAAATACTGGAACAAGAAGCTTACACTGTCTAGGACCGTTATTGTACAACAAACCCAACCAAATCTTAAAATTCGACAACAAAATAAGATTTCAATGTAACCATTTAGTAACAACTTACCTTCAAACTCTAAACTACAACAGAAAAATTACTGGTCTCGCATCTATGATTAAAAATGTAAAACTGCAGGCTGGTTAAATAATTTGGTTGTCTAAGTAGTATAGTAAACCCCAAACGCACACATACGCGTATACACCCTCACACATGCTCTATTCTCACGTTCACATAACAAACAGCTTCATACCTTCTTTTTCCTTACTCCATCTCATCTTACTCCATCACACACTAAAATACACACTTACGCTTGCTTGCACATAACGCCACATTGCACAACAACTGTGCAATGATATGCATGCATTCACCCATTCACACACATGAACACAACGCCAACTTCATAATGGACGGCACTGCATCCCACGATACAGGTAATTACCTAGTGTGGGAGACAGAGTTCCCAAAAGTGAAGTTCACTCACACACATCATTACTAACCCTTTAAAAATTAAGATTTCACAAAATATGTTTTTATATGGACAGTAAAATTTCATTTCATTTCATTATTAGGTTGCACAATTTCATACTCTTTCTCAGTGCAGTTTTCGTAAAAGGGGTGCATAGTAAATTTACTTCATGTATTATTTAGTATAAATAGATTTACCATCACGTACGATAAAAATCTTTTTGTCGTAAGTTTTTGTCTCCCGTAAGGGTAGGATTTCATGGAGCGGTTTCAAACCGCGCCCGCGCGCGGGCGCGAACCGCGACGGGCGACGATTTTTTTCAAAACTCACGAGACCGCTGATTGTAGCGGTTCGCGCCCGCGCGCGGGCGCGGTTGGAAACCGCGCGGACGTGCGGTTGGAAGTCAGTAGCATAGCGTAGGGAGGGCGGTAGGGGCGGCCCGCTCGGGGCGGCACTTTTGAGGGGGTGGCAAATTTTAGATTAAATAATAATATATTTAAGGTTAGATTTTTCTGCCAAGGTAGGCATTTACGCTGCCTCGCGCGCTCTGATGTCCCACTTTGTGCGGAATCGGTGCCACAGTGCAGAAATAACACTAAAGTAGTGAATAAATTGAACTAAGTAAATAAATAATAAATAAATAATAATATGATATGGTCTACGACGGCGCTTACTTCTCTAACAGAAACAAATACACTCTCGACTCGAAAATCCCAAGGTTCGAACCATTACGAAAAACTCACTCTGGCAATGCGTTTCACAGCCTAAGTAGTCCTTCTTATTACAAAGGTGGAGATAAAACTCTTTGTTAGATTCTCTAATCTATGATGAACGATGTCATTTTTTTTTCGAGCAACGAGTAACACGATAGAAAAACTTTAATTTAAAAACCCGACTGCAAAAATCAACACATAAAACATTATGTACTATGTGATGATACTTTGGCGATTGACACTAATCTAACAATATCTTAGGTATAAAAATCCATCCAGGCGTTTGGAAGAAACGTGAGAATAAATAAATTTACAAACATACCAGATACACTCGAAAACCATAATTCTTCTTTCAGTCGGGTAAAATGGCAATAAAGGAAATAAATAATATTTTTTTATCGCAGCCGCAAATTAAGAAAAGCTTGTATTATCTGTAATCTGTATATGTATTTTATTCCACAAATTGTTTTAATTTCTTATTCTATGACGATTTCTGAGAAACTTTTTTTTGACTCCGACGATATTGACCAAGAACTTGTCAGAGTGAATCTCTACTCGTAGAGTCTTGCGGGAGGAGGCCACGAAATGTTTTGCGATAAGGCGTAAGAGCAAGATTAAAGTCGAAGCGTTCGAAACAGACTCTGGAAATGATGGAAGAAGAAGAATCTATTTAAGCTGTGTGGCAAATTGTATAGAAGACCAATGAGTACAATCAGCCCCTTGACATAGCGTTTGTGGGCTATGAGAAAGCATGACGGATAACTTAGTGAAAGTCTGGTTGGTCATGGAATCCCTACAGCGATGCCAAATTGACAGCCGAGAAGCCGAGATATATCGAGGTAATGAGATATTTGTATATCGCCGCAACTATGACTGTTCAAGTATCTCACCAAACGATATCGTCGTAATGGCCGAAATCTATGTATGGCGGGGATCTACAAGAGATACTGATGGGCCTTGTTTACGCCTCCCAGCGCATCGGTCTCCAAATGAACCTATATAAAACCGTGCACCAGTTGAAAAGCGTGCTGTGAAACGAGCAATGGTTGGTGTTTTTCTGAGTGATCGTATACGAAACGAAGTCATCCGTCAGTGGACCAAAGTTATTGACATAGCTCAACGTATTAAAACAAGCGGAAGTTGACTGTGTCCTCGAGGTCAACCATAAGTTTAGCATGTTTCAGTAAAACTTGACATAACTGATGCGTTGGTAATGAAAAAGTCACTAAAATAAACACAAGTTTTTACCTTAACCTTAAATCATACAAAATGTTCCGCCAGGCATTAAAAACTCACTAGTTCTAGTGATAAAGTCAAATTAATTTAGCCATATTACATTATTTATTAAAACTAGTTCCCGTTATTTTCATGTGATGAAAAGTAGCCCACATGTAATCTATTATCTAATCTGCAATAAACTTATATTTTATTGCAGATAATAGATAACAAGCAAGCAAATACTTGATGCATTCGAGAGGTAGAAAAACCCTATCCTATTTTACAGAATAGCCTACAAACACTAAAAAGTACAAAAGTTAAAATAAAAAAACATAAAAAGTTACGTTTAAAATAACCGACTTCAAAACCACAAAAAGGCATTCAAAAGCGAAAAGTAAATTACTAAGGGCAGCACTATTTTTGTTTCTCCCGCCCCTCAACCGACTGCCAGAACATTGACTTATATAAGTATGGACCAGACCAACCGTACGAAAAAAAAACACCGCATTGGCCCTAAAAACATTTTTGGCATTGGCATTTTTAGGGCCAGTGTGACTCAGTTCACAGCGTTCAATACGCGGAAGTAAACGAGTATTTGGTGGGCATTAAAATTCATAATTGTGTGCTAAAAGGTTGCAAAAACTACGACACAAAGAAAGATGGGATATGGTATCATCAGTAAGTATGTAATCTTAATTTCCTTTTGTTGCTGTTAGATTAATAGGCATACATTTATAAAGTGATATTATTTTTCTACGGATTTCCACAAAATAACCGCCATTGAACGCGTGAAGTGGACGAAGTAGCCTTGTACAAACGTGATTTTTGTTGTTGTTTTATTGTTATCGAATTTAGTGCAAGTGATTTTGAATTTTGGGATTTAATAATATAACAAAACGTAATCCGTCTTATTCCAAAACACGGACTAATTATAGTACTGGAATTAAGCCAGGTTTAAACCAAGTCTAAGTCTAAGCGTTATTACAAAACGAAGTTTTTCTTTAAGCCACGTACTATCTATGATCCTAAAGATTAACCATCGAACCCCTAATTTAACTATGGACTTACTTCGCATCTGTCATTTTAAGGTTAGGACAACACTTGTTTCTTCCATATTTAACAATTTGAACTCTCGCAATAGGGATGTTAACACTAATCACACATTAATGTTTAATGTTAATTTTATGATAGTTTGCATTAATAGAATATCGAGAATCACATTATTATAATTTAATATTACGTAGTAAATTTATTATAAATGATTTTAAATCCTATATTTTTAATCTGTTGTCACGTGACTGGCTACACCAATATGAATTATTACGTTACTAGTCGCAAAGCAAACTGTCAAAACTGATTAAACTGTTTACATTTCTGCTTTTTTATTATAGTTTGCGATCTTAGCGACAACAATTTTGATTGTTTGTATTCAAGTAATGATAAGTCATGAATCGCGAACAGTATTTTGCGACTAGTGACGTCATGTCAGTTGTTAGTGTTTCAAAATGAGTCTAATATTGTATATATACTCATCGAAAATACTAATGTTTTGAAATTAAATGTATTTTTTTACGGTAAATAAGGGTCAATCTTCAAAATAAAAGCAGTTCCAAAAATTGTTAATATTGTTGTATACCGTTGGGCTATCTCAGGCTTAACCTTGGACTAAGTAGTCTTTGGATAGTCTGAGTTTTGTAATTGGGACCGTATCAAACCTGGATTAGTTAGTCCTGGTTTAAACCTGTACTACGAGTATCTTAGTTTTTTGGAATAAGACAATAGGTTTAATCTACACTTAGGTTTGAGTACATTACAAAGAGAAAATATTCGTAAATACTTTCGATTTTTTGTGTTTGCATTGAATAGGATTTGAAACTAATGAACCGATTTGAAAAAAAAAAAATGAATGATACTCGTACATTAATAAAAATACTTTTTGCTATGTTTATTATTGTAGTTAAATATTTGAGAAACTATTTTGAATACCTATACATATGTAGTTCGTTTAGAGTTTATAGTAAAAATTTTATTCACATATATAATTCCAATTGCAAGTAAAAAAATTATGTATGAAATTACGTTTTTTTTGTACAATGCTATGCCGTCTTTTGTCGTCAACGCTGCACTAACGTAGTTCGTATGATTTACAGATCTCGCTGTTTTAGCTTGTATTAAGAAGTTTTCTAAAAAATGTATAGTAGGGCGCATCCTTCCTTTTGAAATCATTGGCTGCAGATGGCTAACGCGCCGCTGCGCGCGCAACCGCGCGGTCGCTACGCGGGCGCCGCGCGGCACCCGCGTAGCGACCGCGCGGTTGCGCGCGCAACAGCGCGGTAGCCACGCGGGCGCCGCGCGGCACCCGCGTGGTAGCGCGGGCGTAAACCGCCTCGTGAGTTTTGAATTCAATTTTTACATACAAATCTGCATCCTACAGAAGACGCGGGCCCGCGCCCGCGCGCGGGCGTGGTTTCAAACCGCTCCGTGAAATCCTACCCTTAGCTTGTAAGCTAAGTAAAATTAAATGTTTGCTAAATGGCAGCAAATATTCACTACATTTATTCCGTTACACAACCAAAACGTTACGTACCGTATACGACATGTGACGTAGCTAGTTAGATAGGGCGGTGCCAGAGTCGCCCGACTAAAGGGCGCAAACTCTTCAGGGGCGCAAAAACACCGGACCAAATTTTGGGGCATGGTATGCTTGAGTCAAATAATCGCCGTATAAATGAAGCTACATGTCTAAATTCGACTAAACCTTTTTAATGATTTGATATACTTTTGCTGCATATCTATATTAATAATTTCGTCAAGGGGTACGGTAGACTTGGTCGAAACCTTATATGAATAACAAAACTTAAAAAATATTGATTTTGAGCCGCCAACATTATGTCCATAAATTCGGATTATGGAGAAGTTCGTTGAATTCTGATGGCACTGACAAACAAACCGCTGTCACCATCTTTGGTGTGAAGCACGTTTCGTTCCATCAATCAACACATTGCGTGCGTCCGCCGCGCTAAAAACGTATACATTACAAAAAACTGTGACTTATGTGACTACGTAAAACGAAACGTCTTGCCGCCGGACCGGAATATTATTAGTAGGTAGTACTTATATTTAGAATCAGCATTGCACCCGTGCGAAGCCGGGGCAGGTCGCTAGTTTAAAAAACTGTTATCTGCTGTCTTTCTCTGTGTTGGAATTTTCATACTCCTCCAATGGTATTTTTTTCGGTGACATTTATGTAGATATATTGAGTGACTTTAGAATATTTTCCAAGGGCGCAGTTACAAAAGATCGCACGGGGCGCATAAAAGACTAGTTACGTCACTGGATACTACGGGAAAACGAATACGAGCATGAATATGAATCGATTTCCTACAAACATTCCCTATTCGCTTGAATCGGAAATCGGGAGAGCACCTTAAACATTCAGGTCGCATTCTAAGGCTTGTTCTACACTCATATCTAAAAATTTTTTTTTACGGATATGTTTACGGTTGTTATTTTGTGGAACGATTCCCCGATATTTCGATGCACTTTTATGCACCGTGTTTTATGATAAACTGACATCGATTTTCACTATATTTTTTACATCCTGCTCATATTATGTAATATGTCAATGTTTGGATGTTCGTTGTTCAATTTCGTCGTAAAAACTCAGAACTAGCTAACACACTAGATTTCACGTGCACGCATCCTAATCAGGACAACACAACAAAGGTGCTGGGGTTACTCAATATCTACGGCGCCTCGTTGAGAACTACCTCTCTCACTAAGAGGTAGCGTCCCCAGCAAAAGAAAAGGAGTGAGCTTATTATCCTCATGTCACGCGAGAATTCACAGGAGTTTGCTCTTACGCTACCCCTGTGGAACTTCGGTAACAGACTGATGAGTGTTGAGATATGCTTATGCTTCAAATGGAATGCTTGTGATGCTCCATAATCACACATATCACATTTATAAGGTTTTTGCAGTATGTTTTAATATGTGTTGTTTTAAACTGGATGCATGTGATGCTCTATAATCACACATATCATATGCATACGGTTTTTCTCCAGTGTGTGTTAAAATGTGTTTTTACAAGGCACTTGCTTGTGATGCACCATCATCACACATATTGCATTTATATGGTTTTTCTCCAGTATGTGTTAGTTTGTGAACTTTTAAGTGGTCTTCTCTGGATGATCTATAAGCACACATTTCACATTCAAAGAGTTTTTCTTCACTATGTGTTAACTGATATTTTTTTGTTGGTTTATCACATTGTAATGATTGTCCTTAACACATACTGGAGAAAAACCATACAAATGTGATATGTGATTATGGAGCATCACAAGCAAGTGCCTTGAAAAAACACATTTTAACACACACTGGAGAAAAACCGTATGCATGTGATATGTGTGATTATCGAGCATCACAAGCATCCCATTTAAAACAACACATATTAAAACATACTGCAAAAACCTTATAAATGTGATATGTGTGATTATGGAGCATCACAATCATCCAGTTTAAAACTACACATATTAACACATACTGGAGAAAAACCATATAAATGTGATATGTGTGGTTGTAGAGCATCACAAGCATCCCGAGTAAAACAACACATATTAACACATACTGGAGAAAAACCATACAAATGTGATATGTGTGATTATAGAGCATCACAATCATCCAGTTTAAAACTACACATATTAACACATACTGGAGAAAAACCATATGAATGTGATATGTGTGATTATAGAGCATCACAAGTATCCTATTTAAAACAACACATATTAACACATACTGGAGAAAAACCATATAAATGTAATATGTGTGATTATAGAGCATCACAAGCATCCCGAGTAAAACGACACGTATTAACACATACTGGAGGAAAACCATATGCATGTGATATTTGTGATTATAGAGCATCACAAGCATCCCATTTAAAACAACACAAACTAACACATACTGGACAAAAACCATATAAATGTAATATGTGTGATTATGGAGCATCAGAAGCATCCAAGTTAAAACAACACATATTAACACATACTGGAGAAAACCCATATATATGTGTGTGATTATAGAGCATCACAAGTAGCGAACTTGAAAAGACACAATATAAGAAATTTGGAAAGAAAACTATTTGAAAGTGATATGTGTGAGTAGTACTTTTTATTGCGATACTCCATAATATATTCTCTAAGTTGGATTGGCACAGCTAAGGCATTAAAGTATATATGATAGATATTTAAGTCACCTGAGATTTGCTGATGATATCTCACTTTTCTCTGAATATGTAGAAGGGTTAAAAAAAAATTTAAACACCCTAAATAACAAAAGTCAGAAAGTCGGCTTAATGATAAATTACAGTAAAACAATAATAATGACTGACAACAGTCCATATAAAGTTTCAATTGATGACGAAGAAATAGAATACGTAGGTAAATCACTACATATATCTGGATAAACTTGTAACTTTCAGCGCTAACAATAATATTGAGGAAATAGACCACAGAATAAGCTTGAGCTGGGAAAAGTATTGTACCCTTAAAGAAATACTTAAGGGAAAGTTTCACCCTAGTCTAAAGAAAACCGAAAAGGACACCTGTATTTTACCAAGCTTAAGTTATGGCTGCCAAACATGGACTCACACCAACAAAACTAATCTAAGCATCAAAACTTGCCAAAGGGCGATAGAGAGAAGCATAATGAAAATAAAGAACAACAGTAAAGCAAACAAAATTAACAGTAAAACAATCAGGTCAAACGAACCTTGCAGATACACTCAACTTCAGTCTTAAATGAAAATGGAGAAGGGCTGGCCACATAGCACGAATGACCGACAATAGATGGACCACCAGAGTCACCAAATGTTTAGGCCCATGAGGAAAGAGAAAAGTAGGAAGACCTAAAACGAGATGGGTGGATGATATCCAGATTACAGCAGGATCAGACTGGTTCAACCGAGCCAAAGACAGAAAAAAATTGCAAGAATAAGAGGAGGCCTATACCCGAAAGGGGTCCTTAGCGAAAACTAACAAACCTAATATGCACATGCACATACTATGTTAAATGTAAAAAGGGAACAATAAAGGCTTATTATTATTGTTTTTGAAGAGGTGTCTCTTTCTCGGAACTAGAAGAGTGTTGGTGTTTTAATGAAGTCCACGGGTCTAGACCAAGTGTAATTCATGATGAAGATTTTCTTACCCCAATTAGTCATGCTGCACAAACTTCCGAACTGTTTGACAGGTGTTAAATACAGCAACTTTCTGCATTGTTATGAATATGTTACTGTGTTAATCAATTTGTTTCAAATAGTGGTGTAAGTGCTTGCTAGAAATGACTCCGTACTAGGGATCACCAAAGGTACAATGCATACTCTGTTCATGGTCCACAGTCTCATAATTTCCTCTATTAGTTCAGTGTATTTATTAATTTTTTCAGTAATGGTTTTTTGTTTGTTACATGTGTATTTGGAACAGCTATATCAAGTAAGTTAATCTATTTAATTTATCTATTAGAGTGATGTCAGGTCTATTATAGTGTTATTTGTTTACGTTGGCATCTTTTTAAACGCACAAGTGTTACTAACATAATATTTGATGACTCATTTTTACTTATTACTGGTTATTTTACTGATTACGGGACTTCGAGTGATTTCTCCATTGACATTACTATTTTAAAAGAGAAATTGTAAGTACCTACTTGTGAAATTTTGAACAGACATTAATTGTGATTTTACTTGGATACTAAAATGGAGTCTATAGCAAATCTCACTGCATCTCAAATAGATTTTTATGAAAGATTGATGAAATCGGAACATAATTTTAGAAAGTCGCCCAAGGAGAGAATTAAACCGTGATTAGTTTCTACTACTACCTATTAACATTCCTCATCCTCGTGATCTATGTAGACAAGACCTTAAGATTGTGAGTGTTAATACCGAAGTTCCTTTATTCGTAATAGCGAGCTGTTTTCTTAACGTTATTCATTCAAGATACGTGATACAGTCGGGGAATTTTAACTATTAAATAGATAGAAAACTTTTTACTGGGAGACAAACAAACAAAATTATTTTTAACTAGCGCCACAAACTGCGGCCTTAATGCTGAGAGTAATCTCTTCCACGCAACCGGCTTAGCGAAAATTCACCAACGTACAAGTTTTGGAGAGTTACATTTTCATTAGTTAAATGTTGGTATTTTTATAAATACTTAAAAAAATAGCAATTCTTCTATAAAGGGATACAAAGTGTGTGTTTCACGTAAACATAAAAATATTATAACAGCAATAAATGTATAAATATATTATCGATTTAATAGAAGTATTTAGAATAAAAGTGAGCTTAAGACAAATTCAAACCAGTAATTAGTAAACCTACGACCTACGAAGTTTATAAACTATTTTTTACAAAAAATTAAACCGACTTCAACACCACAAATAGACACTCAAAAGCGAAAAATAATTTAATATAGCTAATTATTATAACCTCTACTCACTCATCCATATGAAGTCGGTGCCAGGCTAGTTAAAAAGTTAGCAGATATACTATGTACGAGGTAGTAAGTAAGTAGGCATAGGTAAGTAGTGTCTATCTACTACCTGTTAGATTTGGCTGGCACTGACTTCATATAGATGAGTGAGTAGAGGTTATAATAATTACCTATATTAAATTATTTTTCGCTTTTGAGTGTCTATTTGTGGTGTTGAAGTCGGTTTAATTTTTGTAAAAATAGTTTATTTTACCCTTTTAGTGCTAAACAAGTTTTCACTAATGCATTTACACGATTTCGTGTTGAGATCTCAATACATGAATTAAACCCAAACACTGGGTAGTTCCTGTAAACCGTTAAGAAATTCCCTTGACTGTCCTTTATCTTCATCATCAGACCACTAATGACAGTCACAACCCATCTATGTAAAAAGTTCTCATCAATACAAATTCATCGAGCCCAAACACAAGGTAACTACTATGTACCGTCGAGGAGTTCCTCGACCGTCTTCCCGTTCCCTCATCAGATCGACTTCAGACCATCTTTAAACTATACTGCTTTAAAATGCTCAAGCAAAAACTTAACTAACGCACTAGTCATCTTTACAATTTTCGAAAGTTATCCTCGATTTCTCTAGGATACCATCATCAGATCCTGGTTTCCTTATCATGGTACCACCCTTGGAATATCTCCTTTACAACAAAAAAAGAATCATCAAAATCGGTTCATAAACGACGAAGTTATACGCGAAAACACATAAAAAAAAAAAAAAAAAAAAAAGGAACATACATACGGTCGAATTGAGAAACCTCCTTTTTTGAAGTCGGTTAAAAAAATAACAATAAAACAGGCATTGTTTTCATTACCCTACGAATTACATTTTTATACGTTAATGATATTTAAAAAAAACTGTTACATATTTCCATTAATTCCTTGTCATATGTCAAAATTATGTTTTTATGTACGTTTGTCTTGTTGATCTTCTAGGGTCACCCATTTATGACTGTAGGCCTCCTCCAAATCGCAACTGTTTTGGGCCTCATGAGCCCAAATATTATGGCCTTTCTACCATGAACAACTCATAAATATGTCATAAGCACAACTCGTACAACTTGTAAATCTGTAGTATAAATCTAGTTTATAAACTAGGTAGGATGGTGGTTACAGTGTAATACAATTATATTACTCCACCAAAACTTTGGCAACTCGTTCACGGCCTACGTAGTGATTTTCTCGCCCCGAAAATCCCACTCAGACATTTACCACAAAACAAAATTGTATGGCAGATGGCGAACCGTAAAATTACCCAGTCACAAGTTTTTCCACAACACCGCACGCCAAACAAAACCATTTCTACATTAGGATTTGTTAAATGAACCGTAAAAAGGGAATTTTTAACCCTGATGTGTGTTTTTCTGCCCCGGATAGAAGGGAGAACTAATTTGAATTTATGTTGGCAATAAATATTTTTTCTGCCAACCCGAGAGTTATTGACCAAAATCTATCTATAGCTAAGTAGGTTTAAGGGTGGTCAGTCACCGGGGCATTGAGAATCACAGAAGTACGAGTTTCGCTTGGTTTCTTCATAATTCACATTTTTTGGGAAACCCACAAATCCTAGAAATTAATGTTAATGATTGGATGTTGTTTGTTTGTTGAAAACAAATTTTATGATATCTACATCTTCTTCTATATATAAAAATGTTATGTTGGTTTGTGTACGCTTCAAAAACGCAAAAAAGTTCTGCACCGATCGAGCTGAAATTTTACAATGATATATAATCTGCATCAAGGATCGTTTTTATCTAATTTTTGCATCACAATGTGCCACAGCGAAGCGTGGCAGGGTACAGCTAGTAGGTATATATATACATCAATTCCACTTTTCGTTGTAAGTGAACTCCTCCTAAACGGCTGGACCGATATGAATGATTTTGTTTGTATACGTTTGGGTAGGGGCCCTGGATGGTTTAGATTCACAAATCAGCCCTGCAAATGGCGCTGCAGTTGTTATCTAGGTTATTATCCTAGCGAAGCCGGTATGGGCTGCGGGTGATGTATAGATTAAAGTTTGAAATAACACATAGGTTTTTTATCCCCGTAAAATAAAGGGAGTGGATACAACGCGGGCAATACTGCAGCGCACTGCTAGTTATTAATATTTATTGTTTGAAATAAAAGTCGACGCACTACAAATGTAAATAAGTGAACCCCATTTCAAAATCCAACTGTCTCAGAATAAGATTGCATTACACCCGAAATGTCTCGTTTAGAAAACTGGAGACTTGGAAACTCCATATGGCTGAAATTGCAGAGGCGACAATAAAATAAAATTGTATGGAGTGCCGTACTCGGCAACTTTCCTCGGGTATACACGAAGGAGCAGTTACAGAGACGTCAAGAGGAATCCTTCACGTTGAAATTTTGAAGAAACGAACTTTACAACGCTTTTCCCAACGGGATACTTATTCCAAATAAGGGCGTTAAAAAATAAACTTATTTTTTTAACATTGGCCTTATCTGGAACTGAGAGTTCCAGAAGGACAGCTCAGTATTCATCTAACCCTACTCTTACTTACTGATAATAAATAGGCACATCATTCTGGAACTTATCTTTATTCTTGTAGGTAAGTATTTACCATACCCACTTACTGTACTCGCCGATAGAGTAAGATCCCAGGACCGCCAGACGTCACGTCTTTTTGGGAAAGGCTTTAAAACAGTTGTCGGACGAACAAAATGTACAAATGGAGTATGAGAATTTAAGTGAAGTTAAGTAATTATGTGGGGGTTTTAAAGCGTCTGTTAAGCAAAACTGCCGATGGAAAATGTCTAGCAGTATTGGGGCCTTATTTGTAAGGATATTACCTATAACATACGTAAAAATCAGTTATCAGAAAATACGTGAAGAAGTTTTTGTGTAATTTCTTTACCCCATATCTCAAAATTGGCCGTCTAAGCAAGTTAGCGGGTAAGCATGTGTTCTCAGTACGTACTAATTCTACTCAATCGTTTTACTATTTCGTTCATTACAAAATACGTGCCGCCTGGCGGCTCTGAGATCTTGGACTACGAGTATTACATCTCCTACTATAAGTAACGCAAGAGCACCTCACACAGTACGACCTTGACTTGACCGCACTTGACTTGTTGTACCTATGCTTGTTTTTATTTTTTAAAGGGGTATAATATATATTGTATTACTATATATCTAAGTGGTAAGCACTATACAGTGCCAGTTTATGATTTGAAGTTTATATTTTAAAATAGCTACGTCGTACTGTGGTTTTATGGGCAGGCGTATTGCTTACCATCAGGAGCATGACCTGCTTGCCCCGTTTCTCTATTCCAAAAAATGATTCAGTTTCGAGTCAGCTTTGTTTATGCTTTTTGGTATGCTCTACATAAGTATAGATAGTATAAGTTAGGAAGTACGCTAAGTGGGTCTGTTACATGCGAGTAAAAGAATAAGCTACAGGTACGTTCTAAGTATGTGCATAAATATTGTCAGTAAGTAAGATTATGTTAGTAGGGTCCTGCTTCTTCTGAACTATCCCATTGCAGGCAGTAAAGGCCAAACGAACCCAACTGCAATTTTACTAAAAAAACTTAAACTACGTAGATTTTACAAATTGTTTTTGGATCCTGTATTAGTGAAATAATAAGTTTTCTTTTTAAAATTTGTGGTTACCGTTTTTGTTTACTAACTTTGTGTTTACCAAGTTCAGAATCATCTATCAAGGATCCAGTTTAAGTAGGTATTTGCCTAATGTTAATCATCTTTACCAATAGATAATAAATAAGGTGGACATTTCACATACAACGTGTAGCCCTAAACTAAGCAAAGCTTGTACTATGAGAGCCAGATATATTATGTCAGCTTTTATTTGTAGTACGAGAATTGTAGTAAAACTTTCTATTTTATAGAATTGTAATATAGAGGTATAAAACACCATAAAAGTTTTGTATTTAAAAAAACTAATAATTTAATTAATTATAATTTTATTGTTTCTTTCAGTTTTATTTCTAGTTTCATACTAAGATCTTTCTCGAATGTAAAAACTGTTATTTTATTTTAGAAGAGTAAGGAGTATGGGAGTAATGTTGATTTAAAGCCTAACTACTGTTTCCTAGTACACTGTCTCCATAGAATGCGTGTTCCTAACATGATTGTATGAAACCGTATTTAAGAAATATCAAAACAATAAAAGAGCAATAAACTCTTCCAATTGGTAGAAATTTCTTCAAATTGCATTCAAGCTGTGGTGGATAAATCATCGGATTTTACCATAGTGAGGTTCGAATCCTGGCTATATCTTTGAGTATTTTTACAAGTGCAGATCCACGAGATTTTTATCACCATTGGCTTTAACGGTTAATTTTATGATTTTCTATGGTAATAAACTTATAAACTTTAATGTTTCAATGTGTTTTATATCAAAATAAATACCAATTCAAGGAGACGCCACAAAACATAAATTTCTGCATACCTACCCATATGAAAAGACGCAAATATTTTTTCCCGCCAAAAACCCGACCGCAAATATAAATTTGTTGGTTTAGAATTTGTGGTCCCCAAAGAGACCAGCGCTTTTGGAGAGGGGTAAGATTCTGGTGACGGTAAAGGCCCATTGTCGGCATGTGATTATTGCCCTGACGTGAGATTGCAACTACTCAAGAAGTCTTAAGTCAAACCTCCCTGTAGATAAATTATAAATGTATCCTCTTTGAACCTGCCAGTGGTTAAAACTAAGTTAGTTTAGTAATATTTCTACAGTACTAACCTGAGCTCCAACCATCCCTTCTCGAAGCCTCGGCAGATCGGTGTGCGAGTACTTGGAGATGGACCAGGGTTCTACCACCGTCAGATCCGTGTCCAATTCAAACTCGTTTATCTGGTTGCGGAGAAACTTCCGGATGTTCCATGGGAGGTCGTTGTGCCTGTTGAAAAATGGGGTAAGTATGAAATACTCTGCAGAGATGGTTGCGAGAATATTAATAGTTTTATTATAAGCTATTATAAATTATCGATTTTTTCCGTAATTAAATGATCGAATGAGTTTCCTATATTTCGATGCGTAGCAGAAGTTGGCGCAAAATAAAGTTTCTAATCACTCTAGTAGGCATATATCACATTAATAGACTAAGAGCCCGTGAACCCCAAACCTTCGTTATTTTAACAAAGCTGAAAGTTTGTCAGCGCATGCTCCCGATATAGGTAAGAAAGATGGACCATTATGTAGTTTGGGTCATCCTGGCTTTTGGCAGATAACAAAAGGTGTGTGTTGTCACTAAATTGGTACAATTACTACTGTTAAAGCGTCCACACTCGAGTCCTAAAATCAGAGGAAATGATGTAAAAGTAGTGGGGCGGAGCCTACATCGCAACATAAATCACCGATCATATCCTACATCGCACCATATGATCGGTGATTTTGTGTTGCGATGTAGGCTCCGCCCCACTACTTTTACGTCATTTCCTCTGATTTTAGGACTCGTGTTTGGACGCTTTAAGTCTCGACAAAACACACTCAGCGTGTAGTGTTTACACACAGCTTTATTTGTATGAATCTATATACATATAAATAAAATAGAAGTGTTTGTATGTAATATCAAATTAACAACTTTTTTAAAGTATAGGTAGGAATAACCATATGTACATATGTAAACGGTACCTACATATATCTTAAAAAATATTTTTTTAATTTTTGTCTGTCTGTTTGTCAAGGCTAATCTCCGAAACGGCTAAACCGATTATGAAGGGACTTTCACTACCAGATATCTGATATATTAAGTTATAACCTAAGCTACTCTAACTTGAGGAAAATAACTAGGGTTCTGCGAAAAAAGATAACCTTTAAAACAAGGGGGAAACCGCGGGCACAGCTAGTTTAGAATACAATTTTTATATGTAAAACGTCTTAACGCAGTAATTAATCCATGAACTTAAGAGAAAGTCACTCAACCGAGATGACAGTTGTAGATAAGTGTCATCTTAATCGAGATGACACTTATCTGCAACTGTCATCGAAACTTCAAACTTTCGAAGTTTCGATGGCTTTCCTCACCAGCCTCGGTATGTAAGAACGATCGGAGAACGAGATCTTGTTGATGTTCTGCTTTGGTAGATTTGTGCCATTCATTGTTCTTTACCGCCTTTGTGTGTTCCTGTATGCGGCAAGTAACAATTCGTTTATTCTGCCATACTCAACTCTGAACACCCCGGGATGCTGGTTAGGGATTTTGTCCTTGGATGACCACAGACATTTTTTGGAGTATATCCGAAAATTTGGTCCAATTTTGGCTATAACTCCTCTCAAGTACGGCATAAAGGTCGCCTGACGTTACGCCTTCCTTTACTTTTTTCCCTCTTCTGGTTATATTGATGTTGAATAGGTAAATATCCCGCAACGGATAATATTGGGTCCTTAGATGTTCACATTATTGGTGTATTGTCGTACTGCCCAACTTTGATCTCAAATAGCTCCTCTTTTGTTAGGAATTCCAATTTCAAATTTATACGGCTGTTTACCCATGCTTTTTTGTTTTGTTTTTTTTTTCATTTGTTTTTTCCTGTTGGATTTTTCTTTCGGTCACTCAGTTTAGAAAATGGAAAACTTTGATTTTCATTTTAAAATTTATCAACAATAAATTTTAGGGGTTTTCCATACTTAGAACTGAAACACAAAACTTTTTTTCCATCAAAACCATACGTGTGGGTTATCTATGGATAGGTCTTCAAAAATGATATTGAGGTTTCTAACATATTTTTTTTCTAATCTGAATAATTTGCGCGAGATACTCTTCCAAAATGGTAAAATGTGGGTCCGTCCCCCCTTTAACTTCTAAAATAAGAGAAAGACAAAAATAAAAATAAAAGTATGCTGTCCATTACATTGTAAACTTTCAACGAAAATTGGTTTGAATGAGATCCATTAAGTAGTTTTATTTTAATACGTTATAAATGCACTATTGGTACAACACTGATTAAAGTAACAACGAACTACAAGATTGTTTTATATTATGTTATTTACTGCTACGGAAGCCTTCATGGGCGAGTCCGACTCGCACTTTATTACTTTTATTTTTGTCAATTGATTCAACAGAACACCAATTTCATATCTATACTAATATTATAAAGCTAAAGAGTTTGTTTGTTTGAACGCTAGAATCTCGGGAAGTACTGGTTCGAATGGAAAGACTCTTTTTCTATTGGATAGTCCATTTATCGAGGAAGGCTATAGGCTATAGAACATAATGCTACTATCAATAGAAACGGAGCATGAATCAAGAATGTAACAAAAACGGGAATAATATTCCTTTTTGAGAGTTTTCCTATCGTGCTTTGACATGACAGCATGTGTCTTAGATTGCGTCATTGAATAAAAACCTTCGCTAATCAAATTTGTTTCTAAATATGAGTTGGTACGACCAATTTCCGACAGGAGGCGTAGCAGGTAGATGAAGAGGTTTTTTGTTTGAAAGCGATCTTCTCAGGAATGACTGAACCGATTTCAGTCATTCTTTTACCGTTGGATGTGTACGGGATCCCAATGAGTGCTATATAATGTACCACGGGCGAAGCTGGGGCGGACATCTAGTGTATCTATATATGTTTCATATATAAGTATATATTATCAGTACTTACTATTTTAATGAACAACCGTGGTAAATTAGCACATTGATTAGTTTTTTGCCAATATCCGTGGTTTTTTGGCATCAATATTTAGCTCAATGTTTTTATCAAAGCTTTTTCGCTTGATAAGCGGTTCTATCACACACATTTGTTACTTTAGCTTTCGTGTCTCCCATCCATAACACACTTTGAAAAGGGAGATGGTAACTGTAATTTTCATATGTATTTATTTCTCTAATATTTACATGAGAATCATCATCTTACGAGAATATGTTTTACAAATTTTGATAATGTGTTTGTAAATATTAAAAAAACCATCACTGTGTATTTTGATAAGGCAGTGCGCTTCTGTGCCTAAATATTATCTATGCTTCTGGGATTCACAAAAAATTATCTATGCTTCTGGGATACAAACTACTGCAACTCCCTTACCCATCGATAAGTGGGACTTCTTCGAGGATCTGCCTGGCAATCTCAAGCCTCTCCCGGTCGTATGACGCTGCTGCGACCACTGCTATGATGGCGAGTAGTACACAGCCGATCGAGCGACGCTTGCTTTGCCCTCCCATTCTCACTGCCGACAAAAAACATCAATTAATTAGCCACTTTATAGAAAAAAACATGCATTATTTCAGTTTCAAACAAAATGGAAGGAGATTGTTTGAAACTGATTAAACTGAAATATTGGTCCGATAAATAATTTCTTTTTTTTAGGTTTCCAATTCGCTCTAAAGTTCTCATATTTTTGTGACCACACGTTCTAACCTGATTGCCTGTTCTTAACTTCAAACAAATAAAATCTCAACTGTCAAGAATGTAAAACAACGAGAAAAATATAGCTTTGAAATATTCCGCAGAGATTATTTATTAGCAAAGAACTAATTAATTATAAAATCACAAATAAATAAAATCTAGCAAAATTATGAACATGGTACATGCAACTGCGCAAAATTTCGGGCAATAGCGCCACAGTAAATATGTCAAAGTAATACATTACTGTCGCAAACAGCCGTGATAGCTTATAACATTGACAAACATGTTGTCAATATAAATATGTATGTAGCCAAGAGCTAACTTCTAACATTATTTGGCTAATAAATACTTCTTTCATCGCAGTGGTATGAAAATACTGAGTTTGGTAAACTAAAACGGAAAAACTTAAGATGAAAACAGTCGACCATTAGTTACTGTCTGTCAGTCTGTTTTGTTTTTGAGCTGGGTGAGAGACGAGACAAAACATTGAAAAAAATACGAGTGAAAAGCGCGCATTTCTTTTAACTTCCTCATAGTATGAAAACCGAATGTCTCTCTAATATGTCGCGTAACACGATGTTTTTAAGTATGTTATGTGAATTTCAATTAAAAAAAAATAACACAATGAAGTATAATCAGAAGAAGAAGAAATTGAGTTCCGATTATAGAAGATGACGTTAGTGGGGCTTTTAATACAAAACTACCTCAATCAATAAAATTGGATTTGCGAGAGATAAGAGACATCCCTAGTCTCTTATTTTAATGCAAAATTTAACTTGAGTGAAATGTTTTCTCTTTGAGTTCTTGACCTTATAAACGTGGAACGTCTTGTATTTGCTCTGCTAGTATTAGGTATAGTTGCCGGCAAACAAGTTGACCCAATGAAGTTAGCAGCGCATGGCTGCGCAGAAACGTTTTTAAGGTCTCTGGTGGAAATGCAGATGCGCGAACTTTCCCCCTTCCACGTCACTTTTGGGTCAACTTGTTTGCCGGCCACTATACTTTGTCTAACAAATAGATCAAGTCAGTAATAAAGGCATAAATTTGAATTGGAACTAAATTGTTTTGATAAATGAATCGATAGGTTTTTCATATATTATCGTCTACGCCGCAGCTTCAGTGTGACATTGGAGCAGTGCGTTTAGTCTTACACAAATTACTTGATATCATAAATTTAATTGACATTAGTTGTGTGTGTGAGTATAATTTTTAAATTGAAGTCGTTTGTTTTGTTTAAAGAAAGTTTACTATTTTCCAAAATAACTGTAGTACGTGTCGTTATTTTACACCTAAACATACTAATTAGTTATAGCTTTTGATGACGTAACACTTTATTAAATTAGTGGTGTCAGTTGATTGTACATTGTACGAGTTTGATGAAATTTTTTCGAGAGAGTTTACATAAAATTCATTATAAATATTAAGAATTAAATTAACAAGAACTGTAAGAAAACAATAAATGTTACATGCATATTTTCCAAAGAAATTAGGCGAAGATACTGTAAAATCCGTGGGCCGTGTTGGCCGTGGGGGCTCCGGCGATAGAATAAGACCCCTTCCTCTCCTCCCGTGGATGTCGTAAAAGGCGACTAAGGGATAAACCAGGTGATGGGCAGCAGCGTCTACCTGACGTTCTTACACCAATAATACTGCGATCACCCAGAAGCTTGCCAAGCAGGGTGATTATTGGCAAATCCCCTATGACAAATACCCCAACAGACGGCCCCAGTCCCCGGCGGCTTCGCTATCCCTGGCAAAGGTAGCTGCCATGGTAACGGCGGAGCAGGGGGTGCTAAGAATCTCCGGCAGCGATTTGGCTACCAACCCCGACGATCTCTGGACCTGGCAACATACAACGCACGCACATTGAGGACTGACGAGAAGTTGATCGAGCTGGAAGAGGTGGTCAGCAAGTTGCGATGGGATATTATAGGATTATCAGAAGTCCGAAAGAGAGGGTGAGGACACGATAATTCTCAATTCCGGCAACTTGTTTTACTACCGGGAGGGCGACCAGCAGTCCCAACATGGTGTCGGGTTTCTCGTCCACAAGTCTCTCGTCAATAACGTCGTGAAGATCGAAAGCGTTTCGAACCGGGTGGTATACCTTGTACTTAGAATCACGAAAAGGTATTCATTGAAGGTGGTACAGGTATACGCCCCACACTCGAACCGTTCGGACGACGAAGTGGAGGTCATGTATGATGATATTTCAAATGCCATGCGTGCCTCGAAAACACACTTCACGGTTGTGATGGGAGACTTCAACGCGCGGTTAGGCACAAGGAACGGCGATGAACTGAGAGTGGGGCCATTTGGATTTGGACACCGGAACCGTAGGGGTCAGCGATTGGCCGACTTCATGGAGAAGGAGGACTCTTTGCGATGAACTCCTTCTTTAAGAAGCGGGCGTCCAGGAAATGGACATGGCTGCATCCCGGCGGATACAAGTTTGAAATGGACTTCATTATGGCGACCAGGAAGCAAATATTCAATGATGTCTCAGTGATCAATAGTGTCAAAACTGGCAGCGATCACCGATTGGTGAGATGCTCATTGAATATCGACGTTAAGCTTGAGAGGTCTCGTCTGATGAAGTCTACTCTTCGTCCGAACCCGGACCAAATTCAAAACCCCGAGAGCTTTCAGTTAGAACTCCGAAATCGCTTTGAATGCCTGGCCGAATGCGAAACAGTGGATGAGCTGAATAATGGGCTGGTGGAAACTATTCATGCGGTTGGGTCTAAATTTCTGAAGACACGCCGCAAAGATAGAACTCAGAAATTATCTGAGCATACTCTCAAACTCATGGCAGAACGGAATGACATGAGACTGCAATCTTCAGTGGACATGTCAAAATATGGCTCGCTTAATAGACAGATCTCCAAATCGATTCGATACGATTTGCGTAGTTTTAATACAAACTGTATTAAAATGCGATACAAAAAAATAAGGGCTCCAAAGTATTCGCAAGAGATCTGTCAATTGGACAAAGCCAGTTGACAAAGCTGAAAACTGATAGTGCCGGAATTGTCTCATCTAAGCCAGAGATTTTGAGAGAGCTCGAGAAGTTCTATGGAGAGCTGTACACCTCGTCGCAGAGCCCTACTCCTAGCATTAGTGATGCTAGAGCCCGTCTGACCCGACACTACACAGAAGACATTCCGGACGTAAGTCTGTACGAGATACGAGCGGCTCTCAAACAGCTTAAGAACAACAAGGCACTGGGGAAGACGGAATCACGACAGAACTTCTGAAAGCGGGTGGAACACCAGTACTTAAAGTCCTTCAGAAGTTATTTAATTCCGTCATCCTTGAGAGTACAACGCCAGAGGCGTGGAGCAAAAGTGTGGTGGTGCTGTTCTTTAAGAAGGGTGACAATACCCTCCTGAAGAACTACAGGCCCATTGCGCTGCTGAGCCACGTCTATAAGCTGTTTTCGAGAGTAGTAACAAATCGTCTCGCTCGTAGGCTTGACGACTTTCAACCTCCCGAACAAGCCGGGTTCCGGAAAGGGTTTAGTACCGTAGACCACATCCACACGCTTCGGCAGATTATACAGAAGACGGAGGAGTATAATCGGCCGCTCTGTCTAGCGTTTGTGGACTACGAGAAAGCCTTCGATTCAGTCGAGACCTGGGCAGTGTTACGGTCGTTACAGCGGTGCCAAATCGACTATAGGTATATCGAAGTGTTAAAGTGTTTATACAACAAAGCCACCATGTCTATCCGTCTTCAGGACCAAAGCACAAATCCGATCCAAATGCAAAAGGGTGAGACAGGGAGACGTTATCTCTCCGAAACTGTTCACCTCTGCATTGGAGGATATCTTTAAGCTTTTAAACTGGAACGGATATGGTATCAACATTAATGGCAAATACATCACTCACCTTCGATTTGCCGACGATATAGTCATTATGGCTGAATCGCTAGATGACCTTGGCTCAATGCTCAGAGACCTCAATGCTGTCTCCCAACAGGTAGGGCTAAAAATGAACATGGGTAGACAAAAAATCATGTCAAATGCCCATGTTGCACCCGTACCGGTCCATGTTGGAAACGACAGTATCGAAGTTGTAGACCATTATGTGTATTTGGGTCAGATGATCCAATTAGGCAGGTCAAACTTTGACAAGGAGGTCAGCCGACGAATCCAACTCGGATGGGCAGCGTTTGGGAAATTGCGTCACATCTTCTCGTCAGAAATACCACAAACCCTCAAGACGAAAGTCTATAATCAGTGTGTGTTGCCAGTGATGACATATGGTACTGAGACGTGGTCGCTAACTATTGGCATGATATGCAAGCTCAAAGTTGCGCAACGGGCAATGGAGAGAGCTATGCTCGGAATTTCACTGCGTGACAAAATCCGAAACGAGGAAATCCGCAGAAGAACGAAGGTCACCGACATAGCTCTTAAAATTAGCAAGTTGAAGTGGCAATGGGCAGGCCATATAGCTCGCAGAACCGATAACCGCTGGGGAGTAAAGGTTCTCGAATGGCGACCACGAACCGGCAGACGCAGCGTAGGACGGCCCCCCACACGATGGACCGATGATATTGTCTCGGTCGCGGGAAGTCGGTGGATGGAGGCGGCACAAGATCGGTCATTGTGGAAATCATTGGGGGAGGCCTATGTCCAGCAGTGGACGTCTGCAGGCTGCAGATGAGATGACTGTAAAATCAAATTTTTCTCCAGTAAATTTTTAGCTTGCAAGCCGGCGTTGTCGGCAAGACAAAAAACAAAACAGTCACCAGTTGGCACGTGACCGTGCTCTCACGCTTTGGGCATTTGTTAGTGTCACAACACTAAGAAATGCAACGGAAAACTATAAACGGATATACGAATAAACAAACTACAGAAAACCAACTCTCAGGAAAAACCTGAAGAACGAAAATCTATTAAATCCAGAAACGTTCATTCCTCTTGTAAAGATTTTGAAGTTATTGTAGTGGTAGGACTCTTTGACGAGTCCGCTTGGGAAGTAACCTTTGCCAGTTATTATACCTCCAAGTATAACCTAATGGGGAAATATCAGTTTGTTCCGGTTTGAAGAGCAATGTTTCAATTCAGCCTTACATCTCTGAACGACGAGCGCAGTTCAGTGCTAGGTAATGATTTGGACTCTTCATGTTCCAATAGTTGCATGTCACTGTGCAAGTGTTATGGGCAAGCTTGTTGCTTATCATCAGGCAGATGTCATGCTCGTCTCGTTAATCTATTCTTAAAAAAATATTCTGACGCGTTTGGAGAAAATGATGAAAATTTTATGTAACGATGCACGTTCACACCGTCACTAAAAACTGACACCCTGAAGTTTTAAGTTTAAGAAGAATAACTAGTCAACATTTTAGTAAACATTGTAACTATCTTCAGGTAAACACTTCTTGTGTTGAAGATATTATCTATTCTATGCAGAGTTTACATGTACTACGTATAGGGTTAGATTTTCCGCACGGTTCCTTTGTGTCAATCGTAAGCAGATGACGTGTATACATTCAATTACGTGCCGCGACAAAAGTATGACACTTCCACAAGAGCGACAAGGCAAGAAATATGCTACCCGTGCTTTCGGTGTAAAGCGTTTGTGCCAACTCTATACGTAGTTTATGTATACTCTTTGATTCTATGGTTGAAGTTAAACTTCTTAACCTTTTCTTAGCACGGGAAATAAAGAGAAGAAGTATTAGTTTCTTGCGTGCGTAATAACTTTTTTTCATAGTGGTAAGTACATATTATTTGTAAACTTTAAAGGTAAGTAAACGAAATAATGGTTTTCAAACGGTAATGTTACGAGAAATTGTGTTTCGAAGTCAAGTGTGTTTATCGTTAATCCGCGCTTGAAATACATGAATAGCGGTCTTCTTGTGAGAAAAGGGTCCTCTTTCGAAGTGTCACACAAAACATACAGGGAGATGTTTATGGCTAAGAACACACGGAGCGATTTTCACCCGCACCCGCCGCGGTTGTGGAACTATGTTTTGACGTGACAACGTCTTATAAATTGGTTTGCCGGGTGACACTTCAAGAAACTGCGTTACGCTCCGCTCACGTTATGCGCTCACAACGAGAGCGAGTGAGAGGCACGCGTCCCTTCCACTCGGGCATGGTTAGCCCGCCTAAGAGCGAGAGAGACAGACATAAAAAGTGAAAGGCACGCGTCCCTTCCGTAAAATTATTTTACCACTCAAAGTCGTTGTCACGTAAAAGTTTCGCCCGTATACCTACTTTACAGGCAACCAATTTTTTTTTTAACTCACGAGACCGCTTATTTTCGCGGTTCCGCAGCCGACGCGGCCGGTGAGTGACGGGCTATGATCGCAAGACGCCAGGCTTATGATTGCTTGACGACCAAACTAACGCCAACCAACCGCAGAACGCGCGAGCGCAACCCGCTGAATATGTGGGCGAGGCGTCTAGACTACAGACCCGTGAACAAAATTTATGGGTCATATGAATCACCAGCAAACCTACGTAGGATGATAGAAAGGTAATAGTTTCAATACCTCTTCTAATCCATTATTCCGCAACGCCGTACAAAAATCATGCGACAAGGAGAAATTATCGAGGCTTGTAAGAGCCCGGCCTCTTCAAGTTGCACTCAGTTGGGCAGATTACAATACTCAATCGTTTTATTGCTAACATTATGGTACATTTGTTGGTCTTATTTAAACATACAGTAAGAAACAGTTTTCCATAGTGACAATGTGGTCAGACAGCTATTTAACCCTAACGCGTTCTAGTCATATCGAGATTTAGTCTTATATCTATTTAGTTAGACCCGCTATCTAGCCATATCGCGATTTAGTCCTAAAGCTCATATGACCCATACATTTTGTTGACGGGCCTGTAGTCTAGTCTTGAGTTGTGCTCTGCTTGTTATGTTATGCTTGTCATTTTTTAAATACATGTATATCTGCATTCTAAAAAAGCTGCGGGCCCGCAACAGCGGCAGTCGCGTGTGATAATCGCTCCGTGAGTTCTTAACCTAAATGTTGATGCTTTGTGCATTCACGCGAATAACACGAATTTTCCTCAAAACTTGATTCAATTGGAAGGTGAATTGAAGCTAAACTTAGGATATTCACGAATCTCTGCAGACAAGCTTATTTAGTAATCATATATAGAATCTTGCACGTTTGTCCGAGTAAGCTGTGTTCCATAGACGTATATAGACACAGCTAGAATGTTCATTGTTTGCTTCAGTGCGCTCATAAATTCCTCAAATTGTATAACGGAGATACAATTCTACTCAATTAAGGCCAGGTAATTCTGTCAAAGTAGGCATTTAACGCTGTCTTGTTCTCGCGACCGTCACCGACCGCGGAATCGGTGCCACAGTGCAGAAACAACATTAAAATATTGGACTATGTAATTTAAACTCATTTTTTGTTCAAGATTTGTTTATGTTTGTTTGTTTATGATTAGAGTTTTGTTGCTATATAAACGAAGAAATATTAAATTTATCTGTACTATTACTAGACGGTAGGTATACAAAACTCAACCTTTTCTTTTTTGGTCACATTATAAGGTGACAACGGCTTTTCCAATTTCATGCATCTTTTTAAAATGTTTCCTAATAATTTACAAGTTCCTAACAATTTTTTTCTATTTTTATCACTTACTGAGCATAATATTACAAAATGCTCACAGATCCAGGTAGAGCTTCAAACGCTAATTGAAAAAAAAACTGTTTTAGCCGATATTTTGGAAACTATCTGTTTTGACAATAATTGTAGAAAATAAAATTTTGCATCTTTTGTTGCTAGTAAACTTTTTTTGTAAAACTTACCGTTTACGATTTATAACCCATTTAATGATATGGTTGCGATGATGCCGATAATAGTGGATGAAAATGATGTGGTCTACGATGGAACTTGCTTCTCTAATAGAAACAAACACAGTGTACCTCGTAACCCCAAGGTTCGAACCTTCGACAAAAACCCACTCTGGCAATGAGTTCCACAGCTTAGTTGTTCTTATTACAAAAGTGGAGACCAAACTCTTCGTTCAACTCTTCATTCATGATGATGAACGGTGCTGTTTATTCGAGCAACGAGCAATATGATAGAATAACTTTAATTTAAAAACCCCGACTACAAAAAAAACTACACGTAAAAAAATATTACCTACTATCTAAGGACACGTTGGCGAATGAGACTAGTCTTAGAATATCTTAGTTACCAAAATCCATCCAGCCGTTTGGAAGATATGTGGAAATAAAAGTTTTACAAACATAAAGATACGCGCGAAAAACATAACCCTTCTTCCATTCCGGTAAAAAGAGACATGTTTATGCTACTGGGAACAGAATTCACATTATCATTAAATTGGACATAACAAATCGTAATCGGTAAGTTCGAAAAAAAAAGTTGACTGGCAACAAAAGATGGTAAATTTTATTTTCTACAATAATAATAGGCTTTATAACTTTTTCGGAATATCGGCCAAAAACGTTTTTTCGAGCTGGCGCTTGAAGCTCCACCTGGATTTGTTATTATTTTGTAATTTTATGCTCAGGAAATGATTCTAAACCTTAAATAAAAAATACGAATCGGAAATTTAGTACAGAGTTAAATTCTACGAGTAGTTTTACAGCCTAAAAGGCTTCGTATCAAATTTGTTCGAGTGTCTAAATATCCTTTTAAATGAGTTTTAAATGAACGAAGTTGAATTTTTAGGGATTCGTAGACAAATTTTAAAATATAACTTATGTCTGTCCATCCGTATGTGACAGCCATTTTTCTCCGAAACTATAAGAAGTATACTATTAAAACTTGTTAAGTACATGTATTCTATGAACAATATTAACATTTTCATACAAAAAAAGAAAAAACAATAAATTTTGGTGGTGTCACAAACTAAGAAAAGAAATTAAAAAAAATCTATCAAAATCATACGTGTATCTATGGATAGATGTTCAAAAATTGTATTGAAGTTCCTAACATTTTTTTTCTAAACTGAATAGTTTGCGCAAGAGTCTCTTTTAAAGTGGTAAAATCTGTATATGAGGACTTTTCTTCCAAGTACGAAGTACCTTACTACCAAAGAATTTACCTATACATAAATGATACCTAACTTGCATTTATATGCCATTTAGGTAAATTCTTTGGTAGTAAGGTACTTAGCATAGGATTTATATTAGGGGATTTACGCAGGGGATTTCTCCCCTCTCATTATTTCCTTATCCCGATCTCTGATTTGACGTACGAATATTTTACCGATACTTTTCTATTTTCCATTGCATCTGCATTGAATTTTTACTGATGTGTTATCGACGTCAGTTTTTGAGACCCCTATTGGTCTACAACATAAAGTAAACAGCGTACTAATTAGTATCAGCGTCTATTTGCAATTCAATGAAAACGGTATCAAAAATCAAGATCATAGCGTGCTTCACTAGTAATACCTACTGATATTGTTATACTGTGGCACTATGATCGTAATATTTAAAATTTATTGGTTGTCAAAATTGCAAAATCAAGCACAGGCCCGTCGTCCGTGAGCGCCGAAACGCGACTGATCAGGCCTGCCGAACGGCGCGCTATATATGTGGTAGATATTAAAACATAGTGAATAACTGATACTTTTTATCAAGTCAAACTCTGCGAATGCATCTATAACTTTTTAGTAGCTTTCGTTGAGTACAAAATTTAGTAAAAAATTCATTAGTTTAGTCATAAACTTGAAAAACTTTTTGAAAGGGGTAACTTTGGGATTTTTTTCTATCAAGTAAAATTCATTAAATCGTGTTATTGACTGCGAATTGCACTAGATAAGATCCTTAACTAATACATATATTTTTTTCAGAGTTTAATACACTATTTTAAAGGTCCTAAAGTTGTTTTAAAAATTCAAAATTACGGCCCACACGCCCTTAATGTCATTTCCAGCCAAAACGTGAAGGTAATTTTGAAGTGTAGGTAACTTCATTAGCAGCTTTGATTTTTGGAAGAGGAAAATCTTAAGGACCGCGTCAGTGACATGCTAATTTAGTAAAAATAGTAGTACCTAAAAGCTCAAAAATAAATCAATGTAACTCAAAGAAATAACTCAAAAAAATATCGATACGGGAATTATTTTTTAATAAAGCCTTTGTCACCATTGTATTTTGAAAATCTAAGGAATTTTGAGTAGCGTTTAATTGCTATCTCTAAAATTTGCTGTAATTTGTTGCGCTCTAACAGTCGGACACTGCATATCTTTATATATACATATATATATCTCTTTTGTGCGCGTGTTTGTCATTGAACTCCTCCTAAACAAAACATTTTTTACGTGGCATTGAGGCATTAATTGGCATCGTATGCGGTAAGTGGGTTAATTTCATTAGACTTTAATGTATAATTATCTTGATTTCATGATAACAATGAGCTAATTTTTGTGACAAATTTGCCACAAATGATATTTTTCATTCCACAATGTTTTCAAATCTAATAAAGTGTCAAACATCTAAAACTTACGATATCCATCATAATAATAGGTCTGTGGGTTTCACCCAACGGCATTAAATTAAAACCGACTCTACAGGTCTTTAATATTGTTTCCTTCACCCTCACTAAAACGAGATAGTTATATACTAAAACGTTTAGGTGTGAAAAGGGCGGAGTGATTCCCGGGGTGATTTTGAGGGCCACCAGCATCAGGACGGGTAATCCGAGGCTCATAAGGAATACGTAATAAAAGGACCTAAAAAGGATTAGTGATAAAATGTTTTTGTGAGCCGCTGTTTATTTTTTACTAGGCTACGTGGAGGGTTTTGTATTAAAATTAATTAGTATATAGAGATTTCTGGGAAGGAAAAAAAAACAACAATGATACCTACTGTACAAATATTTTTTTTTTTACATTTTTTGGTTTACAGAATGAAGACTCAAGTAGTGATAACTATAAAAAATCAACTTTAATTTAAAATTTAATTCAGGCACTCGACCATATTTCACAAGAAGCCAATCACTAAGTCATCGATGTATGTGAAAGTAAATTTTAGTTTTTTGTTCTTGTTTCAAAAACCACCAAACCGATTTCGATAAATAATAAAAAAAAACATTATATTGCTTTAACTTTTAACTATCCTTTTTCATAAGTTGAATCAAATTACACTATGCCACATAACATTACAAATTACACATAAATGCCATTTTTGTAGTGGTAGGACTCCTAGCAGAGACCGCCTGGGGAAGTGCCACAACTTTGCCAGTTATTCTACCGCCAAAAAGTAATGGGCAAACATTATTGTGTTCCGGTTTGAAGGGCAATGTTTCCAGAGAAATTACAGGGCTTAGAGATATAAGATCTTAGATCTCTGGGTGACGAGCGCAGTGCAGTGCTAGGCAATGATTTGGATTCTTCATGTTCAAATAACTGCGTGCCACTGCTGTTATGTGGCAGGCATGTTGCTTACTCAGGCACATACATGCCCTGCTCGTTTCGTCACTTTTTATTTAAAAAAAATTTTTTTCGTGAATGTCACTTGACTTGGTAAACAGTTTACTGGAAAAAACATAATTATATTTGGAATACAAACATTACCTACACGATTTTACAATTCCTGACTGTAACTTTACTCACGATCTCGCAGTTTCATAAAACTTCTAAGATAAATTCCAAGCACCCCCAGCGGTTCGAAAGAATCTCGGTCCCGTTTTCGTTCCCATCCTATCCCCCTTTTGTCCCCTTCCTGTCCCATGGCATTAACATACAGGAAACAAAAGCTTTGCGTAAATTAATGTATTTAAATGATCCGACCCCAGCCGTATCGACGGAATTTCGTAGAAATGAATACTTTAAATACCTTTATGGGTACCCATTTGTCATACAGCTTATCCGGGAGTTGGGACGGTTTGCCCACAACTAAATTGATTGTGCCGTGCGTGTGAGGTCGCTTAACGACATTTACGTGGAGAACAGCTGCCACTCAAGTCCTCCGGCGAAATTATTGCACTATTATACAATGGCTTTGGTTGTGATTGTCGAATACGCCAGTGGCGCCACTCATCATTGGTTTTGATTTGTAATTTGGACTCTATACATAACGTAAATTTTCTTAAAAGCGTCAATATTGTGAAAAAGTGTTTGCACAAAGTTTGTTAAAGAGAATTTGAACATTTTTTTTTAATATAGTGACGACACGGCGAGACCATGTGCTTGATGGTAAGCAACATGGCTGCCACATAACAGCACAATGATACGCAGCTATTGAAACATGAAGAGTCCAAATCACCTCCAGGCCGCGTGGTTCGACAGCGTAGTTCGATCAATCGGACCACGTGAACTTTTTTTTCCAGTTGGTTCGATTTTAGAATCGCACTACGTGAACTGCTAATTTTTGGGACCTCGTGGTTCGACTCCATTGTCGAACCACTATGACAAGTTCATCTGGTTCAATTCATCGAAGTATACTCACAGGCACAATTAACTCGGACTAAGAAAACTTGGGATTAAGTATGTGCCTATTTGTGGTTTTGAAGACGGATTATTTTTTTTGTACAAAAAGAGCTTATTAATGTTAGTTACTGTATATAAAGTTATAATGTCCTTGGAAACGTTACGAAGTATAGTAAAAATGTAACATGGTTAAATGAAGATTAAAATAAATATGCTTATTGTGTTGTTGTATTTATCTAAGTTTAGCAATTTTACAAGGGTTGACTAAGTTCGATTAACCGAACCTATTGAAAAAAGTCCACATAGTCAGATAAATCGAACTATCAGGAGTCTTAAAAAACACATGGTTCTATTGATCGAACCAGCTGGAAAAAAAAGTTCACGTGGTTCGACTGATCGAACTATCAGGAATCTCAAAAGCACATGGTTCGACTGATGGAACCAACAGGAAAAAAAAGTTCACGTGGTCCGATTGATCGAACTACGCAGTCGAACCACGTGGCCTGGAGGCCAAATCATTACCTAACACTGCACTGCGCTCGTCACCCAGAGATCTAAGATCTTATATCTCTAAGCCCTGTAATTTCTCTGGAAACATTGCACTTCAAACCGGAACACAGTAATGTTTGCACATTACTGCTTGGCGGTAGAATAGCTGGCAAAGGTGTGGTACTTCCCCAGGCGGACTCTGCCAAGTGTCCTACCACTACATATCTCTCTATATCTCTAAGCTATCTATCATAATTTCTCTCGAAACATTGCCCTTCAAATGTAAAAGTACTTGTTTTTTGTGTTTCAATATCATAAGCATCATCACCCTATTCGTCTACTGGCAATAGGACTCTCCTATGAAACGCATACTCAGCCCCATATTCAACTTTTCTTATCCTGCCACTACCTACTACAACTACTACTGCAAATACTACTACATACTACAAATACTACTGCTATATACCTGCTGTCTTTCGTAATTACGTCACTCATAATAAGTAGATAAATTTCATCATCATCTCATCTGCAGCCTGCAGACGTCCACTGCTGGACATAGGCCTCCCCCAATGATTTCCACAATGACCGATCTTGTGCCGCCTCCATCCACCGACTTCCCGCGACCGAGACAATATCATCGGTCCATCGTGTGGGGGGCCGTCCTACGCTGCGTCTGCCGGTTCGTGGTCGCCATTCGAGAACCTTTACTCCCCAGCGGTTATCGGTTCTGCGAGATATATGGCCTGCCCATTGCCACTTCAACTTGCTAATTTTAAGAGCTATGTCGGTGACCTTCGTTCTTCTGCGGATTTCCTCGTTTCGGATTTTGTCACGCAGTGAAATTCCGAGCATAGCTCTCTCCATTGCCCGTTGCGCAACTTTGAGCTTGCATATCATGCCAATAGTTAGCGACCACGTCTCAGTACCATATGTCATCACTGGCAACACACACTGATTATAGACTTTCGTCTTGAGGGTTTGTGGTATTTCTGACGAGAAGATGTGACGCAATTTCCCAAACGCTGCCCATCCGAGTTGGATTCGTCGGCTGACCTCCTTGTCAAAGTTTGACCTGCCTAATTGGATCATCTGACCCAAATACACATAATGGTCTACAACTTCGATACTGTCGTTTCCAACATGGACCGGTACGGGTGCAACATGGGCATTTGACATGATTTTTGTCTTACCCATGTTCATTTTAGCCCTACCTGTTGGGAGACAGCATTGAGGTCTCTGAGCATTGAGCCAAGGTCATCTAGCGATTCAGCCATAATGACTATATCGTCGGCAAATCGAAGGTGAGTGATGTATTTGCCATTAATGTTGATACCATATCCGTTCCAGTTTAAAAGCTTAAAATATCCTCCAATGCAGAGGTGAACAGTTTCGAGAGATAACGTCTCCCTGTCTCACCCTTTTGCATTTGGATCGGATTTGTGCTTTGGTCCTGAAGACGGATAGACATGGTGGCTTTGTTGTATAAACACTTCAACACTTCGATATACCTATAGTCGATTTGGCACCGCTGTAACGACCGTAACACTGCCCAGGTCTCGACTGAATCGAAGGCTTTCTCGTAGTCCACAAACGCTAGACAGAGCGGCCGATTATACTCTTCCGTCTTCTGTATAATCTGCCGAAGCGTGTGGATGTGGTCTACGGTACTAAACCCTTTCCGGAACCCGGCTTGTTCGGGAGGTTGAAAGTCGTCAAGCCTACGAGCGAGACGATTTGTTACTACTCTCGAAAACAGCTTATAGACGTGGCTCAGCAGCGCAATGGGCCTGTAGTTCTTCAGGAGGGTATTGTCACCCTTCCACCCTTCTTAAAGAACAGCACCACCACACTTTTGCTCCACGCCTCTGGCGTTGTACTCTCAAGGATGACGGAATTAAATAACTTCTGAAGGACTTTAAGTACTGGTGTTCCACCCGCTTTCAGAAGTTCTGTCGTGATTCCGTCTTCCCCCGGTGCCTTGTTGTTCTTAAGCTGTTTGAGAGCCGCTCGTATCTCGTACAGACTTACGTCCGGAATGTCTTCTGTGTAGTGTCGGGTCAGACGGGCTCTAGCATCACTAATGCTAGGAGTAGGGCTCTGCGACGAGGTGTACAGCTCTCCATAGAACTTCTCGAGCTCTCTCAAAATCTCTGGCTTAGATGAGACAATTCCGGCACTATCAGTTTTCAGCTTTGTCAACTGGCTTTGTCCAATTGACAGATCTCTTGCGAATACTTTGGAGCCCTTATTTTTTGTATCGCATTTTTAATACAGTTTGTATTAAAACTACGCAAATCGTATCGAATCGATTTGGAGATCTGTCTATTAAGCGAGCCATATTTTGACATGTCCACTGAAGATTGCAGTCTCATGTCATTCCGTTCTGCCATGAGTTTGAGAGTATGCTCAGATAATTTCTGAGTTCTATCTTTGCGGCGTGTCTTCAGAAATTTAGACCCAACCGCATGAATAGTTTCCACCAGCCCATTATTCAGCTCATCCACTGTTTCGCATTCGGCCAGGCATTCAAAGCGATTTCGGAGTTCTAACTGAAAGCTCTCGGGTTTTGAATTTGGTCCGGGTTCGGACGAAGAGTAGACTTCATCAGACGAGACCTCTCAAGCTTAACGTCGATATTCAATGAGCATCTCACCAATCGGTGATCGCTGCCAGTTTTGACACTATTGATCACTGAGACATCATTGAATATTTGCTTCCTGGTCGCCATAATGAAGTCCATTTCAAACTTGTATCCGCCGGGATGCAGCCATGTCCATTTCCTGGACGCCCGCTTCTTAAAGAAGGAGTTCATCGCAAAGAGTCCTCCTTCTCCATGAAGTCGGCCAATCGCTGACCTCTACGGTTCCGGTGTCCAAATCCAAATGGCCCCACTCTCAGTTCATCGCCGTTCCTTGTGCCTAACCGCGCGTTGAAGTCTCCCATCACAACCGTGAAGTGTGTTTTCGAGGCACGCATGGCATTTGAAATATCATCATACATGACCTCCACTTCGTCGTCCGAACGGTTCGAGTGTGGGGCGTATACCTGTATCACCTTCAATGAATACCTTTTCGTGATTCTAAGTACAAGGTATACCACCCGGTTCGAAACGCTTTCGATCTTCACGACGTTATTGACGAGAGACTTGTGGACGAGAAACCCGACACCATGTTGGGACTGCTGGTCGCCCTCCCGGTAGTAAAACAAGTTGCCGGAATTGAGAATTATCGTGTCCTCACCCTCTCTTCGGACTTCTGATAATCCTATAATATCCCATCGCAACTTGCTGACCACCTCTTCCAGCTCGATCAACTTCTCGTCAGTCCTCAATGTGCGTGCGTTGTATGTTGCCAGGTCCAGAGATCGTCGGGGTTGGTAGCCAAATCGCTGCCGGAGATTCTTAGCACCCCTGCTCCGCCGTTACCATGGCAGCTACCTTTGCCAGGGATAGCGAAGCCGCCGGGGACTGGGGCCGTCTGTTGGGGTATTTGTCATAGGGGGGGGATTTGCCAATAATCACCCTGCTTGGCAAGCTTCTGGGTGATCGCAGTATTATTGGTGTAAGAACGTCAGGTAGACGCTGATGCCCATCACCTGGTTTATCCCTTAGTCGCCTTTTACGACATCCACGGGAGGAGAGGAAGGGGTCTTATTCTATCGCCGGAGCCCCCACGGCCAATAAATTTATCATGGATTAATTTTCCAACTTCTTTGATCATAGATTATGATTTATTTACGACAACAAACTCCTTTCTCACATACACAGGTATTTTTATAATACTACTAGCGGCCCGTCCGGCTTCGCTCGGATATTGTCACATAAAGCCCATTAATCGAAACATAAACTATCCTATCTTTTAAGTTGGATCAATCTACACACGGTATCCAAATTTCATTAAAATCGGTTAAGTAGTTTAGGAGTCCATCGCGGACAAACATCGTGACAGGAGATTCATATATACTAAGATCGACTGTACAAATACACCACATTTACCCACGTTTTCATTATAAACTAGTAATACTCCGCTGTTTTATCCATATAGTTTCAGATCCTGTGTTTTTTTCTAAAAAACTAACACATATACTATTCATACTATAATGTATCTCTCTATCAAATTGCATTTTTGCAAATCACCAACTTTCATCGATACAAACTTTCCCAACAGATAAATAAATATTGGTGGATATTTTTTGCACAAAACTATTTTAACCCCAAACTACAAAAAAATTTACTCCTGACACCAAATAGTCGATATTATTGGTACTTATGTATGTAATTGTAAATATACTCGTATACTTGTCAAACACATAAAATCCTAAGTATAAAATAAAATTTTGCTCAAAGAAATATTTGTCTCAAAGGGAATTGAGCCGGCTCAACAGTCTAACAACCAAAACATAACGTGAAATTTTCATTATTTACTCAAGACCTTCGGTAGCCAAAAACTATTAAATCGTTAAGTGAAATGAAATCGCCGAAAGAATTTCCGACATCTGTGACGTTTGAATAAATCAAATAAAGCAAACTCATACGGAGTACGTTTTGGAAAAAAGGCGGTAGTTTGGTAAGATTTTGATCAAACGAAAACACAAACAAACAGGCACACGAAGCGAAATTTTGTATGATTTGTGCTTTGTATGGAATCCTACTGAAAATAAAATGTTAGTTCACGAGAGAAAAGCCGTAGTCTAGTCAAACATAAGCCTGAAAAATATGCCCGTCCTCTCAGAGGGTAGTTATGTATGGTTGAGGAATGGTTATGCTCTGTTGGGATAAGTGAGCCGAGCATTTAAGTATTGTTCGTGGTAGGTCACTCGAGTAACGACCCGTGGGCCGTGACTAGCACGGAATAGAGATGTGCTGCAAATTAATGAAAACAAAAAAAATATATATATATATATATAACTAGCTGACCCTGCTCTCAAATTTAGAACAAAATTAATTAGCAAAGGTTTATAATGACGCAATCTGTCACGGACTTCAGCACACGTCAACCCACACAACGAAAGCTCTAAATATTTTTTTGCCCGTTTTTGTTACATTCTTCAATCATACTCTGCTCCTATTGGTAGTAGCGTAATGTTATATAGTTTATAGCTTTCCTCGATAAATGAACTATCTAACAGAAAAAGAGTCTTTTTATTCGGACCTGTAGTTCCCGACATCCTAGCGTTCAAACAAACAAACCCTTCAGCTCTATAATTTTAGAATAAGTAAGTAGATTAAACATTTTAAAAAGACCCTAAGGCCATTGTTTCAAGTTATATGTCACACGTTTTGCAATTAAAACAAAAACGCATTGTTCATCTTAGATATTTTACGTAGCTAACAAAATAACTTTTAAGATAGACACTCTCGAGTAAATTATCTTTCAAACAAAACACAGAATCAAATTAGTTCATCCATTCTGCTGTGATTCCTGAGACAGACGCGCAATCCTGTAACTATGTTTGACAAATATTTACAGAACATAAATAAATGCACAAATAATAACATTATACAAATAACAAGAACAAAATTGAAAATTTTGATTAACCCCCGACTACCTCAGATTTGTTATCTGTACAAGATTTACTAGTCAAGCCATTTTATTTGATACCCATATTAAGGGAGTTGTGAAAAAAGACATGTAAGTATTTCGCCATTTTGTGGAAGCGGCCATCTTGGATTTGAAATTTGTCATAGTGCAATGTATTCTACTAGTCAAGCCCTTTTATTTGATACCCATATTGAGGTACTTTCTGAAGAAATATTTTGTCCGCCATTTTGTGGCGGCGGCCATCTTGAGTCGATAGTAACCAAACATAACTAAGAACATCCGCACGGATATTAACTTTCAAATAAAAAAAACGCATCGAAATCGGCCCATCCGTTTGAGCTCTCTACGGTGCCACAGACAGACACACACACAGACAGACAGACAGACAGACAAACAGACAGACAGACAGACAGACAGACAGACAGACAGACAGACAGACAGACAGACAGACAGACAGACAGACAGACAGACAGACAGACAGACAGACAGACAGGCAGACAGACATACAGACAGACAGACATCGACGTCAAACTTATAACACCACTTTTTTTGGTCGGGGGTTATAAATAACCAATGATAATGCAAATACAGGGAATAAAATCGAAAGACTAATATACGAAAAAGATTTATTTATCTGAGTTTTGTAGGAATTTAAGCTCTGTGCACGGTTTATACCGTGCACAGAGCTTAAGTTTTTTTAAGGTCCGTTTTTGGGGACCGAGTCACCTTCGTCCGTGGGGAAGCACCTACATATAGAAACCCCGCACGTGGTCCCTGGGTGGTGCTAATCAGGTGACAAACTACCGGTGGTAGGCCTCGGCCGTGGTTGGTTACCACCCACTAGATTAAGTCACGACGCCAAGCGGCCTAGCCGTGTTCCGTTGTGTAGTCTAGTGACACCATTAGGGGAAAACGGGTCAGAACAGTTGCTGCATAACTACAAGACCGGTCTGTCACACACCAATACTGTACATCGGGAAGCTAGTCATGGAGGGTAGCGGGATCCGAGGCACGGTTGCCGCGACCGACCGCAGATAGTTGGGGGCCCAAGTAGTGAGCTAGCCACTCATGAAAGGCTGCCCCGCCATCTAGCGAAAAATCCCGGGATGCGCTATCCTGCCGGTTGGCGACCGGATGACAAGGCCAGATAGACATCCCCGGGGGGGCTCGGGCGTCCCCGCAGTCTCCAGGCTAGCTCCCCACTGGTGTATTCGTGTTGTGTGTTGTGACTAATGGTCAGTAGTGTGCGGCCTCGTTCTACTTCCGTTTTTCCCACCGATCTCTCCCAAAACCAAAATGAAGAAAGCATATAAAAGAAACAATGTTAAAGAGCGGCTGCACGCCTTGTCGATTAAAGTGCACCTCACGAATATCCGAGGTCTGCACTCAAATCTCACAGCAGTCCACCATCACCTCGAGACTGAGCAGCCGTCGCTCTTGTTTCTTACGGAGACGCAGATAGGTTGTCCGTCGGATGTGGCGTACCTAACGTATCCAGGTTACACCCTGGAGCACAAATTTCGGCCCCGTGCTGGAGTGTGCCTGTACGCCCGTGACGACATCTGCTGTCGGCGTCTCCGTAACTTAGAGGACACAAGATTCTCCGTCCTTTGGGTATTGATAGACACAGGCATAGACAAAATTCTCTACGCCTGTGTATATCGATCGCACAGCGGTGACCAGGAGACAACTAGGCTTATGGATTATTTAAGTGAGGCGGCGGACGCGGCTCAACAGAAGTACCCTTCAGCCCAATTAGTGTTACTGGGGGATTTTAACGGCCATCATAAGGAATGGCTGTACCCATACCGGGACACTGACCACGCTGGGCAGGAAACGAGAAAGCTAGCTTTATCGTTAGACCTAACCCAGCTGGTCCAAGAGGCCACAAGAGTACCCGACGTTGAGTCGCATACACCTTATTGCTTAGACCTCCTGCTGACAACAGATCCAGACCGTTATTCCGTGGTGGTATCTTCGCCGTTAGGCAGCTCCGACCACTGTCTGGTGAAGTCAGTATCTGTCTACCATCCGCCTGACCCCAGCCCTAGAGGCAACCGGCGGATGTGGCGATACAAGTCAGCAGATTGGGATGAGATGCGCTCTTTCTTTGCATCTTACCCATGGCAGCCATTGTGCTTCACTTCTGGTGATCCCTCAGTCTGCGCGGATGCTGTGACTAATGTAATACGAACGGCTATGGAATATTTCATTCCATACTCCGACGTCACATTATCCAGCAAAGCTCGCCCTTGGTTTGGTTCTCAGTGTAAAAGTGCTGAAGCAGTTAAACATGAGACCTACCTAGCTTGGGTTGATGCTCGACAGCGTAGGGCAAAGGATATACACCAGAAGAAGAAAGCGTTCAACAAGGCTGCTAAGGCATGCAAAAAGGTTTTTCAGAGGGCTCGTTTTGACCATGTTAGTCGAATAGGGAACAAACTAGCTTCGTACCCTGCGGGCAGCAAAGCGTTTTGGTCCCTAGCTAAATCGGTCGAATCGAACTTCTGCCGCCCCTCACTGCCTCCAATGCTGAAACCTGATGGGACACTGGCTCACACCGCAATGGAGAAGGCAAACTTGTTTGCATCTCAGTTTGCGGAATCTTCGCGTCTAGATGCTGGTAGCGCGACACCTCCTACTTCACCTGGCTGTCCGACTTCTATGTCAGAAATACATATTCGCCAAATGGAGGTTCGCAAAGTGCTGCGCAATCTGGACGTGAATATGGCTAGTGGCCCAGATGGTGTTCCTGCCGTAGTGTTGAAGGCTTGTGCGCCTGAGTTGTCTCCAATACTGACGCGCCTGTATAGACTCTCTCTCGAAACTGGGCAAGTACCGAAGTCTTGGAAGCTTGCCAACGTGCAACCAGTACCCAAGAAAGGTAGTCGTGCTGACCCTGCCAACTACAGGCCAATCTCGGTCACGTCCATACTCTGCAAGACTATGGAACGTGTCTTAAACCACAGGCTCCTGGCGTACCTAGAATCGAACGATCTCCTCAGTGACCGGCAATACGGGTTTCGCCGAAACCGGTCCACCGGGGATATTCTAGCGTACGTCACTCACATCTGGAGTGAAGCTATCGAGAAGCACGGGGAAGCACTTGCAGTCTCCTGGATATCTCGAAGGCTTTCGACAGGGTTTGGCACGATGGCCTTTTAAGCAAGCTTTCAGCTTATGGTTTGTCTCCAGGTTTTATAACGTGGATATCGGACTTTTGAGGATCGATCCATACGAGTGGTCATTGATGGCTGCTCGTCGGATCAAATGGCTATTAATGCTGGAGTCCCTCAAGGGTCGGTGCTCTCTGCGACACTCTTTCTGCTACATATCAACGATCTGTTGAAGCCCGGTATCTTTGGGTACGCAGATGATAGCACCGTTGTAGAGAGCTACATATCGAGCGCGAGAGCCAATAGGCAACAAACTCAGGTACTGAGAGAGTTTGATCGAGCGTTTAAACTTGACCCTTGAGGCAGTCTCTAAATGGGGCGATGCCAATCTGGTCAGGTTTAACGAGGGAAAGACGCAGGCGTGTCTGTTCTCCGCAAAAAGGAGTCCTTTCCAACAGACTCCTACTTTTCGTGGTGTATCCGTGCCGGTATCCGACCATCTCGAGCTGTTGGGCGTTACTTTGTCATCGACTCTCAACTTTGGCTCGTATATCGAATCTAAGGCTAAATTAGCTGCCAAAAACTAGGTGTCCTCTCAAAGGTGCGAAGGTACTTCAAGTCTGAACAGTTGCTCACGTTATACCAAGCACAGATTCGCTCCTGTGGAGTACTGCTCGCACCTTTGGGATGGATCGGCTAAGTATCAGCTGGAAGCTCTGGAATCGATCGAGAGACGTGCCAAAAGGCTCATAGGCAATGACATTCTCGTGCGAAAAAGACTGCAAAGTCTAGAACATCGCCGGAAAATTGCCAGCTTATCGGTTTTTTATCGGATACACTTCGGAGAGTGTGCGACTGATTTGTGCGATCTAATACCACCTTGCCCTTTTTTCTACCGGAATGCTCGTAGCTCGAAAAAGCGACATCGTTTCATGGTTGATGTTCCAAAGACACGAACGAAGAGATTTGACTCTACTTTTGTGATAAGAACGTCTAGGCTGTGGAATACGTTGCCTGAGAGGGTTTTTCCCGATAGTTACAATCTTTGTGTCTTCAAATCGAGAGTGAATCGGTTTCTTCTAGGTAAACACGCTTCATCGTAGGCCGCATCATCGTTTAACATCAGGCGAGATGGCGGTCAAGTGTAAACCTATAAAAGTTAAAAAAAAAAAAAACCGATCGCAACATGATTTAAAACCCCTTTGAACGATTTAAATAGAAAACTCTTAAGAATGTTACCGTGTATGAAGTATAAATCTATACTAATATTATAAAGCTGAAGAGTTTGTTTGTTTGAACGCTAGGATCTCGAGAAGTGCTGGTCCGAATTGAAATATTAATTTTCTGTTGGATAGTCCATTTATCGAGGAAGGCTATAGAAAATAACGCTACTTCCATTTTGAGAGTTTTCGTACGTGTCTAAGATTGCGTCATTGAATACCACAGATTACATACCTCTTGAATATAAAATCTTTGCTAATCTCTGAGTTGGTACGACCAATTTCCGACAGGGGGGCGTAGCAGGTAGCTGAAGAGGTGTCTTGTTTGAAAGCGATATTGTATATGTACGGGATCCTGATGAGTGTATAAATGTACCACGGGCGACGCCGGGGCGGGCATCTAGTGCGAAATAAAATTACTCGTATTTATATATTTCGACAAAACGTAGGTAACTTTTTTATTCCGAAAAAAAAGTTCCTTAGAAAATTATCCTTCTCTAAGTTCTACGCGGACAAAGACGAATACAAATACAAATAAACAATAATGAATAAACATCCACATATACAATAACATAACATATAACATAATATACAATAAATATTTACTTTCATTTTCAGATTCACCCATATTTTTTTAATTCACAGACAACGACACTGACTCAATAGGAGTGCAACTACAAACATACATAATAAAGACGTACAAATAAACAAAAAAAAACAGTACCTCGGAAGAGAACTGGTTCCCACAAACACAGGGTATCCTAGTGTGGGAGCCAGGGGAATGAAATTATCTCATTAGTACCATCTGCATGTTGTTGACGTGATTGTTGATCGTTGAGTTGCCAATACTGTCTACATTCAAGTACTTGTCATGAAATAAACGTAATATACGCAATGTATGAATAAACGTACGTAACATAATTATTATATTATATCCTAAATCCTAATTTTTTATAATTTTTTTTTTATTAGTTTACAATTATTGTCTTTTATTAATTTTATTATTAATCACTGTTAATAATCAATTGTCAATCAGCATGCATTAGTTATATTGTTTTTTTGGAAATTAATGTACATTGTTGTCTGATCATGCAATAAACATTTTTATGATTAAAAAAAAAAAAAATATATACAAATACAAAAATCTTTATTGCTGTTTGCAGGTAAGATAAGATGACAGATAATAGTATTATTATAAAACTAGCAGCGGCCCACGGTTTTACACGCTGAATTCCTATTCCCCGTAATTTTCCCGCGTTAACAAGTACCAACTATTCCAGACTTTAATATAATTGTGTTCTAAATATGAACCATTATGCCGTTTCATTAAGGGTATTCAAGATACCAAACACAAAAGTGAATACCGTTTTTGCAGACCGACACCCTCACACGCTTCTTCCACTAATTTATACTAGAGTTATAAAATGTATCCCAAAACTACTCACAGATAATTTGCATACAATGAAAAGGAAACTAAAAACTTGGCTACATACTTTAGATTACAGGAATACCGAAAATTTTATCAACTCCCAAATGAATCTTCCTACTCAAGGTTGCGTTTAAATTCCCCAGACACATCACTCACATTCACATTCACTAACATTCACTCTACTCATCCAAACAAACAGACACAACACACACACGCGCACACTATTACTTACAAAAGTGCATACCTACGCTAATTTTTAATTTTTAAAATCTAACAATATCCTTATTTTTATCCCGATACAACATTACAAACCAAATTATCGTCTTTATTAGTTTTTGTCTATTTGTTCTGTTTTGTATAGATTACCCCAATGTAACTTGAGCTCTGAAATGTCTGATAAAGGTACCCACGACACGGGCCCAGAGCCTAGTGTGGGGCCATTGTATAAATCCTTAAATGTAATCTGTTTTTGTACAAAATAAAGTGTTTAAAGTGTTTCGACGTGGTTGAGCACTAACATCTATACTTTCGCATTGATCACTGTAGGATATACCTTAAAAATTACGTACAGTCACTCACAGTCATGAAGGTATACGAATACGATTTAAAGTACAAATACAAAATAACTATACAAAACGTGCATCTCTAAAACAGAATTAGGGCTAACGCAAGACTATTCATTCTTAGCGGAAACTAGTAGGATTTTACTGTTTTCTCCATATTCTTATATCTTATAGGTATGTTCTGTATTTTCCGCAATATTTGGCGAAGAGATTTTGAGTATGATTTATATTGATATGTTGATGTTATTTCGTGGATTTTGCGTTTACTTATAATGTGTCAACGAAAATAAGAAACCATATAAGCCGATTTCCACAAATACTTTTCTAAGTTAGTACATATACTATCCCTAAACACTCTATATCTAGGTATACTAATAATATAAAGCTGAAGAGTTTATAGTCACTATTCAATAGTCAAGTCAATTAAAAGTCAATTAAATACATTTATAAATACATATCTATGCTATGTGACCTTCATGAGGGATTGCAGAAAAAGAGTTATAGTAGTAGTAAAAAAAAAAACTTAAAATGCGATACAACGACAGATGTTTTGTACTGGAATGGAACTCGCTGTTTGCTGTGCGCTGCTGCAGCAGAATTCTATATTATGCATGTTATATGTTAAGCTTGTAATCTCAGTAAGAGAATTTATTGTAATTCAATTGAGATTAATAAATATTCTTAAACCTCAAGTCAATATAGTTTATAGTAAATAGTCAATTTATCGAGGAATGTTATGGGCTACATATCCATGTATAACAATACGCTACTAACAATAGGAGAGGAGCATGAATGAAGAATGTAACTAAAATGAAAAAATATTCCTTTTTGAGAGCTTTCTTTGCGTGCGCTGACGTGCGTTGAAGTCCGTGACAACAAGTGTGTCTGTCTATTTTACAGTTGCGACATTATAACCTTCTTCATGCTGTTCAAATCGCGGATAAACAACGCGCTCAAGTTATACAACCTGGTGCATTTACCCCCAACAATATTTTAACAGTCCATTCTAACACTGATGTAGACTTCATCACCCAAGGTCCCCTCAGCACGGTAGATCACGAGATAATTCGAGTCAAAATTTGACGTAAAATTCCCACCAAATCACCAGCTTCAACCCTAACGCATGTACAGCTGACTAACGACCTTGCCGCTGATGCCGGGACGTTGTACAAAAATCCGTGAAAAGATCTGGCCATTAGGGGTAAGTCAGTAGGGCTATCTTTAGCACTCAAGCATCACGTGTATATCCAACAGTGAAAGAATTTTAAAAATTAGTCAAGCTTTGCCTGGGGTTAACGTGTGCAAACAAAAAACCTCTTCAGCTTTGTAATATTACTAGCGGCCCGTTCCGGCTTCACTCGGATATCTTGATATTTACAAGGTGTTGCAGAAAGGTGCAACAATATTTATGGTGGTTCATCTACATTAAGTTTTGAATCATATATGTGAAAAAATTAGACATGAAAGCTTAATTTTTTTTCATATTTTATTTTTTACTTCTGCCATGCGGTCTTAAGCGAACACATTCTTTTTTAGGTTCTTGATTACATTGACATTCAGAGTTTGTAAAAAATACTCTAAGGGAGTAAAGTCCACATTAAAGCTTAGGGTAAGCCACAAGTTATCTCGTGAGGCGCAGGTAGTTAAATTAATATAAAATAAAAAATTAAATTAGTTTCGGAATGATATTGCTAATTATTTACCATCCTAGGATATTATCAAGTTTGTTTTTTTTATTTTATTGGACATAGCCTTTACGAACATAACTAAATTATGAAAAAACTAATATATTCGTATTGTAGTTACCAAATATGAGAAAGATTTTTGAAGTAACAGCACACTTAGCCGTATTGAGCACTTTTTCATAGAGGAAAATTTTACAGATTCACGTCACGGACATGCGTAGTCGGAGTGGCGGTATATTTTACTATTCTATACATATAAAAAATTATGTTTGTCTGTATGTCCTATAGAATCGTAAACTATGCATTTGATCTTTACGGCTATAAGCTTACGGCATTACGATTTACGGCGCTCGACACTCTGAGATATAAGATATTTTACCTCCAGAGTTTCAGATATTACCCGGTACAAGCACTAAATCAAAAAAAATGTTGTTTGTTGTTGGTATCATATATCCTACTAACATTGTAAATACCAATGTTTGGATGAATGGATCAGGTTGTAATTTGAAATACAGTTAGATTATATTTTGGAATAACACGTAGGCTTAGGCTACTTTTATCTCGATAAACGACGGGTACAGGAACTGTGCGGGTAAAACTGCGGGGCACTGCTGGTACTTTTGTATGGATTTGGTGTAAAACTGTTAATTGGAAAAATAGAAATAGATACTCCAACTTCATTAATTTCTTTTTATTATGACATGGTAAAAACCTTTCTACAACAAGACGAAAGTAACGGTTACAAAGTGCACGCTATGAATTTAGAAATGCAAAGTGAGTGGTTAACCATAGGTGAGTTCTGTATCCCATTAGCTCTAAAGTGGCGCACCTTGATCTATGACTGGTCTCCTGCCTTATTAAAATTTTATCTAAATGCATTCCAAATGACCCTCCTGACCAGAGTAACTTGGTAAGGTGGGAAAAGCCTCTGAAAAATGTTGCTATACTTGTGGAGAGGCGATATGTACAGCAAGGCACATATTGGTGGGATGCAAGGTGCTCCTTAATGGGGGTCATTATTCACGGCGTCATGACAGAGTACTTGAAATCATACGTGAAGCCATGAGCCTTTCAGTAGCTAGAGCCCAAAAGGGATTGACGACAAACAAAAGACAAATCAACTTTGTAAAAGCAGGCTCAACTTCAAACTCCAGGAACAAGCCTTACTCAATCCTGGGTACAGCACCTGATTGGACTATTTTAATGGACACGTATGAAAAGCACTACAAAATCCCAGAGGATGTGGGTGTTTCGTCATCCAGACCGGACATTTTCCTTTTTCTAGAGCTACGAAACGCATAGTCCTTGTAGAACTTACCGTACCGTGGGAAACTAATATACCTAAAGACCACGCGATGAAACAAAATAAGTATTACGACCTCCTAAACGAATTAACAAAAAACGGCTATGTAGTTAGTTTATACGCTGTAGAAGTGGGAGCGAGTGGTATACCAGCAAAATCTCTCTATAACCTACTGAAAGACCTTGGCTTATCCAGAAGTGCAGTAAGTTCTATACTAGAACGAGTATCTAAAGCTGCACTAGTAGGCTCATATCAGATTTGGCTGGGCAGGGAGAGAAAAAACGAGTGGTGAAGGTGAGTGTTGATGTACGTCAGAAAGGGGCCCCTTAAACCTACGCCTGAGTCACAAGTCTCGGGAACTACTCGAGTTTTTCTCTCTCTGTCACACGATGGACCCGGCACCCGCACGGTGAATCCATGGAATGCTAAGAAGATCGTCTCTATTTCGTATTTTTTTTTGGGAACCTACCATTTAAAACGCCTATTTTTTTCCTAATTTGCTTTATCATAATAAATGTAGCATAAAAATAGTGTTATAATGTAACTTTTACATATATAAGTTTTTGGCATAATGTGTTTAAGCATAACAATTTATTGTGCTACATTCAATTGGACTATTAATGAGAAGCATGAAGGTCTCTAGGCATTTTTTTATTTATTTGTTGTGCTACTAGATATAGATCTAGTTTACACAGGACCCAGATCCGATTCTGAGCACCTCAACTCCACGGACTCCTTCGAACGGAAGTTGTTGTGTGTAAGCCAAAAAAGTTTTCTGTTCTGAGTTTGTAAGACCAATTTTCGACAAGTAGCATAGCAACGTGCGCAGGGCACAGCTAGTATGTGGTATAGGCTGAAATGTTTACCTTTACCTTTAGTAGGAGATCCCACTATACAACGACCTTTACCGAGCTGATTATTGGATGAAAAGTGTTTTATATGTAATTTAATATGTCAACAAATATATTGCAAATTGGTTGCCTAAAAAATTTCAGTCCAGAATATGATTTATTATCAATTTTTTTTTTATATTTCACTTAAATTGATTGAATTTTAGAAAAAAACTATTTAACATAATTTATTATTTTGGCTATACTCAGTGTTTACGAAATATCATTACGAAATTCAACCCCTAAGGATGTAAAAAACGGGATGGAAGTTTGGATGAAATATTTTATTCCTTAAACGTATTCGCACAAATGGAGCATGATCAAAATAATGAATTATGTATTACAGTATTTTTCAAAACTCAACCTCCAAATGGGTGAACTATGGGATGAAAGTTTGTTTGAAACTTTTTATTGTTTGAAAATATTTGCATGAGATTTCATAAGGACAACAAGAAAATAATAAGTTATGTTTTATAGTTTTTTCTAAAATTTAAGTGAAATATTTAAAAAATCTAATTTATAATTGTTAATTAATTATAATCTGGACTAAAATTTTTTAGGCAACCCATTTGCAATATATTTTTTGACATATATTACTCATAAATCACTTTTCATCCAATAAATAGCTCGGTGAAGGTCGTTGTATAGCGGGATCTTAGACTACTTCATTCAGCCTGAATGTGAGCCCGTTTTAAATCGTCAAACGCTCGCGGTTTGTTTGCGAAGTCGTCGCTGTCACTAATCAGTGGGTCCAGTTAGCAAACTAATCAACCGAATATGACAGGATTTAATTAAAATCATTAAAACCCTGTTTTTATTTAAATTAGTCACTCCACAGGCTCCGGGGTCCGTGATCTTTGTCATCAAAATTCTTATTTTTGTTTACATATTTCTTGAGTTTTAGAAAATATAAATGTTCCTATTTTAAAAGTCAAAGAATTCATTTTGAATAACATAAATTAATTAAAAAATAGGATAGCAAAACATCGTGCAGCGTATTACAGCAGAGCAGAGCGCTCTTTCCATATAACCAACTAGTGAGCCGCCCCGGCTTCGCCCGTGTTACTTATAAAATATAAACTAGAACACTCAGGGATCACGTACATTTTAATAGTAACAGTGAAATCGGTCCAGTTGTTCCAAAGATTAATGTGTTCAAACAAATAAACTCTTCAGCTTTATTATAATATTATAGTTCAAGATCCCAGGATTACCACCAGACATCACGTATTTTCTGATGGATGAAATGTGGACGATTGAGTAGAATTAGTACGTACTAAGAACACATGCTTAACCGTTAACTTGCTTAGACGGCCAATTTTGAGATATGGGGTCCAAAAGATACATTACTTACTTCACGTATTTTCTGATAACTGATTTTCACGTATGTTATAGGCAGTATCTTTAAAAATAAGGTCCCAATATTCCCAGACACTTTCCGTCGGCTGGTTTGCTTAACAGACGCTTTAGAACTCTATTATCCGTTATCAGAAAATACGTGAAGTAAGTAATGTATCTTTTGGACCCCATATTTCAAAATTTGCCGTCTAAGCGAGTTAGCAGGAAAGCATGTGTTCTTAGTACGTACTAGCTCTACTCAATAGTCCACATTTCATCCATCAGAAAATACGTGACATCTGGCGGCCCTGGGATCTTACTCTATTACTGTAGATCTGTTGACAACGAAACAAAACAGAAACAGAAAAATCCTGCCAATATTTTCTTTGCGAAAGTCTGTAAGTATGTATTCGTATTTATGGATGTTTCGGGAAAATTACTCTTTGAAACAACAACTACGGAAGGGAGCTGGTTTAAATTTGGCATATAGATATTAACCTGGAATAACCCTGGAAAATAACTAGTTTAGAAATTTTTTTTTTTTATAGTATTGAGTGACGAGACGTGCTGCATATGTGCCTGATGGTAAGCAACACGCCTGCCCATAGCATCACAGTATTACGCAACTATTGGAACATAAAGAGTCCAAATCATCATCTAGCACTGCACTGCGCTCATCACCCAGATATATAAGACGTTTTATCTCTATCCCCTGTAATTATTCTAGATTTAAATAACTTTTTACTGCTATAAAATTAGCCCTGCGTTCAACTTACATCTTGTTTGAAGTAAAACAATTGTGCGGTCTACGATGAAGCTCATTAAACTAACAGAAAACAATTCAGTCTCGACTTGAACGCTCTCGGAATGTTTCCGCTAAAGCAACACAATTCAAAATATTAAAACTGGAGTGATGAGTGGATCAAAAATAAACAGTTCTAATTAACCCTTCCGGTAGATTATTGACAAATATGGTACATATATAAATCTACCAAGATACACCATTAAACTTCTGGATTAGGCTGTGATATCACGTCTACATAAAAATCGTATATAGACGTGACGTCACTCGATATTTCTAAGCACTATAGCTACGTAAATTTTTGTTTGTGAAACAAAAGAAAAAGTACCTGTACAATTTTTTTTAATAATCTGACAGACATATTTTTTTGTAACCATTCCCATTGAAACAAAAACTAACTTTCAAATTAAGCTCAGACACTCGACTAAATTTAATATTTTTTTGTGAATACAAATGAATACACTGTTCTAATGAGACAGCAAGATAGTACGAATATGTCATCCATGAAAGCATTTTTTTGTTGAGATTTCAAAATCCGCTTTAAGACCGATTTCGACAAAATTTATATGAGATCATCTATAAGATATTATCTAGCAAAACAAAAAATAATCATTAAACTCGGTAAAGGTAAAGCGTTACAAAAATACAAGATGAAAAAACTTAGAACGGAAAGTACAACTTTTTTTGAAGTTGGATAAATAAAAAAAACCTTTGTATTACTTAACTTAAGCTCAATTTTGTGTTGAGTTCGTATGACGTCACAGCAACGATTATTTTTACACTGATTTTAATTGTCCAAGACTTAAGTTTTAGATAAAATCGGTCTCTGTAGTTAGATATACAATAAACTGATTAAAAGAACTAAGGAATAACTTCTTCAAATAACGAGGTTATTTTGAACATGTTTGAGAAAATAAGATGTAACGAGTAAAGCTTACTTACCTCTGGCAAAAAAGTTGGGCGGTTTTCTCTTAGGCGGACCTGTAACAATGGAAGCTCAATTTAGTGATTTTTATAGGTATTAAAAGTCGAGTATGAGTGTTGGTACTCATATGCACAGTACACATGCAAGGATTTGATACTTTTTCTCTTTCTTCCTCATGATATGAAGTCATACTTCAACCACATAATGAATAATATCTTCAACGCAAGAAGTAATACAATTGTTACAATTTTTACTAAAATGCTGACTGATTTACTTTAGGTCAGTCTTTCCCATAGTGGGAGCGGTAAGAGACCCAGAAAAAATTGGGGCGTTCTGTAGAGCCTTGGAGTCCGTTGTGTGTTACCTACTAGGCTCAGGTATCAAGTTGACCTGGTTGACCGAGCGTTGCTAGGTTTTTTAAAATAATATTTAAGTAGGTACAAATTACGTAGTGATGACTTAGTTAGACCTACTTAGATACGAATTAAATGCGTTTAAAATGCTCTAAGTATAAGATATTCTCAGAAAAAAATAACAAAAAGAGGAATCCCGAGTGTAACCATCAGGATTCTAACCGGGGCCTGTTGACTCCGAGGGCGAGCATATTCCGTCTGAGCCATTTAGACTTAAAAAACAGTGGCAAAATAAGTTATAGTATTCTAATGACATTGTAGGAGTTTTTCATTGTCTAAAAACGCGCATAAAATGAGGTTTAAAAAAAATAAAACCTAGTTAGATCGATTTCTCGTCCCCGAAATCCCCTGTGTACATAATTTCATGAAAATCGTTCGAGCCGTTTCCGAGATTCAGTTTCTTTATTATATACCTACAAGAATTGGTCGTTTAAAGGTATAAGATAAGATAAGATAAGATAAGATTTTATCTCCGCTAATATAGCTCACAATAATTCATTAGTAACTTAATATGAAGTTATAATGGTTTTAAATGCGTACAAAAGGGAGGCGCTATATAAAAAAATATTCTCAAAGTACCCACTTTAGTTAGTAGACAAAATACGTTTGGGAACCCCTGCTTTAGGGTGTCGGTTTTTCGTGCCGGTTTGCGCGAGCATCGTAAAATTTATCTCTCATCATTTTTCCCAAAAGAAATATAACTTCAAAATTAAATTGTGAAAAGAGTACTACAATATTTTGTTCCAATTTAAAAATAATTTTCGGTATATGGATTTCCCGCTTCTGCTTGAACAATATGTTGTTAATTTTTGCTAAGTATCCTTTTTTTGATGAGTCAATAACGAGTATCTTTTTCACATAATACGGTATTTCATTATACCGGCAGTTAATTATTGTAAAATTTGTGTGCTTCTGCTACCCGTCAGAGTTGCTTTAAACTGGTTGTAAACTCAGCTAAGTTTAATTTACCACCGTCTAAGTTCTAGATACTGTTTTGGATAGAGCTTGCTCGAAGTTCGTTCGCCAAAACATGTGTACCGTGGCAGTTCAGCTGAGTTCGCGGATGCGGGCCACTCGGAAACAAGTCGGGGGAGGGAGCTAGTATGCGAAGATTTATGGCCAACGGAATCAAAGTTAGTAGAAGATGATATCTTCTTTTTGTTGGCTCAAGTTAGGTATAGGTGTTTTGAGCTATATACGAATTTGATGTTATAAATCTTAGTTGAATTAAAGTTGAATATGAAATGCAGTTGTTAGGCCGTATTGGTTTAGTGGTAAGAGCGAAGTACGACACGAAGTTTTACTGGTAGTAGATTTTACAATCGTATAACCTAGTATTTTTTCAAGTGCATAGGTACAAGTTTGTCATCACTGCTGATTTTAATGTTAATGGAAAACATCGTGAGGTAACCGCCTTGTTCCTTCGAAGGCATTTTTTGAAGATATGCATTGTCTACTGACTCACATTGGAAACATAAAGTGTGCCTCAAATTTTAGTGGAAACATAAAGTGGACTGCTTATGCTATGGTAAAAACAATAAATAATTAATTTAGTTCTCACAATTCAATATTTGTTTACTTTTTTAAAATTAATAGGTTTGTACTTGACCGCCATCTCATGACAATACATTGTACGACGGACCGGGGTCACCTAGATACCCGATATCCGTGCTAGATACCGATTCACTCTCAACTTGAAGACACCTAGATTGTAGCCATCAGGACAAACCCACACATGCAACCCTTTCCACAGCCTAGACGTTCTTATGACAAAAGTAGTACGTTCGAGTATTTGGCACATAAACTATGGAACTTTGTCGCTTTTCCAAGCTACACGCAGTCCGACGAAAAAAAAAGAGAAGGCGGTATTTGATGAAAAGATCAGCTGCATAAAGTCGGAAAAGCGTCCGTTAAAAATCGATAAGCTAGCAACCATGTTATTAAATAGACTTTAGGCACTATGGATACTAGGGCTTTTTATCAGAATTTACATATCGAGCTACATTAAACATTTTTCTGTATCTATAATAGCTACCTAATGTTATAAAGCTGAATAGGTTTTTTGTTTGAACGCGCTAATCTCAGGAACTACTAAACCGATTTCAAAAATTAATTCATCGTTGGATACGTACGTGATTTACAAGTGCTACAGGCTATATATTATGTACCACGTGTGATGCCGAGAACGACCACTAGTCTCTAAAAAAGTTGGGGAAATGTAGTTTCAAAAATGTTTACTTTATTTATTCTGTTGTGTACAACAGAATAAATATGTCTCTGATGTCCTCGCTGTTTTTTCCGAGGTACCTATGAACTTTTGCAATAAAAAACATAAAAAGCAAGTAGCCATTAAATTGATAATACCGAGATGGTGAAATTCCCCTCTCGTACATTTTACGATAATGGAAACAAGTGACGTAGTAATAAAATCCCGAATTGTTATGTTCTTACGAGCGTCTGTCCAAAGATAAAATTAATGTAATTAAGTTAATTTGCAGCTGTCACTCGAAAACGTGAATATTCTTCTTTGTATATATATATCTACGAACAAAGAACAATAATTATAAACAAAGGTACCTAACCTTTCCAACGAAGATGTTTGATTTCCAAATTTATTTATGATGTGTTGTACCTAAACTATTAATAAGGATTTTATCCCCTTGTGATTTCTATTTATTAAATAAGTGTTTATATATCAAACTAGCTGTATTCTGCCACGCTTCGCTGTGGCACATTGTGATGCAAAAATTAGATAAAAACAATCCTTGATGCGGATTATATATCATTCTAAAATTTCAGCTCGATCGGTGCAGAACCTTTTGAGTTTTTGAAGCGTACACAAACCAACATTACATTTTTATATATAGAGATGTAATAATAATAAATCTATACCTATATCTAATACTTTTAACCCTCGGTGTACTAGGTGGGGTATGACATACTTACCCAAAGCCCCAAAAATTCGAAATTATTTGAAAACTATGAAAGCGCGGGAGTACGTTTTCTGTGTAGCTATAGGAGATACCATGCGATATGGCCACGTCGATTTTCACCATTACTTTGGTCCGTGACTGTTGTATGCTAGTTACTTGTATGTTAAGTGCACATGGGCGTCACACACTCCACCAAGATATGTAGTATAACTGGCGATTGGTTTGTCGTTTATTATTTACTAGATGTCTGCCCCGGTTTTGCCCGTGGTACATTATATAGTACTCATTGGGATCCTGTACATATCCAACGGTGAAAGAATGACTGAAATCGGTTCAGTCATTCCTGAGAATTTCGCTTTCAAACAAAAAATCTACATATCTATTCAGCTACCTGCTACGCCACCTGTCGGAAATTGGTCGTACCAACTCAGATTTAGAAACAAATTTGAATAGCAAAGGTTTATTATATTCAATGACGTAATCTTAGACACAAGCTGTTATGTCAAAGCACGCTACGAAAACTCTCAACAAGGAATATTTTCCCGTTTTTGTTACATTCTTGATTCATGCTCTGCTTCTATTGATAGTAGCGTTACGTTCTATAGCTTATAACCTTCCTCAATAAATGGACTATCCAATAGAAAAATAATCTTTCAATTCGGATCAGTGCTTTCCGAGATCCTAGCGTTCAAACAAACAAACTCTTCAGTTTTATAATATTAGTATAGAATTAAGTGTACTATGATAAAATTAAGTGCTACAAATATCAATTTATAGAGAAAATGTCTCAATTGACAAAGTCAAATATATTTTATTCGTAATAAAATGTATTGGAAATCGACGTGACAATATCGCACCTCCAGCTACTCAAAAATATTATCTATACTTATAATAAAACTGTAACGGGTCGAATTCTGTACATTGAAGATATTTTGAAAAAAATTTTTTTGGGGCACTCCATAGTCGATACTGATGGCGAAACTGCATTTTTTTTCTTTCATGTCTGTCTGTCTGTCTGTCTGTCTGTCTTTCTGTATAGGGATCACGCATCACGCCGAAACTACTGATTTAATTCAGCTGAAACTGGGCATGATTTTAGTTTATACTAAGGACATTGTTGTAGGCTACTTTTGATCCCCAAATTCTGATCGGTTTTCTTGCGGGAGGGGTTGAAAGTCAGAATGTGTATTTGGTTGTAACTCATGTTTGCGTTGTTTAATTTCATTAATTCTTTTTTTTGTTAGAAAGAACACATTTTTTATATTGTCCCGTCAAAATTTGAACAATATCAGTCTGTTGGTTCGGAAATTACACAAACATTAAATAATAACGACACGCGCGGCGCGTTCGATACATACTAACTTCTAAGTATTCTGTGTATCACAGACGATCCACAGAATATCTAGATTCTTGATTCTAGAAAGTGCCCACGTGATCGCGTCGCGTCGTCTTGGATGACAAAATAATTGTCAAAAATATATTTTTGCGTGGAAAAACAAACATCATTAGGTTATAATCGACTTCAAACAAGGAGGATGTTCTCAATCGGGTTGCATGTTTTTTTTATTTGGTTTTATTTTACGCGATAACTCTTATAATTGTTAGGTAGTTGATTTTGATAATTCCTTTTTTGTTTGGTAGAAAATACTTCAGAGGTGATCTTAGACATCGAAAACAGGGAGGTAGTTTTTCAAATATCAACAAAAAATTAAAATTAAAAAAAAATTAATTTAAAAAAAAACAGCTTAGATTTCTCTGTACGACATATTTATACCTTCTTATAAAATTTAGTCGAATGACAGGGTCTCCGGATCGACAGTCGCCGTTCTCCCGACTAGGTCAGCTGTATTTTACTAGACCAGCCTTAACTTATTAGAAAACGTATTATTTCAATCCAAATACTGTTTAAAATTTAGAGGTAGTGTTCAACAAGCTTCGGTGACCGAAGCAGACCGTTGTTAGGGTTCCGTACACAAAGGGTAAAAACGGGACCCTATTACTAAGACTTCGCAGTCCGTCCGTCCGTCCGTCTGTCACCAGGCTGTATCTCAAGAACGGTGATAGCTAGACAGTTGAAATTTTCGCAGATGATGTATTTCTATTGCCGCTTTAATCATGGCGGAACGTATCAAGTGATCGGGTTGAAATTTGAAATAGAATTAGATTAGTCTGGAAGAACACATAGGCTAAACATTGCCTATGTATAAGTACTCTATGTATTACGTAACAAACATCCAAACAGTGACATTCATAATATTTACAGGACAACGTTGGAACGGCTGAACATATTTAGATGGAATTCGAAACACACGTAGTTTGAACTCAGAAATAGCAAATCGGTTACTTATAGGTTACTGTGACGTAGGAAAGACTAAGCAAATTTGGTAGAAAATTGAAACAAAAATAACTCATAGTCTGAAATACCACATTTATGTATTTATTAACTATCAACCTGAAAAGAAGCATGGGCCCTAAGGAAACAAATATTAACTATCACGTCAAAACGGCACAACGATATGGGTTGGCATACGAAACACATATAGTTTAGAGTCTAAAATTTCACATGGGCTAATAAGTCTACATTTGCATTTAACTCCATATTAATCTAAGCATATATTTTTGTCAGGAACTTTATGTGATGGTAAGGTAAAAACCAAAAAATGAAAAATATATGCACCCGTTTTGGCGTAGATAATATAGGTGATTTGCGTTCACAATCAAAATAACAAGCAACATAATATTCTCATTAAACGGCGCTAATGCCAGTTTAAATCTAAAAGCACTAAAGGCCATTTAAATCGATGTTTTGCTTTTGTGGTACGTATTTTTTCTTATATCACTAGGTGGCGTTACTGGTATTCTAAATTGTACTAATAAGTTTTTGCTGCTAAAAGGATTATGATGCCAAATTTGGATTCTTTCGTTCTTGATTTTTTTTCTGTGTTACCTACAATTAAATTCATACTTTAACATTTCGCTAGGACTTCGCTTAGATTTACGGGTTCAACTTGCTTGAATATCATTAAAACTCAAAATTTTAATTATTTTGATTCCACAGGCTTCGTTCAAAATTTTACGCCGGCGAAGTCGCGGGTAACAGCTAGAAAACAGCTTGCGGATAAAAAGAAATAGGTAAATAGGTATCAGATCATGCACATTAGCTTCAGACTTTTCATAATGTATCTATATAAAATCCTACAAACTTAACACTTGCGGCTATGTTCGATACTACGAAACCTTACTAAGTGTGTTTGATTTTGTTTAAAAAAAGAAAAATAAAGATGATAAAATTAAATAATTTTTTGTGTGGAAAAACAAATTCACTCAAATTCAAAGGTTTTTCAATGACTACTTATCCAAATATTTGACGCACGATACTTCCAATTAATGTATAAGTCAGTAACATCTGCTTACGCAAACGAAGTAGCGGGTTCAGCTAGTGTAAAATATTTAAGTGGTATTTTCAGCCAATGTAAATGTACTACAACATTATCAAAATACATTTGAAGTAAATTTTACCACCATATTTATATACATAATAGGTAGAAAATGGGCAGTTACAAAACTAAAAGACCCCGGTTGGAGTGTCAGTGATTATCAAACCATACCCACGATCTACGGGTCCGTTATCAGGCTTACTACCCACTAAACCACAATGCCAGTCACGAAACAAAAATGTACTTTAAATTCGAACAAAGTTATGGAACAGCTGTTGGCAATTCCAATGTTGAATTTTTTTGTAATGATTAATAGAGCGCGAACCCTTCCCAAACTGAATTTAATCCTTTAGCTTCATTGATTATAGAGAAAGAATTCTATTTTCTCACATTTAAGGTCCAGTTTTATCTGACAGAGTTAATCTTGTAAATAACCTGCAATCTCTACCGTCATTCGAAAATATACTTTAAAACACTGTTCTTTAAGCATATTTTGTAAAGTTTGAAGTAGTGATGCGGTGATGATCGTGCGATTTACAATCGTGAGGTCGTAGGTTTGAATTCCGCCTGCAGCTAGCTATTTTTCTAACTACAGATATATAACTTTATGAAGCGAACATTTCTTTTGGCGCGCCACAGACAGATTTTTGTGGGCTGTGAATTCAATTCTAGCATCACACTCAGGAATGATAATAAATCTTCTGGGAAACTCGGGACCATGGCTATTGGCTATCATTGAATACGTCAGCATTTCCTGCTGACGCAGTTCTAAATGACCATGCTCATGGCCACGTCCTCCGGTTTCACCCGCGTAGTTTCCAAAGTAAGCTATCAAATTCTTTTGCTTTTACTTCTATCGGAAGTTCCTATGACTGCCAATTTTTTCATTATCATTGGTTCTATTTGTCAAGGAAAACATAGTAAGGAAACTGGTATGTTTTAAGAATATTTCGAGATCATGAGTCATCCACCAATCCTCAAGGGTCTCGCTAGCTAAAATTCTGACGTAAGTCAAATAAGGTAAAAAGTTAAACGTTGCATACATAGCAAATTCTTTCATTCTTTACACACATTTCTCGTGTTCATTCCTTGATCGTTTTCTTTTGTTAAATCACGTAGCTATTTATCCAGTATCGTAACTTTGGCAAGCGTAAGTAACTTTAACACAATGTTTCCCAACCTTTCCTCTAGTTCAGCTAGAAGTAGATTATAGAAAAACGAAATTAACGTAGTCAACAGTGAACTCCGAGTTTCAGATTTAGTTGTTATTTCTTGATCTGAAAGTCGTTTTTAATTGTCGATAATCTGATATCAATTTATTTTTAAGAACTCGCAATGTTAGCAAATTTTGATTGACCTGTGAATAGGATGAGTTCAGTTGCAGCTCACCGTCGAGTAATATTTATCGCAATCTACTGGCAGGCTACTAACTATGCCCTACTAATTTAATCCACAGACTCTTATGAGAAGATTCAACTCCAGTCAATGATTAATTTGAACCTTAAGATATTGCATCACTTGGTAACGTCACATAAGTATATAATTATAAAATGTGAATTCCGTATATAATATAACAAATGTTCACAATTTTGAATGTAGTTGTACATTTTTTTTTTGTCACAAATGTATTTGTACAATGAACCAGAAAAATCGTTCTTCTTCTTTTATGTAAATACATAAATCATGTGGATCTCTTATAAATACATAAATGTATGTATGTATGTATGTATGTCTGTAGAGTTATATTTATTTTAAATGTAAGTCGATGGGTTTTTTCCTCACACTCGGCTATAATTTTAAAATATCACGTATTGGAATAATTTACAACAAAATACCATTTTGTCTGCAAACTCTCATGCGTCCTTAGATACCAGATTGGAAGCCACTGCTTTAACAGGAAAATCACGTTGAAATCGAATGACTTAGCACTTTATACCTCACTCATAAATAACACTGAAGCTAAACGGCTCCAACTTTTGTTTTCAACCTTTCAACAATTTTTGACGGGGATTGATTATCGAAACTTTAGTTTCTTACAAAATATACTTGTATCTCATTGTTGTTGTTCTCCTTTTTATTTTAAATCGAAGCGAAAGAGATGACGATTGCAATTATATAAAGAATTTAATGAGATTATAAAGCTATACATAAATAAAATATTAAAAATTTAGATACGATGTTCATAAAACCGTATTGTCATAGTTGTCATTCCTAACTATCCGAACCAATAATTACTAAAATTTCTTTATTTCTGTACGTAAAATAGTTTTGTTAATATATTGTTGTAGATAAAATCGCTTGCAGTTTAAAAGCAGGTTCGATTTGCAACTATCTTAACGTCTCGCCTTATAAAAACAGATGCATGCATTGAGATATGCACACCCCACAATTCAGGAAAACAAATGCATGCTTAACAACTTACCGATTTAAGAAAACAAACTTAAGGTACGATACGGTATGAACAAAGGAGGTACTTATCTCAAACTGCGAACTTAAGAAAAAAGATACGTGCTTACATCAACCACCCGACTTAGATTACTGATGCATGCATATTTTTACTATTACTTAAGACGAGAAGAGATAAGATAATTTGTCGACAGAAAATAACAACAAATATTTTAAAAATCCCCGAACCAGATACGACTGTACGCTATCATGTAGTTCTATAAACATTTGTTAACATCAAACACATCCAATAGGTTTTGACCTCTGACCACTTATATTAGTAGGTACTCTTCAAGCCTAATTATACCAGAGTGTGTTCGTGTACAACGGATGGAAAAACGCTTCTATTATCAGATACATAAGATCGCTCCATTGGCATTTTAACTTGCTGATACGCTTGGATCTTGACAGCATTTAGCAGACTTAATCGGGATCTCATGTTTTTTAATTACCTCGTCGTTTTAGCTTGCTATTGGCTTTAGCTTGTTTTTAACAAAAGCCGTAGTTACTAGACCAACCGCAGTATTACAAAACTTGACTTAAGATCAATTCCGTCTTTGAATTTGTTTAACTTAGGTACACTTTATTGATACCATTGGGGTAAGCGGGTTCTGGAGTGGAGACCGCGAATCGGTAAATGTAGTGTAGGACGCTCTAAGACTAGATGGAGTAACGATATACGAAAGACGGCTGGTGGCGGTTGGAAAAGTAAGACCGAAGATCGGACTGAGTGACGTAATATAGGAGAGACCTATGTCCAGCAGTGGACGAACACAGGCTGATGATGATGATGAGGTACACTTTATTGATCCACCAATAAAATAGGATATATACAAGGTATTAACGACAAACTTTAAACCAAGTGCGACAAGTAGGCAGCCTTATTGCTAAAAGTGATCTTTCCATGAAACCTTTTGAGGCAAAATAATGACTTCACATACGTTGAATCGTATCGTATCGTTGAATTGTAGAAAACGTCAAGCATAAAGAATTCTCTATCTGAAAAAATAAGTTAATGCGTAAGAAAAAACATAAACATAAATTTTCCTACCAACTTCCATTTTTCATTCTCAAAAACAAAACGATCAATTTCTCATTCCAAAACTCGGAATAAAATATTATTACCGAAAGGCACTAACCATCAGACGGACGAGGTACTCGCCAGTAAATCAGTTGTGATTGAAACGACTCTAGTGCGTCCTCGAAAGTAATCTCAGTAAATAAATCTCAGCTAACAAGGCATCAGCACAAGTAGAGCCAATTTGTTATTTTTTTCCCCATAGAAATACGTCAACAGACAGTATCTGGTCTCATATAATTTTCTAAGACACTAGTGTTTTTAAAGCCAAACCTTATTTAGCCACGCTCGAGAATTTTGTTCAGGGAAAATCTTATAGGATCGCGGCACCGACATGATGAAAACCTTATTACACTTGGCTAAATTTAGTCGCCTGAATTCAGTGTAATAAAATTGAGTAAGTTAACATAATGAATTCAGAAGGAAGGATTGCTTCCTTATGAATTTAAAATTAAACCGACTTCAAAACCTGTTAATTGTTATAAGCGATACCTAAAAAACTGACATAATTATTATAAGCGCTACTCACTCATCTATTTGAATTCGGTGTTAGCCAAGTCTAACAACAGGTAGTTTAAGTGGCTAAATTCATTCAGTCACTAAAATTCATTACTGTTAATTATATCAGTTTTTTTTATGTTTTGAAGTCGTTTTTGCATAAAATAGTTTATTGAAATATAAAGAAAAATCTAAAACTTGATTTCATTTCTCTGGATGACGTAGTGTTCGAATGTCTGATTTTAATTTGAAATTGAAGTTAGGTATTTTCGGAGAAAATGAATTATATTTATTGGGGTGTTGAAATGTTTATAAAACTTAAGTCTTAGTTACTGTCTTTGGCTCCACTGAGAGTATCTGTTAGAGACACAGGGCTTAATTAAAGGGAAATCATTAATCCCGTAGCTTGCGTTTAGTGGCCCCGGTGGGATGCACTCGGATTACAGCCACTTTGACTACAGTGGCTATAGCCGTTTTGGCTTTAGCTATTTTGGTTACGACTGTTTTGGCTTTAGTCGCGTATTTGTAATTAGGTATGTGGCTGTCATTTGATTCAGTATAGTTTTCTACAACGTGTTGACTAGCTAACCTAGCTCCTTATCCAAGAAATGTGTAAAAAAAAAGAAAATTGTAATTTTAAAAGATCACGGACCACGGAGTCTGTAGAGTGGCTAATTGAAAAAAAAAAAAGACTAGCTAATCCGCTGAACTTTGTGCTGTTATTTAAAATTTTGTGATCTAAAGGCGTCCTGTTTGAAAGATTAGGATAGTTTGAATGGGAAAATAAAAGTGGTAGTTATTCCTACTTCTGTTATGAACTTCACAAAATTTTCTCATTTTGTGTCCTGTGTTGTCCTGTCTACAAATATGTACTTTGTTTTGATCTTTTTTTTAAGTGTAGCAAACGCATTTTGGCATACCCTTCCGCCTAAGGCAAAGGTCGGGCTATGTTGGAGACGACAAAATTAGTGGTACACCAACAAACTAAAACCTGCACGAGATTCTAGCTTTGCCACATACGGCGGAAACGCGGGGACGTTGTTACATTCTTTCGCCAACTCGCTGCGGCCTACCCGTCTTCAGGCCCACTTCTGTGGCAAGGCTTTATTACCGGCAGCTGCAAGTGGGTGCGTCGGGCACTTATACAGTCCCTCGCAGGCCAGATGGTCGGCTTCGTCACCTACTGCAGAAGTTAGTACTTCTGCAGCTAGTAGGGAGAGCGACGCATCGCAATATTGACACTCTTCTTACTCTGCGGCTTAATTGCCTCTACCATCCCAACGTTGGGACCACTCAAAGCCGCTGCAGGGAGAACGTTACATCGTGATACTGGCAATACTTTATCGCTGCGGTCTCTCCTCCAAGGTCTCTATGTCTGCTATTAACATCGTGCGAAATCAAAAACTCCTATACTAAAATGCGAAGTACTTCAACATCGTCATTTCTCAGTCCACATATATCCACTGTTCAACATAGGTATGTCCTATAAAACGCCACTCACTCTGATCCTTGGCTTTACGCTGCCAGCCACTGCCTAACATATATTATCTCCAAGGAGACCACCTCACCTCCTTCACGTTTACTGGCCGGTTAAAATTTACTGACCGTCACACATTTCGCATTCGGTTTTTGATTATTATTCGAACTCTACTGACGAATTTAATGCACGACAGTTTTAAAATATTCTATAATTATCCTACTATTATTAATTGATTGATTCACAAATATCAAAGCTTGGATATTTGTTAATCAATCACATCGGAATGGCTGAACGGATTGGGTTGTAATTTGTAACACAGTTTGCAGTCTGAAATAGATAGGCTACTTTATACCACGGGAAAATAATGAGAACGGGAACTACGCGGATAGAATAGCGGAGAGCTCCGCGCGTTGGAGTTCAAAAGTAATTGACATTTTACAGGCACCTAAAATTTCGCATTAATAATTTTAGTGTGATGTTTTTTGTAACTGTAACAACTCTACAGAAGAAGACAAATAATAAGCTAACTTATACCGTTTAATTTTTGTCCCATTACAACGCAAAGCGTCGCGAATGAAAACGTAATTCATATTCGCGATGACAACGCAAACGCAAAACCTTTAAACTTCACATATTGATCAGTTGATAGCCAAAGTAAATTGTGAACCACGTATTGAGACTAAACTCATAAAGAATTGTTATTCAGCATGTGGTACAAACGGAACCAACGTACGCATTAGCGGAAAGTGTGGAGCTGTGTCGATCGATCTCTCTGAGGAGCCTTGACATTTGGGTTGAGGACCAAACGGACGGGGTCCAAGTTCCCGTCTTGCAGCTAAAGAGATGCTGCGGCGAAAATATTAATCCTATACTAATTCTGGCTTCTGGTTTATAGCTCTCAATTTGTGCATTTTCTAGTGGATCTAATCTAGATGTCTTTACGCCTAGAGTAGATATACATAGCAGCATCATCATAGAAGTGTGCTCCATCGTTGACCGCATCGTCGCTTAACATCAAGAGATATGGAAAATTATATGATTTAAGTATAGTTTTCAATATACTTGCTTTGATAGTTATGATTTTTAACTTTGTTATACCTACATGAAAGAAAAACGAATATCCAATAACACGTCAATCGACATAAAACTTAGTACCTTAGCTAAAATGTTTCCTGTAATAATTTGTTGAAAATCTCAATTTATTTTACTTGAGCTTTCAATAGTAATTAATTAAATAAATATAAATAAATATTGGTGGACAATTTAAACACAACACCACCTGACCCCAAACTAAGCAAAGCTTGTGTGATGGCAGCCAGATAGCTGATATAATACTTATATAGTTTTAAATACATACTTATTATACATAGAAACACCCAGACACAGTGCAAACATTTGAATTCATCACACAAATATTTGCACTGGGTGGGGGAGGCAGAGCTACTACCAACTAAGCCACTAGGCCAGTCAACTAAGCCACTAGGCCAGCCAATTTATACTTAATGAACCTCTACTACACGTTTTATTAAAATAGGTGTAAATTATATGACAAGGTTAACCCACCAATATTATAAAGACTTACTTAAGCTTATTGTTAATCTTAAAGCATGTCCCAAAAATCGATTATTTTACCGACTTCTTGCTAAATATCTGACAGATTTTTTGGCTCACCAAAGTTCATTTTAGTCAGAATATGTGTAGACGTTTTAAACTCTCAGAATAATTAACTATCACATCGGTGAACCCGATTTAAGTTCAATTTTGTGTTTTTGAGTTCGTTTGAACTTTGAAACATCAAAAAATTCTACACCGATTCGACTTTACTTAACAAATTTATACGTGTTTGGCTGACGTAAGCTTTTTAACAAATTTTTGGAAAACCTCTTTTGAAAAGTAAATATGTTAAATTCTACTAAGTAATGGTAGATACAACGACTAGACACATAAACGCATATACACACGCGCGCGCATATTATGTATAATCCGTGGTGGCCTAGAACATCCGATTTCACAGGCGTATGGTTGAATCTCGCCTGAACCTCGCTTTAACGTTGAAGGAAAACATTATGAAGAAACCAGCCGGTATTATGTTCCAATAAATACCTATCTCGAGAATGTGTGTCATCCCCAACCCCGTATTTACAGTTTATATACATAAATCCTTGAATCACTGTTTAGATATATATATTTATTCGTTATTACACTTAATCTATATCTATACTAATATTATAAAGAGGAAAGATTTGTTTGTTTGTTTATTTGTAATGAATAGGCTCCGAAACTACTGGACCGATTTCAAAAATTCTTTCACCTTTGGAAAGCTACACTATCCCCGAGTAACATAGGCTATATTACATTAAAAAAAATAGGAATCCTTACTAAAACTCCAATAATGTAACATAAGGTGTAAAAAAAAGACCTGAAAAATTCCTTACGTCGCGTGCGCTGCGAAAACTATTGATGATAGAACAAAATCATTTACTACGACTTTGCAGAACTCATCATTATCTACAAAAAGTGTCGCGACAGCATATGTCCAAATATTATAGTTATTATGTCACAGTAAGCAGTTTTTTATTCTAAAATATTAATTTATATAGCCGCCTTTTGAAAAGGCTCTTGATTTGTACCTTGGTATTAATCCTTATCAAAATAAATCTATACTAATATTATAAAGCTGAAGAGTTTGTTTGTTTGTTTGCTTGAACGCTAGGATCTCGCGAAGTACGGGTCCGAATTGAAAGATTTTTTTTCTATTGGATAGTCCATTTATCGAGGAAGGCTTTAGGCTATAGAAAATAACTCTACTATTAATTGAAGCGGAGCATGAAACAAGAATGTAACAAAATCGGGAAAAATATTCCTTTTGAGAGTTTTCGTACGTTTCGCGCTTTGACATGACACATGACAGCATGTGTGAAAGATTGCGTCATTGAATTTCAGTAATCTGTGCCTCGAATATAAACCTTTGCTATTTTTTTTTCTAAATCTGAGTTGGTACGACCAATTTCCGACAGGTGGCGTTGCAGGTTGCTGAAGAGGTTTTTTGTTTGAAGTAGATATTCTCAGGAATGAGTGAACCGATTTCAATCATTCTTTCACCGTTGGATATGTACGGGATCCCGATGAGTGCTATATAATATACCACGGGCGAAGCCAGGGCGGGCATCTAGTTTAAGATAAAATAAAGTAAAGATAAATAAAGTTTAATGTAAAGAAATTAATTTGACATGGGTCAGTACAATTGTATTAAAACCATATTATACTCGTACAATGCTTGACAGTTTTCTGTACAATAATTATTATAATACAGCAAAGTAGTAATTTCAAACTTTGAAAGTGTATACAACTTGTATGCTCTTTCTTTTGTTTTTGTTTTTTATTAATTGACGTGTAAATTGTACATTTATGAATAAAGTACTTAGACTTAAACAAAAATAACCAGCAGTGATAACATATATTTTGAGCTACATATACAACATAATTCACCGTTAAAGTTAATTCAGTTTGAGTTTAAAATAGTTAAATTTACCCTTGAATTGAGTACGAACTCATTTAGCAGTCTGAAATTAAAAAAGTGGCGCAAAGCAATATAACATTAACATAAGTTAAGCGTATGCCAGACCGTTCCTACGAGGTCGGTTGTAGTTTTGGTGATCTGCCAGAAAGCAGTAGTAGTCGTAAAATATAATAGCTATGACCTCTTATATAGCTGGCACCGATATTGAGATTAACTCAGTCATTAATTATCACGTTAAATTAATTATCAGAAAAGGCCGCGACTTTAAGTTGACTGGTTTCTAACTTAGACGAAAATAAACCTTAACTGTAAGAAAATAGAAATGTCCCCAATCATGTTGTGGGATAAAATTTTGTAGGAAGTGTCGCACCCTACTCTTCATTACAAAAATATAAGTCAGAATCGCGAAAAAAAACGATAGGCTTGGCGACTAAAATGTAATTAGTCCATCAATTAGATTTTATCAAAACATATTGTAAATGTATTTTTTCTTTTGTTTTATAAAAAAATGACCAAGATATTATCATGCTTAGAATTTTGGGTGACGTCACGTCTAAATACGATTTTTACGTAGAAGTGACGGCACAGCCCTCAACTCCGGAAGTTAGATGAACAATATTTTTGTCGAATCAATCCTGATAAAAAGTACGTGTTCTATGTTTTACCTGACCTGACAGATTACTTAATTAGAATGTTTTTTTTTTACCAAGTCATCACCCCAATTTTGCCATAAATTTCGACTTAAAGTGGAGACAGACTTATTTCTACACAGAGTCGTATCCGTGGTCGTATTTGATTTCGATTGTTATTTCGCTGCCTACCTAGGACACACATTTCTGAGATGTTGATGTTTGTTCTTTGTCTGGGCATTTCATTGTGTTCAACGTATTTACAATTATATTAGCTACTTGTATCACATAACATAAGCTTTGCTTAGCTTCAGGCTAAATAGTGTTATGTAACAGATATCGCGTATTTATTTATTGGTATACCTACTTTACTGTAAGCCGAAACTAATTGTGCGAAAACATAAACTAAAATCAGTTTCAATTAATCTTTAGCGTGCCTTTATCGATCTCTTCAGTCCTTCTATTAAATTTTGTTGGCTAACATTTGAACGCCACCTCGTCTGGTGTTAAGCGACATGCGGTCTACTAGGAAGTGCGCTAATGCTTATACCTAGAAGAAATCAAATCATTCAATTTATAATTTCTTACCAAACAAAACAAACATCTAAGTTTGTTTTTCTGACGTCACTAATGAAGTCTCTACGTACTTCACCAGTAACGTCAGAAGCATACGCAAAACTATATGAGTACTTGATAATGTATGAGTACGGAAACTATTTTTTTTAAGTGAATACTTCTTTTGGCGCACCACAGACAGATTTTTCCTGGGCTGTGATTTTAATTCTAGCGTCACGCTAGGGAATGATATGAAATCATCGGGTAAACTCGGGACCATCGCCATTGGCCATCTAGAAATGCGTCAGCATTTTTAAATTTCCATGCTCATGGTCACGACCTCCTGTTTTACCCACGTAGTTTCTAAATTAAGATATCAAATTCTGAGTTAAAAGTTTTCACTTCTATGCAGTTCCTAAGACTACACATTTTTTTTCACGAAGAAATGTAGGTGACCTAAAATATATTTTTCTTCTATTATATAACAAGGAAGTTGAAGCAGACATGTGAGTCAAACGTTAACACGTGTTCCTCATTTGGCAACTAAATACAGAAAATTCCCTTCACTAAGTTAGAAATTATTAAAATTCTCCTGATTTGTTCTTTTCTTTAGAAACTTGTTTTATGTTTTTTTGTTATCTGTTCTTACGCTCTAAGCAAAGTATATTGTAAAGATATATATAAAAGAAATGTTTCAAAGTTTTCTATTTTACCGAACTAGCGAAAAGAAATACTAAAGAAAAACAAGGAAATTTCCATTATTTATTACGGCTCATATTTCACGAACATTCAAGTACTTATCTATGTTAGGTAGGTAAGGATGATAGGGTCGAAACAGTTTGCATAGACAGACAATGGGGACTCATTAATGGAGTACTGTTGTGCTAGGGAAATATAAAATTTTCGCTGCTATTTGTATCAGAACTTATATACTTGTCTGCTGTGTATATTTGTTTATTCATGTAAACTAGTGATCGCCCTATGGTCGAAAAATGATCTTAAATTATTGAGAATATATTTTATATATTTTCTCAATTATACTACGTAAACAAAGCTGTATTATTAAATAAATTAGCAGTAGCAAATAAATGGTAGAGTGTGTAATGTTTTTTAAAGATTTAATTAATTCTTTTGCACAATTAAAAAAATATACGTAATTAATTTTCGTGAAAAAGGGCACACAGTTTTTGCTGCCCGTATTTAATATTATATCTGGATGTCATACAGAAGTAGGTATCTAGCTGGAATAAGTCCTACCAATACTACAGACGCGAAATATAAAAATGTATGTTTGTCATTATTTCAGTGCAAAAGGTACTGAAGGCATATTGATTAAATTTGGTACAAAGATAGATAATGGTTTGGAATAACACAAAAGCTGTTTTTAACAACGGGCACTGATACTACGCGGGCGAAGCCGTGGGGCCCTGCTATTAGTATATAATCTCTCGTTAACAAAATTGGGTATTCTGTATTACTCGTAATTCCATTTTAATGGCCGTAAAGCTTACAACAATGTGCGAATATTTATTTTAATAATGGCAATACTCATTCCTATTTGTACGGAGATAATTAATTAATGTGGATAATAATTAATTAATAATATCTTTTACTAATTACTATGTTTGTGATGTTTTACAATGATAGTTAATATATAAATTTGTGTGAACATTAATTAATGTTCGTATGTTTTCAATGATATAAGTCTCACAAAAATATCATTTCAATGAATTGGAATAATGTTTCCTTTGGACTAGATGGAGTGATGATATACGGTAGGCGGCTGGTGACTGTTGGAAACATAAGACCCAGAATCCCCCTGAGTGGCCGTATACAGACTGATGATGATATTTTAAAGTAGTTATTTTTAAGCATGTTTTTAAGCTCTTTAAGTAATTATAGTGGAATGTGGCGTTAGACATATTTTGGGTGAAATCATGATTCGCATCATGGACATTCGTAATATCCATCGATATAAGTCAATGGATGTGCCCTGCCAAACTTCAGGAATTCAAAACGTTGGGAAGATTGAGCTCATTCTCATTCTTTTTAACCGACTTCCAAAAAAAGGAGGAGGTTATCAATTCGACCCCTATTTTTTTTTTTTTTTTTTTTTTATGTAGGTTACCTGATTTCTCGAGAACCTCTGAACCGATTTTAAAATTTCTTTTTGTGTTCGGATGGGTATGCTTTCCGAATGGTCCCATATAAATCTTTTTGAAATCGGTCAAGTAGTTTTTGAAATATGAACCAAAAACTGAAAAATTGCGTATCTGGATGACGTTGTAGATTTCACAAAAGTTATGAATCTGTATGAATACAAAATTGTGTAAATGCTTTAATAAAAACTTGTTTTTAACCCCCGACCAAAAAAGGGGTGTTATAAGTGACGTCGATGTCTGTCTGTGTGTCTGTCTATCTGCTGTGGCACCGTTATTTCAAGGTTAATACCATAGCAGATGTTCTTAGCTATATCTGGTTAATGTCGATTCAAGATGGCCGCCTCCACAAAATGGCGGACAAAATATTTTCACAACCTGCCTCAATTTGGGTATCAAATGAAAGGGCTTGACTAGTAGAGTACTATGTACCATAACAAATTTCAAATCCAAAATGGCCACCACGACAAAATGGCGAATTATATTATATTTTTCATTACTACCTCAATTTGGGTATCAAACGTAAGAGCTTGACTAGTAGAATACTTTTCACTATGAAAAAATTCAAACCAAGATGGCTGCTTCCACAAAATGCCGAAATACATTTCTTTTTTCACAACTCCCTTTATATGGGTATCAAATGAAAGGGCTTGACTAGTAGAATGTTGTACAGATAACAAATCCAAGGTAGTCGGGGTTTAATCAAAATTTTTAATTTTGTTCTTGTACACTAAAAAGAGTAAAATAAACAATTTTCGTACAAAAATTAAACCGACTTCAAAACCACAAATAGGCACTCAAAAGCGAAAAATAAACTAAAATCATTATTATAAGCGCTACTCACTCATCTATTTGAAGTCGGTGCCAGTCAGGTCAAAAAGTTAGTAGATTGAAGCTATGTAGGCACAGGTAAGTAGTATCTATCCTATACCTGTTAGATTTAGCTGGCACCGACTTCAAATAGATGAGTGAGTAGCGCTTATAATAATGATTTTAGTTTATTTTTCGCTTTTGAGTGCCTATTTGTGGTTTTGAAGTCGATTTAATTTTTGTACGAAAATTGTTTATCGTTATAGTCGCTTGTAGGAAGCGGTGAACGCCGGACGTTCATACCTATCGCTATTTTCCTTGTCAACTGCCAAAATAAGTAGAACCACAGCATACCTCGCCGCTAGCGATTCCAGGGGTCAAGTAGGTATGTGGTGTGTAAACCACTTACGCTACCCACACAGACGCAGTTTATCACCAATTTTCAGGTGCTCAGGGCACATCCATTGGTTTAAATCGATGGTGTTAGACAGATTTTGGTTGAAATGACGATTCGCATGGACATGTGTAATATAGGTATATCTGTAGCTATACGCGTGACGTACTCGTAATGTGCAGCATTAGTTATGTTTCATATAAAATTCTGGGTTATAAGTTTTCACTTTTAACACACAAATCGAATTTTCTCAACTTGCGACAAAGGGAGCTGACTCAATGCTAGCTGAGCTACGACATCAACATAATTTTTGTCAATATTATGTCGATTTTCTAAGGCTACACATATTCTGTCAAACTTGACTCACTGCGATGTCCTCATATAGCTCCACAGTGCTAGCCGTAGCCATGCCTACAGTACCGAACAAGGATAAGCCCTTGACAGCAAGGTGTAATCTTCGAACCGCTCTGTATGGAAATCTTGAGTGCTTTATTCTATACTCGACTCTTTTCGCTGGTTTTGCTTTAAAAACTTTTATCATTTTAGTTTTCGTTCGAACTTGACCTGTTGTATGTCGTCATTGATTCACTAACATTAACGCGTTTCCTTAGATAAAGAATAAGTAAATAATAGATCAGATGTTTCTGCACTATTCCTTTGTACCAATTGTAAGCAGATGAGGTGTATGTTGACTATGACGACATAGTGATGTGCCGCGACACACAAGATGTCTACAAGAGCAACAAGATGAAAGCGATCAGAGCCGTGCTCTCAATGTAATTGTTCTAACTCTAAACGTAGTATCTGTTTTCTTCTACGAATTCTAGTAAGACGATAGTTTAATTGAACTTTTAAAAAACACGGAATGTTTTTTAAATGCGACAATATATTTAGCCATTTTATACAATTTTTGGTAAGTAAAAATCCTATCGTATCGTCAGTGCAACGGAACGAGATGTACGTGTTAAGGTCTGCGCCAACGTATACGACTCGGCTACCATTCGACAAATAAAATACACTCAAATATAGGCTTTATGTCATGTACATTAAGATACAGATTACATTGGCAACACAAACTAGCAGGCCGCTCGCTGACAGCAGTCAGCTAATTTATGTTGCCAATGTAATTTATATCTTAACTAGCATTACATAAAGCCCATATTTTAGGATGGATGGATAAGCCCTTGACAGCAAGGTGTAATCTTCGAACCGCTCTGTATGGAAATCTTGAGTGCTTTATTCTATACTCGACTCTTTTCGCTGGTTTTGCTTTAAAAACTTTTATCATTTTAGTTTTCGTTCGAACTTGACCTGTTGTATGTCGTCATTGATTCACTAACATTAACGCGTTTCCTTAGATAAAGAATAAGTAAATAATAGATCAGATGTTTCTGCACTATTCCTTTGTACCAATTGTAAGCAGATGAGGTGTATGTTGACTATGACGACATAGTGATGTGCCGCGACACACAAGATGTCTACAAGAGCAACAAGATGAAAGCGATCAGAGCCGTGCTCTCAATGTAATTGTTCTAACTCTAAACGTAGTATCTGTTTTCTTCTACGAATTCTAGTAAGACGATAGTTTAATTGAACTTTTAAAAAACACGGAATGTTTTTTAAATGCGACAATATATTTAGCCATTTTATACAATTTTTGGTAAGTAAAAATCCTATCGTATCGTCAGTGCAACGGAACGAGATGTACGTGTTAAGGTCTGCGCCAACGTATACGACTCGGCTACCATTCGACAAATAAAATACACTCGAATATAGGCTTTATGTCATGTACATTAAGATACAGATTACATTGGCAACACAAACTAGCAGGCCGCTCGCTGACAGCAGTCAGCTAATTTATGTTGCCAATGTAATTTATATCTTAACTAGCATTACATAAAGCCCATATTTTAGGATGGGTGAAATCTTGTGAGTTCACGTCATCGACATGTGTGATATTATATCAGATATATCTATACTGATGAAGTTTGTAAGCAGTAATGTGCAAACATTACTGTTTTGCGGTTTGCAGGACAATGTTTCCAATAAAATTCCATATAAAACACCTCGTATCTCTGGGTAACGAGCGCAGTGCGGTGCTAGGTAATTGGACTCTTCATGTTCCAATAGCTGCGTGTCACTGTGCTGTTATGGGCAGGCATGTTGCTTGCCGGCAGTCGGGCTTGTCTCGTCACTGTAAACTATAACCGATCGAGAGACGTGCCAAAAGGCAACGACGCTCTTGTGCGAAAAAGACTTCAAAGTCTTGACCATCGCCGAAAAATTGCTAGGCTATCGGTTTTTTATCGGATATACTTCGGAGAGTGTGCAAGTGCCTGCCAAGATGGTGTTCAAGTGCAAACTTATCACAGTAAAAAGGAACAGTTTACATTAAAATTGAATTCAATACTTGAAATTACTTTTGATTGAAGAATCAAACCTGTATACGTGCCTTCAAAACAGATTTTTGCGTCTCTTATGATTTGAAAATCTTGTAACATTGTAGCAACAATCAAAAACAAATGAAAAGTAACGAAGAAAGAGGAAATTTCATCATCAGATACAAAGTTTCTCGTAAACGGCTGAATATTGAACAAAATACGTAGATATTTAACTAACAAATTCATTAGCCAGCTTTACTCATTACCCGATCCTCGGCAAACTCATATACAGCATGTCACGAAAATGGTAACACGATGCAATATCTTCAAAACCTAATTTTTGAAGGTATTTTTTTTTTATTGTGAATTTTAGCCACTCCACAGACTCCGGGGTCCGTGACCTTTGTCATTACAATGAACTGAAGGTATTTAATAATGAAATTACAAACATAATGTTAAACGTAAATTAATTTTTAAAATATCAAATAATCGAACAAAGAAACACGAGGTTGTAGTCGTTAATTTGATCTTCGCGCTGGTCAAACCTCCGACTGAAGTGGCCGTCACACTGGCAGATCAATATATAGACTGCAGGCCCGTGAACAAAATTTATGGGTCAACTGAACCACCAGGAGACCTATGAACTATGTAGGATGATAGAAGGGTATAAAGTAATAAGATTCAGCACTATACCGTCACTTGAAAGCTGTCCAACTGAGTACAGGTGAAGATAGGGGTTGCAATTCTCGATCATTTATCCATGCCGCATGATTTTTGGGCGGCGTTGCGTAATAATGAATTAGAAGAGGTATTGAAACTATAAAAATTGAACATTTTTAACCTTGAATTGGTTTTTTGTCGGAAAAAATCATGATTATTTGTCGATTTCAGGGTAAGTTTGGTCATTTGATTATGTACGGCATGGGTTCCATACAGCTTCACTACCTCTTCTAATCCATTATTCCGTAATGCCGTACAATAATCATGTAACAAGGAGAAATTATCAAGAATTGCAACCCCCTATCTTCACCTGCACTCAGTTGGACAGCTTTCAAGTGACGGCATAGTGCTGAATCTTATTATTTTGTACCCTTCTATCATCCTACATAGGTTTCCTGGTCATATGACCCATAAATTTAGTTCACGGGCCTGTAGTCTATAAATTGTTAGTATAAAATATGTTTAATAACATCCTGTATGTTTCAAATTAAGCTACGTCATTAGCGTAGCCGAGCGTTGCTTTTAATCGATTTCTAGTTGAAATAGATAATGACCGCTTAACTCTTGTTTTATTTTCAACCCTATGAGATGGGAATTTAGGTTTGATTCACAGTTCAAAATATACAATCCTACTGTAATTTTTTACTGCTCTTCAAACAGTACTCCCACACGAAGGCTTTAAAATGTTACTAGATAACATAATTGCCACGGTAAATGTACGAGGGCGCCAAATAAACTAGTATTTTTGCGAGTTTGTGTATATATTTGAACATGAGTTTACTCATTAATGACTAAATTAAGTAATTTTGTATTAAACACAGGACGCCGTTGTATCGTGTTTAGTGTGCACTAGCAAATTAACTTTTTAGAGAGTGACAACGAGCAAGATACCTATTCGCCTGATGGTAAGCCACACGTTCGTAGCAGCATATTGCCACCCAACAATCTGAACAAGAATACAAAATTCACTGTCTGATGTACCTACTGTGTAATGTTTTTGTATCAAAACCATACGTGTGGGTTATCTATGGATAGCTCTTTAAAAATGATTTTGCGGTTTCTAACATATTTTTTTTCTAAACTGAAGAGTTTGCGCGAGAGACTCTTCCAAAGTGGTAAAATGTGTGTAAGTTCTCAATAAAGAGAATGACAAAACTAAAAAAAAAAATTGATGTAGGTGTACCATGTAAACTTTCAACGAAAATTGGTTTGAATGAGCTGATCTAGTAAATAGTTTTATTGTTAAAACACTGATTAAAGTAACAACGAACTACAAGAACTTTTATATTATGTTGCTTGCTGCTACGGAAGCAGTCATGGACGAGCCCGACTCGCACTTGACCACTTTATTTTGTATAGATATACATACATAGAAACATTCAGACACAAACTTTTTTATTCGTGATTCAAACGTTTGTTCTAGGTGAGCATTTCCATTCAGGACTACTAAATATTTAGAATCACTATTCGAGCAAACTTTTTGAACCAGACATTTTGAAACATAGATGGACGTCGACGGACGGCTCTGTGGGCAGAAATGGAGGTACTATCAAATGAGCCAAGAGACCAGTTATTTAGTATCATAATACAAAATGATGATTCCCGCGTGTATTTTCGATGAATATAACCATTGCGGTTTATTATTGAAGCAATGGCACAAAGCGAATCTTCCAAAATCGTGGACAGCTTTATGTATTGGCACCATGCATAAGCTTAAGTATTATTAATAGCCCATTAAATATTCCCACTGCTTTAGCAAATAGAGAGTCAAGACTATAATCACCACTCTGACAATCAGCGAATGACGCTTTGCATCGAATTGACTTCGAAGATCCTTGGAACATGTTCATTTCCTCACGATTTTTTCCTTCATCATCAAAGTCAGTGGCGAGAGACCACTAGCTTTCGCCTGCCGACTACTTAGTTATAGCTTCTCATGAAATTAAGGGCGTGTGGGCCGTAATTTTGAATTTTTAAAACAACTTTAAGACCTTTAAAATAGTGTTTTAAACTCTGAAAAAAATATATGTAATAGTTAAGGATCTAATCTAGTGCAATTCGCAGTCAATAACACGATTTAATGAATTTTACTTGATAGAAAAAAATCCCAAAGTTACCCCTTTTCAAAAAGGTTTTTCAAGTTTATGACTAAACTAATTAATATTTTTACTAAATTTTTATACTCAACGAAAGCCATTAAAAAGTTATAGATGCATTCGCAGAGTTTGACTTGATAAAAAGTATCAGTTATTCACTATGTTTTAATATCTACCATATATATAGCGCGCCGTTCGGCAAGCCTCATCAGTCGCGTTTCGGCGCTCACGGACGACGGGCCTGTGCTTGATTTTGCAATTTTGACAACCGATAAATTTTAAATATTACGATCATAGTGCCACAGTATAACAATATCAGTAGGTATTACTAGTGAAGCACGCTATGATCTTGATTTTTGATACCGTTTTTATTGGAATTGCAAATAGACGCTGATACTAATTAGTACGCTGTTGTAGACCAATAAGGGAGTCTCAAAAAACTGACGTCGATACCACATCAGTAAAAAATTCAATGCGGATGCAATGGAAAATAGATAAGCATCGGTAAAATATTCGTCCGTTAAATCAGAGATCGGGATAAGGAAATAATGAGAGGGGAGAAATCCCCTGCGTAAATCCCCTAATATAAATGCAAGTTAGGTATCACTTTGCATTTATATGCCATTTAGGTAAATTCTTTGGTAGTAAGTTACTTATTCCTTGGAAGAAAAGTCCTCATATACAGATTTTACCACTTTGAAAGAGACTTTCGCGCAAACTATTCAGTTTAGAAAAAAAATGTTAGGAACTTCAATACAATTTTGAACACCTTTCCATAGATACACGTATGGTTTTGTTAGAATTTTTATTTTTTTATTTCTTTTCCAAGTTTGTGACACCACCAAAATTTATTGTTTTTTCTTTTTTTTTTGTATGAAAATGTTAATATTGTTCATAGAAATTTAGACACTCGACCAAATTTGATAAGATGCTTTTTAGGCAGTAAAATTACTCGTAGAATTTAACTCTGCACTAAATTTCCGATTCGTATTTTTATATAAGGTTTAGAATCATTTCCTGAGCATAAAATCACAAAATAATAACAAATCCAGGTGGAGCTTCAAGCGCCAGCTCGAAAAAACGTTTTTGGCTGATATTCTGAAAAAGTTATAAAGCCTATTTATTATTATTGTAGAAAATAAAATTTCCCATCTTTTGTTGCCAGTAAACTTTTTTTTCGAACTTACCGATTACGATTTATTATTTCAAATTTGATGATAACAATGTAAAAATAATAAGATGTGAATTCTGTTCCCAGTAGCACAAACATGTCCTTTTTACCGGAATGGAAGAAGGGTTATGATTTTCGCGCGTATCTTTTATGTTTGTAAATCTTTTATTTCCACATATCTTCCAAACGGCTGGATGGATTTTGGTAACTAAGATATTCTAAGACTAGTCTGACTCGCCAAAGTGTCCTTAGATAGTAGGTAATATTTTTTTACGTGTAGATTTTTTTGTAGTCGGGGGTTTTAAAGTTTTATCATATTGCTCGTTGCTCGAATAAACAGCACCGTTCATCATCATGATTGAAGAGTTGAACGAAGAGTTTGGTCTCCACTTTTGTAATAAGAACAACTAAGCTGTGAAACGCATTGCCAGTGTGGGTTTTTGTCGAAGGTTCGAACCTTGGGGTTACGAGGTACACTGTGCTTGTTTCTATTAGAGAAACAAGTTCCATCGTAGACAACATCATTTTCAGCCACTATTAACGGCATCATAGCAATCGTATCATTGAATGGGTTATAAATCTTAAACGGTAAGTTTAACAAAAAAAGTTTACTAGCAACAAAAGATGCAAAATTTTATTTTCTACAATTATTGTCAAAATATATAGTTTCCAAAATATCGGCTAAAACAGTTTTTTCAATTGGCGTTTGAAGCTCTACCTGGATCTGTGAGCATTTTGTAATTTTATGCTCAGTAATAGATCTTTACCTCATAGAAAAAAATTGGATTAGAAATTTAGTGCAAAGTTGAACAAAAAACCTTCTATTTTTACTGGCCTTTCATTACGTTTCAGCACATTTTGTTTAATGTTTGACGAACTTGTGAATTATTAGGAAACATATTAAAAAGATGCATGAAATTGGAAAAGCCGTTCTCAACTTATAGTGTGACCAAAAAGAAAAGGTTGAGTTTTGTATATCTACGAGTATAGATAAATTTAATATTTCTTCGTTCATATATCAAAAAACTCTTATAACTATTCACAAAATTGTTATCACTAGTATAAACAAATCTTGAACAAAAAATGAGTTTAAATTACATAGTCAAATATTGTAATGTTATTTCTGCACTGTGGTACTGATTCCGCGGTCGGTGACGGTCGCGAGAACAAGACAGCGTTAAATGCCTAATTAGACAGAACTACCTGGCCTTAAGTCGAATGACTGAATTTAATTTAAGTTAAAGTGGATTATTGTTTTTCTGAGAAAAATATATTTTTTTGTAATAAAAAATTAACTATACGAGTATTACAGTCAGCTTCTAAATTTAAAATGTAGCTTCATAAGAAGGTCCATTATCGTCTTAACCACCCGCAGTCCCCGTAACTTCTTGAACATAACCGTAAAACCGTACGTGTTTCGTGTGTGTGTTTCAAAACACGATAATATCTGTAAGATTAACAATTTGTTTAAATTAACTTAAGTCTAAAACAGTTTTATGTCTAAATAAAGGCCATTTCAAGAATAAAACATGTAGGTACCCAACATAAAGCTGTGTATTCCAACAAAAAATGTTTTTGGCGTGCCAACGTCTAATAAATCGATGAAAGCCGGCTGCATGCTCGAATAAGTGTCCCGTTATGTCCCGTTACGCTCATTGTACGCTTGCGCCGCATCTATCAATGTTTTGTTATGACGTTGTCACGTTAAAATATCGTCCGTAAACCAATCGACTTTATAGACAACTAATAGGTATTTCAGTCTACAGTTTCCGAAAATGTCGATTTTTTTATTATAAATACTCTCAAATACAATTTAAATAAATTTTGCGTTGCGCCTTAAAGAGTGACAAATTTTAATTTAAACAGGTATTTTAAAAAATATTTTATTTTCGCATGTTATATGTAATGAAGGAATAAAATGTGAATAGCGCAGGTTTTTAGCATCTTAGCGCATAAACCAGATTGCTTTGAATGTGTTTCTAGCGATGTGTATATACTCTGTTTGATCTAAGTTGTCAACTATCAGAGATCAAGTTTAATCATTATTTTTGTGAAGAATAACTGTATTTAAATCTTTTGTTCAAGAATACAATATTTAAGAAAAATACTGTTGAAGTTACTCAATAATCGATTTGAAAAGTTCACTCTTAGTTCCAGTTCCAATAAAGTAATTAAAGTTCCAATTCACAATGCGTAAAATATTTTTTTGGCTATCCGCTTGGCGTGAAATGCCTCTGCTGCTAGTTATTAATGAATCAAGTTGGCGTACTCAAAGAGGTTCGTTAAAAAATGTTTTGAATCGGTAATCCTCTTGGCACACACAAAACGGCACTTTCTGTTGAAAATTAAATTTGCAGTTCTCCAACCCGCTGCATGCCGCAAACAAATTGAGTTTCCGCTTGATTTTTCTCCCACACAATAGCGGACGACAATAGGCGTAAATTAATAAAACTTAAAACTTAAAATCCGCGCGAACCGGTTAGAAGCAGACTGAAGCGGTTTTAACCAGATAAATTTAAAATGTCAACCTAGCCTCTATTTATCTTTTTTTATTCATTTTTTACTTTTTATGAGAAATTATCTTTTAACATGAGAAAACAAAGTCAGATAGAAGTCTAGTGTTAGATCTTTCCTATTTTGGTATATTAGATATTTTATAAGTAAAAGCACAGTAATTCATTAATACAACGCTTTATTACCTTCTTTTTAGCACAGACCAAATAGAGAGATGGAAGAACGATTTCTTACAGACTATAGAACATCTTAAACTAGTGGCAGGCATAGACAACATATTTCTCTGTTACTACACTCTTCCCGGCTTACATATGAACCAAGCAATCTTTCTTTTTTTCCTTAAACTTATGAAATCTTAATGGAACTATATTATAAATCATAAATGCTAAGTAGGAGTGATAACACCCTGTAGAAAACAAAACCAATACAATAGTAAAACAAAAGTACCACCACCCTTATCATCTAAAAATTTAAAATCGATTACAACTAAGTATACATTTTAATATTTATTATTATCCTGCAGATTTTGATTACATTTTAATAACTGGTTTGCATGTCTTTTTATGCACCTTCCCTCCACCTCAACTAAGTAAGTAATACTTGGAATCAAGCACTTCTTAATTTCGCCCAAGATCCATTTCTTTTTATTTTTTCTATAATCTCTAACCATAATCTTCTCACCCAGATCAAAACTCACAATTCTATGTCCTTTAGCTGACTGTGTTAATTTATCATTAATAATTTGTAATCTATTATGAATTGGTTGTGGTCTTAAAAGGCAAAACCTATTTCTTAATTCCCTGCCAAAAATTAATTTAGCCGGACTAACTCCTGTACAGCGATTTACACTAGTTCGGTAATCAAATAGGAATAAATTTACAGAATGCTCCCAAGTGTGTCCATCTTCTACAAATTTTTTACATGACTTTTGAATGTTTGGACAAACCTTTCTGCTGCCCCATTTGAAGCTGGATGGTAGGGAGGTGTGAAAGTCAACCTAACCCCTGTTTGCTTGCAAAATTTTTAAATTCTGTACTTGTCCATGTTGTACCATTATCAACTACCAAGTGAAGAGGGAACCCAAATCTAGTATACAAACTTTTAAAAATAGAAATAGTTTTGCTGATGTAATGTTGGACATCATAAACGCTTCTGGCCATTTCGAAAACTGTCGACAATAATCAAAACATTTTACCACCAAAGGGACCCAAAAATCTGCATGTAATCTTTCCCACACAGTCTTTGCAGGAGGCCAAGGAGACAGTATTGTTTTCTCTGGTTCATTTCGGTTTTCCAAGCAAACTATACAAGAGTTGGTTATGTTTGTAATATCCTTATCTATTGATGGCCACCAAAAATATGAGCGAGCAATTTGCTTCATTTTGTTAATACCAAAGTGGCTAGCATGCAGTTCACTCATAACCAGCTCCTGCAAGTTGTCTGGAATAATCACTCTGAAACCCCATAACAAACACCCCTGATCTATGCTTATTTCATTTTTCCTGTCAAAATATGGTTTTAATTTTTCATTTAACATTTTTTTTTCTGGCCATCCATCTGTACAGTATCTCATTACGGTAGCTAAATTTAGATTTTTACAAGTTTCCTGTGAAATAGATATAAAATTAATTTTTTCAAAATTAGACAATGATAGAAAATTTAATATGCTTGTCTCACTATTATCTAATAAGGGATGTTTGAAACACTTAGTATCATCAATAGGGTAGCGAGATAAATAATCAGCTGGATTACTGTCAGTTTTAATATGACGAATGGTGTAATCAAATCCAGAGAGAAAAATTGCCCAATGCTGGAGTCGTTTGCAAGCCATTTTAGGTATACCCTTTTTAGGGCCAAAAATCCTTACTAGAGCTGCATTATCTGTCTCTAAAACAAAACTTCTACCATAAAGATACTCATAAAATTTAGTAACACCAAAAATAATGGCATAAGCTTCTTTTTCAATTGTTGGATACTGTGTTTGTGTGTTATTCAGTTTTTTACTTGCAAACGCTACCGGTTTGACTACACCATCGTGACTTATGACCGATAATGCTGCTCCCACTCCACCATCAGAAGCATCACAACTTAGTATGATTGGCAACTCATTGCTATAATGCGCCAGCTCCATAGCATTTGCTAATTTCTTTATTTTTACAAATGCTGTGTTACACTCATCGGTCCAAATAAGCTTATCATTTTTAAGGCAATCATATAAAGGACGTAATGTTGTTGCCATGTCTTTAAGGAACCTGTTATAATAATTGATTTTTCCTAAGAATGAACGCAACATTTTTATATTTTCAGGTATTGGAGTACCTAAAAGAGGATCCAAGTTCTTTTTTATGACACTGATACCTTTGTTTGTAACGTTATAACCAAATACAGTTAGTTCCTGCACAAAAAACTTACATTTATTTATTTTAATTTAAGTTCTGATTCTGCAAATCTTTCTAAAACATGGCTTAATCTAATATTTGTTTCCTCCAAAGTTTTCCCTGCTATATATATGTTGTCAATATACACCATAACCCCGTCCAAATCTGACAATAATTGTGTAATGACTCGTTGGAATGATCCAGGTCCAGTGCTCACACCATAAGGCAGAAACAAATATTTGTAAATTCCTTTTTCTGTCACAATTGTTGTCAATTTTTGGGATTCTTCATCAAGAGGGGCCTGGAGGTAGGCCTCTTTTAAATCGAGCTCACAAAAGAAATAGTTCCCTTCAAAATTTGACAACAATTGATTTATAGTTGGTAGTGGAAAGTGGTCAATTTCAAATTTGGGTTCAATGTTACTTTGTAGTCACCACAAAGTCGCACTGAGCTATCATGTTTTAGGACGGGGACCACAGGGTACCCCATTCACTGAACTCAACTGGGGCTATTCGACCATTTTCCAATAGTCTCTGAATTTCATCATTAACTTTTGATTTTAAAGAAAATGGAACACTTCTGGCTGGTAAAACTTTGGAGTAACATTTGGTTTTAATTTCAATGATATAGCAGTTTTTTTAAAATTACCCCAACCTGGTTCAAATACAATTGGGAATTTTTTTTTTACATCTGTGATATACTTTTCTTTTTCTGACATACTAGTTACACAAGAGTGCACATTTTGTTGTAATTTAAATGGCCATAGTTTTAAATACAGTAACCAGTCCTTGCCCAGAACACGGGGCGAACCATCTGGTACTATCACAAGAGATAAATTATTGCAGGTTACTTTGTCATATACTACAGCTAAATTTTCTAGGATTCCAATGGGTTTCGAAGTTGTTAGGTTAAAATTGATCATTGTCACATTAGATTCTGTTAATTTAATATTTGGAAAGTATAAGTTTTTATCATTTATATTTAGGGTACTAATATCTGACCCTGTGTCAACTTCGAACTCCAAAATTATACCATTCACACTTACTTTTACAAAAAGCGATGGCACCTTCTTTAACGAATTACACTGAACACTCATCACTTGGTAATCATCAGTATCACTGTAATTTTTTTCCTTCTCATCACTAATTTCTTTTTCATTCTCATTACTTAGGGCCACTGCTTTCACACTAGGGCTCTTCTTTAAACATGTTCGAAAAACATGTCCCTGGCGTCCACATTCACTGCAGTACTTATCTTTTAAGGTACACTGGTTACGTAGGTGACCCATGCGTCCACAGCAAAAGCATTTTAATGGCTGTTGATTGCTTTTGACTCCTGTTTTCTTGTGTCCCTGTAACCCTGAGGTTTGAGATGTCTTTACCGTGAACATCTCAACAGATGTAGATGCTTCTTTGTGGGCTAATTTGAAAGCCATTTCTGCAGTTTCTGCCGTAGAAATCAAAATGCTTAATGGCTTGTCAGCAATTTTCAACAGCTCGTACCGTATGGTGTCATTACAAACTCCATTCAAAAGTCTCTCTTTTAATTGTTCGTCCACATCTTTAAAATTACAGTCTTTTGCTGATTTTCTCAAAACTAGAAGGTATTCTTTTATTGATTCTGATGAACTTTGCTTTCTATCCCGAAATTTTGCTCGGTACATAGCTTCATTAGTTTTAGGATGGTAGAAGTTTAGTAATTTTTCACAAATATTGTTGTATGATAAATTGATGGGCGAATCTGGAGAGCACAGTCCTGAAAGGTTCTCATAAACAGAGTTACTCAATTTTGTTATCAGAAGCGGCACCTTTTTATCTTCTGGAATGTCATGCAACAACATGTAACAGTTTAATTGTTCTATATAACTGCTCCAGTTACCTCCATTGAAGTTTTCAAGGCTTGCTGGTAACATATTTGTAGTTTTTCGTGTAGGCTCCGACAAAGTAGTTAATTTAGGCGTCACACTGCCAACAGTTTTTATGTAGTTTCGTATAATGCTACGAAGTTCTTCGACTGTTAATGTATCACTAGGTGAAACCAAAAAAAGCTTGCTTGCTATATTTTGCAAAGTTTCCTTTGGCAATTCTACAATCCAGCCAGTTTTTCCAGATTTTATTTTTTCTTCGATGTCATCCATGCCATGTGCATATATAGGTTATGACCGCCGCCCACCTATGTGATTCCACTTCGTTGGAATTTTATGTATTTACACGCTGGTTCTACGTATATCAAACGTTTCTCGTCGCCAGTGTTAGATCTTTCCTATTTTGGTATATTAGATATTTTATAAGTAAAAGCACAGTAATTCATTAATACAACGCTTTATTACCTTCTTTTTAGCACAGACCAAATAGAGAGATGGAAGAACGATTTCTTACAGACTATAGAACATCTTAAACTAGTGGCAGGCATAGACAACATATTTCTCTGTTACTACAGTGTAGTATTTAAACAGGAAGTCCAAAAAATCCCTTAAAACATTGCCTTTCAAACAAGAACACCACAATGTTGTATTATGTAACCGGAAAATAACAAACGGCAGTAGAAATGTATTGACAAATAAAAGTATATTTAACGTATGTATTTTAGTAAATTGATCAATTTACGGCGTCTTGTCGCTAAATAATCCGACGAAGGCGAGGTGTGCGCTGATTGGTTCGACTCGCGTGTTTTACACCGCACGCTCCCCACCAGCCGGCTGAACCGTGAAAAGCTTGTGAGTGGAGTGAGCGAGGCTAAGCGTAGCGAAGGGCAGAGGTGGCGAGCGAAACGAGCCGCTGATCTCCGTAGTGGAGCGCAGGCCGAGTATGGAGAAAGGACACTCAGGGCTGACCGCAGAGCTTTTGGAGGGATCCCACCCGGTGTCAAAAAGTGCACCAATATCAAGTTAGTGGCTTTCAAGTTTTATTATATGACAGGTGAGCCGTTCTAAAAAAAACTTCTCACGGTTCACCCAGGTGGTTTCAGGAGGTAGACGGTAGGTAAAACTCTGAATAAACACTTGCCAAATGCTTATAATTAATGCCATCGACCAATCAGAGGACAGTGTATTAATTGACGGGTAATAGTGTATCGTTAAATAGTACACTGAGCAACGATTGTCCCATTTGTTGATGATTTTACTTGCGGCAAAATCGTAATTTGCTAAATGACGGCCTGGCACCGTTGGTTGATCAATTAACATAAATTCATTGCGTTAAATAATACATTTCAACCGCCGTTTCTTATTTTCCGAAAGTTGATCACCTACCTATATAGTGTGTTGATCATTTAACGATTCTTGGTATTTTCCGGTGTATTTGTACAATGACTTCAAAAAGGTTGTCAATAATCAAAGCCTACATTTTAATTTGTCAGAAGTAAAACAAAAGCTATTATGAGATTTAAAATAACAAAATAATGTTTGTTTGTTCACCCTAAATGGCTGCTTTTTTGCTACTAGTCCTCTAATAGTGAAAAGTAGCCAATTGGGACACCAATTTCTCAAAAATATTTTCATTTTATGTTAATAAAACAGAAAAAGTTGGTTTATTTCTGTTGTAGGAAAACTTATTTCAGAGTAAGAAGTCGTTTGAAAGCTAATTGTGATGGTGAGAAGAGGGCATATTTTAAAGCTTATGGTATACCCACGTAAGCATCTTGATCCTCCTTGATATTATGACAGCAAATCTGGTATATCATGGGATGGGCATTTTAATGTTTTTGTTTATATTGGATCATATCAATAATTTATTGGACAAGGTTTCAGCATAAGTAGCCTATTTCATATTTCGGATTCAGGACTGGGCGGGCGGAAGACAAAATCGTCGAAGTAAGTCTTTATTATTAGAACACGCCGCTTTTCTCAAGATGTTTTCCGTAAGAAAATCAAATGAGTGTGAAAATTTCACTATGGAGATGTATCGTTCTAAAACTTTCCATGTTTTTTATACGAGTAAAAGGAAAATGTCAAAACTGACTTGAACAAAAACTACACCGACTTTCTCTAGTCAGGTTTCCTAATGAGTCAGTATATATATGTTCTTTCCCTATGTGTCTATGAGTTGGAAAGTCGTTCTAAAACATCTGGCACCCGTTGTCGCGTAAATCTTTGCGTCGTGACGTGTGAGACGGGGTAGAGGGGGGGGATTTATCGCGAGAATTCGTAGAATGGTCCTTTACGGTCACAATAGGTGTCTATTTGTAAAATGTCTTCAGGTAACACGGACTTATTCGAAAGACGCAAATGTAAAGGAACGTTTCAAGTGAATATGATGTATCTGGGGCGTGGAAACCGACCTTGTTTACGACAAAATTATAAAAGAGGGTTTGAAAGTAGGAAATTGTATTTTTTAATAAAGATTTTTTTGATAAGCACACAACAAGCATAGTGCCACGTAACTATTGAATTAAAAAGATAACATATAATTTCAACATTTACTTCGCTCGTCATCCAGATATATATTATCTGTTTTCTCAATAATTTCGACATTGGCCTTCAAAGCGAAATACATTGATGTTTGCAAATCACTGCTTAGCGGAAGACTAACTAGCAAAGGTATGGTACTTCTACCCGCGTTTTATAAATTCATAAATACGCGTAATTAGCCACGTCTCAATAACTCGCATAGACGTAATTTTCCCATTTTTTGTTCCCACAGCTGAAACTCTGAGTTTTCTCTCTCAAAAAAAGAGCCAAGGTATAATCCACGACGGCCAAGCATAGATCAAAGACATGAGACATGTATTTGTAAAGTGTTTGCTTGAATCATGCTGGTTTCTCAATGTTTTTCTTCGGCGTTAAAGCCAGAACGGATTAAGCTTGTACAGCATCTGCGTTTGGAGATCTACTTATAAGTACAGGGGGAATTTGAACCAATGACCACACCGTTGTGATACCGGTTTTTCTCGTCACTAGGCAACGTCGGGATATAATCGCACCCCATGTTCACCGGTCGATAACATATGATCTCCCCCGTGAATTGCGCTGTCGCCTGCAGTACCTGACATTTTTATTATTTCACTTTCTAAGTGAATTTCTTTTCTACTGGTTATTGACGTGTAAATATAACGCCAGTTAAAACAACAGCTTCCACCACGTTTCTAACCATTTTTAATAATACTAGAAAATACCCGTGGATTCAACCGCTTTGTTGCCGTTCTCGGAATGTTTCCGCAATAAAAATTATCTTGTGTGTAAGACAGACTATGTAATCTAACTGTTTCAAATGTTTAACCAGATTTACACAGCCGTTTAGAAGGGATAGATCAACAAATATCCAAATAGTCCATTCTATCAAAAAATCTCTAAAACATTAAATATTGACATACATAAACTAATAACAAAGACATCGTAGATAATTAGAATAACTCGTATTTAAAAAACCCAGACTGCAAGAAATCAACAGATAAACAAACATTATGTAATACAATCTACTACCTAAGGACACTTGGTGGCTAAGACAAATCTAATGATATCTTAATTGACAAAATCCATCCGGCCGTTTGGAAGATAAGTATGACAGAACTACAAGCAAATACATAAAAGCAATATTCTATCTAACTGCAAAATAAATAAAACATATTTCGAATTGATCTGATCGCCGTCATTTACAGCATAAGGCTCTTAACCCTAAAACCGTCAACAAATCCACACGACACTAAAGACGCTATTACTGTCCCGGAAAAGTTCTCACCGTATAGATGCCTGTTGTCATAGAAATACCTTCATCCCTTAGGAAAGAACGGGTGTCTCCTTTTCGTTGCCACTTGTTGAACGGCCTCACAATCGTAGGTAGAGTTTATACCTATTCTTGTACGAAGGTCGACATATCCCTTTACCTTGAAACGCCGGGAAGATATTCCGGGTGTGCAGGGGAAAAATATATTTAATCACAAACACAATTTTAAGGAAAAAAGATTATATTCTGTACTAATATTAAAAAATGTGAAAGTTTACATGTTTGGATGTTTGTTGCTCAATCACGTCGGAATGAATTAACGGATCGGGTCGAAATTTGTAACACAGGTTATAGTCTGGAATATGATAAATCTCTATATATAAAAATGTTATATTGGTATGTGTACGCTTCAAAAACTCAAAAAGTTCTGACCGATTGAGCTGAAATTTTACACTGATATACTCTTATAATCCGCATCAAGGATTGTTTTTATATAATTTTTGCATCGCAATGTGCTACAGCGAAGCGTGGCAGGGTACAGCTAGTTATACATAATCGATATATATAGAATGGGAAAGCATCAATTATACTAGGTTTTGTTATGTGATAAAAACGTAGCATGACGTCGTTTTTTCTAATCCCAATATGTCGACTAAATTTTATAGGATTACCAACAAGTCTAATCCTTGCTTGTTCAGAAGGATTGACTACCTTACGCTTTTACCTAGTAATTATTTACTTCTTCTAAGAACTTAGAAATTAATTAAAGTCGTCCAACTTCTAAATTTCTACAGAACTCTTCTAAATTGAAATTAAAAGTTGAAAATTGAGTAAAAATCAACAACAGAGTTTGAGTTAACATTATGTTGTAAAACACTGGTGAGTAACATAGTGAATATCTTTGTAGAGTCTTCTTGGGAAAGTACCCAAGTTTTCCGTTATTCTACCGCCTAGCAGTTATGTGCAAACATTTCTGTATTCTGGTTTAAAGGGCAATGTTCCAAGAGAAATCATATGGTAGTTATAGAGATTAATTGTCATATGTCTCTGATGACTCTGTGAGGAGCGCAGTGCAGTGCTAGGTAATAATTTGGACGCTTCATGTTTCAATAGCTGCGTGTCACTGTGCTGTTAAGGGCAGGCGTGTTGCTTACTATCAGGCACATAACCTGCTAATCCCGTCACTGTGATCTATAAAAAGGGTTATGTCATTGACTCTCTCCTTGTCAGAAAAGGGTCCAAGATCCAAGTCTCAGGTGTGAATTTTCCCATCGAAAGTGTGATGCTAATGCAAGAGTACAATAAAACTAAATCTTGTAAATTTATTGTAACTTTTAGGACATATACGCAGCCATAAATAAATTCTAATTTTGAAACATGAATAAAACAATCTTATTTGTTAATCCCGCCCCGGTCTAGCACACTATGTATTGCAAAAATCTAAAATCATAACCCAGGTATACCTACAAAGTTGTCTATATCAGGGCCTTAGCAAATAACAGTTTGGAGCCTGGCTTGGAGCCAAAAGCGTAACCCGTAAGCTTTGTAAACGGTCCGCCTCAATACTACAAAATTAAAGTCAACGCTGCTGGTTGCTTCGGAACAGTTACCTAACTTTAAACGAGAGCGAAAGAAAATGTCGATTGATCCAATCAAATAGTGAGTTAATAGATTGATAAGATAATGGATTGATATCAGATAGATCGTTAGATAGCTAAAGTTTTTTAAGAGGATTGTATATTCCTAAAGAACACTTTATCGAAAAATTTCCACTGCTATCTCATGGACAGTTGGATAGATACCACCACTTATGATTATTATTTGGTTACCTCTCAATTTGTTGATCGTGTTACAACCACTTGTAACACAATCAACACATTTGGAGGTAATCTAATAATTATTGTACGTGGTCGCCAAGTGCATAAAGTGCAAAAAGCAATATTTAATATATTCTCAATGAGCCCCGAGTTAACGAAATACAACAGAGTATTCTTGCGTGTGTGTCTGAATATTGTTTTATTGATTGAATGTATTTTGTTGGTCTAATTAAAAAAAAATGCTTCTGCACTTCTTCTCTCTATAAATGTACGTAATTTCATACTCTGACTGAGCAATTTTCGTAAAAAGCGGTACAACATTTTCGTTTTATGTATTAATTTATATATTATAATCGCGGTTAAGCTTATGTACTGTATCCCGAATACATTGTTGCCGAGATTTGATATTTTGCGAGCTCAAAGGGTTTTAATTACAATATTCTTCGGTACAAAGGTAAAAAAGTCGTTATGCGCCGTCAAAGGCGTGTTGTCCTTTAAACTCCAAAAAGGTGAAAATTTACAGGTGTGGTGTTACAGAAACTACATAAAGCTTTGCGTTTTATGTTTTAAATCGGGCGGTTTATAGGGTTTGAACAAAATGAAACTGAAAATTTCTATTTGAATGAATGAATGAAAACTCTTTATTGTTCACAACTTAAAATAACACATACAATATAGGAAAACAATAAAACTAGTGAAACAGCAGCAGCTGTTTGTTGTTCGTTTTCGGATAAAACAAGAATATGCGTATTATACATCAGCGCTTATACATAGTTATATAATAAATAATACGATTTCGACAGCTCATGAGCTTAATCATCTTGATTATCTCTAGATAAGTAAGTCCTTAGTTTATGTAGTATAGTTTTGGATGTAATTCTGTTTTGTTCATGGTTTGTTGTTGAAGAATGTTAAAACAATTAATTACCGCCTATGTAATACCAAGCACAAATTCGGTCTTGTATGGACTACTGTTTCCACCTTTGGGATGATTCGACTAAATACCAGCTAGAGGCTCTAGAAGCGATAGAGAAACGTGCCAAAAGCCTCGTAAGCAACGACTCCGTTGTTCGAAAAAGACTTCAATGTCTTGAACATCATTAGAAAGTTAGCTAGCTTAGCTTATCGGCTATTACTAGATGCATTTCGGAAAGCGATCAGCGGCTGTTCTGTGTGTGATTTGATACCACCTCACCATCTTTTCGATCGGACAGATCGTAGCTCGAAAAAGTGTCATTGTTTCATGACTGACGTTCCAACTGAGTATCTTATAAGTCAGCGTGCATCAGCATTGACCACGCTGTCGCTTACTAACAGGCGATTTGGTGGTCAAATACGGACTTGTGTGCGTTAAACAAGGGGTTGATAAAAAAAAAAAAAAAACTATTTTTTCATTCGCAATTCATATCTCTAAACAAACTTTTTTAATTCACCTGACATTGATTAATTCTTTTCTATCTCCATCTCATACTTTCAGACAAATTTCTTTACTCAAAGCTTGTCTCGTATTTAAAACATGCTGTTTTCTTTTATTTTAGAATTACCTTTGTTGACAGTTCTCTTAACAAATCTACTAGCCCATGTCTGGTTGAGTTTTTCTTATTTGATACTAGCTGAGCCGTCGGTTTCACCCGTGCTTTAAAGATTTTCTTTTTCACGGAACCCCATTTTTTCTTGAAGTAACAGTAAAACATTAAAACTTAAAACGACTGCTATCCGATAGTAAAAGTTTTGTCATAATGGGTCCAGCCGTTTCAGATAACGGTCTCAGAATAAAAGACATTCGAAAATAAAAATAAAATGTTTTAGAAGCAATTACATATACGGTATATATACTTTCACATGGCCTTAGTAAAAAACTGTCTGTTTGAAACAACAACAAAGGAACAACTGAAACTCCAGTACTATATACAGGATATAGATATAGGATATTGATTATTCACCAATTGGATAGAATCTGTTGTTTGTGGCGGCGCTTTATTCATTTATTGAAATTTAAACATGAAACTTACTATACAAACCAATACAACATAAAATAGAAAAACAAAGGTAAGAAATCCAAGGTAGCTTAAAACTCGTAACTTGTTTTAAAAGTACAATTTCTCCAGCTGAGCCAAGCCTATAAATTGCAGAACTAACGACACGGTCCAACGTTTAGAATTCAAATCAGCGATCCAGGTGCTGTATAATTAGAATGGCAATCTTAAGGATTTAGATCAGTTTTAATTAGAGATGTCCATTACCCCGAACAGTTTGTCAAGTGGGAAGTAATCCCTACGCTGCAGGATACTGATGACTATTCTGTCTGAGCACTAAACTTTCGGGATTTAAATCATGGGTATCTTTTGATCCGCTATGAAGTTAAGTGCAAACAATTATTTCTGTGTTCCGGTTTGAAGGGCAATGCTTCAAGGGAATTTACAGGAATCATCTGATATCTCTGGACGATGAAAGCAGTAATGTGGATTTTTGTTCGACGTTAAAATAGCTACGTGCCACTGTCCTGTAATTTGATGGCGTGTTGGTTAATTTTAGACGCATGTCTTGCTAGTACGCTGTATACAACGAACATACACGCCAACGTAACTATGTATACAAATACTTATAGAGTTATGATTGCAAGCTTTAAAAGCTCCGAAAACTTAAACTAAGAAACATTTAGAAAATATTTATTCCCAATAAAACGTATATTTATTTCTGATGGACTGGTATAGTGGTATATAATACCTTATTTATGATACCTTCAGAGTTTTTATAATATATAATCTGGTATATTTATGTAAGCGTTTTTAATGTCTAAGTTATTAGATGGCGATGTCAAACGTTATATTCGTTATTTATGATTTATGATACCTTGTTAAAATTATATATAATCATTTATGACGTAATACGAACTCTAAAAACCGCATCTAAACTTAATTTAAAGTCAGCGTTGCCTCATTGAGTTAGTTTAATATCACAAAGGTCAAACATTACCATGTTGATTTTACTTCGCTCAAAATGTTTAGGCTCATATTAGTCTTGAGCGACTATTTTGAACCCAGTGCCAGTGCTTGTTTACAAAATTAACTTCTTGAAGTCAAACTTTGTAATTTGGCAGTTATCTAAAGTTAATGAAGGAATTTAATAAATCTTAACTTTATTACGCAATTGCAACTTAGCGCATTGCTCATATTTCCAGTTTTGATTATCAGACCGTGATTTTTCAGTAGTCGTGTTACTGAAGACACTGTTCACCAAAATTTAATTTAAACCTCTTGTTTTATCTGTAGTCATAGCAACCTTTGAATTATGAATTCATTCTATTTGCTGATCTTGAATCGCGAACCAATTAAAAGCTAAGTAATTAGTGTTACCACGCGACAGGCAGTTTTAACAGCCTTAATAAATATTGACGGACATTTTTACGACTGAGCAATAAATTTGATTAAATTGAATTGTAATGGCTAGATTCCATTTTAAAGTTTGCTTGAATGAGTAAAAATAATAAAACTTTTATTAATTAAAATTTAAAGGAGACCTTAAACATTTATAAGCGTCGTTTATCTCTACACGTTAATGGTTACTGTAAAGGTTGACGGCGAAAGAACAAGAGATAGCAGTCCAAGGCTTTCCTGTGATCATTTTCGCACCATTCTAGACACGTCAGGCTCTATTTGTCACCGGTGACAGAGGGAGATGAGGTAGGTTTATCAAAAGGTAGCTGTAGGGAGGTGGTGGTTACGACCCTCGCATTTGAGGAGCACAATTCAAGACGGAGCATAACCACCGTTTACTAAAAAATATTTGGCGTTTCTTTTCCAAGTTGGATTTGTTGGACGGTACAAACATCTAAAATTTATTTACGTATGTGACAGGGCTAAAAAAATACAGGTTTTTAGCTAATGTAATCCGTGAATGCTTGAAAATAGACTATTAGTTGTCTAATTTTATTATCAGTCTTAGGTCCGCATTTGATCACCAGCTCGCCTGATACTAAGCCCCGTGACGGCGTGGTCGTAGGTGACGCACTGGCTGTACTGTCTGACACAAATGATGATTTTTTTTATATTGTTTTCTTATCAATTCGCTCCTGGAAGTGATGTATGGGAATAGATAAGTTTAAGCCCATACCTAGCCACAATGTCAAGCGTGCCCCTACTTACGGCTTGTCATATAATGGAACTTACTATATACTGTTACATCTATAACTACCTAGTTTTCACAACCTTATAAATAATTATTGAATTCCATCCGAAAGAATTTTTTAAAACCAGATAATCTTAAGTATACGTATTAAAAAAAATGGTGAAGCAAATTTTACTAAGAATACAACCCTTCTTTTACCGTATCTTCACAGGAGAAAGGTTGATTTGCTTACCTTTCTGCATCTTGACGTTCGATTTTTCCACTTCCCGGATTCGTTCCCTAATTTCCGGGCGTTTCCTTTCGCACTGGCCACCCTACTCAAGTCCTATTTGGCTACACTTCAATGAGACCTTAGATAATTGAATTAGTGTTGAGTCACTGCGTTAAATCGGTGGCCACGGTCTCAGTTATTTTACAGAAGAGAAGTCACGACTTTCGTAGCTTCGCAATAGCTCGACTGACTATCTTTACCATACCGGATCTAGGTAAATTAAAAACTGTGTGATTAAATATTTTAGATTGCCAAATGTTAGTTATATTGAAATAGAAATTCCACAAAACAAAAAACCATTACAAAATTGGTTGCCTGTAAAGTTGGTATACGGGCGAAAGTTTTACGTGACAACGACTTTGAGTGGTAAAATAATTTTACGGAAGGGACGCGTGCCTTTCACTTTTTATGTCTGCCTCTCTCGCTCTTAGGCGGGCTAACCATGCCCGAGTGGAAGGGACGCGTGCCTCTCACTCGCTCTCGTTGTGAGCGCATAACGTGAGCGGAGCGTAACGCAGTTTCTTGAAGTGTCACCCGGCAAACCAATTTATAAGACGTTGTCACGTCAAAAATGAAAAATCGGCAGTCGTAAGAACAGCCGATAAAAGTGAAAATTTGTAACTCAGAATTTGGTAGCTTACATCAGAAACTACGCGGGTGAAAACGGAGGGCGTGGCTATGAGCATGGCCATCTAGAAACGCGTCAGCCAAAGGGAAATGCAGACGCATTTCTAGATGGCCAATGGCGATGGTCCCGAGTTTACCCGAAGATTTCTTATCATTCCCTAGCGTGACGCTAGAATTCAATTCACACCCCACGAAAAATCTCTTTTGCGCGCTAAAATAAGTTTTCACTTCAAAAAGCTATCCAAACTGAGTTCAATTTTTAAGCGACTCCATCTAAAGGAGAAGAATATTTATTAGATAGGGGATAGAAGCACTAGGGGGTAGATTGCATTCATCGATAGAGCACGGTCACTTAGAAGAAACCCGTTCACACTCGACTGGACGATACCAAAATTGTAAACACCGGTAAAAACCAACTCAGGCAACTCATTCCACAGCCTAGACGTTTCTATTACGAGACTGGAGTCTAACTTTTATGTTCGACACTTTGGAACGTCAACTATGAAACGATATCACATTTTTGAGGTACTAGCAATCAGAAATAAAAAGGGCAAGGTGGTATTAGACCACGAAAATCAGCTGTAACTTATTCGAAATTTTAAAAAAATCCGAGCAAAATTTGCAATTTTGCTCGATAGTTAAATTTAATTAAGTCAACTATCGAATAAATTTAAGTAATAACAGCGCAGACTCGTTTTATTATTCGTTGCTTGTAATATGATTCGATCAAATCGATTAAATCGTCTGTGTAAGACAGGATTACTTGGAACTGCAGGTAACAAGGTAATACAATTATCGATAGTACTGTTGATTCATTCTGTAACAGTGTTGACCTCTGTGTTGCCATTTTGAACCGACTTACAACAAGGAGGAGGTTCATAACTCGACAAACATTTTTATGCATGTATGTTTCCCGATTTACCGGTTTTAGAACGCCCTACCGATTTTGATATTTTTTAATTTCCCATTTTTTTAATTAAATATGCCCATGGCATACATACCATAAATTGTGGCATATATATTTTATTGAAAATGTAAAAAAAAAACTATATTTTAATAGTACAGAGTAAAGGAACGAGCCGGATATGTGCCTGATGGTAAGCCAACATGCCTGCTTATACAGTACAGTGGCACGCAGCTATTGGAGCATGAAGAATACATTATAATTGCCTAGCACTGCACTACGCTCGTCAATGCGATATAATTCTATTAAAATTAGTGAACTGCGTGAGTTTAATACGTAATTAAAGTAGGTTGTTTTGTTTTTAGCACGTAAAACAATTTTGTAATGTGTTTTTCCACAAAGTTATTCTACCAATACAAAAAGCATAGGTAAATGTAAATAAATATATTAAATATCTCCAATAATTTACTTGGCAATAAAACTTGTTATAAAGGTATTGCAAATATTTTTGTATGAATATACATATTTGTTCTGTATCTGGGTGTTTATATGACTATTTTTATTATTTTTGTATTTACAATTTATTTGCAAAAGTATTATATCAGCTATTTGGCTCTCATAGTACAAGATTTGCTTAATTTTGGGTCAGATGGCCAGTTGTGAGAGAAATATCTCCAATATTTATTAATTCTATAATTATTCCCCTTATATTGTGTTTTGATATTTGTTTATTGTTTAATTTATGGAACGATTTAAATTTCCCATGATTTAAGGCTAAATATGTGAAGCACTACATACATCGCTGAATTTAAAGATCCGGTTTTAAAATTGTAACCACAGTCGAAGACTTTGGCAAGACTTTGGGGAAATGCCACACTTTTCCCACTCACTTTAGTTTACTTACGTAGTAATTTACATTCTCTTTGAGTTTAATCAGTTATTTTGGCGTACATTATTGTGTTCCGGTTTTATGGGCAATTTTTCTAGTTTAAAATTGTAATAAAAATGATAAATAATGTCATGTCGATGTGTCGATGTCGCAGTGCACTGCAAAGCAATGATTTGGTCTCTTCGAGTTCAAATGGCTGCCTATCACTGTAATTATACAAGCCGGCGAGTTGCGTACCATCAAGCGTTATACCATTATTGCCATTCCGTAACTGTAGGTATATTTTTAAAGTACTTATTGTGTTCATTTCCACCGACTTTATAAAGATTAAAATAGCACGTATTAATAAGCATCATGTCTTCAAATGAGTTAAAGATACAAAAATCAAAATATACTGCCCGTTCCTCACTCTTAACTCTAGCACTTAACCCTGATTAAGCAACAAAGTAAACATACCCACCGTTAGCAGGACTTTGCCTGCAATTACTTAGTTAACTTAGTATCTTAGCTCAGTACCATGTGCTGAGGCTTCGTTGGAACTAAGTCTGACTTGTTTAAGCTAAGCTAAGTTACGGAAGCGCTACTTGGTGAAATAGGACTTATGTTTTACTTTATACTCCGATATATTTCCAAGTTATTTAATCCACTACGGCAGTCAAGTGTAAACCTATTGTGGTCGAAAAAAAAAAGATTTATATTTTATAGAGCGAGTTAAGAAGTGAAGAGTTTGAATGAACGGTAATTAAATGTATTTTTTGTACCAATTGTAGTTACTGCCCGATGCACCAAGATTATGCTGGACGATAAGATCCTAGAGATGGCCAAGACCATCGAAGGGAACGGAAACGTCAAAGCAGAATGGGAAAATTGGGAGGTACCGAGAATACAGTGGGTCAACGGAGTTCCAGGATGTGGAAAAACAACATGGGTGATTAGACACTTCGATGTGGACAAGGACGCCATCATCACTACAACAACTGAGGCAGCAAAAGATCTAAGAGAAAAGCTATCGCACCGAATCGGAAACCTGGTCAAAACCAGAGTGCGAACCATGGCTTCTGCTCTGGTAAATGGTTTCGGTAGAGAAAGTTTCAGTCGCCTCATGGTGGACGAAGCTCTCATGAACCATTTTGGAGCCATTGTGATGGCTTCAAGGCTGTCTGGTGTTGGTGAAATTGTCCTCATTGGAGACGTCAATCAGTTGCCTTATATCGACATGGAAAATCTCTTCGAAATGAGGTATCATCGCCCGAACCTGGTAACAAAGATTAGCCAGAAGTTGCTCTGCACACATCGAAACCCAATGGACGTCGCATATGCACTGAGGGAAATATACTCCGGTATGTACTCTTCAGCGTCCCGTATAAAGTCCCTAGAACAGAGAAGATATAAGGGAGCGCAAATAACCAACACCCTACCAAATACCCTCTTCTTAGTTCACACTCAAGAGGAGAAGGAGACCCTGACAAACCAGGGTTATGGATCAGGCACCGGGTCACACATCCTTACTATCCATGAAGCTCAAGGACTAACATACGAGTCGGTAATCGTAATCAAAACCAAGGCAAACATGAAGCTGCACGGGAGCGTGCCCCATGCGGTAGTGGCAATCTCACGGCACACGGGGACCTTCACATATTACGCTGACGACACCGACGACGCCATCGGTCGGTTCGTGCGGCGAGCGTGGGCTGCATCACCGAAGACCATCCGCGATTTTAACCTACAGATGGCCATCAGGGACAGAAATGCGGCCGTTGTGGAGGCTCTGGGCCGGGAGGAGGCAGCTTAGGCAAATGACAAGGCAAACACTCGATGTCGAGTCGATTACTAGCGGAATCCCAACCGGTAGTGATCGGCTCTACAGACGAGCACTAGAATTAGATTTTAAATGTACCCAACTCCCTTCTATTTTCCTCTTCTTCTCCTTATCCAAGATATGTGTAAAAAACGATAATTGTAATGACAAAGATCACGGACCCCGGAGTCTGTGGAGTGGCTAATTTAAATTAAAAAAAAATGTATTTTTAAATAATACATCATTGAAATACTAACGCGTAAACCTTTGTGAAATATCTGCCATAACCAATAATCTGCCAATAATCTGCCAATATAATGACAATTATATTGTGTAAGTGGTATTTTATTCTGGCATAAACACACAAGGATATGTTCTTATGATAATAGGAATGTTTAAATTGGTTTAGTAGTTTTTGAGTTTATTCGCCACAAAAATACAATAATACAATTCTTTCTTCTTTATAATAATAAAGTATAGAAATATAATACTGCCCAAAAGTCCTTAATCCCAAAATTAAATTTGTGAATAATGAACACTTAAATACGTGACATAATTTGTCGCTTGGAATGAGGAACCGTGCAATTTCAATTTATTTCGAAGAGAAATGAAATTGAGGACTTTATGCTATTATACTACGAAATGACATTAATTAAACGGTATAATAAGCTTGATTACGATTTGTTCTCGGCACAACAAACCATGTTTACAACAGAACATAGTTTTTGAATTACTTAGGTAGAGGAAAAAGCTTTTACGCACTATCGGGAACCTGGGAGAGATTATGTCGGATTTGACACTACAAGTGAACCCTACCATACCGACAAAAACCTCCACCTTTGGCGCATATAGTGGGAAAACTGGTACGCTTTCACATTCTAGCATAAGTAAACACATAACTAGTAGTGTGCATACTATTTTGCAGTGGTTGCTCTTTGCATAGTCCACCTGGGAATGTTTTACACCTTTGCCAGTTATTCTACAGTCAGACAGTATGTGTCTGACTGTATTCCATGCCAATGTGTCGGGTAAACTTAGCGGAAGATTTGTTTCATTTACAAACGTGACATCAACAGCCCACTAAATGTTCCCACTGCTGGGACTCGGAGCCTTCTCTCGCACGGAGAGAGTTAAGGCCATAATCTACCACGCTGGCCCAGTGCGGGTTGGTGGATGACACATGACTTCGAAAAATTCTAGGTACATGTCGGTTTCCTCACGATGTTTTCCTTCAACGTTTTAAGTTAGCGGTATTATGCACATGACTTCGAAAAGACAGTGGTGCGTGTGGGGTTTGAACCCGGGGTCTCCGGATCGGCAGGCGCCGTTCTCCCGACTAGACCAGCCGTAACTTGATGACAAACGTGACGCTCGGGCTCAATTCACAGCCGACGAAAAATATGCCTGTGGTGCTCCCAAAGAAGTTTTCACTTCCAAAACGGAAACGGCGGGAACGGGAGTGAACTACGCGGGTAAAAGTGCACTGCTATATGGTTCTAAATTCTATAGTGAGTACAGCATAGCTATCAGCGTTTCAATGTTAACACTCACACTAATGCTAAACCGAAGCTAGTGTGATTGTGCTAACATGTGTGGATATGTGTGCGTTTGTATTTATATCCAACACGTTTCGCTTTAACGATTCAACGGATTTGAATGATAAGGATGCGAGTGGAAACTCGTAGAGCAAATAAACTATTTGAACCAAACCATCGAACTGTGGGAGTATACGATACAATGTATACGTATATATTTATTTAGTAGGTATACTAATGGTCGCCAAGTTATAGTAATTCAACCATAAAACAATATTAATCTATCTTCAATTTTACCACAGATTTTAACAATAAATAAAAAAGTATATAAACATTTGTGTCAAATATATATTTGGCAGAGTGCGTGCAAAAGGTATTTTTATCCAAATGAAAGAAGGGTTATGTTTTTGCGCGTATCTTGTAGATTTGTAAATTTCTTTATTCCCGCGTTATTTTTCAGTTATAGGAACTATCAATAGAAGTGAAAACTTATAACTCAAAATTTGAAATCTTACTTTGGAAACTACTCAAGTGAAACCGGAGGTCGTGAGCATGGCTATCTAAAAATACTGACACATTTCTAGATGGCCCAATGGGAAATGCTGACGCATTTCGAGATGGCAAATGGTTATGTTCTCGAGTTTACTCAAATATTTCTTATCATTCCTATTCTCGAACATGCCTATGGCGCGCCAGAACAAGTTTTCACTTCAAAAAGGGGTATGTGTTGGAAAATATTATCGCTTCTATTCATAAATTAATAATATAATTTTAACAAAAAAGAGAACCGACTTCAAACAGAAAACTAAAAAGTAAAAAATAAATTAATTTGGTGCAAAGATATAAAGAATGAACGAATGAGTATATATAACGAATGTTCTAAATATACAAATGTCGAAAAAGAACAAAAATTACCTACTAATATTAGCTTCAGCTCTAATTGTTTTACTTGGGACCGACTTCAGAATTGCAAAATGTTTATTTAATCATTTGTGTTAAAATAAATTAAAATATCTTAAAAAAATCTTTGTGCCAAATTAATTTATTTTTTACTTTTTTGTTTACCGTTTGAAACCAGTTCTTTTTGTGTTAAAATTATATTATTTTACGATTTTAAGTGATGGGTAGATCTAACAAAAACACTTCTTGAATAAGGAGAAAGTAAATATATAATAGGGTGAATAGCGTACACGGCGGACGAAAGAAACAACGCGATTAGGATACTTTAACGCAGTCCCAAATTGACTCATCGTCATAACGTGGTTGTGCTATGTAAGATTTTAATGTTATTTTTGTATTATTTTTTAACTTTGATGCAGAAACGGCGGGCCACCACAAAGTGATAAATTATGTGTTTTTTTCTAAACTCCCTCAATAATGATATCAAAAGAAGAACTTGACGAGTAGAATAATATTCACTAAGATAACATTCAAATCCACGATGGTCAGTGTACACAGACCTGTAATGGCACTCAAAACCCATATGGGTGCATGTAAGTAAGTCAGGTAAGTTTTTATCATTTTTCAGCATCATCATCATCAGCCTATCTTAGTCCACTGTTGGACATAGACCTCTCCCACGGCTGAAAGTTCTCAATACATGAATTAAGCCCAAACACTGGGTAGTTCCTGTAAGCCGTTAAGAAATTCCCTTGACTGTCCTTTGTCTTCATCATCAGACCACTAATGACAGTCACAGCCCATCTACATATGTAAAAAGTTCTCATCAATACAAATTCATCGAGCCCAAACACAAGGTAACTTCTATATACCGTCGAGTAGTTCCCTCGACCGTCTTTCAGCTTCCTTATCAGATCGACTCCAGACCATCTTTAAATTATACTCCTTTAAAATGCTCAAGAAAAACTTAACTAACGCACTAGTAATCATTGAAGTTTTCGAAATTTATTCTCGATTTCTCTAGGATGCCATCATCAGATCCTGCTTTCCTTATCATAATACCACCCTGGGGATACCTTCTTTAAAACGTAAAAATAATCATCAAAATCGGTTCATAAACGACGAAGTTATCCGCGAACACACATAAAAAAATAAAAATAAAACATATACGGTCGAATTGAGAAACTTCCTTTTTTGAAGTCGGTTAAAAAGCAGGCACTATATGTATGCTCGCAGAAGAAGCAAATATTAAATAGAAATGCTGAACATGTTTACAAAAGACATATTTATAGTAAACAAAGTAATTTTGTTTCGAAAATGTTCATTCAACAGAAATGAAGGTAGTTAATTAAGATCTCTTGCAAATACCAGCTATTAAATCTACTATTTTCAGTAAGCGCGCAAAATAATAATATATAATTTTGGTCGTTTATTCAGTTTGTAGGGATTAATAGAGTTTTTGGAATGTGCACTGTATTTATTTTTAATCCTCGCTGAAAATTAAGGTACTCGTATAGTGCAGTTGCGGATATGTATATGTAGTTAATATTGTGTATGTTTGCAGAATTTTATGAAAGAGATATATTTTTAATACTAAGATTTTATCTACTGGTCAACCTAGATGAAAACGGGAGTGTCAATAGTTTATAGGATAAATTTTGGGAAATGTGATGCACAACTACGCCATCTTATATTGCTTTCCTTATTTCACTACAGAACTAGTGGTAAGTCTACCCTGCCTTCATTGTTGATCTCCCGAAAATTTGCACGAAGCGATTTGAGTCTTCCTTCCTTATTCCAACAGGCAAAGAGTGGAATTAATTGCCGGTTTAACTTTTTCCTGAGAGTTATAATCAGGAACAATTCGAGATCAATGTGAATAGGTATCGTCTAAGTGTGCGCAACTTTCGACACAGACTGGCCATCAGCGAGTTTGTGGTCCAACGTAGATATGTTTTAAAACACAGGAGATACTACGCAGTAGCATTAGGAAAAAGTGAAAGGACATTTGGCCAACAAGTAAACAAACAGGCACACAATAATGTTTGCAAACACACGAATGTATATAGAGCCAAAGAAGTTTTTTGAAAGGCCTAATCTGGGCCTTACTAATCGGGTGCGAAAGACATATTTTCAAAACAAGTAGATAATTTCTGATAAGCCAAGTCAGGAAGAAGAATATTCAATAGAATGGACCACGTACCGTAGACGGGTAAAATCGTAGAGCACAGCTATTAAATACATTAGCAATAATATTATGAGCTTACGCGCGATGGCTGCGTCATCGAACGTCATTTAAGATTATTACGTTACTTGCTAATGGCAATAAAAGACAGGAACGAGGCGGTGTTGAAAGCCCTAATGAGTTTGCAGAGATCTGAACTTTTTTATAGCATAGAGTGACGAGACGAGCATCGCTTCTACCGCCTAACTAAATCTGCTTTCGCTTTGCGTTTGCCATTGTTGTCTCTATCATTTCAAGCGAAAAAAAAAGAGAGAGGTATATCAAAGTCAAGACAGTTTTAGCTAGTCGGTAGACCTGCCAAAACGTCGAAGTGATAAAAAAAATGTTTGTGTTTTTATGAAGCCACGGTATAAGTGAAGCTTTTTTCCCATTGTTAACATTTAACTAAACATTTTTGGAAAATATTCGGCTTAAGTAATTAATGTTACTCAACGAGGAACGCCGCCATATTGGTCACTTTTCACTTGACCCCTACTCCGCGGCCGTCACGCGACATGGAATAAATAGATGGACGAAAAAGACTGAGGCGATATAATAGAAGTTTCACTTTAAAATTATAATTTAGACCTTGATCAAGTCCTGTGTTATCTTTATAACAGTACTTACTAATGTGACTTACGATAAGGGTAGGTTTGATAGTCTTGTCAGCTTATCACTGTCTCTAAAAAAAGGTATCCCAAAAACCTATATCTATGCATAGTGCTGGCTTTGTAAACGTCGTGTCACTTTATTTTTACTGCTGGGACCCTTATTACTAATACAAGAAAATAACGCTTTGATTCTCGAATGCGACGCCGAATTGAATTTTTATGGGGGAAAGGCCCCGATTGAGACATGAAAGATTTTTCTGTTTGGAATACCGTCTCATGCTCGTCTCTCAATCAGAGTCGAGAGTCTCAGAAATCACATTTCAATTGCAAATGGGGAGTTGTGTGTTTGATATTTATTTCAGGTTTATGAGTAAAATATTAACATCGCTACAAGTTATTTATTTCCTCAGTATATTTAAATTGTTTTTTGGGGGTGATCCGCTTTTTTACCGACTAACTAAATCGCCCGGATAGACGAAAGGCGGATCTACCGCCTAGATGAAACTGTCTTGATGAACTTGTTTCTTTTTTTTTGCTTGAAATTATAGAAACAGCAAAGTAATTTATTATTATATTAGTTATGCGGTGGAAGTGCGGAGAAGGCGTCGCTACAAAGAGTATTTCAGCCAGCACAAGTCAAAACACACACGCATTTCCTACAGAATATTTTTAAAACCATTAGAACAGTTCGTCTTGTAGTGGTAGTACTCTTGGCAGAGTCCGCCTGGGGAAGTACCACGCCTTTGCTTGTTATTCTACCGCCAAGCAGTAAAGTGCTAACATTACTGCATTCCGGCTTGAAGGGCAATGTTTCTAGATAAATTACAGGGCTTAGAGATATGTCATCTTAGATATCTGGGTGACGAGCGCAGTGCAGTGCTAGGTAATGATTTGGACTTCTCATGTACCAATAGCTGTGTGTCACTGTGCGTTTATGTGGCAGGCATGTTGCTTACCATCAGGCACATGTCCTGGGGTCTACCGCCTAAACTAAACTAAACTAAACTATCTTAACTTTGATATACCTCTCTCTTTTTTTTCGCTTGAAATGATAGAGACAGCGAAAGCAGACTTAGTTAGGCGGTAGAAGGGCCGCAACACAGTTAGATTATATAGTCTAGAATCACATGAAGGCTACTTTTAATACGCGAAAATAAAAGGTGCGGGAACTGCGCAGGTAAAACCACTGGGCGTTTCTAGTGTTAAAAAAAAACGTCTCTTCGTTTCTTTTTCACAAAGATAAGAAGACAAAAAAACTCTTAATTAAACACCACATTACAGGAGATCAAAGTACACTTGACCTCATATAAAAATAGTATTTATATGTCTATTATGTTCAACGAATCACTTTCCATTTCACGAGGAAGTATATACTGTTGTATCGCAAATTCATTCGCGTCGCTGAGCGCTTGTGTGTAAAACAATTTCCGCATAAACCGGGCCGAAAGTTCGAAATCTGCCACGAGAGTAACCAAATTGTCGCATAAACAGCGACAGGGTATGATTGATGCGTAAAAATTTAATGACGGTAGCAACGGCCTTGATTTCCATGCGTCTGGTACAAGGGGACAGTCCACCCACCACATTTCAAGCACAAAGGATTCTCCGTGTTCTGACGCTGTGAAGGATAATCATTTTATCGGGACCAATGCACAAAGAGATTATACATAGAGGCACTGAACAAAGACATAGTAAAATGTATGTCTCATGTGTGTCATTTAGTTTGAATTGGATTCTAAAAATTGCCACAAAGTTGGTAGATCATCAGTTTTTATTGGACGCACTTCGGAAAATGTGCAGCTGATCTGCATAATATCATCATCCCCTTTTTCTACTGAATTGCTCCTAACTTGTAATAGCGACATCGTTTCATGGTTTTCATTCCAAAGACTCAAACAACGAGATTTAACTACACTATTGTGCATCGATATAATTAAAGAAACGAAGATGAGGTATGCCATAATCTAAAGACAACATAACGTGGCGAAAATTTGTTTGAAAAATTTGAAAATTGAATTGTCAGCGAACGTACACAACTCCTTGTTGAGACTGAGACTAAATCAGGAGACGTCACCTGATTTTGCATCGCCATAGTAGAAGCGCGTTTGCCGTTTCTGCGTTTTTAAGAGTTCGATGCTATTGTGATAAAAAATTCTAGGCTGAGGAAAGCGTTGTCCGAGTGTGTTTTTCGTAATAGTTATAATATCGGTGTCCTTAAGTCGAGAGTGAATCAGTTTCTTCTAAGTATGCACGCTTCATCGTAGACCGCATCGTCGCTTAACATCGTGTGAGATAGTGATTGGGAATATAAAAAGATAAGATGGAGGCTACAATATTGCAGTAAGTTTTGAATATTCCATTTCTTAAAAAGATTTAATTTTACCCGAAGCAGTAATTTGATATTAGGTATAAATCTAAAAAATCGTTCTCGCTCCAGCATTTAAAGAAACTATTCACCTGAAGTAGGTGACCACGATCCTGCACACCCAGCTCTTTCCGCCCCATTACCTCGCCTATAAACTAACAAAGTCACATTTCAATTCGAAAACGGGAATAAAATGACCGTAAAAATTTAATTTTAGTTTGTCTGAGCGCAAAGGGAGGCATTCATCGCATCCGGAACATTATACGCTGGGTCTACTGGGACGAATATTTTAGAACTAATTCGCAGCTAGTAATGTAATTCTATCTATACTGATATTATACAGAGATTACACCGATTTTTCAGTTTTTGTACATAAAAACCAACTTTTGGAATCTCTGCAAGAATAAACCATATACCTCCAGGAAAAAATCTTGTTTAAGGTCTAACAACAGTTAGATTTGTTGTTGAACGGACGTGAAATTTATTTATTATAAAAACTTTGTACCCCATTTTACAAAAATTACACGGTCGGAAGAGTATTTTCAAAATTCCCATACTTATAGTTTTTACCGAGAAGGAGTGCGGATGCTATATTTTTTTAAAATTACGCATATAATTAAAATAATCAATAAATAACCGGCTAAGTGCGAGTCGAGCTCGTATATCTTGTATAATCGTATTCTTTCCATTTCAATAATGTGTCCTGTTTGTTTTTTTAACCGAGTTCAAACAAGACGAGGTTATCAATTCAATTATTATTTTATTTACCCTGATATTTATGATCCAATTTACATGACTCTTCTTTATTTTTTGAAGCAGAATAATAACCATTAGGTTCTATAACATTTTAACATTTTGGCAGTTGTTTGTTTTCCTTTTATGAACATTTTTTTAATGAACATCTTTGTTTACCTGGACGATGTAATTATAGTTTTTGTAAGGTTTTTAAGATTATTTTTTTGGTTGATTATTGTATAGGATATTACCAGCAGTGGGCACGGTTTTACCATTACAGTTTTCTATATTTTCCATTTAAAAAAGTTGCCTATACGTTATTTGTTACGGTGGGAGCTTTGGGCGTTATCTTACTCCATGCTGCCTACCTACTCTTTAATATGTTTTTTTAACATTTTGTTTTTATAGGTATAACTTTATATTATAAAGTTATATTGTTATATCGTTATCTGTTAAAAAAAGTACGGACCCAGGTGTTTAAGGCGTGAAATAGCACACGAGCAAAAGTTTGATTATTATACTTCATTTTACACCAATTTCTCTACATCTACTTCTAACAACTGGGCTGTTTCATGCCATAAAAGAGCAAATTCATATTTCTCCTAAACCCATCGAAAAATACTCTGAATTACAACCGCTACAAGCTACAAATATCAATAATGGTTAGGTATCGCAATAAAAATGTCCACAATTCTCTGTCTCGATGACTTACGACACACACATCCAATATTATAAAGATAATTTGTAACATGGCTTTGCTTCCTGACTTCGCCAGCTACCAATAAAATGTAGTACAGGGATGCTTGCAAGACTGTAATAACTTTGTATGATAATAACAATATAAAACACTACGTACGTAAACTTGAAACATTGATAGATTTTCTTAAAATAAACTCGTTAAATGGTAATATTACTTCATCAAATGAAAGAGATAAATTACATTACACCTCTGAGTAGCTAGCTAGCTCGGTGTAGTATGTACAGTGATTACATATAGTGATTTGGACTCTTCGTGTTCAAATAACTGCAAGACACTGTCACGTATTGTTATACATATTGTTTAAAGCCAATATGTAACGTTACAACACTTGAATAATATAGGGATGCGAGTTGCTTACATTTAGGTCCGTGTTTCGTTTCTTTAATTAGATAAAAAATCTCAATTGCACAGTATATCTTTTTGTTGTCGCATATAGGTCCGTATTTAACCATCAACTCCCCTGACGGTAAGCGAGTTATATACGTGTGAGTACAAAATATATATGTAGCAAATTTCATACAGATTCATTCAGCAGTTTTTGCTTGAAAAAGTAACAAATATTTATCCATCCTTACAAACTTTCGCTTTTTTTTTAATTACATACATTACTACACGTATAAGTAGGTATATGTATACCTACGTGTCTTAAAAATTAATGTAACTTCTATCAATTTAGACATAAATACCATTTTGGTACGCGTCTCTTTTCCAATTGTGTGTTTTTGGAGAATATCAGTAAAATATACACGCATTCACCTAAAAACCTTTGAAACCCAGAGAGGCCAATTAAGCGAGCCGGGAGTTACCTGCGGTTGCCCCGGAGGTATCCGTACAACATCTTTACTAGTCTTTATGCCACTCGAGTTCTTTTGATGATGTCTATTGGGAAATGGCCGTGTGGAGAAAAGGGGCTGTAGAAAAATAACTGGCTACTAAATATTCGTATTATTGTTTGTTTTAGTCTTTATTGCGGTGAGAAGGAGAATTATTCCTACCACTACTAAAATATAACTGGGTCTGTCTGTAGTTACGCTTTCACACTGTCACTACAGAACCGATTGAAATAAAACTTCGTACATAGATATTCAAGAGCCAAAGACAAAACAGAGGCTACTTTTTATTACGAAAAGAAGTTGAAAAATGTGATTTATTAGTATTAGTAATTTTAAAGCTATTACAACATATTATTTTTCAGGCTGAGGATATTCAAAATTTTACTATACTCAATATGATAAAGCTAAAGAGTTTGTGTTTGATTGAACTAGGATCTCGGGAACTACTGGTCCGAATTGAAAGATTATTTTTCTTTTCAATAGTCCATTTATCGAGGAAGGCTCTAAAGTATATAACATTACTATCAATAGGAGCGAAGCATGAATGAATAATGTAACAAAAGCGGAAAAAGATATTCATTTTTGAGAGTTTTCGTTGCGCACGAAGTCCATGACATGTGCGCAATAAAGTTAGTTAGTATGCGCAATAAAGTTAGTTAATTAGTATGCGCAATAAAGTTAGTTAGTATGCGCAATAAAGTTAGTATAATGACGTGTGTAATGAAAATGTGTGTAAAAATGAGTTAGTTCGACCTCTTATTGATAAATGGCGTAGCAACGCCATTTATCGTATATAAACGCAGGTTTCAGCTAGGAATGTAAAATTTGACGACGTTTGTTTGTTTGTTTTATGGGAACTACACAGGTGAAATAATTATATCTTGCTAATATTTATCCTATAATATTGTATAGGCAAAAGTTTGAATGTGTTGGTGTTTGAATGTTTAATGCTCAATCATGTTGTAGTGTGTGATCTTATTTGTCACGAAAATAAACATAAAGCGTGTGTCATTTTGTGTGTGTTGTGTATGGGGTAATTTGAAATGCAGTGATAGACTGAGCGAGACAATGCCTGCTATTCAAAGAGGTACATCAAAGGCCTATCCCAAAGCCAAAATGAGGCAATTTCAACATGCAAATAGATATGTCAGAGATAATTCTCTATTTCGGCATAGGTGGCGCCAATGTATTATTTTGTTAGAGATTTTTTACAAAAAGCAACGTTGCGGCCACATTTGGTGAAATTACGAACTAAGTACGAGTATGTTTGACAGATCCATTTGCATCCTAAAAGCGCCTCATTGTGTCTAAATAAATGGTAAACTTAAATGGTGAACTAATAAACGCATAGTGTTCGATTTGAAATTTTACTTCTTTTGTCGTTTTAATGATGCAAGTAGTGGTAGGACTCTTGGCAGAGTCCGCCTGGAGAAGTACCACACCTTTGCCAGTTATTCTACCGCCAAGCAGTAATGTGCAAACATTACTGCTTAGCTAATTAGTTTAGTTAATTAATGAGCAAACATTCCGATTTGAAGGGCAATGTTTCAAGAGAAACTACAGGGCTTAGAGATATATCATCTTAGATCTCTGGGTGACGAGCGCAGAGCAGTGATAGATAATGATTTTGACTCTTCATGTTCCTATAGCTGTATGTCACTGTGCTGTTATGCGGCAGGCATGTTGCTTACCATCAGGCACATGTCCTGATTGTTTTGTCACTATTTATTTTTAAAAAATACGATACGCGCACACAGTCACAAAAAACCCGAAACCCTAAACATAGCTACTCACCGTTTTAGTAAACTTTGTACCTAGCTTCATGTTAATACTTCTCGCGTTGAAGATATTATCCAAACTAAACAAGTATTATAAATATCAGCTATCTGGCCGCCATAGTACAAGCTTTGCTTAGTTTGGGGTCAGATGGTGTAGTGTGTGAATTGTCCACCAATATTTATTTATTTATTTACTAGCGACCCGCCCCGGTTTTGCACGGGTGCAATGATACTAAACGTACGTAAGTGCTAAACGGGGAAAAACTATTCCTTTTTGAGAGCTTTCGTACCGTGCGTTGACGTGACAGCATGTGTCTAAGATTGCGTCATTATAAATCATCACTACATAGTATAAAACAAAGTCACTTCCCGCGTATGTCCGTCCCTATATATCCTGTGACCATTAAAACAATGTAATTCAAATGGTTGTACTGTGTCTGGGTGTTTCTATGTATAATAAGTATGTATTTACAACTAAATAAGTATTATATCAGCTATCTGGCCGCCATATTACAAGCTTTGCTTAGTTTGGGGTCAGATGGTGCTATGTGTGAATCGTCCACCAATATTTATTTATTTAATTTAATTATTTACGACATTGCATTAGAAACCTCAAATATTACATTATGTAGATATTTATTTATTATATGGTTGAAGTTAGATATCTTAGGACGAGGAATAAAGAGGAACATTAGCTTCTTGTGTACGTACATAAGTAAACACACTTATTTTTAATATTAGAAATGCTACACGGGTAAACCCGAGGAGTGTGCATAGTCAGAATTAATTTATAAAATCGAGCGACCCTTATCACAGTTTGCGTTGACAGTGGTAACAGGCTGGCGCAACAATTACTTTGTATTTATTAAATGGCAAAGCGAAACAGTCATGGGCTGTCAGGCCTCATTACTACACCGACCGAGAAGTAGGGGGCTTTAAACTGGCATTAATTTTTGTGTCAAAATAGCATAATGTGTTTTATTAGAGGTCGCAGAATGCTGGCTAATTTTTGACGTGGCAACGTCTTATAAATTGGTTTGCCGGGTGACACTTCAAGAAACTGCGTTACGCTCCGCTCACGTTATGCGCTCACAACGAGAGCGAGTGAGAGGCACGCGTCCCTTCCACTCGGGCATGGTTAGCCCGCCTAAGAGCGAGAGAGACAGACATAAAAAGTAAAAGGCACGCGTCCCTTCCGTAAAATTATTTTACCACTCAAAGTCGTTGTCACGTAAAACTTTCGCCCGTATACCGACTTTACAGGCAACCAATTTTTTTTTTAACCTATTTCGTGATATCGGAATATTAAGTGTACTCATTCCGATCCAGTAGACTAATTCACATTACAATGGGACGTGATCTACACAAAAGAATACTAGTTTCATTGACGGCTGCATGCAGATTAAGAGTAAGGTCAAAAGCTGGTTTATCGATCAAACTCTTTATAGTTTTGTAGAATTTTGAGACAAACACGGTAAAATAAGAATTATTTGGTTTATAAAAGTTTACAAAATAAATAGCTAGAATGAGATTAGTCACTTTGTATTGAGATTTACTCAATATTTTTCTGATAAACACCTAAAGGTATTTTATAAGTTACATAACGTAAATAAAATAACCAATCAATACCTTCATATACTTTTATTTAATTATTTTTATATAATGTTATTTTTTGTTGTTGCTGTGAATATTTAAAATTTGAATAATTAGCATCACATAATTTACCAGTATCCAGTTTATTATGGCTGATTTGTACGTCAGAACAAGACTGTTCTTTGAACAAATTAAAACATAAATTATCTTATTTCTAAAAAAAGTCATCGATATAGATGCTTCTTATCCCATAAAAATCACCCAATCCTAGATTATCTTTCATAGATTACATCCTAGGATTGTTTGAATATCAACTAGTCTAACAGAAATGTATGTTTTGAAAAGGATTTCTCATATAACTCCTATTTTGCAAGCTTATAGTGTGTCCGTTGGCTCCACAATACGGTTCGTTTGCCGGCAAATTGAAGTACAAGGTGACAAATGAACCGACTAACCGTGTTACACATGCCGATGGCATACGGAGTGAGTTTTCAATTTATAATATACTAGCGACCCGCCCTGGCTTCGCACGGATGCAATGCTGATACTAAATATAAGCACTAATAAAAATGATTATTGTGGGTTATTCCTAAGAGATAGACATACTCGTACACTATTGCTGATTTTTTTGCAGGCCTTTTGAAGGGGTCCAAAATTCTTGTACATTATTATAAACTAGCTCATAGGGTTCAGCCAGGGTTTGCAGTGTAGGCGCAGATGTAGACGTAATGTTATAAAAAACACGTTTGTTTTTATGTTTATTGTTCATTGTTTATTAGAAACCTTTAAAGTTATCCATGTTTCTCTGCTATTTTATACATAAACCTTTCTCGCGATATAACTCTATCTATTAAAAAACCCGCATCAAAATCTGTTAGGTGATTTTAAAGATCTAAACTGATATAGAAACGGACAGTCACGGAAAGTGAATTTGTTTTATACCATGTAGTGGTGATGATGATGATGATGCTATGTGAATATTTCCATTGTGCTTGTGATTTTACATCAATAAAAAAGCAAAATTTTAGTTTTTTCGCATCTGAGTTATGGAGGGGTGGACAATACAACAATGGGAAATAGATACGATGATAGGTATACGATGGTAGGGATACCTAGAAGAGAGATGGACTATAAGTTGATTAGCGTAGAATAACTTCTATGGCGACTACTATGGAGTGGGCTTTCTTAAAAGAAACCTATACACTCTTGACTTGAAAAGAACAAAATTGTGAATCTGATAAATAACCACAAGTGAGGCTATAGTCGATCTTTCTTCGAGATTGAGCTAAAACCAAGTAAAGTCACAATGGTAAGATCGCCTATTAAATATAGAAGATAATAAATCTGCGAAGGAAAAACCAGGCGTTCTACTTAAGATAACCGTAATATCTCAAGCAGGAGAGCTGTATTTCTAAAATAACTTTTTACTGTAAAGATTAATCCGATCAACTTCAGTAAAGATGCACTTGGAACCGATTGCAACACGTTTCAGTGGTTCTGGAGTCCGTTCTTTCACAATAGCTAACTGCTTCTTAATAGGTTTCGAGAAGGATCGTGATTTTATAGCGGATAGACGTTTTTAATTGAATTGGTTGAGAAGACTGGAACGAGCAAAAATACTATTTTCGTAGCGGAGAACAGGGATTTTATGTTTGTAGATAACAACTGCACAACAATGGAAAATAGTTTATAATAACTCTAACTTTAACAACAATAATGTGTTTGATTAAAATTACAAAAAAAAATCCTACTTGTGTGTATTATAATAAATATAAAAGTTTGTTTGTTGTTGCTTATTTCTCAGTAACTCCTAAACACCCGAAAAAAACTTATAGCCATACCCTGACTTATAGCCATTTTGTCGCTTTTTTCTAAATAAACACATTTTAAATAGGTTACGATAAAATAATAATACAATGTTCCACATTTTTCTATCTCTAATAGCTTATTCTTCAACCCTGATAAACTCTGGGGAAGGAGCGAACCGAACGCTCCCAAGTGGTAATTATTCCTTTATTACCTTTTTTCTACCGAAGCGGATAAATAATCTCTTAGAATTAGAATGGGGCCAACTTGGAGTTGAATCAGTTTGAATACAGAAAAAAAGCATTATTGACTACCTAAGTATTTAAGTAGGAAGACAAAAAAACTGGATTATTTGCGCTCTATCTGGATACCTAAAAAACAACCCCAAACGCCTGACTTTATAAATTATTGTGGCTTTGAACCAAAAGCGAGACAAGAATCAAACTCTTAAACTTATAACCCTTTTTGTAGTGCTAACACTCTTTGCAGACTCTTTTCTTAAAAAAGCGACGGACTCTTTGCAGAGACCGCCAGGGGAAGTATCTTTACCAATTAATCTACCGCTAAGCAGTAATGTGAAAACATCCTGTTAAAAGTGCCGTCTACATAAGGGCATTTCTACAAAAATGTATACCCTTATTTCTCACTTTCCAAAATATTTATAGTATATTATTGTTTTTTTCGGGAAACTTCGGCACATCTTTGAGTCCAGAATACCCCAACGCCTAAAGACGAAATTCTTTAACCAGTGCGTGTTGCCAGTGATGGCTTATGGAACTGAGACGTGGTCCTTAACTGTGGGCCTCATAACGAAGCTCAAAGTCACACAGCGAGCTATGGAGAGGGCTATGCTCGGAGTCTCTTTGCGCGACAGAATCCGTAATGAGGATATTCGCAAAAGAACGAAAGTGGCCGACATAGCTCAAAGAGTAAGCAAGCTGAAGTGGCAATGGGCAGGCCACATCGCTCGCAGAACTGACAACCGATGGGGAAGAAAGGTTCTCGAGTGGCGACCACGAACCGGACGACGCAGTGTTGGACGGCCTCCCACTAGATGAACAGATGACCTCATAATGGTCGCTGGAAACCGCTGGTTGCAGGTTGCGCAGGACCGTTCGTTGTGGAAATCTAGGGGGGAGGCCTATGTTCAGCAGTGGACGTCTTGCGGCTGATGATGATGATTATGATTGTTTTTTAACTTTCGCGATTTGATCACATAATGTACACACTATACTGGACTTAATCACGATCATTTTGGGCTTGCCTAGTCGAATGTTATACAAATTACAAATCCGAGGTAGTGGGAGATAATTTTTTTTTTTTTTTTATTCTTTTGTTGCTATTATTTACTAAAAATATTGTAGCTGTATTTTATTTTTAGTTATAAGTTATTTTCTAGTGTTTAGTTCTGGCTGTATTTAGTTTTTTCTTCCTCTTTAATTACTTTTTAACTAGTTTGTCAAGTTGTTGCTGAATTTGTACAATTAGCGGGGAACCTGGATTCCACAACACAAGGTAGCCCTAGTGTGGGATTCAGTGCACGCTGGCAAAACATTGTAATTTGTCAGTCAACTTTTGTAAACCCAGTATTTGTATAAATAAACGTTTTGTTTTCATTTGCATTTAATTACCTTGACGTTTCGGCAGCTTTACAGCCGCCGTGGTCACGAGAAGACTTTCTTTTTCTTGAGTCTTCTCATGAAATCTATATATCCCGGGATAAAAGTCGTGATCGGGAATTACGCGTGTGAAACCACGGGCCGCTGCCAGTTAACGTATAAATTTTTTGGAGGATGAGGTGCAGTCAGAAATTTTATGTTATACTTTACTGGACACGATCTAATTGTTTTTCCCCAATTATTTCTAACTTGTATAGGCTGTTTACACTTGACCACCTTCTCGCATGATGCTAAACATTGATGCGGTCTACGATAGAGCGTAGTTTTTTTTTTATAAGAAACCGATTCACTCTCGATTTGAAGACGTGTCGTTCGTGTCTCTGGAACATCAACAATGAAACGATGTCGCTTTTTCGAGGTACAAGCAGTCCGATAGAAACAAGAACAAAATTAAAAATTTTGATTAACCCCCGACTACCTTAGATTTGTTATCTGTAGAACATTCTACTAGTCAAGCCCTTTCATTTGATACCTATATTAAGGGAATTGTGAAAAAGGAAATGTAATTCGCCATTTTGTGGTAGCGGCCATCTTGGATTTGAAATTTGTCATAGTGCAAAGTATTCTACTAATCAAGCCCTTTCATTTGATACCCATATTGAGGCAGTAGTGAAAAATATTATATAATTCGCCATTTTGTGGTGGCGGCCATCTTGGATTTGAAATTTGTTATAGCGTTTAGTACTCTACTAGTCAAGCCCTTTCATTTGATACCCATATTGAGGTAGGTTGTGAAGAAATATTTTGTCCGCCATTTTGTGGAGGCGGCCATTTTGAATCGATATTAACCAAACATAGCTAAGAACACCCGCACGGATATTAACTTTCAAATAAAAAAAACCGCATCGAAATCGGCCCATCCGTTTGAGCTCTACGGTGCCACAGACAGACACACACACAGACAGACAGACAGACAGACAGACAGACATCGACGTCAAACTTATAACACCCCTTTTTTTTGTCGGGGGTTAAAAAAGGGCAAGGTAGATCATGAAGATCGAAAAAATCCAACACACCTGAAGAAGCTTTCACTTTAAAAACTTCAGTTAGAGTGAAATATCGACTACGAAATTGAAACGGTTCTACGGCTACGATCGTCTCTAATCTACGCTACGAGACTCTTGCAGCACACTACGTGAACCGTGAAGTGACTACGATAGCAAGTTAGTCAATTGAGAGACAGTCTATGTTTCTATCTAAGCCTTTTTTTCGTCAAAATTACCTACCTCAATATGGGTGTCAAATGAAAGGGCTTTACTAATAGAATACTATACACTACAAAAAAACAAATCCAAGATGGCCGCCACCACAAAATGGCGAATTATATTATTTTTTTCACTACTATCTCAATATGAGTATCAAACAAAAGGGCTTGACTAGTAGAATACATTGCACTATGACATATTTTAAGTCCAAGATGGCCGCTTCCACAAAATGGCGAAATACATTTCTTTTTTCACAACTCCCTTAATATGGGTATCAAATGAAAGGGCTTGACTAGTTGAATGTTGTACAGATAACAAATCTGACGTAGTCGTGGGTTACTCAAAATTTTTAATTTTGTTCTTGTTATACTTGTTTTTGCTGATGTTAATGATGGTAGCTTAGAAGAGATCGCTATTAACAATAAGGCCGTCATTTATGGCACTAGATATAAGTTATGGTTCGTTTGTTTAACTGTTTGTAATTGTGCGTAATAAAGTATTTATATCGGTCTGTCAATCACAGCCCACCTAAGTAAATTAATCAAAGTTTTCGCTATTTCAAGGATATCAATAGAGTCGAGCGATTGAATTATTTGATAGTGTTGTACCGAACAGTTACTCCAGATGAGATATACACGATAGCTTGACAGTATATGAAACCGCAGCCAACAAAACTCTATGACATGAGATACGTAAACAGTTTTTGCGATAACAATCTTCATCTTCATAAATCATGGATTCATATTAAGATATTCATATAAGATTCAACCATTGGTATTGATTAAATTAACATTATTACAGTGTAATATGTACATCTAGCAGTTTTGTCAATCTCCAATTCTTTTTTTTAAGCTATCACGTTGAATTGCTTTTCAATAGTAGGTATAGTATTTTGATTTAAGAAACATTTACCGTGGTTTAATGATACAAAGACATACACAACGTCATGGTACAGGAAATTGCTTCGAAATATAGAGAACCCAGTCTACTGCGACAAATATTTCGTGATAAATAAAACTACTGCATCCAATTAAAACATAACTATTGTGGATAAAAAAGTATGTAGCTTTTCGGTTTTTTATAGAAATAGGTTAGACTCAATTTCCTAATTAGAACATCTAGGATGTGGAATGAGTTATATGTGTGAGGTTTCCCCACTATACAGTTTTGGATTAGCTTCAGTGAAAGAACATGCCCCATCGTAGATAGCATACTCGTAGATCTCTTACCATTAGGCAAGAGGGTGGTTAAATGCAAACCTATTATTGAATATATTACGGAGAGTACGCAGCTGATCTGGGTGATACCATATTGGTTTGTGGTCAGGTAGTATTGTGTGTGAATTGACCACCAATATTTATATTGCCTATTTTTTAAAGTGAATTTTTTTTTTGGGGCGTCTCAGGTAGTTTGTTCATGGACTGTGAATTGAGTTCTAGCGTCACGCTCGGGAATGATAAGAAATCTTTGGGGAAACTCGGGACCTCGGCCATTGGCCATCCAAAAATGCGTCAGCATTTCCCATTGGTTATCTAGAAATGCTCATGCCACGCTCTCTAGTTTCACCCGCGTAGTATCAAAAGTAAGCTATCAAATTCTTAGTTATAAGTTTTCATTTCTATTGCCAGTTCCTGTGTCTGCCATTTTTTATCTATTGGTCTATTCGTAGCTTAAATAAGCAATATCGTACCATTTTTGGCGTTTCAAAGACTCAAACGAGGAGTTTTGACTCCAATTTCGTAAATATAACGAGGCTAGGCTCGCTAGGCTGGCTCGTGTAATCTTGGAGTAAAAATATGAATATATAGAGTACAGCAAATAGTTCCCTTAAATTACTATTTACTACGTTGCTTAAATAGTAATTTAAGGGAAGAAACATAATATTTAAATTATATCTTAAAAACCCAGTGGCATAACGTTTGTTCTGTGCTGTGAACTCTTCACCTAGTCAACCAATATTCACGAAAGGTAGCATTTTTATGTAATTTGATTGAACTTGAGAGAAAGGACTGTTTTTATTTCGATTAATGGTCTCAATTACTTCAAATACATTTATTATTCCAAAATATCATAGATACTAATTAAATGGCCAAAGTTTAAATAAAGATATACGCTACTAAATCACACAACCAAAAATAACATCAACAATAAATTCATCAGTCACGTAACCCATCTTTAACGATACCCGGCACAAAGGATTCCATTGGCAGCATTACCCCGCTGAATAGCGATGGGCAATCTATGTGCCAAGTACAAGCCGGAGCGGGAGACACCGCCATTTTCCCTTATCCTGTCCTAACAAAAACCGATTACTAATGTTGGTTGTTGTTATTGATCTTAAGCTTCGTACGACTCAAACAGACCATTTGTATGTCTGCATTCGCCTCAATAAGCTATATAGATTAGTTGATCAACCCAATCGAAGTTAGAACAGGCAGGTATATGGGACAGGTACAGTTTGTGGCGGATTATTTAATTAAATTTAACTATAAATAAATACCTACTATGTTTCTAAACCATGTAAATAAATACATATATTAAAACTTAAGATTAATTGTGTGAAAAATAAGCATTAATGTAAAACTACACTCAGAAACTTTTCTTTCATCAAGTAATTTTTTTATTTCTATTGTCACCCCACAAAAACTTTCGCCATTCTTCGAACTGTTCGTCTTGTAATGTTGACGACCCGTTTACTATGTGTTCCATTAGAATGATGACGTAGTTTCGTAGACCATAATTATTTTTTAGAACTTCTGAAAAAATATGCTCAATGTTCGAGACGTATTCAATCAGAACTTTATTTATATCTTCATTATTTTTCCAACCTCTCAAGGCAATCACGACTTTATTGATGTCGGCACGAGTAGAATTCTCTGAAACGTTCTCAAACGCTTTATCAATGATATCAATTAGGATTCTTAAGGCTTTTTTCCGGTTCGCTAACCTTTTTTCATTACTCTTGAATATGAAGCGTTTCTTTGCCAAAATGTTTGCCAGCATGTTTAAATGAGTCCGGGTTTTGTATAAGTCGATGTCCGAACGGAATTGCAAGCTAATTTTTTGTATAATGTCATCATTCATCACAATACTGTAGAATGATTTTGATGCCATAGTTTGCCTTAGTATTTGTATAATTTCTTTAAATTTTTCATCAGGTAAGACGATAATTTCTTTCAATATGTCAACAACAAAGTCAGAATAAGCAGGGTACAGTGTGCAAATATTCAATTTTTCACATATACATGCAAAACTACGTTTCCTGAACTCAGTACCAGCATCTTCGATGAAATTTAATGTAGTTGTTACTTCGTGTTTGTAATCTGATTGTTTTTTTTTATTTACAGACATAATTTCTTGTAGCAAAAGTTTTGCTTGTTTTGTAATGAATTTATGCCAAGTTTCGATTAAAAATAAAGTGTAATATTCTCTATCAAGTTCATATTTCACATCTTCCTTCTCCACAGTTGCACATAAATTATTGACATAATCGAAAAACTGCTCCGTTTTATTTTGTAATATGTCTTTATTTGATGATATTTTGAAACGAATTGTTATATTTTCATCGAGATTTTTCAATATCGTCTCACCTTTATTTAACACGAACGATACTACTTCCAAAAATTCATTTGTGCTTCCAAAACTATACACTATATTACCACTAACTTTATTGCTATCGTGTTCAATGGTCATTGGTGTGATTTGCCAAGTTGAACATATTTTGCCTTTGAACAAAATAAATAGTGATAAGTGATAGGATTCTATAAAGAGCCTTTCTTAGTAAGTACCACTTATAAAATACAATTTTCTTGACGTTCTACCGCCAAACAGTACGATGAAAACTGTACTGTGTTCCGGTTTGAAGGGTAATGTTTTACATTGAAATATTAAGTTGAATTGTTTAATAAAATAAATAAAAATGTAATATTTTGGTATGTCAATACACAACTAATCTAGCTAACTCTTAGTTTATTTACCTACAAATATATATAGGTATATTATTCGGTATAGATTTGCCGAATGGTATTAAAAACGAAAATTGATAGATATACATATATATTCTCACAACATTTTTGGCTCTAAACTAAGCAAGACCACACTATGGGAACCAAAGTTACTAGTCAATGCCACTTAGACACTTCAAAACAAAATATAAAACTGGCAATAATACATATTTAAAGGTCCAGTTTGAAGGGCAATGTCTCCAGAGAAATTACAGGGCTTAGAGATATAATATCTTAGATCTCTGGGTGACGAGCCCAATGCAGTGCTAGGTGATGTTCCCATAGGTGCGTGTCACTGTACTGTTATGTGGCATGTTGCTTACCATCAGGCACATGTCCTGCTCATCTCGTCACTCTAGGCTATAAAAAAAAACTAAAACACCACACGTTACTTCTAATCCAACTTTTTTCCTGACAAAAATCAATCAATTTCTAGACTATCAAGTTCGTCATAACCCGAATATCCGTGGTCATAACCTTAACGGTGACTTTTTCGAGGATTTAGCATCCAAATTTTTTTACTGGACTAGCGAATTGTAATCTTGGTTGTCTCTCTACGAGAGAAACCCCCCGAGTCCCAGCAATGGGAACATTTAGTACACTGTTTATGTAGTAGTAAGTATTTTATACCTACGCTATCTGGTTTACATAGTAAAAGCTTTGCTTAGTTTCGGGCTATGTCATGTTTGAACGAAAATTTACACATATTTTTTTAACTAGCTCTTCGTTTGCAGTACGTGTCACTGCAAAATCTGATAGGCAGTAAGTAGACTTTTGCTGAGTTCGCGAATCACACCTGCCATTAACACATTAAAAAGATAATTAAAGTTGCACTCAGTTTTCGTTACACTTTTTATTATAATTCTTGCCTACATTGTTACACACGGAAATACTTACATCGCATGAAAATGAAAATACATAATAGTGAGAATAGTTTGTAACTCATTTTGAACCAGACACAACGATAATATTTCAAATTATATACAGTTTTAGCGATAATACTCGCTCGTAACATATTAATGTCATTGCTATGATAATTAAAAAAACGATTACAGATTTCATTAAAGTAGCATGTAATTAACTGGCTCGGTGGTTCAGTTGCCAATATGTCCGCTAACCCGTAGTTATTCGGTTTGATTCCGGCCCAGGGCAAATACTTGTGTGATGAATAAAAATATTTAATCTGTGTTTTGGCGTTTTTATGTACTACTGGAAACATGGCCTTCAAACTACGGCTCTGACTCTCTACTTGTGAGAGAAATATAAAAAGGGCAGTTTATAATGTAGCTTCTCACCTTTTTTAACTTAAAACAGTTAAAAAAACTCGTTATTCCATCTGGCAGGGAGTCAAAAAAGTACATTTTTTTATTTGAAAAATGAAAACGCCGTTAGCTAAAAATTTAATTAAGTACCTACATTGTAACAATATGCCTACAGTCTCAGGAAACGTGTAGCAAAGTAACCTAACGATATTATGATAGGTTCTAAGTGCTCGCTCGATGAACTCTCCCGGGAAAACACAGTTAAGTAGAACGCCGAAGGTTACGCTAGAGGAGAGGCGTGCTAAGCTTGATCTCTCTTTGTCTCTTCAGGGTTACGTAAATGAGTTGTAATAAGCTCAAAAATGTTAAAATCAACTTAGTTTTCCTCTATAAAGACATTGTAAACACAGAATTTAATCTTATACCTTTAAACAAGCAATTCTTGTAGGTACATATATATAGAATCTGAATGTCGGAAACGGCTCGAACGATTTTCATGAAATTATGGATACAGGGGGTTTCGGGGACAATAAATCGATCTAGCTAGGTTTTTTTTTTTTTTAATCATTTTATGCGCGTTTTTAGACAATGAAAAACTGTTACAGAAACATTAGAATGCGACGGTAAATTTCGCGACGACGCGCGACAGTATATTAGCTCAGTCGGGAAGATGGGCGGTTATAATATGGTAGGTAGGTCCGGGTTCGGATCCAGCCGGCCGCCTTCCTTTTTTCAAGTTTTTTTTTTTTTGGAGAAAATCGGTATGTTTATAAATAACCGAGGAAAGCTCGGTCACCCAGGTACTCACGATTTATATTATCATTATTTAACTATCTCTACGTTTCAGTAACGCTACACTGTGGTCACGAAAAGACTGACCCTACAAAGATGTTCTAAACCGCAATCAGAACGCATGCAATACCCCACGCATTGGTTGGGACAAGCAAAACAGAGATCAGTAGGCCGAGCTCATTTCATCAAGGTATTACAAGTTTGAAGCAAAGCGTAGATTCAAAAAAAATGTACACAAAATTCTCTCTTCACAGTTATTCGCAAATTTTATGAGCAAATGATTAATCTCCAGACTAAACATATTTAAAAGTTTGTTTGTAGAGCTATAATATAATATATAATAATCAACATATACATAGCTCATAGGAAGAACAAAAACCAAAAGTTACAATAAAAATAATTCATCCTACTAAGTATAACTACTAGTACTAGTAGTACTGAATAGATTTTATAGAACGATGTATGTATATATAAATTTGTATGTGTGTATTTTTTTGTCACAATAAATTATTTGTCATTTGTCAAGTAATAATATAAACGCGCAAGTTTGTTAGTATGCGTATGGATGGATCGAAGAGTTTACATATACTACGTATAAAGTTGTATTTTCTGCACGGTTACTTTGTGTCAATCGTAAGCAGATGACGTGCATACTTTCTATGGCAACAGTGGCAACTATGTGCCGCGATAAAAGTATGACACTTCCACAAGAGCGACAAGGCAAGAAAGGCGCTACCCGTGCTTTCGGTGTAAAGCGTTTGTGGCAACTCTATACGTAGTATATGTAAACTCTTTGGGATGGATGGATGGATGTTTGTTAATATTTTACGTAAAAATAATAGAACGGATCGGGCTGAAATTTGGAACATAGATAGATTATAGTCTGGAAAAGCATATATACTACTTTTTATTCCGAATAAAGAGAACGACGGAACCGGAAACTACGCGGGTAAAACCGCGGGGCTTGTTATCAATAAAATATTGTGGTTGAATTGTGCCCACTGCTGCACCAAAAGTAGCGGTTAAAACCACAACCGTAGCTAGTTTAATGTAAACATAATTAACCACAATAAATAATTAAATCATACTCATTACTTTTGTAATTAAAAACGTTTTGTGAAAGATTGCAATATTGTAATCCATTTGAAAATTTATTCCTTACAAGTTTTACAAAGATTAAAGAAATGAAATTCAAACGAATATTTTGTTGTACTATGCTGTTGCTGTGTATGTATTTTGCTTTTCTTTTTTTTTTGAGTGAAGGAAATGAATATCGGTTTATGCATTACACACCTGGTAGAGCCCACGTAAAGCCCACCAGTTACCGGCTGAAATCTCCTCGAGGTTCCTTTGCTTCTTAAAACGAGAACGTGGTGATGTACTAACGTTTTCTTCAGCGTACCTGCCGTGGCTAGCACGTTTCTGGTGACACCCCCTCGATTGTGCACCTGAATCCAAGATAGAGTGTGGCCACCTCGGAGACCATGGATGCCAGACGCCTCCGCGACCCTTGGGGTACCAAGGTATCCCAAGGGTCGCGGAGTCTTGACGGGTCAGGTCTGTGGTCCCGCTACTTACCAGCACTCCTTTTCATCTGTAGCCCCACCGCGTTGGGGCCTATCTAACGGAGGGCCCACGACGGGTAATATCTCACGGTCCTCTACCACCTAATTAAATCGGCTATGGCTTTTCTATTGTCTCTATCATTTCAAGCGAAAAGAAAAGAGAAAGCAATTTCAAAGCTATGACGCGGTACACTCTCCGGTCCTCTCCCGCCGCGGCTTTTACCGTACAGCCGCGATATCTACCGCGATTTCGTTTTTTCGGAGAAAATAAATTATTTGTCTTTATTTTGTTGTGCCAATAAAGTTTTTTTTTAACTATAATTGTGATATTAATTTAATTTCTAACTTTCAAACAAATTTGGCGAGGAGGCGGTTAAACTTAGACCTAAGTGGCATTAAAATACTCTATTGCTTTTATTCTTTTCAAAATTAATTTTAAACAAAATAACAAACGCATTCATATTTCAGTACCCAAAAATAAACACTTGTTTTTTGTCCTTAGGGGATTGGTCTTCAGCAACGAGTGTAGTTGACAATAACAAAATAAAGGAGATAAATTCAGTGGACAATTATTGTAATAAAACTGCATATCAAGACACAAAATCAAATATCATTCGTAGAGGAAATACGACACTGAGTAATTTTTTCAATTTTGTATGTCATAAATACGGAATCTACGTAAATCAGCCTATTTTAAACGATACACATGATGCTTATGTTAATATTGTAAGCCGTATTTCTAGTTTCATATGCAACGATGTTGTATATTGTGAACTCGAAATGGAATTTTACATATTGTATTTTATGGATATTACAAACAAAGTATTAATTAAACAATGTAAAATTTTGTTAGATAAGATTGCAAATGCTGCAATTCAAGAGAGTGCTATTGATATTTATAGAAACTTAACGAAGCTATACGATTACATAAGTGAAAATGCTACAAATGTACAGAAACAAAACTTTGCTAGTGTTTGCAATAAAATTAATATTTGCAGACGATATCCAGCATTCTCTGACCAGATAATCGAAATACTAGAAGTAATGAAAGCGTTGTCGATTGACAAACTCATAATAATAGTAGATTCACTAAATAAAACCTTTGATGACAATTTCATCAAGAAAATCATGGATGAACATGTTTCACAATCCATAAATGTATTGTTTAGTTCCAAAACTGAGCACATATATGATACCAAAACTCTTATATCTATTATAACGGACTCTTTGAAAAAGAAACACAGATTATTCAAAAGTGCGAACGGCCTTATAAAAATAAGGACTAAAGCCATGAGAATACTCATCGATATTTTCGATATTTCGTTTGCGAGTTTCACAGAAAAATCCATTGGTGCCGAAGTTTCTAAAGTTCAGAAAAGCTTAAAAAGTTGGAGAGTCGGTGAAAATAATACACAAATTATATTCACAAAATTTATCTCCAAAGTCAAAAATGTTATTCAAAATGTTCTCTTGGATGATAGCGTGCAAGAAGAAGTTAAGACACTCTTTGAGTTTATGATAACAGGGACATCTGAAACTCGAGATGATAAAAAGGTATTTTTAAAAGGCTCCGATTTTGTGAAGAGTGGAAGACGAAATGTCCTGAAACCATCTAAAAAATTTAATATTTTCTAAAATTAATCATGATATAATTCATTGTATGGTATGTACCTATACAACACATAAAAAAAATTAACTACGTCAGATGATGACAACCTAGCCTTACCTACCATGAGATTAAAATCTAATGAGTGAGATTATAATCAGACGGTGTTGACAATTTTACGAGAAAGGGAGATCAGGGACTAAAAACGATGTTGTATAGTCGACCCGAAGGACTGCCATTGCAGTTAAATTTGAAATATTTTATTTACAATTCCAAAATTGCATACTCACGATTACTAGGTGGTCACGAAGCAAGTAATCGACACTCGACCCTAGAGCTATTTTAATCCATTCACCATTAAACCGCAGACAAATAAAACAAAAAAGTAACAATATAATTATGTGTATGTCTCAATTATTGTGTATGTAGCGTGTGTATTGTTTTTTGTTTTATATACATAAATTTTATGGAAAAATATTAGTCTGCATTCTGCTCTCTTTACTTCTTTCTTTGTCTACATGAACTATAAGTATGCGAAATTTCTTAGAGCTTTCTTACATACTGGATTTTGTTTTGATACTGTAACCGTTGATTTTCTTATTAATACATTTTTAGTTTTATAATGCATCGATATTTCAAAACACCATAATTCGTCATTATCAACCTACATCCATCCACTGCTGGGCATACGCTTCTCGCATAAAAAGCCTACCTGACCCATCCTCGAACTTACTTAACCGGATTTCTCTTTTGTTTTCCAATCACGTAATACTTCTTAAAATACAACTATGAGACGACATTTAATGTTATTTAAAAAAATCATTCGATTCGGTCATCGAAAATCATCGAAATCGGTCAAGTGGTTTTTGGAAAAATATGAACCAAAAACTAGAATTTGCGTACAATTTTCTGGATGACGTAGTTGTAGACTTTACAAAAGTTATGAAACTCGAACCTGTCACTACGAAATTGGGTAAATGCGTTAGTAAAAAACTTGTTTTACACTAAAAAGAGTAAAATAAACTATTTTCGTACAAAAAATCAAATCGACTTCAAAGCCAAAAATAGACATTCAAAAGCGAAAAATAAATTAATGTCATTATAACAAGTGCTTCTCACTCATATATTTGAAGTCGGTGCTAGCCAAGTCTAACAGGTAGTGGATATGCCTACTTACCACGTCCCTACATAGTATTAATCTACTCGCTTTTTGGCCTGACTGGCACCGACTTCAAATAGATGAGTGAATTTGAAGTCGGTTTAATTTTTTGTACGAAAATAGGTTAATATAAAGGAAAAATACACAGAACGAGGATGCCCACTTAATTTTATAATTGATATCAATTTAATCAAATGAAAGAATAGACTTTTCGAAATATAAAAATTGAAGGATATTCCGAAAAGAAAACAGAGACCGTGGAATAAGCCTAGTCTATAACAACATCTCTTTGAAACTCGGCTTTGAAACGTCTAACGCAGTCGTTGAGTTGTCAAGCTTGGTCTACAAAGGTCGTAATCGTAGATCTCAAAGAAGAGGCTTATCCTGTCGAGCAATAGTGGAAATGGGCTGACTATTCTTATTTGTTAAACGGAAAAATCCCCCTTACCTAAAGTTTCACAAAAGAATGTATACAAATATGTATACTCTAAAGTTAAAAATGTTAACTCACAGATACGATGATAGAGATACTTAGAAGAAGCGGATGTGTTTTAGCGACCATAAATAAAGTTCATATGGAAGACTAGCTGTTACCTGCGACTTCGTAACGTAGAATTTATGATGGCGGCCAGATAGCTGATATAATACTTATATTGTTGTAAACACATACTTATTACACCCAGGCACAGTACAAACATTTGTATTCATCACAAAAATATTTGCATTGGGTGGGAATCGAACCCACGACCTTCGGCTTCGCAGCCAGTATTACTTTAATCCACGAAGCCATCCACCCATTAAGCCACGAGGCCAGTTTCCGTTTGAAACAATGCATTTTTCCGGGATAAAAAGTAGTCTACGTAATATTTTAGACTAAACTATTTGTGTTTAAAATGTCAAACCAATTTCTCGTATCGTTCTGAACCGAAGTGGTGTTAGTAAAATTCCAGACTAGATACTATTTGTGTTCCAAATTTCAACCAAATCTGATGCGATAGTTAAAATTTTGTTCTTAAAGCTATGCACTTTTTCCGGGATAAAATACCTAACCTATGTGCTACTCCAGAGAAAAAACTATACGTGTTTGAAACAATAACTAAATCTTTTTAGCCGTTTCAATGTTACAGTAAATATTGGTGGGAACCAATGAAAAAAAAAATGCATAGTTCAATAGGGATATTGAACTATGCATTGTTTTGGGATGGTATTGCAGAGGGTAGAACGAAATCTTCTCTTTTTCCAATAAGAAAATCAGTTCATTTTTCAGTCATCTTGTAAACACGGGCGTAATGCTGCCGAAACGTCGAGGTAATAAAATAATTACATAAACTTAGTATTAAAGATCTCTGTGCTGAGAAAACAAGAACAAAATTAAAAATTTGGACTAACCCCCGACTACCTCGGATCTCGGATTATCTGTATAACGTTCTACTAGTCAATCCCTTTCATTTGATACCCACATTAAGGGAGTTGTAAAAACAGAAATGTATTTCGCCATTTTGTGGTAGCGGCCGTCTTGGACTTAAATTTGTCATAGTGCAAAGTATTCTACCAATCAAGTCCTTTCATTTGATACCCATATTGAGGTAGTAGTGAATAAAATAATATAATTCAGCATTTTGTGGTAGCGGCCATCTTGGATTTGAAATTTGTAATAGTGTATATATAGATAGATAGATAGATAGATATACTCTTTATTGACACACCAAACAAAATTAAACACAAAAAAAAGAACAATACATTTTACAGTAGTGCGACAATGGGCGACCTTATCGCTGAAAGCGATCTCTTCCAGGCAACCTTAGGATGGAAATAATAATTGGACAAGTATACGGGGTGTGCAAATAAGAATTAAACAAAGCAAACATATATATTGGAAAGAAAATAAGAATTATGATAAAAATAAAATAGAATAATTAAATACCTACATATAATACATACTAATAAATACAATATAAATACATCTGTAATTGCAACTGGAGAAAATCGACAAACAACAACAAACTACATTTTCAACAAATAAAATTGTTTAACATTGGTTTTGAATGTATTCAGAGAAGGAGAATGTCTGATGTGGACAGGTAATTCATTCCACAACTGAGTTGCCCTGTAAGTAAACGACTTGCCATAAAAGTTTCAGTTCGAGCCGAAGGGGTCATGAGGTAAAGAGAGTAATTTGACCTTAAAGGAAGCTGATGGTAATCTTGCAAAAAGGTAAAGCGTTCCTTAAGGTAGTGCGGAGTGGAAGGATTAAACAAAATATTGTACAGAAAAAAGAATGTGAGCATTCCGACGAAGACGAATGGGTAACCACTTGAGCTGCACACGAAATTGGGACACGTGATCATATTTGCGTAATCCAAATATGAATCGTATGCAGAAATTTTGGAGGCGCTCAAGTTTGTCTAGCTGGTCCTCTCTAAGATCAAGATAACAGGCGTCAGCGTAATCCAGGATAGGAAGAAGGAGAGACTGAGCAAGAGAAATTTTAGTGGCAGTGGGTAAAAGTTACGGAGACGTCTTAAGGACCTACCGGACGCAAATAATTTACTACTGATTGTCTTGACATGGCAATCCCATGATAAGGTACGATCAAACACTACTCCAAGATTTTTACGGAACTACTAAATGGTATAGGAATCCCATCAAATACAACACTAGGTAATGTGTTCCAGTTCACTCTGGAGATCCAGTACGAACTGCCCATTATTATCAACTGTGTTTTCGTAGGATTTACTTTTAAGCCAAAAGACTTACTCCACTGAATAATACGATTCAGATCATCATTAATTTTAGCAATAGCGATATCCAACTCATTAAAAGGAGCTTGAAAATAAATTTGCAAATCATCTGCATAAAGGTGGTAGGAAGAAACAAGGTTCTTGGAAATAGAATTTATAAAAATAGCAAAGAGAAGAGGAGATAGCACGCCGTTTGAGGAACACCGGCTGTTGTATTACACCAAGAAGACAAATCATCTTCTAGGTGAATCCGCTGCCGGCGACCTTGTAGGTAACTACGAAACCATTCAATTACCGGTGGAGATATGTTGATGGAACGAAGTAAAGCGAGCAATATGTCGAAATTGACGGCATTGAAAGCATTACTGAAGTCTAACAGAGCTAGAACAGTAAGCTTACCGTCATCCATGCCCAAGCGTATATCGTCAGTGATCTTGACAAGCGCAGACACAGTGCTATGCCCAGGACGGAAACCGGACTGAAGAGGATTAAGAAGGTCTTGTCTAACAAGGAAATTGTTCAGCTGTTTATGGACGAGACGTTCAAGGATTTTAGAAAGAAAAGGAAGAATAGAGATCGGACGATATTCGGAAAAGATTGTGGGTTGGGTTTCTTCGGCAAAGGTAAAATAAAGGCATCTTTCCATAAAGTAGGAAAGTACCACTTAAAATAGAGTTATTAAAAATGGTACAAAGAACGGGAAGGATAATTTCAAGGATGGGCAAGAGCATGTTCCGGCTTATACTGTCACTGCCCACTGCATTGGAGGAAATCGACATAAAACTCTTCCTAACATCACACTCGGTAAATTGATCAAAAGTAAAAAAAGAAGGATTAGTAGTAGGAATGGCAGCAAGATAATTAACAGTTAAATTTTTATCCACATCTGACATAGCAGATGTCGAAGAAAAGTGTTGGTTTAGAGCATCAATATCTATATTAGAGAGGTTGAATTTGAACGTGATTTGCCAATTCCCAAAGTTCTGAGGAATTTCCAAACCTTAGCTGGATCCTCTTCATTAACAGAAGCATGAACATGGCGGCGCAATGCATCCCTACACACCTTATTGCAGAGATTACGTGCCTGTATATATTTTGATTTATTAGTATCAGTAGGTCTTATCTTATAACGCGTTTTAACCGCTGCCTTTTTGTTTATCAGAGCTCGTATTTCCTTGGTGAGCCAGGGAGCTGGGAGATGCTTGATTTTGACAGCACGTACTGGAGCATGTACATCATATAGCTCCGTGATAACCCTGTTAAACAATTGTACTTGATCGTCAACCAACTTAGTTTTAGTAACATAACTCCAATCAATCTTACTTGCATCATTAAGAAGAGCAACATGATCCATACCACTAAAATTGCGCTGCATGACGATTTGAGGTTTAGTTTTAGGAGGACGAATTTTGTAGGAAAGGTAAATCAAATCATGGTAGGAAAAATTAAAATATAATACATATACAATAATATATTAAAATATATACCTAGTATTCTACGAGTCAAGCCCTTTTATTTGATACCCATATTGAGGAAGGTTGTCAAGAAATATTTTGTCCGCCATTTTATGGAGGCCCATCCGTTTGAGCTCTACGGTGCCACAGACAGACACACAGACAGACAGACAAACCTACAGACATCGACGTCAAACTTACACCCCTTTTTTGGTCGGGGGTTAAAAATAAGCCAGCATTTTTAGTTTTAGTTGCACCGAAAATGTAATAAATATCAAAATTGTATAATATATTTATGTGGCTTTGTTCAAAAAATTATCAGGTTTTTGACTCGTATAACTTAGTTAAACCTTTCGAGCACGATGGCCGAGACCCTTATTCTAAGTAAACCCCTTTCATGCAAACTCAATTTGTTTTATTGCCGCCATCTCACTTGATGCAAGGCTACTATGCCGTGTAAGATGGAGCGCTTAACTTGAAGAATCTGGCTCACTCTCAACACTTTTGTTGTATTCATTGGGGAAAACACACTTGGCAAAACATATTCTATCCAACAACAAACAAGCACAAACAGCAAATTAAATGCACAAACAAATGTTTATAAGTCAAGAAGATTTGTTTTAAATCAATGTGTTCTTTATAGTGTTGTAATGCCAACATCAAACCTGCACATAAAATGTATTTTATAGTATAATTATACAATGTGTATAATTCAGCGTTCAGCGTTCAGCGTTTTACGATTTTTTTCAATATTAAGTTTTGATGTTGGAAGCAGGTATTGTGAAAATTTGGCACCCAAAACAATGTTTGTTTCCGACATTTCAATACACAATAGGCGTCGAATATGATAACATGAGCGGGGAATAGCACATTGCGATGGGAATTAGTAATGGAATTCATTGGAAATAGCGCTACGAACAAATAAGCCAAGACTTAAATGTATTTTTTCCGAAAACACAAAAAAACAGTCCAAAATTCAATTCTGATACTCGAACAAGAATCTATCACTATTACGTCGTCTAAATACATAAAAGCTAATTTTAGTTTTTTATTCGTATTACAAAACCGCTCAACCGATTTTGATAAAACTTATATAGGATCACCACATAGTTCAGTGGCACAACACCTACCTACCTTACCTACCAAACAAAAAAAAAACCCATCAAAATTGATTCACAATTGGCGGCGCTATCGCATAACATACATACAAAAAAAAATATAGAACCGAATTGAGAACCTCTTCCTTTTTTAAACTAGTTATAAACCATTTTTTTTTCATATTTTGTTTGATCGCATTAATCTCGGGAACCAGTCAAGCTAAATAAATGTTTTTACATCAAACACAAGTCAAGAGAAAGGCTATTAACAGGTTAAATAGATTTACGGAGAATGCTTGCGCTAAAGAGAACGAACAGACGACGAACTATGAAAAGAGAAATAATAAAACTGTAGAGTATTTTTATTTTTTTTAGTTGGGCGCGATTTGTCGCCTCCACCCTCGCGTTTCTAGCTTTAAGATGAATACAGTTAGATTATAGTCGAAATAGCACATAGGCTAGTTTTTGGCACGGGTAAATAACGAATACGGGGACTGCGTAGGTAAAACCGCAGGACTCTGCTGTTAAATTTAATGGTCAGTTAATAAAACTTTGAGACTTGTATTATACTTTTCTTAATAGCTACCTAAAGAGTAATGCACTGGAGTTTGAATTATAGTATGTACTAGTTGGGAGTCGAGTTAATTTTGCGTTTGTATTGTTAAGTTAACAGATATACTAAATCATCATATTTTGTAATTTGGTTATGTTCTCGGTATTAAAATATATAAATGACGACTAATTCTTCTAGACATATTTTATTAAGTTAATAGTTCTAATAATATAATAATAATAATAATATTTATTTCATGACCAAATGATGTACATTTATACTTAAATAAACTAAACCATAATCAAATGTATCTTAATTTATATAACTAATTACAAAATTAATATTAAGCATGCCGCAAGCATTTCACAAAAGCACTAGCCAAAATATAGCAATACTCATGACCAAATAATATGAATTAATATATGATTTATAAAAATAAACTATGATTTAAAAAAAAAAATTATAGCGCTAATTACAAAATTTTACATCGGAATCAGATTAAAACTAAGCATGCAAACGGATCATATAATGTACATTTAAATGTAATTCATTTTGATTTCATTTTTAGTTCCTAAAAATGACAGTATTTATTTGTCTCCAAAGGCACCTGAACTAGCTGGAAGCTGTATTTCAGGTACCAGTGGCCTCCCAAATTGTACTTTTTTATTGTATAAAGCTTAGAATTACTATTTAACTGAGTAATTAAATGCATTGAAAAGAAAAAAAAATACAAACGAAAAACAAATAAAATCGTGAATAAAAAAAACACATGTTCAGACAATTTTAAATAATGCGTATGTGTAAAGGGTGTGAGTGTGTGTGAGGGTGTGTGCAGATATCTGTAAAAGGGTGTATGATGGTGTGAGAGGGTGTGTTGAGGGTGTGTGTGTGTGTGTGTGTGTGTAAGGGTGAGTGCGTGTGTGTGAGCGTGTATATATGTGTATGTGTTTATATAATATAGGTACGTATGTGTGCGCAATTGTATCAATGTTGTGAAGATTAACTTGTCATATCATTAACGTGTCGGTGGTTACTTATATTACTAGGACCTTCAGTACAGTTAAGTATGCTACAACTCACGATTTATAAAGGAACCCGAAAAATTGCTTTACAATACTTCAACAGTAGAAACCCTCTAACAAGTCTTCAATTTGATCATAGTCAGTACCTTGTAGCCATGTAAAAACGATATGTTTTAGTTCTCTGTCCGTAAATCTCTCTACCCTTTTATGTTTATTAATTTCCTCATACAATTTAGCAGCTACCACCTTGTATTGTTTCTGGGCAAACCTAGTCGTAACTGATGGGGCAAAGTAAGTGCGTCTTCTTGTGACATTGTCCAACCTAGCTAGGTCCACCTCTTTATGGTACCTACGAATGCATTCGAAAATAAAAGTTTTCGAACAGATAGTACATCAGCCTTGGCATAAACATTCTTAGTGGGGTGCCGGAAAGGCAGGTACATCATCACTTTTAACAATGAGCGCTGAGCACGTTCCACAGTTATCAGATGAGTCTTATCGGCACTACCCCACACGCATATACAGTATCTGATTACACATTAGCAAAGTGCCTTATATGTTTGGACAATCAATTTGACATCTGCAACACTTCGTAGATTTTTAAAAACATAAATTAATTTTCTTACCCTAAAAGCCAAGGAACAGGAAAGAAGGTCAATATGAACGTCCCATGACAGCTTCTGGTCAACAAGAACACCGAGATATTTCATAAATGAAACTCTACCAGGATAGAACAATTACACATCCCTAAAATATTACCACCAAGTAATCTTCGATTACACGGATAAGTGTGTATTTTGATACCAAAATTACTTTCCGGACCTCCAGAAGTTCTCTTACTAAAGCAAATATATTTAGTTTTAGTCGTGTTCAGTGTTAAAAGATTGTCCTCAAGCCACCTGGTTACAACAGAAAGACACGATTCCGTCAGTTTCCTAATCCTTTTGTCCAGCTTTAGTTACGTAGACTGGTGGTTTAATAGTCTTCTTGCCCACGTTGGGCGCCACTGTAGCTGGGGTGACACGTCCGTAGGTGAAGAAGTAAAATTGAAAAGACGACTGACGTAAAACTATGAACTTTATTGAAGGTAATGTTAGAATTACAAGTAAACTTAGCGAAATAGGAATTTACGTCACTTTGTCCCAGAAATAACGGAAGCGAAGTCGCAAGATTCCTATGTTTAGTATAGTAATGTATTCGCGTCTACAGAGTCCCAAAGTAGTCCCACGAGTGGAAGCTAATGTGGAAGCCCAGTAGAGGAACCAATACCAGTACCTAGCAGGAGGATGATACAAAAATATTTTCCTATGGCAGGGTTATATTTTTCGGTCGACAACTTAATAGCGCGTTTTAACGTTGAACAGCGCCATTTATGTGAAACCATCGGAACTAAATTGTTTTATTGTTTATTTGTATGAAATTAAATCGCATCATGTTGTAGTTCTCTCCCTCAGTTTCTGACGGCGTCCCGACAAAGAAACTGTAGTAACATTAATGTTTTCAGATCCGACCAGTAGTCTTCTTGATCTTTCGAGGTCGACCTCTCTTTCTCAATGGTTGCGCCGGCGGTGGTACCTGGTCACTATTTCCATGGTACGGTGTTAGCATAGATGCATGGTATGTTCCGATCGTAATGTCCGGTTCGCCCATATTTGCTAACTTATATGATGCAGGCCCGAGCTTATCTATGACAAGATATGGTCCATCCCTTCGTGGAGCTAACTTGCTGCTGAATCCTTTGGCGGATTTACTGACTGGATGGGTGTGGGCTAGCACCAAATTGCCAGGTTTGAAGTTCGGACCTTCTCTTCGTTTCTGGTCTACGTATTGTTTACGTTTTTCCTCTTTCATCTCTTGTATTTCACGTGCTCTTTTAAGTGTATCTGACAGCTGGAGGAGCTTAGGAGTGATTTCGGGAACAAAATTTTCAGTAATCAATACCTCTCTCAGGTCAGTTTTATTATCTTCAGGAGATCTCAATTCTCTTCCAAAAGTTAAGTAGGCTGGGCTATATTCAGTAGAACTACAAACTGATGTATTCATTGCGAAGCGTATCCCTGGTAACTTATTTGGCCAGGTGGAGTGATTATCACCGACAACAATAGCGAGCTGAACTTTTAAATCTCTGTTGCGTCTCTCTACAGGATTCGCTTCTGGGTGATAAACGGGAGTAAACGAATGTTTAATGTCTAGCGAGAAGCATACGACTTGCATAACTGCACTAACAAATTGTGTTCCATTATCACTGGTTATCCGTCTAGGTACGCCATATCGTAAAAATATTTCATTTATTAAAACGTCAGCACAACTTTCCGCGGTTGCTGATGTGAGTGAGAATAATTCCACCCATCTAGTGGCTACATCCTCTACAATAAGTATCCACATTTTTCCTTCTGGTGAAGTTGGCAAGGGTCCAAACAAATCGAAGGCAATAGACTCAAAGCGTTTACTTAAAGCTGTTGTCTGTAACAAACCAGCTGGTTTCAGATTGGTGGGTTTATATCGTTGACAAGCAAGACATTTCTTAACATAAGCCTCTATATATTGCCTCATTCCTTTCCAAAAATATCGTTTCGATACCCGTGCGTATGTCTTTTCAGCCCCATAGTGTCCGGCCAGGGGATCGTCATGGTAAGCACTTAAAATATTGGCCCACTCATGTTCAGGTACCACTAATTGAGCGTCCTCGGAATCAGAATCAGGAGCGAGCCGATACAGAAGTCCATTATTCATATAATGGCCCTTAGAGAGACGATCTTCTTAGCATTCCATGGATTCACCGTGCGGGTGCCGGGTCCATCGTGTGGCAGAGAGAGAAAAACTCGAGTAGTTCCCGAGACTTGTGACTCGGGCGTAGGTTTAAGGGGCCCCTTTCTGACGTACATCAACACTCACCTTCACCACTCGCTTTTCTCTCCCTGCCCAGCCAAATCTGATATGAGCCTACTAGTGCAGCTTTAGATACACGTTCTAGTATAGAACTTACAGCACTTCTGGATAAGCCAAGGTCTTTCAGTAGGTTATAGAGAGATTTTGCTGGTATACCTCTCGCTCCCACTTCTACAGCGTATAAACTAACTACATAGCCGTTTTTTGTTAATTCGTTTAGGAGGTCGTAATACTTATTTTGTTTCATCGCGTGGTCTTTAGGTATATTAGTTTCCCACGGTACGGTAAGTTCTACAAGGACTATGCGTTTCGTAGCTCTAGAAAAAGGAAAATGTCCGGTCTGGATGACGAAACACCCACATCCTCTGGGATTTTGTAGTGCTTTTCATACGTGTCCATTAAAATAGTCCAATCAGGTGCTGTACCCAGGATTGAGTAAGGCTTGTTCCTGGAGTTTGAAGTTGAGCCTTCTTTTACAAAGTTAATTTGTCTGTTGTTTGTCGTCAATCCCTTTTGGGCTCTAGCTACCGAAAGGCTCATGGCTTCACGTATGATTTCAAGTACTCTGTCATGACGCCGTGAGTAATGACCCCATTAAGGAGCACCTTGCATCCCACCAATATGTGCCTTGCTGTACATATCGCCTCTCCACAAGTATAGCAACATTTTTCAGAGGCTTTTCCCCACCTTACCAAGTTACTCTGGTCAGGGAGGGTCATTTGGAATGCATTTAGATAAAATTTTAATAAGGCAGGGGACCAGTCATAGATCAAGGTGCGCCATTTTAGAGCTAATGGGATACAGAACTCACCTATGGTTAACCACTCACTTTGCATTTCTAAATTCATAGCGTGCACTTTGTAATCCAATACCGGGCGTTTTCCGTATCATCACTTTGCTCTAAAAGCTTAATTATATTTTCTATGAAAGAATCCTTAAGTTGTTCTTCTCGAATTTCTTTAGGGTTGCGAGTTGGCATATCAATAGTTACGGTGCAGATACCACAAGTAGGCTGACTCTCCGGTGAACATGGAGGGCGCGATAGAGCGTCCGCTACCACGTTCGTTCGCCCAGGTGAGTACTTTATGTGTAAGTCGTACGCTTGTAGCTGTAGAGCCCATCTTGCCAATTTACCAGTGGGAGACTTCAAGGACATAAGCCATCGCAAGGCCTGATGATCAGTCACCACGGTTGTCGGTACGCCCTCTATGTAACTTCTAAACTTGCCAACTGCCCAGACGACAGCCAAAGCCTCTCTCTCTCAGTAGTCGAGTAGTTCCGTTCGGCTGCAGTTAGGAGGCGACTCGCATATTCGATTGGATGTTCCTCTTCTCCCTCCCCCTGGACCAAAACAGCCCCTAAGGCATAGTTACTGGCGTCTGTCTTGATAATATATGATTTTGTACCGTCGGCCTGTTGTAAGACTGGACTCGTAGAGAGTCGGTGTTTTAACTCAATGAAAGCATTATTTTGTTCAGTAGACCATATCCATTTTGCTTTCTTCTTAGTCAGTCTAGTTAATGGTTCTGCAATGCTGGAGAAATCTTTGATAAATCGACGATACCAAGAGCAAGTTTGGAGAAAAGATATCAAATGCTTTTGGTTAGTAGGAACGGGCATATTTGCAATAGCCGCTGTTTTCTCGGGGTCGACTTCAAGCCCTTCAGGGGTTATATAGTGACCCAAGTATTTTATAGATGGACAACAAAATTGACATTTATTTCTATTAATTGTTAAGTTGTACTCTTTCAGCTTTAAGAAAATGGCTTCTAAGTCAGTCAAGTGTGCTGAGAAGGATGTTGAGAAGACAATCAAGTCATCAAGATACGCTAACAATTGAATGTTCTCGAGCTCAACTTTAAACCTATCGATCAAAGTCGCAGTCCAAAAGGCATTCGTTTAAAAATGTAAATACCACAGGGTGTTATGAAACCAGTCTTTGCCCTGTCCGCGTCGTGAACAGCGATTTGCCAATAGCCTGATTTTAAATCTAACGACGACATGAACGCTGAAGGCTTTGCTTCCTGTAATAGATCGTCTATCCGTGGTAGAGGGTAGGTATCTGGTATGGTTACCGCATTGAGTCGACGGTAGTCTACACAAACTCTAACATCTCCATTTGGTTTGGGTACCATCACAACGGGAGCAGCCCACGGTGTAGAGGATGGCTCGATTATATCTTCATGTATCATCTTTTCTATTTCTTTTATCAGGATCTCTTTACGCTGCTGCGATAGGCGATATGGAGGAACAGCGATCGGCGAATGATCTCCAGTAGGTATGTGATGCTCAATGTATTTTGCAGGCAGTCCATTCCCAGTGAAGACGTTACCATATTTTTCCAATAAGTCCTCTAATTGGGTACGTTGTGGAATTGAGAGTACGTCAATTGCGTTAATTCCTATGTCTGGGTTATCTGTTGAGGCCTTTGGACTAGGAAACAGGCTTCTTGAATGAGGTGATAGCTTGATATCTTCCTGATGAATGCTTATTTGGGCATCTCTAAATAAGACATAATCCAAACTAGGAGAGTGACCATCAAATAATTTTGGACGTTTCGGGTGTTCTGGTGATGACAGATCGATTGGTATTAGCCGGTAACCGCGACTAGCGCTCTCCGTTGGCTCTTGCCTTTTTGATAGTTGGTCTGGCGTATCACCATAGAGGCTCTTGACTATTGAGTCTCTAGAGTTACTTTCTGCGGGTTTACATGTAGTATCATACATTTGTTTATCGGAAGCTGGAATAGAACTACCAACCGAAGATACAGAAATTGTGCCCCTGGCCTGATCATCATTGAATGTGACAAAATTCTCATCATAGAGCTCATACTCCGTTGGGTCATCGATAAATTGGTAAGTGAACTGAGGCAAGTTTAAGATAAGTCCAGCATCCTGAATGAACCCAATTCCCAGCAATGTCCGGTTGTCACGTGATTCAGGCAATATTATAAAATTTGTTGGTATGACTCGTTCGCATAATTTTACCTTTACTTTAGCAGTCAGTACATCTTGTATTTTTGAGATTCCATCAGCAAGAGTGAGTAGAACGGTCTCTTTGTGGAAAGTGTGCCCTTTCCTTTTAAGGTGGCAATACAGTTGGTATGAGGCAACACTTGATTTAGCACACGTATCAATATATCCTACTCCAGATTTGTCTTCTATCGATATGTAAACGACAGGTCGAGCTCTTGTATCAGCTTGTACATTAAGCGAACAGAAACTTATCTCAGATGCACTGGCAGAAGGTTTTTTTCTTATTTGAGCAAGTTGTGCAGTTGGTGCGCACGACCCCCGGAGCGCCACACCCGTAACAAGAGAACTTCGGTTGTGGAGGAGCTTGTGTTTCCCTTTCCTGCTTCACAGATGGTTTGTGAGTATCATCCGCTTGTTTCATCTTCTCAGCACGTTCTTTCTTGCGGCACTCACTGATGTGGTGGCCAGGATTCTTACAATAGCTGCACCTAGTTTTTCTCCCGCGTTGCTGTGGACCCTCGGTTTTCTCGATAGGTTTCGCCGTATTTTCTTTTTTCATGAAGTACATCTTCAATACTGCGAGCAATGTCCAGGAACTCTTCAAATGTTTCGAATGAGTTGCGTGGAATCTTATCTCGAATGTTTAATCGAAGTAACAAATATATTAGGTCTATCTGTTGCGTTTCAGCATGTTTAGGTTCTGGTACCATAGAGAACAAAAGACGCTTCTTAGAAATGAAAGTGTCGGTGGTTTCATTTGGACCTTGTTTGATGCTCGTGATCTCGTGGTAAATAACGTAAGCAGGTTTCTTTGGAGCAAACTTTTTCCTTAGGTTATTATCAAAGTCGTCCATAGTATTGATTTGCTCCTTTACAGTCTGCCACCATTCTGCAGCTTCGTGTTGTAAAAGCAACGGTAATCCTTTAATCGTTTGTTCATCAGATATCTGTTCCATGTCGATGAAGATACGGGTAGCAGATATAAATGCTTCTAAGGCCTCGTTATCTCTCTTCCCGTCGTAACGCACGGTACATGAGGACATATTCTTTTTTTTGCTTGTGGATAACGCCTTGATGAGTTCTTTTTGCTGTTTCCGCTGCTCTTCCAGTAATCTTTCAAATTGATCGCCAGATAACGCCATTGTCGAATCTTTTCTTATTAGTCGCTTCTCCACCGGCGTTGTAGTGTAACGTCCAGCTTTAATTACGTAGACTGGTGGTTTAATAGTCTTCTTGCCCGCGTTGGTCGCCACTGTAGCTTAGGGTGTGACGTCCGTAGGTGAAGAAGTGAATTGAAAGGACGACTGACGTAAAGCTACAGTGGCGACCAACGCGGGCAAGAAGACTATTAATTTCTGTCTGATAGTTCGTTTTTGAATCGTTTCAATTACGTAAGTAACAATTAACCAGCGCTGACTAAACATAGGTCACTAAATTGTGGTCAAATGACGACAATGCGAGAGACCGTTTGAAAAACTTTTATACCTCTACATAAGATTAATGACAAAGTTGATGTTATTGTTACAATGTGTCGTATAATTTAATTTTCTCAAATGGAAGCCCCATAGAATCATTGAAGAAATAAACAATGTTGAGTTTGAATATTTGAAATTTAAACGTAAGCCGCGCAATATCAAATCTTTTTAATAGCATTTTTTCGTCGTCGTTTGATCTGCTCGTCTCGTCAATTTACAATATGAAAAAACATTATACTCTGTTATAATTTAAAAATATATACAAAAGTATTAGTGGTCCAACCAAAGATAATAATAACAACGTAACAAGAGTGACGGTGCCAGAACATGATGTTGTCAAACATGATATTGCGAAAAACATAATATAAACATAATCACAAAGTAGATTTCAACACCTCCTTTTTCTTGAAGTAAAATAATGAGCAGACTTAAACATAAAGTGTTAAGACCTAACTCACAAGGACTGCAGAATCATAGTTTTTTTAGCCATAAAAATAATCATTAAATACATTTTTGTTTACTGTTAAAGTCTGAATTGAGAATCGATTAACACTAGCAGCACCCCACAGTTTTAACCGCGTTGCTTCCGTTCCCATTACTTTCCCGGAATAAAAAATAGCCTATGTATTTTTCCAAACTGTAATCTATCTGTGTTCCAAATTTCATCGCGATCCGTTCAGACGTTACGACGTCTTTGAGCAACAAACATGCAAACAGAGACATTTATATTATATATATAGCATTGCTCTTATGTCGAATTTTAATTTCAACCACTTAGCGACCACTAAGTAAAGAAAGATTCTCCCCACTTTTAAATGGATTTAAAACAGCGAGACTCACCAACACTACACCACCCTCCTAATACATACGATCCGCCCCAGATTGAAAGCTGGTAATTTTTCATTTACTGCTGTCCCAGAATTAATTTCGAGACGGGTATTGTATCAAAATGAGTATTTGAGTTACGGACGTGCCTCGAATTGTAAACGCGGAATTGGACAAAGATGTTCAAATTCAAAGTGTTTGACAATTTTCGGATGATATTTTATATCTACTGGCTACCTGTTTCGGCCTGGCTCGGATATTGTAATGTAAATCGAAATAAAATTATGTCATATTTTTCAAGTTGGATCAAACTATATACGGTGTACAAATTTGATTAAAATCAGTTAAGTAGTTTATACATCGCGGGCAAACACCGGGGCGCGTAGTTAATTTATAAGATTTTAATTTCCGACGTGAAAAAAGAAGGAGCAGCAAGACAGCCCATATTTATCGGAGAAAAGCTTACATACCTGATGGAAACCCTCGATGCCATTTAAAATTGAACCTAGAAGAAACCGATTCTCTTGCTATTTAAACTGAATCTGATGGTAAGTTTGGCGAAGACCCACTAGGGCAACATCTTCCATTTCTTGATGATATCTTTTAAGAAAGTGTTTCTGTCTGTGCCACCTACAGAAATCTAAATACGAGTAGTAGGTACTTTTATATTTAGATATATGTAAGTTAAATGGTTGTTTTTTTATTTGAGACTTTATTGTGATGTAGATATAGATTTTTTTGATTAAACACTATTTGAATCGAGAACGTTGTACTAACAATTTATTACTTGTAAAGGTTACGTGTGAACACGAATCACCAACTTTATCGTCGCGTAGTATATCAGCAGCAAACGTGTTGGAAATTGGAACCGTAGACATGAAAATGAAAAGAAACATACACTATTTACTTTTTAGAGGGAATGAGCAGGACATCTGCCTGATGGTAAACAACACGCCTGCCCATAGCACCACAGTGTCACGCAGCTATTGGAGCATGAAGATTTTAAATAATTACCTAGCATTGCGCTGGGCTTGTTGCCCATTTTTTGATTTGATTTTGATAATTTCTCTGGAAACATTGCCAAACCATAACACAGTGATGCTTGCACACTACTGATTGGCACTGGAATAACTGACAAAGGTATAGTACTTCCCTAGGCGGACTCTGCAAAGAGTCCTACCACTGCAAAACGTACATAGCTACAATATAAGCACATTTATTAGCATTGCGATGATTGACCCATAATCATCCATGGTGGTTTTGGTCGATTGCAGCACTACTTGTGGTATCGAGTGCGACATATCGAAATAACCGGCTTTCACAGGCGGACAGGCATGCTTAATTGTATTGAATGCATAGACTCCACGTGGATTTGCGCTTTGAGAATAATCTAGTTACGCCCTGTCTAGACGTGGGGGAACAGCGACTGCCGATCTCGAAATCGTAGGGCTAAATTTAGTGGAAAATTTATTGATCTATGCTTCATGGTTCATACCAAACTGATTTAAGCACGCACTCTTTATGAACTATGCAAACAAAGTGGTGGTTTTAACGCTAAAAGCTCAGGCAAGCGCAGTTACTTCATCCTAATCAGCGAATCACAACAAGTTGTTGCAATATCGGGATGGATATTCGCGTCGCATGACGTCAAATTGTTGTCCAAATACGCTCATGGTCGACAATGATAGTATGAGATCTGATTGCAGAATCAGTTACGTTTATCAAGTATATACTAAAAACCAATTTTACAAAAACATATAATAGAAGAAAATAAATATACATACCAGGATGTTCCTCAAAATGTACCCCGGTATTTTAATTACATAATTTTAATTGACAATTCAAAAAAAATTGTGCTTGCTAAGCGTACCAACTATGCAACCGATGCTTACATTATAGAGTCTTAAGGTACAAGTTTGCCCGGAGACCGCGACACGAGACCGCGACCGGAGACCGCGACAGGCACTTGACTCTATAGAATTGTATGGACGCCAGTTCACGCCGAGACCGCGACAAGAGACCGAGAATCGTGTCGCGAGACAAGTGTCGCGGTCTCGGCGCGAACTGGCGTCCATACAATTCCATAGAGTCAAGTGCCTGTCGCGGTTTCCGGTCGCGGTCTCGCGTCGTGGTCTCGTGTCACGGTCTCCGGGCGAACCGCCACCTTTTACATAATTTCTGCAGCGCGACGTGTTCTTGTGGTGTTAAAACTAACAACCACGCTGTATTAATTTGACATTACACAAAAAAGCTGATGTACATCGCACACTTGTTTAATTTTGAGTATTTAGTTTAGCATACTGCAAATACTGGATCGCATTTTTTCTATCGGAGTGCTTGTGAATAGCTAGATCATTTTTTAGTTGACGTCAACAGTTTCAATTGAATAGATTGATCTATTTTCGTAGGTAATCTCTTAATGTATATAAATTACGCGTCACGTTGTTCGTCCGCGATGGACTACTTCCAATTTTGATCCAATTTGAAAGCTAGGATAGTTTTTATTTCGATTAATCTTATCCCAGCTACATGGAGTAAGGTATAGTATATGGAGTTTTCCTAGACAATGTAGAAATTCTATATATTTGTCAATATCTCCAGCAAATGCTTTCGTAAGTACCTTTAAACGAGCAATTCTTGTAGGTATATACATATATAGAATCTGAATATCGGAAACGGCTCGAACGATTTTCATGAAATTATGTATACAGGGGTTTTCGGGGACAATAAATCGATCTAGCCAGGTTTTACTTAAAAAAAACGCCGTTTTATGCGCGTTTTTAGACAGTGAAAAACTGTTACATAAAGATTAGAATGCGACAGTAAATTTCGCAACGTCTCGCGACAGTGTATTAGCTCAGTCGGGAAGATGGGCGGTTATAATATGGTAGGTCCGGGTTAGAATCCAACCGGCCGCCTTTCTTTTTTCAAGTTCATTTTTTTTTTGAGAAAATCAGCGTGTATCTAAGTAACCGAACAAAGCTCGGTCACCCAGGCATTATATGACAAAATCCAAGCGAATCCGGAAGGAAAAACTACTGTTTACTCCAGGAATAAATTTGGTACATAGATAGAAGTTAGTCTGGAATAACACATCGCTAACTTACTTTTTATCCTGGAAAAAGAACAGAATCAGAAACTACACGGATAAAATAACGGGATACTAGTAATATAATAAAGAAAAAACGCTGCCGCTGGCTTTGCTTCGTAAAAATATTCTGCATTCAGTACTTTTCCAATTGCTTTAACATTATTGTATGACCAGTTACCAACTACATGAGGACCGCATGATCTAATAACAGGAACTAAAGTTCCCGTTTCGTGTTTTCGTATGAGTTTCGAACATCGTTTCAAAACTGTTTAGAAACGGAACGATACTATAATTGGATTAGGTCAATATCTACAACCTCACGTAATTATAACACGTTAATTACGTAACGCCAGTCGTAATATATATGCCCGTTTATTATAAATAGACGTGTTTCTATTTAACTAGTTTTATTCTAGAGGTGCTGGTAGCTGCTTATAACGGTAACAATATCTTGAGTTAATTTGTTTTTTCCATCTCAAAAGTACCTACCTAAAAAGCATCTGAAGAAGTGTTCGGTTCAATTATAATAGAGGTATTACAATTTTCTCGACGCCATACAGTTGCTTCAAAGATTAAGCATTTTCGTCTCTGTTTTCCTAAAGCCACTTTCGTCTGAATCATTTTACAAGACCAACACTGCCAAATGAAAATAGACCTTAGGTACCTATTGGGAAATAATAACTTTTGGTCACTGGGATTCAAGTCTGAAACAAATACGGTGACCATTTGGCTAGTTACTTTCTTTTTGCACTTGGCCAGTATAACATAACCCTCACTTGGCCAGTGAGTGAATAATCGATTTGACTCTCTCCTTGTGAAATAAGGCTCCAGGTACCTACAGTGGAAAAATAAAGTACCACGTCGTACAAGGTCTAAGGTATTGTAATAATGTCAGTATAGTTGTTTTGGCTATTTTTATTTGTTCTATTTTTTAATTCACAGTCACTCAAAAACTAACTTTTATATACGTATCAAAGCTTTGCAGCTGTTCCGACTCGATAAATCATCGTTCGCGCGATACAGTTCCTTCCTAGCACGGAAATCACAGTTGGTACTCAATACTCATATACGTACGCTGAGTTTATTTCGAGCCGATTCGAAACTAAGGTTGCCTGTTCACTGGAGCAAAGACGAGGAGCTGTAGAAATTTCGAACTAATCTTGCTAATTTTTTTACTTACGACAGTTTGGGTATTAGGATATTTGTTGCTCTATATGTCGAAACACTTAACGGTTCGGTTCAATTTGGAATAGCACACACTTTTAAGTGCAGGAAATTAACGGCACGCGATAACTACGCGGGTAAAACCTCGAAGCACTGCTAGTGGTTATACTATTTATTGTAAATGTCAAAGTTTGGATGTTTTGATATTTGTTGCGTCGATTACGTCGATGATTATATATCCGTGATTTTTAACGATGGAACGGATCGTGTTAGAATTCGGAATATAGTTTAGTTATAGTAATCAGCGGTATGTAACGGGAATGGGAACTACACGAGGAAAACCGTGGGTGTTGCTAGTATATTATATCTAAATCTAAACTACGCGCTCCGCTTAGCTTCAATGGAGTCGGATTTGCAGAGTAGATTCAAATTGTATACATTTTAAAAGTGGAACGGTGCAGTGGATTTGAGGAATAGTACAAAAAATAGCCACGAGGTGGTCTCCATCTAGAGCAATGAACGAGTTTGGCTTGGCTTGGTTTGGCTATGCATGCTACCGTACGCTTTGAATTCCACATCACGAGTTCTTGACTTAGCTCCGCTCTTTTTCCATCCAAATGCTTGTATAAACACAGATCCCAGCACTACTCTAAATTAGTTCCTGTTTCCACTCCGCTGCCGTTCCTATGAACAGGCATACGAGTATAACTTATTTATTAAGACATAATAAATAAGTTAATTTGAATTTTGATTAGTTAATTTGATGTAAACTCCTGCCTGTAAAATGTAGCCCTGCGCTGCGCTCGTCACCCAGAGATCTAAGACGTTATATCTCTAAGCCCTGTAATTTCTCTGGAAACATTGCCCTTCAAACCGGAATACAGTAATGTTAGCACATTACTGCTTGGCGGTAGAATAGCTGGCAAAGGTGTGGTACTTCCCCAGGCGGACTCTGCCAAGAGACCTACCACTACAAAAATTAACTAAATTAAATTACTATTGAAGTTTTATCGTAGTAAAAATACAGCATTATGTAAAAATACTCTTTGAACAAAGAAAATCTTAGTGATCGCGCTAATGAAATAATACCGCACGCGCACGGCGCACGGCTTAGTGGTCAGAGTCACAGTGAAAGCGGGCGGTTTAGCTGGCGAACGTTCTTCGCGAATAGAATTATGTTTAAATTTCATGGACTAATAATGTTTTTCCATGATAATTAGTTTCAGAAATTAGTTATACCTATTATAGATCAGAATGAGAGTATTAGTACCTATTTAGTATTTAAAATGTATATCTTAAATAGATACTTATAAAAATAGTATTTCATCTTCTTGCGTGAACTTCATTTACTAAAATCGTTTCATTTACTATGTTTTCGTCCACAATGCATAAAATATTTAGACACAATCATCAAAATTCAACATAGCGTGATTAATGTGTGGTAGTAGGACATAGATAATTAAATTTTCAATAATTTCGATTATCATTATACACAACTAGATGACGTTTTTAAAACGCACCTTCTAAGTCGTGTGGTTTTTATTTTTTCAAAACTTTCGATGTCACAATTGAATTAAATCTATTATGTGATAGACTAATTCGATATTTTGTACAGAACTGATTTGTATAAGATAATGTAAGAGACAAGTCTGTGAGTTTGGGACCCTCTAATCATAAAATAAACAGTTAAACTACAAATCCGTAATGTTACACTACAACAGGGTCCTACGCGTTCTGCGCTTACCTAAGTACCGCAGTATGTATATACTCGTATAAGGTTGTCAAAGGAGCAACGGCAACGCGCTTGCAATCCTTGAAAAAAGCCACCGGACGCGGCCGAAACCTAAGCCACTATAGACCGCCATTATCACACGTAAGTTACCGTGAATTCTTTAATGTGTAATTTCGCTAGTTTTCAAAGTATTAAATTACATCTAACTTATGAGTAGCACATGTATTCAACTAGTCAGCTTGTTTAAGAACATGCAAAATTGTTAGTTGGCTAGTGTACCTACCTGGGGTTACTTCGTTTTCTGCTTCCTTGCTGGCCGCAAGCACGGGCGGCGCCATGATGAGTCGTAGGTCGTAACTCACCTGCCAGTAAATGTAATTGGATTATTTTGTTTTTATAGTTTGTCACGTGATAACGTCTTATAATTCGATCAATGCTGGCTGCGAAAAAGACTACAGGCCCGTACACAAAGTTGATGGGTCATTTGAACTACCAGGAGACCTATGTAGAAAGATAGGTATAAAATGATAAGTTTCAGCACTATGCCGTCATTTGTAAGGTGTCTGACTGAGTGCAGGTAAAGATAGTGGGTTGCAAGTCTCGATCTTTTCGCCTTGTCGCATGATTTTTGTATGGAGTTGCGGAATAATGGATTAAAAGAGGTATTGAAACTGTTAAAATTGTAAATTTTAAGTTGTTAATATTAATTTTACTGTCGGATAAATGTTTTAATTTTTCAGCGATTTTCAGAGCAAATTTGGTAATTTGATTATGTACGGCAATGGTTCCATACAGTTTCAATACTATCCATTATTCCGCAAAGCCGTACAAAAATCATGCTACAAGGAGAAAAGATCGAGGGTTGCAACCCACTATCTTTACCTGCACTCAGTCGGACGTCGGACTCCTTACGAATGACGGCATAGTGCTGATTCTTATTATTTAAGCCTTTCTATCTTTCTACATAGGGGTCTAGGTGGTTCAAATGACCCATCAATTTGGTTCACGGGCCTGTAGTCTAAGAGTGTCACGTTTCGCTTGAGCCGAGCGTGCAAGCGAGAACGCGAAACAAGTGAGAGAGGCACGAGTTCTCTAAGCGATCAGCTTGTGACGTATCTATGTGTTTATAATGACGTTATCACGTATATTATCTCCAAAAAAACCGTTTTTTTTTAAACTACATTTAGACGTTCGACTAAATTTCAAAAGAAGCTGTGATAGCTTCGTCGCGTCGTCCAGATATATGTATTTGAAAGCAAATTTTAGATTTTTATTGAAATTTAAAAAACCGATTACGATAAAATTTAAATTTTGATAAATTTTAGCGGAGCTATCGCATAACAAATAAAACAATAAAATTACAACCAAATTGAAAACCTGTTTTTTTTAAGTTGGCTAAATATTATCGTCCATAAACCGACATTACGGACAATAATTAGAAAAAAAATAGAACATGTTGTAGTTCATAAAGACTACTTTAGCAGGAACAGGAACTGAGCGGGTAAAACCGCAAGTCGCTGCTAGGTCTGAAATAAAACAATATAATAAATTAAGGCATTTTACTTTTTGTTTTTTACTGCAGCTGATTTGCATGATTTAATATCACCCTATATCACACCTTTTTTATGTAATACACTGGCGACGCCGTTTCATGGTTGATGTTATATATATATATAGTATAGAAGGAGACAGTTTGACTCCAATTTCGTAATTAGAATGCCTAGGCTGTGGAATACATTGCCTTATTCATTTTTTTTCAATGTTTGTTATCTTGGTTATACAAGATTATCTTGGTTTGTATTACAAGTTAACAATATACTTACAATATTTCTATTTAAATTAAGTACTACTAACTGTAGGTATACCCTTTTCCACCGGTCAAAAATTGGTGGTACCAACTCAGAATTCCTCTTTGGCTCATGCACAACAACTTTGCTTGTGATCATCGCAAGTTTACGATTACGTACAGGCAAACATTCATTTTTATATAAATAAGAGCAGATAGATACAGAGCTGACTCTGTATAGAAATATTCGACGTTTGTGACGTCAAAAGGATAATAAAACTGCACATTATAATACGGAGTTTAGTTATACGAACATGCACAATAAAATAAACTCTCTGCCAAACACTTCAAAGTTGTATTTGCTTTCCGCGCAATCTAAATAATATATAAATCGATAGTAAACTGGAACCAAATTATATTGTGCCTACTAATACAATTAGTAAGGGATATTGTTGTTTTCATTTAATTAATACGAAATACGTCGAAATTAAAGCCTCAGCAAGCATCCAGTATGAATAATTAACCACCAGATTAATATTGAGCGTGTAATTTGTATCTTCTATGTACCAAATTTGGTATTCTGAACTTTTCTGTAATCCCTGAGTGCTGTACATATACCCCGGGCGAACCCAGGGCGGACCGTTAGTGGGCATAACTTTGAAAATCGCGTATGATTTAAAAGTTTAATTTTTAAAAGTTTTAAGCTACAAATTCAGTATATCATAGTTCATACTAATCATGTCACATCGTGAAAAATTTCAAGTATTTTCTGAAATAACAATCTGACGTCACCTAAACTACAAAGCCCATTCTTCTGCAAACTTATTTCTCCTTTTAAATACAATTTATTACTATTAAGGTTTATAGTAAAACTTGTAGTTGGAATATATAGAAAATAATCAGGATAGTAACCATTGGGATTAATCCACTCTGGCAACGCACACATCGTTAGATTACACATTTTTATTACGTAAATGAAGTCAAAGTTTATATTTCGAGTCTTTGAAACGTTAACCATGAACCGATGTCGCTTTTTCGAACTATAAGCAGTTCGATAGATAAACGGGCAAGGTGATATTAGACCGTGCCAATAAATCCGATAGAAAGCCGATTAGCGAGTAAAGTTGTGGCGTGGTATATTTTTATAGTGGTATGATTCTTTGTAGAGTCCAGAGTCCTGGGGAAGATTCCTGTCGGTTATTGTACCGCAAAGTAATAATAATGTACAAACATCACTGTGTTCCGGTTTGAAGGGCAATGTTGGCAAAAAATTACAGGGCATATAGGTAAAGCATCTTGTATCTTTGGGTGACGAGCGCAGTACATTGCTAGGTAATGATTTGGACTCTTCGGTGGTGACACTGCGCTGTTATTAAGGGCAGGAATCGACTTCCATCTGGTTCATGTTTTTCTCGTCTCGTTATTATGAAAAATGTATACATTAAATATTAAATAATTAATTTTCTCCGAAAAAACAATCAAAGAAATTCATTTTAAAATGAAATTCAGACACGCGAACAAATTTCACAAGAAGTTAAATTACTACTAAAATTATTACTAAATCGTCCAGATAAATGAAACCAAATTTTAGTTTTTTGTTGATATTTCAAAAATCGAATCCGTGATTTCGATGTAACGTTTATGAAACTATCTTTGAACTTCTATCTACCTATCTCTATCCATCAAACATACAAAGGGCCTTAAAATCGATTCATAACTGTCGGAACTATTTCATAACGTAAATATTATAATAAAAACATAATTATAATAAAGAAAACACGACTGAATTGAGAACGTTCTCCACATGGAATTTGGAATGGGTTAAATGGTGTGATTCCTATATAGGGTCATATAGCTCCAATTTCAATATTAGGTGATATTCTTTTTAAACGTTCTCCATTTTTAAAATCTGTTAAAAATATTCATTATTATATGTAAGTGGTAAGATCTCAGACATATAAAGAGTATGTATATGGTTAAATAGTAAATACTCAAAGAGTTAAGATTCGCGCTGTTACTCAATCAGTCTCAGTCGGGTGGTTCTCTTGTTTTCGATTTTCTGCAGTCAGGAACTTTAGGCAACAGACTGCGCCATCAAATGAATATTGAAGCCGACTTGCTCCTCGACCAAACTTTTATACCATTACTATGTACTATGTCGAGGAAATATCAGTTTGTTTGTAGCAGGAAAACTTTTGAACTACTAAACTGGGCTTATCTTTTCAGTGTTTTTTGAATTTTTGTGTACTATAATGATATATTTTATTACTAGTCACGCTCCATGGTGGTACCTACGTAATTATGATTTCTGTAATTTACCCGCGTTATAAATTTGCGTATTTGAGACTACAATCTAGTTGAGTTCCAAATTTCAACCAGATGCGTTCAGTTGTTCCGATGTGATTGACCAAAACATCCTAACTTTCGCATCATATTATAAATGCTAAAGTTTGGAAGTGCGTTGTTTATTAGTCTAAAATAGCATACAGCTACTTCATATAGTGGAGAAACGAAAACAAGAACCGCAAGGCCTTAGAAATAGGTAATGTTAGTAAGATAATCAGCTCGTATTTTAGTTCATTTTCAAATATTTGTGTATGGAGAATCTTTCACCTTTGCCAGATATTCTGCCCTAAGTAGGTACAACAAGCACTGTAGCATGTAGAGTGTGTAGAGAAATTATAGGCGAAGTGATAGACCATATTAAGTTTCTGGGTGACGACCGATACAGTACTGGGCAGTGGTTTGAACTTCTCATGTTCAAAATGCATCTGTATTCGACTTGTGCCTTAGATCATTTAGTTTGTCCGAAGCTTCCTGGTCTGGGTCCTCTCATAACTCAATATTACAAAAAAGCAACTCGATTGAAAAATCAAGTAAGTAATAATTCTACCAATATACCTAATGGATGTGAACGTTTTGATGTTGCACGATCGCGTCAGAATGCTTAAGCTAAACGGTTTGAAATTCAGAACATAGATTACTCGTATGTTCTGAAATAACACAAAGGCTACTTTATATTACGATATAATATCAGGAAATACGTGGGAAAACCGCGGGGCATTACTAGTGTAGAATAACATTTGTTCAAAGGACATTTATTTACGATTTTCGACACTTTACTTAATCATATCAGTTTATGTTGTTTTTCTGTTACAGACTGAAACAAAAAGTGAATTACTTTTGAGAAAATTTCATGTTAGACATGTCGCCATAAAATTATAAAGCTCGTCAGATTGTAATCTAACGACATCAGATTACAAATCAACCTAACCTACCATGAGATTAAGTCTCAAGCGTTAGATTATTATCACATACCAATAACGTTAAATGATGACTTTTTACGCTGAAATAAACATAAGGAAACGTAAACTTCACTATCACACTGCGCATAAATCAAACTATGGCAGCTTCAAAGTAATTATTTACATCAGACCTCAAACTTATCACGTTTGCTCCCACTAAGGTCTCTTTTTGGCGATTTGGGGTTTTGAACGTCGCGTCGTGCTGTGTGAGTTGAAAATCTTTCTCATTTTATTTATCTCTCACTTTTAAACACACATTCTAACCTATCATATGATGTATTCAAGTATTTGAACTGTGCCTGGGTGTTTTCTATGTATACTAAGTATGGATTTAAAATTATATAAGTATTCTATCAGCTATCTGGGTTCCACAATACAAGCTTTGCTTAGTTTGAGGTCAGATGGTGTTGTGTGTGAAATGTCCACCAATACTTACTTACTTATTAGCAGCATCTGATAAGTAAGTAATCATCAGCTATATTTTGCATCAGCTATCTGATGCAAAATGGAATGGATAACTTTATAAAAAGACATACGCCTTAACCGCTGCATCTCTAAAACGCGCCCTAATTGTCCTCGCAACTTCCCCGCTCCCAGTAAACAATGTATATTCTCCACAGAACTTTTGACATTATGCAGGTACTTCCTACTTAGGAGATTAACGGACTTCGAACGAATATTACGGTAAGAGATAAATAATTCATAGCCGATTTCAGGTGATGTTAAAAATCAGAGGGCTCGCTCCAAATGCATAATTTATTATCGTTTTTGTGAGGTCTGAAAATAAAACTGGAACTGTCCGGTTTCTGTTCATATTTTGCACTTAAGGCTTGAGATTTTAGTGTTATTGTAGACTATAGCTATTTTCACACAAATCACCTGTACTTTCTAAGGAAAGAGAATAATCACCAATATCACTGGGTGACGAACTTAGTGTGGTGTCATGGAGTGATTTTACTCTCTATGTGTAAATAGCTGGGTAACACTGTCACTTAGAATTATAAAGATGAAATGTTTGTTTGTTTAAATGCGCTACACTAAGGAAGCACTGGACCGATTTCAAAAAATCTTTCACCGCTGTATATGTACATATGTACGCAATATAGGCTAAATAAGTGCTACAGGTGAAGCCAGGACGGACCGCTAGTTATAAATAATATAAAATGCACACATTCTGTAGACTAAATATATAAATAGAATCCACTTCATTATCACGGAACAATAAACAACTGACAAATCATAACAAAAGAAAATCCTAAAAATGACAACCTCTAAAATAAGACAGTTTTCATCCGTGTAGTTCCTGATACCGTTACTTTCCCGCGATTAAAGTAGTCTATAAGTATAATATATTATTCCAGACTTAAACCTGTGTTCCAAATTTCAAGCCGACTCAAATTTTCACTTTTATAGTAAATATTAGTGAGTTTATGTCATTAATATTTAAATACTTCTGCAATGTAGTCAATGTACACAATTCAAAGAACATTTTGAAACTGGACCGGTTTATTCAGCCGGTTTCTATCCGACGCCTAACAATGTTTTGACTATTGAGTTGTCATTAACACATCTCCAATGGAATGTACCCGATACCAAACAATGCAAGTTTACGCGCAAAGGTATATCATGCCTTCCGGTACGTTGAAACATTTTATTCGAACACTTTTGAAAATCAGATTTGATTTTATATAGTTCTCGATAAACAAAAGACCGTAAATACTCGTAACAAACACAGTCTCGCGCAGCTATTGGAACGTAAAAGGACAAAAATCAATCAAAAATCGCATGTGGTGGTCATGCACAGACCTATAATCTAATGAAAAGTGACAGTGAAAAAGACAATAACTCATTTTTGTGGCAACTTTCAAGAACTTTCCATTTGTATCAACCTTTACAAAGACAAAAGTCTACAAACTTATCTCCTCCGGGAAATGGGTATGACTTCGAGTTCAAAATTTTGTCCTCAAACACCTGTCAAACTCATTACACTTTATCACGACTTGGCCGAACTAAACTAAATTAGTTTAACTACTGGAATCTAGTTTCGAGCTCATAATTTATCAACTCGAAAATAACTTGAGAATCAGGGCGAGGGCAGGGTGACAGCGAGGAATGAGGCAGAGAATGCGGCAGCGGTAACGATTACTGCTAATGAGTACTTTAGAAATAACTGAAGGGGAAAGGTGCAATAAGTATTTTACATTGATTGATATTTCTGTAGAAGCAGTCCTCTTTATATTCTTACTGCTGGGACTGTGGGCCTATAATGGGTGCATTATAGCATTATATCTATTACCAACAGACAAACCACGCTGTCCACCTAGTTGGACGGTTAGTATATTTAAGCCCATAGTCCCAGTCTATCTAGCCAGCAGTCCTATTAAAATTTTTTTTTAAAGGGCAACGTTTTCCTAGAAATTACAGGGCATAGAGATAAATCATCTCCTATCTCCAAGGTACGAGATCAGTACAGTGATAGGCAATGATTTGGACTCTTCATGTTCCCTGTAGTTGTGTGACTCTGTATAATGTTATTGGCAGGTGTGTTGCTTCCACCAGGCACATGTCCTTCTCGTCCCATGCCACTATCCTACGAATATTATTAATGCGAAAGTTTGGATGTTTCTCGATCAATCACATCGGAACATTTGAACAGATCGCCTTGAAATTTGGATCTTAGAACATTGCCTGGAATACATCGACTAATTTTTATACGAGTATCATAAGGGGGAATGGGAATTACGCGGGTAACGCCGCGGGCCACTGCTAGTGCTATATAATAAAGTCTATGATATAATACACGGACAAGGCCTTGCTAATATCACTATATCCGCGGCTTTGGGTATCCTAATTTCAGTAAACCTTGCAGCTGGCCTACTATGTCATCTAGACTGGGTTCTAGGGCTTAGCCAACTTTGAAAGAAATGCGGTTCTCATTTCGACTGACTTTATAGAAAGTATTTAGTTAAGCGTCCACTCGGGACGTGCGAGGAGGCCGCTTCGCAAAGTAAAATATCCAACCATAGTAACTCTTTATTCTTCTGCCTACATTTTGCTAAAGATATTCTGGTCGATTTAGATATCCGAGGGTACATAAAATCAGTAACAATGAAAATTGGAATAACTGTTTAAACTGAATTCGAAATAAAATCTAAAAGTAGACATAAATACGAGACCTGCAAAATTACGGGGCGCAAAGAAGGTACGAGTACTACATGATTGAATAAGAAGGAAATACTCGCAAGTACAATGTATTAAATTATTAACAAATTCAGGAAAGTAAAACGTACTAAAATACTAATAAAAATGCTAGTTATTGTACAACAAATATAAAAAGTCTTGAAAAATACATCAACACAAACAAGTATTAAGTAATTTAGAACATTGAAATATTTATAAAAATGTCAATCCCAAGAACACATTATGCTCTTAAGCCCTCATGAGCGTCGTATAATGTAAACCGTAATACGATATTAAAGGAATTGTACAAAGGTGTTATGTTATCTTGCTGGTACTCTCTATTCTCCTCCTATCTTATGATCTACGGTTTGGTTTTATAGAAAGGTTGGTTATTTTATGACGAGATGTTTTTAAAATTTTACGATTACGCGATCGCTGACGCAAACAGTGACAATATTTGGTAAGGTGAGGTTGAATTTCACTGACACACCATGACTCGTCCCTATACACTCCTACCCGGGACACATCTGTATTCGAAATTCGAAATGTATTTTTTTCAGAATCGTACTGCAGAGATCCTTCGAAAATAGCCTCGTTTGGACCCATGACAATCTTAGCCTGGTAGTATTCGCGCCTTGGTTTGAACTGGTCATGTAGGTTTCCATCCCCTCGACTAGAAAAGTTTACGTTCAAAGATGTCAGCTTATTTGTGTCTAAAAAATCAATCATCGGTCTGAAAGTAAATACACTCGCTATCGAGAGTAGGTCTCTTTCGGCACATCTGTACCTTTCTTGTGCCGTCATTTGGTTGATAAAGCGAACGAGCTCGAGCGAAACCTTTGTATAAATGATGTCGTTGGGAGAGACGCTGTGCCATCGCGCACAAGCGCAGTAGTGCGGTAAAATACCTGCTTCCCCGCACGAACGGGATGACGGAATAGACTCTAAAAAACTCAGGCCTCGTTCAAGAGAAGCGCCGGGGACGTTATATTTGTTCCTATGTTGTTTGAGACCAACTATGTCTAATATGGTTGTGTGAACGTCGTAAGGAGTGGTCAATATCTTTGAATTCTCCGTCAGCGTTTGTAAAACTCCGGGACGGTCTTCTTGTAATCGCTTAGGAAGCACTACAGATACAAACGGAAGAAGTTCTTCGATTTTTCCTTGATATGTATTTCTGATAGCAGTATTCCTCGATCCATGATCTGACATAACAAATAATGCAGTGTCTTTCAAATGTCCATCGCGTTTGAATTTTCTTAGAAAATATGCCAGGTCATCATCTACATTAGTTAACGGGTTTAAGTTGTCATGTGAAAATGTACCGGTGATCGTAACGCAGAGTTTTTTTGGTTTAGTTTCAAATAATTTTGCACTATAATCTATCATGAATTTAAACAATAACTCAGATCCGAAGCAGTACCGTTTCTTGTCTGTCCAAAATTTATTGTTCCGCCAAGTAATACCTTGAAATAGAAGTCTCATGTAGTGATTAGCTAACATTTTCTCAAAGCCTCCAAAACGATAATTGAAGGTATGAAACCAAGGCATGTCTTCGAAAAACGCAGTTTCATACCCGTACTTACCTAAAAGCGTAAATATAAATGGCTTCGGATCTACTCTTTCCGTATTTTGTGGCATCTTTCTACAAAAAGGCAGTTCAAATTCATTATGTCCTGTCAGGATAGGAAACATGGCTCCTGCAGTACTTTCGCCAACTATATTGTAACTTTTCATTACAACTGCCCCCAGATCTCGTGTCAGTATATGGTAACTGATCGGCATTCGTCTGACAAAAGTGTTCATTGATATGGAGTCAAGAATTAGTAAAAATACGTTGAATTGATTAGTATGCTTCGTAACTGGGGCTAAGGGACGGAATCCGGCCTTGTGTCCATTCCACCGCAGTATCTGTGATTTGTATTTCGCAATACATGAGACACGAACATAGTCACTTATGTTTAGAAAGTAAGTACCATCATCTTGTACTGTGACTGGTTCTCCCAAGTAATAATAATCATCATTTACATAAATTATATCCCTATAATTGCAAAACACGTGACCCATACGATCCAAGATTGTTTTTTTAAGATAGCACTCAGAAAAATGGCATTCAACCCACTCTTCACTTTCGCAAACTATTTTCTTAAATTTTTCGTCATATTTTCGGGCCTCTTTTGAAAATGGATCTAAAATTGGAATTTCGCAGCCTGTGCCATTTTCCTGCAGTACTAGATCTTCGAGAATAGATTCTAATTCTCTGTTCATTTTGTTTTGAACCGAACTAACATCTTCCGTAGGATTGTTATTTATCACTTCGGTGTACTTACTTTTTCTATGAATACGAGTATTTACTAAAGTTTCGGCCCACTGTTTAAATAATAACGAAAACATAATTGTAAACAAGACGACTAAAATCGAATGAAAACGTAATCTGAAACATTTTCTGTATATTTTCATCTCTTCTTCTTTCGGAAATATTTCAATAATACTTACAAGTACGAGTACCTATCACATCGCAAGCTACTAATATTAAATCAGAAACATTTAATAATCACGTAACAAGTACAACAATCTGACAATATTTTTGAAGATCTTAATTATTTATGTATCATCGGATCGGATAGGATCATAAAGTTCTTGAAAAATAATGTCTTAAGTAAATCACAAACATCTAAAGTAAGATCCACGTAAGATGTCAATGTCTACACTTACTCGTATATATCCGAAAAAGAATTTAGTGTATCAGGCAGAGCCTCTTTGGAGCAAACGTGTCGGCAGACCCAGGAATAACTTGTCGGCTGCATACAAATATTGCTATACATATTGAAAGAACAGCCAGAAAAGAACAATCATCTGCAAAATTTTGGGCATTAATGCGATTCTAAGTATTTGCAATACTGGCAGCGCCCTGCGTTTTAACCGCCAATTTCCCATTATTTTCCCGTGGCTAGAATCTAGATAGATTTTCTCATAGTCTGGAGTAGCACATAAGCTATTTTTATCCCAGAAAATAATGGTATTCAGAGCTGCTAGTTCTAAAATTAAAATATTCTTTACTTTCAAATTGCATCATTGTTTCACGGCTTACCTTCCAAAGATTCGACAAATAGGTTCCTACACTACATTCACAATAAGGAAGTCTAAACTATGGTACGCGTGGCCTGAGTGGATATTTCCTTAAAAAATATGGTATAGAGTGACAAGACAAGCATGACGTGGGCCTGATGGTAAGCAACATGCCTGCCCATAACAGCACAGTGACAATCAGCTAGCCTCCGCAATGGAAACATGCAGTGGGCTGCTTATGCATTTTCCAAAACAAATCAGTAGTTTTTGCGGGAAAGAGTAACAAACATCCATCCATCCTAACAAACTTTCGCATTTATAGTATTAGTAGTATCAGATAATTTCTAGCAGAGCTATTTAAACCAGAAACTTCAACTCATCCATGAGGAATCCACCAACCAATAAAACGATCTACCAAAATGCTAGATCTAGCAAAGTTTAGTTAGTTACTAGATTGTTCTGACGGAAACTCGCAGCTCTGTTCAGAATGTCGATTAATCTTTTTCATTTCGTGCTGTTCTTTAAGACCAGAAAGTTTACGGGAAAACTATGTGATTCGTTCATGTCATGAGGATAGATGACGTCCAGCTAACAATTACAATTAATTAAGAAACCCCCGATATGTTGTAAAACTTGTTAAAGTCTTTGGAACGTCTACCATGAATCGATTTCGATTTTTGCTGTAGAATAAAATACAAGATGTGTTAGGTCATACAGATTAGATGTACACTCGCCGAAATGTATCCGATGAAAACCGATATGCTAGCATTGCGTGATATTCAAACAATTTTATCGAACAAGGGCATCCGTTGCTTATGAACCTTTTAGGGCGTGCTAACCGGTATTTAAAAAAACAATCCTCATAAAAGTACATTTCTAGACAAAAAATAAAAATTCAGCGTTCTAGTTTGTTTAAACTACAAAATTACTTCACAAAACTGAATACCACTCACCTCTTTCAGCTGAAAGAGGTGAGCTCTATAAATCCAAACTGCTTCACCCTGTTTTAGGGTGTTGATTATAGCGACTGAGCCATTTATACTGATTTATGATAATAACAATTGTTTGTAATTAATTCTCTTGTTTCACGCCTTTTGTGAACAACAAACTTTTACACAGCTAATGGAAGTTAAATAAAACATTAATACTTGGCTAAAATATAAATCGTTGACGGAGAGTTCCCTTTGCGTACCATTGAATTGCGATCATTTTTCGATCCAATGAGGCGTTCCCATCGTCATCAGCCTACGAGCTTAAGTCTACTGCTGGACATAGCCATAGCCTTTAGACTTCTTCCTTGATATGCTACTCAGCCCTATCCTTAGCTTTTCTTCTCCAGCCACTGCCTGTCTAACGTTCATCGCCACTTCAACGAGTTTCAGGTCCTACTCTACTTTGCCAATTTGGGGTCTCCCCTCTAGAACACGTCTATTCCCATGGTTACCCATCCTACAACAGATATAACTAGCCTGCTGCTATTTCGATTTGCCAGTACGGTGAACTACGTAAATAAACTTGGTCCTCTAATAGTTAACTTCGTTTCGTTTACGATCCCTGCGAAAGTCCGCATAGCTCATTCCAAAGCACGCTGTGCGACCTTATTTTTGTGAAATCTACAACTTAAGTCATCCAGGCAAATTGTCCGACAATTTTAGTTTTTGTTTTTTTTTAAAAACCCGCCACACTGAAATAAAAATAAATATGAGACCATTCGGGGAGTAAGTACACCCTTTTGATCAAAATCGGTTTGGGCGCTCCCGAGATGTCAGGTAATATACAAAAAAAAAATATGTTGGTCGAATTTATAACCTCCTCCATTTTGGAAGTTAAATAGTGTTACTACCATGATCTAGTACCAAACTAGGAACTAATTTTACTTTTCGCAATATTCTTATGGTACGGCCCTCGTGCGCATTTATTGCGATATTCTAAATTACATTGAAATTAACTTATTTGGATTGGTTCCCTTGTGAAGTTTGTTACTTTCTCAACAAACTTTTCAAGTGAACCAATACTTCTATAGGATTTCTTCTTCTTCCGTATATTTCTTTTGGCATGTTCTTATTTTAACCCTGCGATGTATAAATAAAAGTGTTAGGAGTTTGAAGAGTCTGTCTTTAGTATCCACTGAAATCTGAATAATACGAGTAATTCGCATTAATTAGATTTTTGTGGTAGGTCCTAAACGAACGGTTCAATTTTAAAGCGCGCGCTTGATTTTGTTTTTGTCTATGATTTGTGTGATTTTTTTTCTCCTGAAGATGATGGGTCGATGGGTAACTTTACTTATTGTTAGTACACGTACTCTGTCATGGAATTGTTAGTAAAATTACTTGATCTGTGTTAGTAGATGAAACTTTGAAAACAGTCATATTCCTGAGGGTACTACAAGTAACTTACGCTACTATTTATACCCACTACTGATTAAAGTGATAATTACTTTAATCCTAAAGACCTAGACAACTCATGCCTAAATCCTGCCGAACCCTTCTGCCAACTTCTCCCAACTATTTATGGCGCGGTTTTGCTGGCTAAAGAATTTCCTACCTCCGAAGGTTTTTCCAACTTTAATAAGGAATAATTCTAGGAAGACAACTTCAAACAGCTTTTCGTGGCGACGAAACATCGTCACTATTCCTGAAGGTACGCCGGTACCTTCATAACCTTCTTTTAAGCCAAACATTCTTAGCTGCGTTGAGGTTTTTTTTGTCAGAATAAAATCTTATGAATTCGTGTTACTGACATGCTTATGTAGCGGCGTAATGTTGGAGTGGTGGTGGAGCAATTTTTGGATGAATGAAGTTTTGTGCAGTCGCATGCTGACATGTCTATAAGCAATATATTTGTAGCTATGCATGTAACGTTGTGCTTAACATTAGTGCCGTTCAATAAATAAATAGAGATCCGCGGTCATTTCTCACACAACACCATCTAAACCCAACTAATGAAATCTTGTACAAAAGTAATTTATTGTACCCAAAGAGTTAGCATATACACTACGTATAGAGTTGGCACAAACGCTTTACACCGAAAGCACGGGTATCATCTTTCTTGCCTTGTCGCTCTTGTGGAAGTGTCATACTTTTGTCGCAGCACATCATTATGTTGCCATAGAAAGTATGCACGTCACCTCCTTACGATTGACACAAAGGAACCGTGCGGAAAATCTAACGCTATACGTAGTATATGTAAACTCTTTGATTGTACCCTTTTTAGTGCAAGCTTTCATTGACGTATCTAATCGATTTTCATATTTTCGTGAAGTCTACAACTACGTCATCCACATAGGTACATGAGAGTATCTCTCTACTTAGTCTGTGGGTACATGTAAGAAAATTTTAGTTTTTTGTTCATATTTAAAATCGTTTGTTGCCTATAAAACGGCCCGCTTTCACTTTAACGAGTATTCATTACTTTTCGAGTATATTAGGTTAAACAACCGATCCTAAAAAAATTTATTTCATGAAATTATGTAAATCTGGGATGACTAGGATTTAGGAGCAATACAGGGTGTATACAATGTCTAAAGTACAGAAAATAGTTACATATTCACTCTTTATTTAAATATTCTCAGATTATCCTACTTTTTACTATGGTAATAATATTATACATGTGAATGTTTCGATGTTTGTTGATCAAACATGTCGTAACGTTTGAACGGATCGGGCTGAAATTTTTAAAGATAGTCTGCAAAACACATTTAAGATACTTTTTATACCGGGGAATCGACAAGAACGGGAACTACGCAGGTAAAACCTCGGGAGCTCAGAGAAAGATTTAATGAGGCGTTTTCCAGACGCAAAAAGACTTGCCAAAGATATAATGTTTATATTATGTGTTCAAATCGCGAAAGTTTAAAAACAATATTTGTCAGAGATAGTTCTAAATATTGCCAAGTGTGGCACCACTGTTGGTTTTTGTGAAATTTCTCTAACAAAATAAAACAGTGGCGCCATCTATTATGAAATTGGGAACTGTAATTGACAGGTCTTTTTACGTCTGGAACACGCCTCATTAAAAAATAGACAGTAATAGGAACTGCTGATAGAAGTGAAAACTTACAACTCAAAATTTGATAGCTTGCTTTGGAAACTACGAGAGTGAAATAGGAGGGTGTGGTCATGGTCCCGAGTTTAGCCGAAGATTTCTTATCATTCCCGAGCGTGACGCTAGAATTCACAGTCTACGAAAACTCTGTATGTGGCGCGCCAAAACAATGTCACTTCAAAAGTGGTAACCTCTTTCTTTAGTAAGATCTTAATAATAACATTTCCATAAGGAGTAACAAAATTGAGTCAGACCCACAATATCGTTTCTTATCTCCCGCCATCTTTGATTTTGTACGACTTCTTCCATCTTATTAATCAGGGCCTGGTTTTGTCATTTTCCTTTTGACATTAATACTCTCAGCTTGTTTTTACCTCCGACGAACATTTTACATAGCTCGGTATTTGGGGTGCGGCAGAAATGATGTAAATCATAATGGTATAAGCCTATCTAAAAGTACAACAAAGCAGTTTTAAAAAGCTTTTTTTTACTGAAATAGTAAGAGTATAACCTATTTACGACTACATAAGTATTTGTTAGTATTGTATTGTATGAATATGTATTTATTATTTGATATAAACACCCAAAAGTCTGACAGGAGACAAATATTTAGTATTCATCACGAAAATGTGTGTCCTGGGCGGAAATTGAACCCAAGTCCTACGGTCTTGTGAGTAGACATTCTGATTTGTGGTAAACATAAATTAAAAGAGCTGCAGGAATCACATGCACCAATAAAGGCCAATACATAGTTATTCTATGTGTTTTAAGTTTAGTTTACACGGAATGTGTTTTTCAAGTTGTATAGTTGGTCGCAAGCTACAAACATCTGGGTAATTCACGTTATGTAAAGAAAATTTCGTTAGGAAACTAACTTGTGAAGACTCAACTCATATACAAGCAATTAAAGATTACTTAAAATAATATCAGTGGAGAGTGGATATCCGTCCGACTAAATACCTAATATATACAGGCACGATCAAACACAAACCTATTTTACTTTTCGGAAATGTCTGTATCTGGTTAGATTTATCATAAAAAACTCATTTATTTTTATGTTTTATACATTTGACATATAGTTTTCTTTGGTAGGTTACCATATACCAAATCATAACATCATATAATTTCTGAGCATCCCAGAACATACTATACGTAGGCAACATTGTTCGTAATAACTACCTTCCTAAGAACAACATACCTATATAGAATACCTTCACTAATCCTTAGAAAAGACAAAGGTATGTACAACAACATCGCTTGAGCCTTACGTCTTTTGAAATAAGGTAGAAATTGAATCGTACGCCGTTTACGAAGGTGACGCGGGAAATAAATGATTTGAGGTTGTGTCATAGATTACAAAAGTTCAGAGCCCCAAGTTAATAATTGCGGTACTGAATTTATGCCTTTGCCCCCGATTCCATTAATTCATATTTTTATTTAAATGTTATCTCAAGGGTTTGTAAATTAATAGAAAACTTTTTTCCATGGAAAGCTGATAAAAACCGTTACTATGTGGCAATTCAGGTCCATTTGCTACAGTAGATTTTACAGTCGCTTTCATGTTTCATCGTGTGTGTTGTGTTCCATATCAGGATTCATAGTACACATACTTATCTTTTTTTTTTTATAAATAAAGAGTGACAAGACGATCAGGACATATGCCTGATGGTAAGCAACGTGCCTGACACATAACAGCACAGTGACACGCAGCTATTTGAACATGAAGAGTCCGAATCATTACCTAGCACTGCACTGCGCTCGTCACTCAGAGATCTAAGCAATGTCATAGATCTTATAATATCTACACGTGCAAGCACGTGACACACGCGAACAAATTTACTGTTTCAGTTACTTTACTTGCAAACATACTTTTACAAGTAAAGTAATCCCATTGAGATTTGTATAATTTTTTTATTTGGTATACATAAATTTCAATGGTATTTTACAAAAAAAAGAAGATAAACAGTTTTTAATAAAAATGACCTGTTCTTATTACGTCATACCTTTTACTTTTTGCGTAAGGTTCTTCCCCCAATTTAAATAACATTATTTCTTTCCTTTTGCGTCAGCTTCAATATTATATTCTTAAAAATTCTTCAACTCACAACTTTTTCCTCAAACATAAGTACAGTTCTGTCATTTTGTGGGGAACTCCCATTAATTTGTAATCGGGATTGGATATGTAGACAAATTTAAGAACATACTAGCAACATTTCGCAGTTTTAGTCGCTTAGTTCTTTCTTTTCCCCAGACATAAAGTAGCCTATGACCTATACCGGTATATAATCTATGTTCCGAATTTTCCACTCGAATCATTCAACTGCGCCGACGTGATTGAGCAATAAACATCCAACCTTTTACATCCTATTAGAACACAGAGTATAGTCTGAAACAACACACCTATAGGCTTGTACAATGGAAGCCAGATAGCAGGTATGATAGGTACCTACGTAGGTAAATGCAAATATTATATTTAGTTAGTCAAGCACAAAGACACAGACAAACACCTAGTTTCTTCATATCTTGTTTATCCTGAATTAAACAGTCTGTGACTTAGCAAATAAGATAACAGTTCACTGAACCTTGATACTAGTTAAGTAGTTGTTAATATAATAGTGCACAGTCCCTTATCTAGTATGAGCGGTTCAATAGATTTCTAATTTTATAGTAGATTTTAGGGCCCGTCAGGTTTATGCTTGGAAAATAGAGATGTGCTTGTGAGATTCATACCTATCACGATTGTAAAATTGAACCTTTGGATTACTAAGCCATGACGTATTTTTTAACTTTTGGTACCGATAGTGTAGGTATAAGCATTACGCTTCTGCGCCCGTTTAATCAAAGGTTTTACCGCCCTTCATAATTACCTACAAATAAGTAATAGGCACGGCATTAGTTATAATATATCACGCTAATGATTTTACTAACGGCGCGGCGTGAAATTAAACCGACTCGTGTGTGAAACGATGAACCCTTCGCACACACTAGTTTCTAATTTAGCTCTTTATGGTACTAATACGAGTACAAGTACTTTATGATACTAGTACGAGAAAACGTTTATACATAAAAGGTAAGCTAACGTGAAAGAAGCTTGTCGTTACGTTTAGTTACAAATGAAAATGTGCCATAAAATCAAACAAATAATTAAATTCTACTAATCTACTAATATTATTAATTTCAATGTTGCTCAATCACGTCGGAACTACTGAACCGAACAGGTTGAAATTATAGTCTGGAATAATACATAGGAATACGTTTTATCTCGGAAATATCGCAGCAATGAGATCTACGTGGGCGAAACCACAGGGTTTTTGTAGTTTTACGAGGTTCCGGGTTTTCCCCCAAAGTGGAGTCAAATCTTCATTCCAGTCTCTTAAACGTCAACTATGAAACGATTTCACTTTTTGAGCTAAAAGCTGTCGGATAGATAATGATCGGAATGAATTATTACTACGATAAAATATACGTTTTATACTATTTCTACGTAACCTGATTTGGTAGTATCCCGACATCCGTGGTAGTATATAAAACGAATAAATATCTTGTATCATTGTAGGTACATCTTACGATACCGGATAATGTTGGATTCCAATATGTTAAGATATTGCGAAAAATGGTCTGCGCAGTTTTATTTCTATTTCCATAAGGAATGTTCAGTGGACCAAATACAAACACAAACATAACAATAAGACGGTATTCCTGAATTGTTTGCGCGTTATTTGTACAAAACAATAATGTATTTCTATGGAAAGTTTTATTTGAAATGATTCGCTGAACTCCCTGATTCGTTGCCGTAGGCACGTTTGTCGGGCGTGATTCAAATTAATACTGTCACGCGTATTTACAAAGAAACATATATATTAACATGTATGTATACAATTTAAGCTGATAAATAAAGTGGAGAATGCAAAAGTGTTGGTGGCATAGCCCACTCTCAATATAGCCACATGCATGAAAATGCGGCCCAACTCCGCGATGCTAAGTGCCTTGCTCCTGGACTTTGTATGAATAAAAAATGTAGTTTAGGCACTAGTATATACTCTACATTATTATAAGCATATCTAGCCCACTAAATGCTCTCAGGTATACCCTACTTATCGTAAGAGACGATTAAAAGTGTGTCTATGGGATTCGGTGGCTTGGGGGCCCATCCTCATATATGGAAGCGAGCCCAACAGAGTACAACGACAAAACAAACTACGACAAAATACAGCCCGTATCGTTTAGTATCGAAGGAAGGATTTCTCAGGTAAGGTGTGAAGAGGATGCCGGTACGTTGCAATTGAGATCTCAATGTCCTCCCCCAGGTACAGTTGTAGATCACCGAGTGGATTTTAGTGTTTAAAATCTCACATAGTCCACCTATGCCACCTATCTATTTATAGCAAAGAATTTCCCTCCTGGCAAAAAAAAAATCGATGGTTTAGTAGGACTGACTCATATACGAGTACATAAGAAATAATTTCAAATGAATCCGTGCTCTATAAAACGGTTGCATGTTTGCTCTCATTCATTCTGCCGAAATCCAGCCTGCAGCTACGCGGGTTACGTTCCTGGCAGCTATCGGCGTCGCGTCGGTGGTAATTTCCGCAGTCATGTTACTGCCGCGATCAAAGCCCGCAGGTAAAACCAGCGGCGATCAGTAAGCCTCCGTGCCAATTGAGATGATGACTGGGGCTATAAATACCCGTATACCTTTTTAATTAATCTGTCAGGTTAGATTATATTAGATTATGGAAAAATTATGTATGCATTTGTATTTTTTAATTTTACAAATTTCAATATGTAATCGATAAATATATAGATATCATCTAATTTCCGGAGTAGGTTGTGACGTCACTTATTCTTAAAAATCATACCATAAAGTGACGTCACTCGAAACTTATAAGTACTGCATCCTCTCTCTTTCTGTATCCGTAGCATTTTTATGTCCGTATCCGTAGTTTCGCAAACAAAAAAATACGGATCTTTGAAAAAAAACGTTTTTAACGAGCCAACTGACTGACAAAATATATTTTTAAATACCTTGCCTATTGTGTCTTTTCAGCCGCTAAAGTTATTTTCTGTTAAATAAATAAAAACTGTTTAGGTAAATACCATGTCTTCTAATACTGTCATAGGTTTGTTTTGTTTTGATTATTTATTAAACATTTAAATTATTAGGTGTGACTCTGCTAAACATAATTACATGACGAGTATGTACATAATAATGTAGGTTATAACGTGGTTACAACCAATTTGAACAGTTGATCAATCAAAGATCACTATATTGTAGTCACGTGATCGAATGACGCTTTTTGACGTGGCCATCTTGATAGAACAAAATGCGCACAAACAATTGTAAAACTTAAAAAAAAGTCTTTTTATTTTAAAGACAAAACTTATTTCAAATTTCATGGACCTCATAAGACATGCCTAGCTTCTATCCATGAAGCGATATAGCTCTTATGCGCGTAAGTAGGTATGCAGAGATACACGTAATCCCGTAATAGACCACCCAGCAACGAGTAATATAGCTGCCATAATGTGCGAAGTGCCATAAAGTGTTGAACGCTAATACCTGGTTAATACCGCGTCAAATAAGCAGGAGGGGGGAGGAAGAGGTCGCTTGTTGAGCGTGTCATTTTAAGCCCAAGAAATAACAGTTAATTACTATGCTATGTTGAATATTTAACGTTCTAATACGTATTTTAAGTTCAGAATCGCTCAGCGAGCTGTGGTAAGAGCTATGCTTCAGGTTTCTATGAGAGATTGCATTCGCAATGAGGTTATGAACTAAGGTCACTGAAATAGCGGAACGCATTAGCAGGCTAAAGTTGTGGTCGGCTGGTCAGATCTGGTGCAGAATCAAGGACTACTAAGTTCTGGAACGCGAATCAGTAAGAGTAGGGTAGGACACCCTCAGATACAGAAATGGTTTACGAAAGGTAGGTGGTTAAAAGTATAAAGCCGAAAGATCAGATTGATCGGCGTATTATGGGAGAGTCTTATGTCCAGTGCACGTGTAAGCGATTATGTGAATATGATGATAATTTTAGGTGTTTCGTAAACGTAGACACTTTTTACTGCCATTACATGAACCATAGTTGTTCTGCACGGTAGCAGTATCGTAGCGTGTGTAGTGTAGCGATGATCGGGCACAATCTTACTGCTTGTTTATTTATCGGATATGTTAACGGTCAAGTCACTGTGCATAGTATCCTATCCGAGCAAAAATGTCTGCGCTCTAAGAGCTAATATGTCTAGCTTTTAAGGTAATTTAGTTACTTTTGTTTATTTTTTCTTTTTTGTTGCTTTACATAGTTAATAGTTAATTTTTAATGTTTGGTTTGCGCAGGGAGTAAATTATTTCATACTGATTCTAGAAAAATCTAATGTTCATGGGTGGCTTGTATCTGACAAAATACATAAAAGTGTCCCTATGCTCCTATCTAATTTAAGAAAAGAAATTTCACAGTCCTCTAATACTTTAAATTACCTGTACGTTCAAAAAGGTTTTCGATGAATTGCTACAGTATTTTAGCCCAGACATGTAAAATACGATATAAATTATCTATCTATTAGTATATTAAGACAAATACCGCGACTTTGTTTGTGTACACAATGCAGTACAAGGACGTATCGTTCGTAAATTAATGTTTATTGGATTGTCCCTTACATTATTCTTTATTACCTACACTTTTTTTTTAATAAACGTACTAGTCTTTTTTACAACAACAATAACAACAAAATTAATACAACAACAACACACAAAATATTTTACAACAACAACAACACTGTACAACTACAACGAACACAACAACAACACCAACTTACAACTATGTACAATAACAACAACAACAACAACAACAACAACAACAACAACAACAACACCAACAACAACACCAACTTACAACTATATACAATAACAACAACAACACCAAATTACAATTATATATAATAACAACAACAACACCAACTTAAAACTATTAACAATTACAACAACAATGACACCAACTTACAACTATCCATTTATAACAACAACAAAAATAACACCAACAACTTTACAACGACAAACAACAACAACAACTTAACCAACAACAATAAAAATAAACAACACACCGAACAACAATTAAGAACAGCTTAGGTATCTACAACAACAACTACACTACAATAAACGACTACAACATTTTTTTATCTTTTTTTATTTATTGAGGGTTTATCTAATTAGGCAATGTCGCCCTCGAGGAGTGGCTCAGTATTAAGACTAGCTACCAAATACATTTTAATCAAAATACGCCGCTCTGCTAATTAGCAAGATAGCATAAAGATTATGAAACAAACTGAACAAACCAAAACTTTCCCACCAATCCCATTTCTATTAGAACTGTTATTCTATATTCCTAAACAAACTATCAAATTTTCTCGGCAAAAACCAATTACACTCCATCAAAGCCTTTCAAAACTTTTACCGCAGATCCAAACATTAAAATATAGGTTAGTTTGTGTGCAACGTTCAAACTAATGGAAGCTTTTTGCTAAAAGCCAAAAAGCTGGCGTGTTTCACAAACCATTAGACTATTAATTCAACTGGGATCAGTATCCGATAACTGATTTAATTAAACAATAAATATCTGAAGAGAGGGGAGTAACCGGATCTTTAAATTAATTTGCAAATTAACCCCCCCATTCATAAACGTCTAATAAGTCCATTTAAAGTAAACGTTGGCTTCGATTTCACTTTGTCTTGTCCAAACGAAACAGAATTTTAACTTAAGACTAAGACGTGTGTGAACAAGATTAACAGAATGCAGACCGTAATGCAGACTTTTATGAATCCTATTTATATATACTCGAAAGTTTGTTTGTATGGGTGTCTTAGTTTTTCAAGCAAAAACTAAAAAATGGATCTGGATAAAGTTTAGTACATACCTCTCTAGATAGACAACAGTCTGGAATAACAGATATACTACCTAATTATTCATCCTGAAAAATGACGAGATCGGGAATAATCGGGGATACGCGGGTCAACTCTGGAGTGTTTTCTACCAATCGACAAGAACAAAATTAAAAGAGTTGTTTAATCCCCGACTACCTCAGATTTGTTATCTGTACAAGATTCTACAAGTCAAGCCCTTTCATTTGATACCCATATTAAGGGAGTTGTGAAAAAGAAATGTATTTCGCCATTTTGTAGAAGCGGCCATCTTGGTTTTGAAATTTGTCCTAGTGCAATGTATTCTACTAGTCAAGCCCTTTCGTTTGATACCCATATTGAGGTAAGTTGTGCTGAAATATTTTGTCCGCCATTTTGTGGCGGCGGCCATCTTGAATCGATATTAACCAAATATAACTAAGAACATCCGCACAAATATTAACTTTCAAATAAAAAAACCGCATCAAAATCGGCCCATTCGTTTGATATAGAGTGACAAGACGAGCAAGTCATGTGCCGGATGGTAAGCAAAATGCTTGCCACATAACAGCAGCTATTGGAACATGAAAAGTTTAAACCATTACTTAGCACTGCACTGCGCTCGTCACCCTGAGATCTAAGATATTACATCTCGAAACCCTGTAATTTATCTTGAAACATTGCCCTTCAAACAGGAACACAGTAATGTTTGCAGTTTACTGTTTGACGGTATAATAGCTGACAAAGGTGTGGTACTTCCCCAGACGGACTCTGCTAAGACTCCTCCCACTACTCACCTACTTACCTGACTTAAAACCTTACCTACGCAGCTAATTTTGCCTTACCACAGATATTAATTTGTGAAGAAAACAGTAACTAGATAAGCCTTGATATTTGTTTATGTATGAAACTGTATCTAAATATTTCTTGGCAAAAGACTTTCAATATTATGCTTTGCGACAGACATTTGTGTATCATATTTATATAATAACAACATATGCCTCGTCGTAAATATTGATCTAAAATAATTTCTTATAATGCTCTCAGGCAGAAGCTGTGATTTGAGCTGAATAATCTCGCTAATAACTCTACCGGAAACATGCACAGAGGCTGGTTGTTTAAAAAAAAAATTAAAAAAAATTGATAAAACTGGCCATTGCGTCTTTATTCAAAGTTACAAACATACTCGTAGATGATGAATACGCACGAGGCTACTGTTTTGCTTTTGTTTTAACCCAATGGGAAAATAGAATTAGATCCGTTTTGTCTGCGAATTAATTCCTTTTGCGCGAACCGTTAATTGAAGACCAGTGGGGCATTTTTCATACATTCATTTTATTCACTGTCTTTTTTTTCTAGCTGTGAGTGATAGTTACTTGGCTTGTATACTTTACAGTGGACGACGTGTTGGCAAGTATTGGCGGTTGAAGTTCGGATGAAGAACTAAAAAAAATCTAGGAAAACTCGCCTGAAAGAGCTTGCGCTCAGCAGTAAGTCAGCCATTTGTGGTGTTGTTTTTGAAGTATTTTGCTGTAATATTTCTATTTTTTTTTTGTGCGATTAATAATTTTCTATCGATCTAAATTCAATGTTTTCGCAAGTCGATTTAAAAAAAACTTTAATTGGGATAAACACGGAGGTCCTTGTTCTTTGTCAGAATAATAATCGTAATTGTACTCGTCCTTGTAGTGATAGGACTCTTGGCAGAGTCCGCCTGGGGAAGTACCATACCTTTGCCAGTTATTTTACCACCAAGCAGTAAAGATATTGTAAATAAATAAATAACGAATGGCAGACATTGCACACATAACACCATTCAGCCCCAAACTAAGCAAAGCTTTTACTACGAATATTGCTTTAATGTTGGTATGCAATATATTGAATTGATGTAATTTAGGTAAATTTTGATCGTGGCGGTGTTTGAAGTCTGACTGAGTAATTACTCGACAGGCCCCCCTGTTGTGATGACCTTTGAAGCACTAATGACAGTGTCTACGGCGACCAGACGTATTATCATTTACAATGTGTTTCCTGTAATATCGTGTTTCAATGGGACCTTGTTTGTGAGCATTAACCCTTCTGTTTCTGGGAACAGTTCGCTTCGTTTCAGCCACATATTCAAAGAGATTTTGTTAAAATTTGTTGATTTCAGGAACCGACTTTGTTGTTTTTCGGCGAAGAGTTTCATCGTTTTGTTTTGTGTGGCTGTGTAATTTAAAGTGCGTGGGAGATGTGCTGACTTTTGGTAGAATAATTATGTTTCGCTGATAAATAAAACTACTGACTTTAATTTAAAAATCAAACTCACATAGTTCACTTTTAACAGAATTAAAAATAAACTAAACGACGTATGTATGTGCTTTTTTATTTTTGTTGTTAATACAAAAACGGCTCCACCGAAGTTATTATATTTTTATATTGAAGTTGTTATACTATATTGTTAAACCACTTGCACTCCTCTCTCTCAGAGAATTCTGCGGAATCGAAGTCAAATCTAATATGTAAAATATGTACCTATTGGTATTAAATAAGTGACATATACACATGTTATGTATGCTTAATAAATCAATTTATTGAAAATATCCATTTTGATTTGAAGTACTAAAGTCGTTTGGGTTGTTATCTTTGAAAGCTTGAAATAATATATAAATGATCGGAATATATCGGCAAAGTCCCGTAACAGTAGACCTGAGTACATTCCCATCTTTTTCCACGTATTTTCTGAACACGAAATAAGATTTAAAAACGCGTGACTACTCGTAAGCCATTTCCCCGTCCTTAATGGGCAGAGACACTTGTAAATAAATCCGGGCACATTTACTCCAAATTCCATAGACAGCTTCAGAAATAGCTAAGCTTAAACAGTAATGGAAATTATTGTGAAAAAAAAAACGAAATATTCGAGGACGTGGATGACGCATGTATCTCCTCGAAAGCTTTTTTTGTAAAATAATCAAAGGTATGTGCTGCTTTTTTGAGAGTGACAAGACGAGCAGGTCATGTATCCGATAGTAAGCAATATTCCTGCGCATAACAGCACAGTGACACGCAGCTATTAGAACATAAAGAGTTCAAATCATTATGTAGCACTGCACTGCGCTCGTCACCAGATATATAAGACATTTTATCTCTATGTAATTTCAATGGAAACATTGCCCTTCAAACCGGAACACCATTGTGTTCTCGCCACTAGGCCGCCTTAGCAAATATTTGCGTCGATCCAAACATAAACCTTTGCAATGTCATCACGCAAAATGGCGATATTCTGAATGTAAAACACCCACCCTTTCTTGAGGTCGGCTGGAGACATTAATCTCCTCGTGAAATATAACCGAAGCGTCGAAAACATTAATGTACGAATCTGCCAATCCCGTATCATTAGCAGCCGCACCACTCGCATCATGTGACGAAAACCGTGAACTACGTAGCACTTCTTGAAGGTATAAATATATTTATGTCAGTGGCGCCGCGTGTCGTAGTTCGGGAAGCTTGGGAGCGAGGACTGAAGTAGGGATCGATTGCCCATGGTTGAGCAAATACGCGTTCATGCCACCGTGACGTCGCATCCTCCCCTAACCATGGCTCAATAAACAATATCGGATTTACTGCGATGGCGATAAAACTCATAATCAACTTCCCGTAGATTAAGCCCTTGTTATAGAACTCCCCAATATAGAACAGCTTTAAGATATTGAAATTTCATCGAATGCCAATGTTATGACAATTTCAGATGGAACCGGTGAGTCGAGAACGTCTGAGTCTCAATAGTTAAGTCATAGGGTTGAAAATCGCTTGCACCTTAGACTTTTTTTTCAAATATAGATTTATGAAATTGTCATCAATGAAGGGAAATATTGTAGGTGTTGTAGGGTTTTGATTAAATGGTAACTTCTGATTTTATTCCAGGGCAATAAAATCTCAATGCGTTTATAAAAGTTTTCACTTCAAAAATTAAAACATATACGGAACATGTCAAACATCATATTATATTACCTAAGCACTCTGAAATCTTATACCTTTAAACGAGCTAATCTTGTATATATATATATATATATATATATATATATATATATAATCTGAATCTCGGAAACGGCTCGAACGATTTTCATGAAATTATGTATACAGGGGGTTTCGGGGACGATAAATCGATCTAGCTAGGTTTTATTTTTTAAAAACATCATTTTATGCGCGTTTTTAGACAATGAAAAACTCCTACAATGTTATTAGAATACGATATCTTATTTCGCCACTTTTTTTTTAATCTAAATGGCTCAGATGGTCCTTTTCTTTTTGTTATTTTTTTTCTGAGAAAATATTATACTTAGTGCCTTTTAGTAGGTCTAAGTCACTTCGTAATTTGTACCTGCCTAAATATCATTTTAAAAAAAACCGAGCAAAGCTCGGTCAACCAGGTACTACGAGGGTCAAACTGAAAGTTCTTAGAACTGGCCACTTATAAACAATATAATAAAAAAATAATTCTATAATTTGAAAATAGAACTCTTTGCCAATATTACTGAGTATATACTTCATTCATTTGTCATTTGTTTTACGATTTGGCGGCAAATTGAAAATTGACTGTGTCACGTCAACATGAATTTAACACGAGAAAATTTTCGTGCAATGATTTTTTATGACTTTCGATGTCATTTAAGTCAACAAGAAAGTTATGATAGACTACGATTGGCCTTTCACGATGAAGCCCCATCTCGTGCGACTGTTTACAACTGGTTTAATGAGTTTAAACGTGGTCGCACTAATCTCACTGATGATTTACGTGAGGGACGGCCTTCTACGGCGACGACTGAAGATAACATCTGTGTTGTGCGGCGTATGATAGAGACTGACAAAGAGTGACCTATCAGCAGATTCGGACAAGCTTAGGCATCGGTATGAGTCAAGTGCACAAAATCCTACACGAACATTTAGCGGTCAGGAAGCTTTGCGCCCGGTGGATACCTCATAATTTGACTGAGGCTCAAAAACTCCATCGTGTGGATTGGTGCCGTAAAATGATTGAAAGATTTAACGGAGGTGACTCAAATGCTGTGTTCGACATACTAACAGGTGACGAAAGCTGGATTTACTGTTATGATCCTGAAACCAAAAGACAATCTGCTCGGTGGGTGTTTCCTTTCGAGGAGTTGCCAACTAAAGTGAAGAGAGATCGAAGTGCGGGGAAAAAATGGTGGCCTCGTTCTTTGGAAGGATAGGTCATTTCGCAACAATTGTGTTAGAGGATCAAAACAGTTTCTGCAGAATGGTACACTACCAATTGTTTGCCACTTGTCTTGGAAAAAGTTCGAGAGAAACGACCTCGTAGTAGGATCCTCCTTCACCACGACAACGCCTCATCGCACACCGCCAAGCGAACGATCGACTATTTGGCGACATCAAACGTTGAATTACTGGGTCACCCGCCATATAGCCTCGACCTCGCGCCTTGTGATTTTTATTTATTTTCAAAAATTTAAGAAAAACTTAAAGGAAAGCGGTTTATGAATGCTGAAGAAGCGGTGGCTGCGTATCGCGATGCCATTGAAGAGACCCCTAAGGACGAGTGGGCAAAGTGCTTTTCCCAGTGGTTCCATCGCATGCAGCGGTGTATTGACGTGAATGGACAATATTTTGAAAAGATATAATAAAACTAATAACTGGCTAATGTAATCAGTTTTTGATTTTCTAAGAACTTTCAGTTTGACCCTCGTATGAATCTAATGAAAGCACCACAAAAATAAAAATGATTTCTTCTAGAATCCTTTTTGAAATGCATTATATTGCGAATGACCCTGGTATTGCGTCCGTAGGCGAAGGCGACTGAGTTCCATCAGATGGCTTTACCCTTATTTGATTTATTTTTATGCATAGAATAGTCGCGAATAATACAGTGAATTGTTCTGAACATCGCTCCAACATCTTATCGGTTTTTTAGCGGATACGTTTCCGAATGTCCGATTTATCTAATACCACCTTGCCTTTTTTACCTGACTGCTCGTAACTAAAAGTGACATTGTTTCATGGTTGATTTTTCCCAATGGTGGTCTCCATCGTAGACCGTATCATCGCTTAACATGAGGCAAGATGGCGATTAAGTAAACCTTTAAGGAAAATAATTTAAGTTCAATAGCACAGTATACAAATAAAACCCAACCGCGTTTAAGCCGCATTTATTTCACTGAAGCTTTTCTAGTTGCGCAATGAAATGAAATACTGGATAAACACTGAATTTATGCTAAACCAGAAGTGAATTATTATTACCACCTGCACACCATTATAGCAGAGCTTTTAAAGAAATAACACGATCGGATTAAGCGATTTCAGAATAACCGTAAGTTATTATTTCGAATAAACAGGTGTTTGGATACTATTTATAGAGTTATTCTATCTGGGTCCCCTTCTTTTTCTTTTAATGTAGAATGACGAGACAAGCAGGGCATGTGCCTGAATGAAAATTCCAAATCAGTACTGCATTGCACTCGTCACCATGGTAATCTTTTTTATCTTTTTGTCCCGTAATTTCACTGGAAACATTGCCCTTCAAACCGGAGCACAGTAATGTTTTCACATCCCTGCTTGGAGATAGAATAACTGGCAAAGGTGTGGTACTTCCCCAGACGGACTCTGCAAAGAATCCTACCACTACTAAAAAGTCCTACAGGTGAAGATGCTCTCGACTAGAGCAAGATGAAGAAGAGAGAACCGCACAGTAACCAGTAACAGAACACTACAAAGTAAAAAGGAGGCTCTACATCTCGACCCCGAATTCCCGAAACAGTGCCTCTAAATGCCCGACCCCGGCAAAGAGGTCCATCTCAAAGCCAGTACCCGACCGAGGTTGTTGGGGCCTACAAAGAAGAACACAATTGTACACCGAATGCTTAATAAATATATAAGTATTTTCCTTCCTGCTCCCTGACATATTTTTCAATGAGTTCGCGTCCATGCTGTTAAAAACTATTTTTTTCTTAAATTACAGAACATTTAATACCAGGTAGGTCAAAATTTTCCGAAATGCTAATTTTATAAATTAAAAAAAAAAACGTCGCAAATTGTACGAGAAAACTCAACTCAAAACAAGTAAACACGAAGAAGTGATGTTCAACACATCGGTTAGGTACTAATCTGTGATACGTAGCCGCCAGTAGTACTAATTTCAATTTTCACGGCCCTAACTGTCCAGCAGGCTTTTGTTGATTTTAAGCTCAGCACAATCAGGTTTATTCCTAACCACGATAACGATACCATCATCTGCACGTTGATGCCTGAATATTGCCTGCCTCGTACCGTATTTCAGTGCAATTTTGGAGGAAGCCCAGTCATGCCGTCACCGATGCCGCCGGCAAAATGGTCAGTCAAGCGAATTAAACGATTCGGTTGTTTTTCAGATTTTCAATAAAATAACAATCGTAATCATCAGATAATAATATAAATATAATAATAAAACATAATTTCATTTCAGCATAACATATTCATAATTATATTTAATAAGTCATATATGTAAGTAAATTAATAGGTGGCACTTAAAAACAGGGTATACTCGCGCAAGCCAAAATTAGCTAGGAAGTACGTGAAGTAAAAAATGTTTCGTTATGTCCCGTTACGCTCATTGTACGCTTGCGCCGCATCTATCAATGTTTTGTTATGACGTTGTCACGTTAAACTATCGTCCGTAAACCAGCTGACTTTATAGACAACCAGTTTTTTTCTAACTGACCTATGACCTGGCTACGATGACCCCTAATACCGATGTGACTTTTGGATTAGTGCTGGAGGCGTAGGGCTCGAGAAAACCTAGCCTATCTTAAAACTTAACATACTTACGCTAAATAGTATACATAATACAGTCGTATGTAAGAAAATACGACCTAAAGAGCTAACAACCTAACTCATACATACAAATGTGTATAAATGTGTTCTGTGTCTGGTTGTTTTATGTGCAACAAGTACGTATTTACAACTATATAAATATTATATCAGCTATCTGGCTCCCAAGGTACAAGCTTTGCTTTGTTTGGAGTCATATAAGTTGGGCATGAAATGTCCACCAATATTTATTTTATTATATTGTAACTACACTACATACGTAATTACTAACATAATCACATTTAAATTATCCATAGACCAATGAAGTTCTTGAAATAATCAAGATGACCAGTCGGATGCGTCTCTTTGAAGGAGTTCCTTGTCAGAGGACTTATTTTTATAAATGAACCTTGTTACATATTGGCAGGAAAATTTTACGCAAGGTCCCTATCATATATGTATACTGTCTCTTTTATCGACCCGTGGCTTGAATTCGTTGAACCGTTAAACTCAACCTTCACGAAATAATTGTCAACGCCCCTAAACGATTTAATATGTAAACAAACACATTCAATTAAGCTTCTAGTCCTAAATCCCAGCCCAAATACACCGGCCTACTATTTCATTTTCAGTCTCCAATTTACAACTTTAGAATAATCAAACGGGTCTCACGAAAATGTAAGCGTCCTTTACATGAAAACCAGCTTGGAGGTATTGACAGATTTTCGACCTCAAGCGAGATTTGTATCGCCAACCCTTCCCAAGCCAATAGACATCGTGGCCGCAAAACTAACGAGTCCCAGACTACGCGGTTCACAAAATGGCAACCGCATCAACATCTCACTTTACCTATCTTAGCAAGATACAGGACTGAAGAGAGTGGGAAATATTTATTTCAACTAGCATTATAACACAGGTCACTGATATTATAAAAGCGAAAGTTTGCATCTTTGTGTGTGTGTATTTTTTTCTTGTTGTTTTATGTTTCGGTGTTTTAATGTTCATTTATATTACAGTCGCTTTTTGGGGCATTTATAATAATAGATCTACATATTCTTATATTATAAAGCTGAAGAGGTTTTTTGTTTGAATGCGCTAATTTTAGGAACTACAAGACTGATTTCAAAAAATCTATCATAGTTGATTAGTATATGTATATGTATGTGAGCCCTGAGTGCTATAGAATATAATATATTAAGTACCACGGGCAATATCTAGACGGTCCGCTAGTTATAGTAATATATGCATTTGTTGCAAATAATGCTGCATTTGCGATCAGATACAAAGCTATATCACATTATCTTAACTTTTTACATAAATATATGGATATGTTTTGTAACTGTGGCGGTATGTTTTTTTCTTGTTTTTTGCTGTTTCGATAGGGTGTTACGATATTGTCCATCCATATTTTAGTCGTTTTTGGGACTTTGTAACATTTTTTACAAATACCTAATGTTTTATTTTGCGGTTTGATACAAAGATCCCAAACTTCCCAACTTTACTAATACATAGATAATTATTATTGATAAATATTGCAAGTGTGTAAGTATGTTTGTTGCCGCATCATGGGAAGGCAGAAAATGTTGTCTATATGTTGAAGTATTTTTGTGAGGATGAAATATAAAAAAATGCAAAGACATGCTTTTGATCTACAGACAATATAACACTTATTATGATATGAAAACCTAACCACTAGGCCGCCATGTCTTCTTGAGTCTTACCAGAACGTTACAGCGAGAAACAAGGATAGATGTGTTTTGTTACACTAAACACGTCTTGGTAAATGCAACGTACACGGCTAATAGATGTGGTCTAGACTTGCTGTTCACTCCAATCGCACTCAGGGTATGCAATCTGAATTAACCCAGGCGTGCCTTACCACAAATCATTAGTCCACTGTGATACTACAGAGCGCTGTGACTTTACAAAGGGAAGGATAGGTTTATGTATATTAGGAAAATCAGATAAATGTGCCCAACTTGGTTTTTAAACAAAGTTTTCAATTTGGCAAATTAAATTTGAAAGCTACTCGGTAGAACAGGTACTGCTGATCTAGAGTCCCTTGGAAATCCCAGTGGGGAATCCCACGCGCACCACTGTTTTTTTTTAAATCGTATGCGTAATGCCATTATCTTGAAAAACATTATAAGGAAACATTTAGTAGGCTGTTTATGTTTATGCTTAAAGAGAATATAGTTCTTTTTAAATTTGTCCATTAACCCAATAACGCTGTTTATCGTGTTCAATGCTCCGCACCGTTTATAACTGAGGACATTTAAAGAGAGCTTATAAGTTCAGAGTGCGAAAGGAACATTTATTTAAGCGGATGGAGCCATTGTTCCCTCAGCGTCGGATGCTTTTTCCCTTCTTTTCAACGTTACTTCGGAAAATGTCCCTCTATAAGTATTTTTAGTTTGTGGAAGAATGTCATTCACCATTTGATATGTGAAACTATGTATGTACGCGAAATATGAATCACTCAAAGGGAAAATATTAAACATTACGGGATTTAAAATAATCTCATCAAAGCTATACTATTATATTTTATACTATATCTTCTAATTCATCTTTTATCGTCGATGTATCCGTCGACGACGAACCAAACCGTATATTGTGAGCTCTTAAATGACTCGTAATTCTAAACATAAATTAGAAAGTTTTTTTTAGCTAAAACTTCTTAAGCTTGTTTTAGTAGTAAAGGTTTAGTTTAGTAAAAGTCGTCGTAAAGCTGACGTCGCTTACATTCGTATAAAGCAGTTTATCTGTCTGTAGCTACAAAGAACAAAGAAAGATGGCTTTTGTTATCAAAACACCTAAATTTGGGTGTTTCGTTGCTTTGCCGCTATTCTCTGATAGATATACCCTAGCAGATCACTTTACACAAGGCAAGTACACTTCATCGTAGTGCACGTCGTCGCGTCACATGAGGCGAGTTGACATTCAAATGCAACTCCTTCTCTCATTACTCATTTAGTGATTGAGCCTGATCACTGAAGTATATATATGCGTGATTCGATTCCCACTATGCTAGTATTTCTATTTCGGGATATTTCTACGTATCGTATGTATCTTTTAATATACACGTGTAATAAATATCAGCTATTTGGCTCCCATAGTACAAGTTTAGCTTAATTAATGGGTAGACAAAATCTGCGGTAGGTTTATCGTGATCACGGCGCTTGTAAGGCTGCTGAAACGTCGAGGTAATTGAGTTATAATTTAGATCGCGATTGAGTCCTGTGTAATATTTTCTAAATGGGTTTGATAATGTACTGTGAAAAGTGTCTACCTATTTTTAGAAGATTAAGGTAATTTCTCTCACATAGCGAAAGGCTTCTCAGACAGAGGCATGGGGCTGTGGCTGGTAGGTAAAATCAAGGATCTTGCTGACGTATTCCAAGGGGGTGACCTAGCATGGCGGATTTGACACCAGTTGGCTTTTTACCGGTATAAGTATAACGGAAATTTTGTATTTATATTATCTGACATGGGATCACTTATTATTGATAAATTTCGAATCAAAAATACATTATCTGCTTTGGATAATTTATTTTTGACAAGGAATTTGGAGAGTACCTTGTTGGAGAAACCGCTACCAATGTTGGCAAACTTACTATAGGCAAAAAACTAATAGATCTGCTGGGTTAGTGTCCATCAATGTATAGTTTTGGTAATTCATGTGTTATTTTGTAGGTTAGTAATACGCTCCAAAAGCCTTCTTGATTAGCGTACCAGTCATCTAAATTTGTATTCATTTTATTTAACTAGTTATCAAAATACTTGTGCGTTCGACAAAATGGGCATATTTGACGAAGAGTGCAGACACTTTTCAGCACCAAGGGATGTCAACGATATGCTTAGTAAAACCAAATTTACTTTAATGGATATAATTCAGATCAACTTATTGTCCACAATCAAGAAAAGTTTGCCATACGAGCATTACAGCTAGGTCATTCTTTATTCCAAAACTCATAACTTAGAAACAAGACTCCACAACAACAAGATCCACACTTGATTTGAGCTGTTTAAGATTTCGCAATCGTCTGTATACATTTGTCAACATAATAAAACTGTCTAAATCACATTGGTTTCCAAGAACGAAGTCTCGTACCTAATGAAATCTGTGACCAAGTTGTTTCCGAGACTAGCTTATGGTAACCAGTGTTTGTTTTTTCAAAATACAGGGTGTGTGCCAGTATGGTAAAAAAAAGCTGTTTTTTACATATTTTTGCGTATTAATGACATTATTTTGTCACGGCAGCCACGCTAGGCTGGCTGGCGTATACTGAATTTATTGCGAAAGAGGATAGTTACAGGCTCTAGTGAACCAGTAAAATGCTCCAATAAGAGCGGTTTTTCACAAGCTGTTACGTAACTAACAGTAATCACACATGTATTCGGGCTAAATCTCGCACAAGTTCACTAATATTCAATCATTTATAGATTATAATTATATATTGCTAATACATTTAATTTTAATGATAATTCTTAATCTGTCCGACTGGTCTAATCCCATCAAAAACAAGACAAAATTAAACTAAGCTTGATAAAACGTCATTGGAATCTGTGTTGAAATTTTAAGTATCTATTTAAAAATTTTGACGGCCAATTTTCATCAAAATAATTATAGTGTTTGCTGATTTGATAAATCCAATATGGCCGATTACTCAAGATGGTGTACTATTTTTCGCGTTCGTCAATAATGTAGGTATCTTAGTATCACAAATATGTATTTACGATTTTAAATGTATTACATCAGGTGTCAGGGTCCCTAAGTACAAGCGTCGCCTAGTTTGGGACTAGTAAGCGTCGCGTGCGTTATGTTTCACAATATGACTATTATTATTCATTAAAATGACAGTGCTTGCTAAAAAAAACTTAAAACAAAAATGTTTTTAAAGTATGATCAGTGATCAGGTATAAAATATCTATCTCGAATTTAATGAGTTAGTATTAAATCAGCTGTCGGATTCTCATAGCAAAAACTCTACTTAGTTTAGACCTAGACAGTATTTGTGTGCACAATATCCATCAATATGTATTATTATTTTGCTTATGGAGTAAACCAATTATTAAAAATCATTGAAAGTTTTAAAAAAGTCAGAAATAAGAAAAGATGCAAGGCTCCTTGTTAAAAACCTTTTCTTTGTTCTTTAAGTGACAGCCACTAAACTCTCTAAGAATCTCTTTAAGAATTATTACCACGCTGTCCAGCCTCCGATAAGAAATCTGGAGAAAATATTTTATTACAAGAAAAAATATTCTTGCGGCTGGGATTGACCACACTGTTCATTAAAAATCTTTTTTAAGGATCTTTAGTCGACTTGTAGCTGGTATATAGATTGAATATACATACTATTTTTGTTATTGTCTGATGTCGGTTGGCTTATTATTGCAAGGCAATCTCCCGATTGCGTTGCAAAAGATGTATCTGACTGATTGTTATTTTTACCATGCAAGCGGCGGCTGACTGACTTATTATTGGGACAAATTTTATGTTACCTGACTGAGTTTGTTTCACTTCACTAACTTTGAAACCTTTTATAGCAGATTGCTGGTAACTCGAAAGAGTCATCGTCTCATGGTTGAAACTAGACTAAACAAAGACTTAAGATAATAAAGACATCCACGTAAACTTTGTGTTGAAAAGTCTAGTTATACCCAGCAAAATATAAATTCTGCCTACGCTTACTTTTGTAACAAAATGAACGTCTGAAATTTACCTATAAAATTACTCTGCAAAGTTATAAAAATCGGACGAGTTCTGTACTTTTTACATCCCAAGAGTTGAACAAGTTGAACCAAAAATTTATCGAGGTTCCTAATTCCTATACACGTCCATCCTTCGGACTTGTTTGTGGCCAGAGGGGCTTAAGGAAAATAAAAACCAATCACAGAAGAAAGTCTTGGTTATAGAATACTTGTGATATAAGTAATTATACTTTAATTAAAATTGAAAATCTCCAATGTAATCAATCGCACCAAAGACGAGTAAAGGGTATTCGTTTTACTTAAGTTAAGGGGACCACGGGGAGCCATACATTTTACAATTTCGGAAGATCCTCTCGCGCAAACTATTCAGTTTCGAAAAAAAATATATTAGAAATCTCAATATCATTTTGAAGACCTATCCATAGATTACCCACATGTATGGTTTTGATATATATTGTTTTTTTTTTAATTATATTGTTTTTTTTTTCTATTTTTTGTATGAAAATCTTAACGCGGTTCACATAATACATCTATTTACCAAGTTTCAATAGTATAGTTCTTATGGTTTCGGAGAAAAGTCGCTGTGACATACTGACGGACAGACTGACAGACATGACGAATCGAATAAGAGTACCGCATTTTGCCATTTGGCTACGGAACCCTAAAAACCATTAGGAAAGATCAACTTTGGCAGCATATTTCATTGCACCAAGCAATGACGCACGTAATTCTTGTTTGTTTTAAAGAAAATATTGACACTAGTTAAACATTAAGGTGCCATAGGTTAACATTCAAATATGGCGTCTAATTGGTGGGATATTAAAGTCACTCAATAATAATTGAGTTCGAAACTAGCGACTCTAAACTATTTCGAGGAACTATTACTAGAGGAATTAATTGCTCATTCAATATTAAATCTATCATATCAACGTACCGTATGAGGTCGAGTCAGTAATAATATGACGTAAATAGTAAAAACTTAACTTAAAAGCGTCCACACACGAGTCCTAAAATCAGAGGAAATTACGTAAAAGTAGTGGGGCGGAGCCTACATCGCAACATAAATCACCAATCATATCCTACATCGCACCATAATGATTGGTGATTTATGTTGCAATGTAGGCTCCGCCCCACTACCTTTACGTCATTTCCTCTGATTTTAGGACTCATGTGTGGACCCTTAAATAACAGAGTCAGAGCTGAATCCCGCCTTGTAGTCTGTTTTGAAACTGTCAAATCTTGCAGTATTTGTTCTGAAGACAGTTTTATTATCCATCATAGATTGACACGTGTTAACCACACGTGACCAAACTAAGCTGTTCTATCTACTCTAAAAAATCCTATCGTAAACTTTTCCATCTCAATTTTCGCTATATTTCCGCTTGCCTGACGACGGGTAATGTAATTTGAAAGTTTAGTCAATTAAAATGTTAAATGACGGAGTCGCCTGAAGGCTCCAACGGACGTCCGATGAGATTTAGCGACGTATTAAAATGTTTTCCGTTCATCTCGTGACCTTCTCTATCTTACCAGCTACCTGCTACTTCGTCACTAGATAATACATAACACTTTTTCAATATACTGAAACTAATAACACAAAAACAAATAAGTAAACTTAAAAAATGTAATACATATAATAAAACGGCGATGTAATAATTTATTGTTTGCTAAATGTGAGAAAGTTGCTTAGTGCGATATCTTCCAGATAATCTTTTAGCTCAAAAAAGCGACATCGTTTCATGGTTGACGTTCCAAAGACTCGAATGAAGATTTTTCACTCTACATTTGTGACAAGAACATCTAGACGAGATGGCGGTCAAGAGTAAACCTAATAAGTAAAAAAAAAATGCTCCCACTGTTGGGACTCGGCTTATCTTAAAATAAGAGACTCAAGGGCACAATCCACCACGCTGGCTAAGAGCAGCTCGGCGGGTGACGCATAAGGATGCATTTTGTGTGTGAATTGTCCACCAATATTTATTTATTTTTGGAACCCGCTGGTATCGCCACCGTATTTTGTTTTCACTGTTAAAGGCAGATTAAAAAAAATTGAATTTTAAACTTCCACTCAATTATGAAATCGGATTTTTCGCTACTAGACTATCAAACCTTCTTAATCGTTAACGTAGATAATCCAGATTAAATTTTAATTGCTGGTAAGCCCTTTTAAGAGCATTTATCCTATTCTTGATACTCATAATATTATAAGTTTGGAAATTGTTTAATCATCATTTTCAAATAACTGAAAGGAACGGAATCCTGAAGTTCGATTTATTTAGGATAGGGAAAAAATAAAACGCAGAGTTCTCTACGAAATGTTTTAGTATTAATGGGCTTACATTTACATTTCGCTTTATCGATGCAGTAAACATTTAGAGTGTAACTCTTGCCCAGAAGATTAAACGTTGAAGACACCCGTGTTATAAGTTGGTAAAAACACTTTATTACAGGCTCGAGACAATTACGTAAATGTTAATGTAAATATTAAAATATTAATAAAGTATCAATGGGCTTACATTTCGCTTTATCATTGCAGTAAACATTTAGAGTGTAACACTCTTGCCCAGCAGATTCACTCTTCGTTTGAAGACATCCGTTATAAGCTGGTAAAACACTTACAGGCTCGGGACAATTACGTAAATATTTATCACGAATTCATAGACGGACTTGCCTCTAGCTCCACGTCAGAAAACGAAAAGGCAAAACCTCGTGCACACTCACCGAAGTGCAGTCTGTAAAGACATTAAAATTTTCACCTAAGATTTATTTTTTGCAATCTCCTGCTGAAGAGTGTGTTATTATGATTTTGAAATAAAATTGTGCAAGGTAAAATAATTAAAAATGTTCAAATGCGAGAACAGTCTCTAAAACTTAGCTAAGTTCATATAAATTAAAAAAAGCAACAAAACAATTTAAAAAATCTTCATTAAACAAATACAGTTAGCACAATCTGAATAAATTGTTTACTCTTCTAGAAACTCACTCAAAGTTTCTGGGAAATAATAGCAAAAGCTAATTAAAATAAAAATGTTTTCCTCTAACAGAAGCTGTAAAAAATACAACTTCAGAAAACAGATTTTGAGAGTGTTTCGAAATAAATTATTTCGCTTTTGAATTTATGTACAGCGTGCTATTCAGAGAAATCATTTGCCTTGAAACCTGATTCGGAGAAGTCACTGTATAACTGTTTTCATTCGATGTTTTCAAACGAAAGAGCGAAATATTTCCTACATTTGCACAAACCTTGTGCGGACCGAATACTTGTAAAAGTTTTATGTCGCTTCCGATCAGTGCAGAATTTTTGTTGCTTCTGCCTTCGTATTGTTTATCGACTAAATAAATATGTGCAGCAATTTCCGAAATCAATCGTTCATATTATTAGAATTGCATCCCAAAAAATAAATTGGTTTGCATAATATTTGTCTTAAAAAACTTACAAAAGGTCCACAAAAAACAATTGAATTTGAAATAGTTGGCTCAAAATCAGTTAGAAACGGTCTAAGTTAAACATTTTATTAAATTTGATAGCGAATACCAAACCCGAGGTGTTTGAAAATAACGACTTCCATTATCTATTCTATGTCTTCTACGTTGTCACTCTCATTTCTCGTTTCCATAAAACCGCCTTATCACGTTTGCGTAGCCACTTAACAAAAACAAAAACCTTGGCCAGTCCCATTAATGTTTCCAAAAAAAAAACAAATATGCGTTAGCATTATGACGATTTTATTTGTTTCACTTGCTTTTGTTTCGGTATCCCTTTGGTGCGACGTCGGAATAGCAACACGGACAAAAAACAAACGAAAGTACGTCGCGTTTAGTACGGATATGAATGGAGAATGTGCTTAAAAATTTAAACCGAAAAAAAGTGTTTCAATTCGTTTGAGGATGTATAATTTCATGATTCAGCTGAATATACTTAGGGACAACGAAAGAGATGCTTTTTTGTTACGAGATTTTTTTATATATTTAGCGCTTGAATCTTTGTGAAATGTGGTTGCTTTTTGTGGGACAACTTTTATGTAAAGTTTTAAGCTACACTATTATGCATAACTCTAGTAGTATTAGTAATTCTCATGGCTACAAGGACCTTAAACTACAAGGAGTTCCTCATAAAATTCGATGCAATGTGAAATTGTGCCGTGTAAACACGGGTATACCCGTGAATTTACTCTGCAAACGTGGTGCATGATACTATATCGAAATATCGGAGATTCGTTCCAATACACAACCACGGTTTGTTATACTGAGAACAAAGAAATGTAACTTTTTTACAACATAATCGTAATAATGAACGCATCAAATGCGTAATGATTTTTTTTATTGTTCAGTGAATTAATATAATGTTTGTTTGCACATCACCAACTGTATGACGGTAAACTAACTGGCAAAAGTGTTGTACTTTCCCAAGTGGACTTAACAAAGAGTACTACCACTAAAAACAAAGTCTTACCATATTACAAAGGTATATTAATTGTATAAGTACCGTCATGAATATATGGTACAAAACAAAAGAGCATCATACAGATAAGATCTTGCTAGAATTGCACTAAATAAACAAAACGATATAAAACAAACACACATCGCAGATCCCACAAAGTAGTAGCAAATATCTTAAGCTAAGTAACAAGACCGTGATATAACAAGAGATCCAACATGACACAACGAAATACAGTCTGGAATACGAAATCGTACCCCAGCGACAATATCATGCGTTATTCAAGATAAGCGTCACAATGCGCTCGTAAACCAAACTTGTTTATCAAACTGTACGCCAGAATAAAACTTTAATCGCTTAGGTATGAGATGATGGCAGTAAACCCCAAGCATTTCGTCTCCTGTTTACCGGCCTACACATTTTATACGACAACACTTTTGTGGGCACAGTACGAAGAAGCAGCGTCGCCGTAATGTGTGACGTACGTCGCGTGACAACTAGTTTTTTTTATCTTATACAGCGACAAGACGGACACGACATGTGCCTGTTGGTAAGCAAAAAGCTACGACAGCCCAGTGACACGCAGTTATTGAAACATGAAGTTGTATTCATTACCTAGCATTAAAATCATGCGTTCTCGTTACTTACACAAGAACAAAATCTACTAGTCAAGACCTTTCGTTTGATACCCATGTTGAGGAAGTAGTAAAAAAATTATATAATTCGCCATTTTGTGGTGACGGCCATCTTGGATTTTATATTTTATAGTGTATAGTATTCTACTAGTCAAGCCCTTTCATTTGATACCCATATTGAGGTAGGTTGTGAAGCAATATTTTGTCCGCCATTTTGTGGAGGCGGCCATCTTGAATCGATATTAACCAAACATAGCTAAAAACATCCGCACGGGTATTAACCTTCAAATAAAAAACCGCATCGAAATCGGCCCATGCGTTTGAGCTCTAGGGTGCCACAGACAGACACACACACAGACAGACAGACAGACAGACATTGACGTCAAACTTATAACACCCCTTTTTTTGGTCGGGGGTTAAAAAAAGAACGGCAAACGAAAGTATTTTCAACGAAAAAACCATATACGTGAGAGAATACTAGAGAATATAAGATAATAGAATAAGAGAGAGTACATATTAGGTTGTGGATCCTCAACCTTATAGAGATGTATGGAGCTCTTTGATACGGTATACAGTCTATTAATTAGTAAAGTTGGATAACCAAAGCGGCAGACCGGTTCGAAGAACGCTCACCGATGTGTGTATTACGAGTAAAATCCACATGGATTGGTTTTGTTCCAAAGCTTTTATAAAATAAAATATTTTCAAACGTTTGGGTTTGATTTTGTTTGCTCTGAAACTGTTGAATTTGTGTTTTAACAGCGTTTAAGACCTCAAAGGGCCTAACCGTTTGTTGGTACCAAAAATAATATTTACCAAACTACTAAATGCTAGTTAAACTTTGAAAAATCATAAATAATAAATTTCAATACTATCTCTGTATATGAAAACGTTATGTTGGTTTGTGTGCGCTTCAAAAACTCAAAAAGTTCTCCACCGATCGAGCTGAAATTTTAGAATGATATTTAATCCGGAATGTTTTTATCTAATTTTTCCATCACAATTTGCCACAGCGAAGCGTAGCAGGGTACAGCTACATTTATAAAGATTCAAAAACACGATTCCATAAAAGTTTCTCGATAGAAAAGAATCGCAAAGTTACGTGTCATTTTTAAATAAAATGTTTTCTTAATAAATACAGTAGATAGGTTCATGAGAATAAATATCCAACAAGTGATTTGTCAGTATCGCTTCGGCTGCTAAGGTAAGTTGGGCCCTTAAAACATGTTGGTTGTGCACCGTGTCTCTATCATCGATGGTTTATGTGTCATAAGCCAATCAAGATCACAATTTCCACCGCTGGAAAAATTAAGTGGGACACTTATTGTGATGTGGTTATTTAGTGGCGTTGGGCTGTCCGTAATCCTATTATTTTTATTTAAATAAAGAATAGTTTAAATCGTGATGAAGGGTTGTGTAATGTTTTCATAATGAGCTGACATCGTCTACTGGTTTGTCTCTTTGAAACGACAACTATGAAACAAGATTCATAAAACTATCACAAAACATACGGCGCGGACATCAATCCATGCCGGTCGCAAGCTGAGCGAGTGGTTTGGGCTCGTTTCCGCGACTCTTAATTGAAAAACGTAGCTTAACCTCAATTTTTTCCTCTTTTACTTCGTTTGACGAGACAAACGTCGAAAACATATACCACGATATCACTTTACTCCAAAAGAGTTACAGTTTTTGAAGGTACTACTTCCACTTTCTTTCTCAGTCTAACCCACAGCGAAAGGCATATTTCGGGCCGACGCCTTCGTTCTTATTTAAACCCTTTCTTTAACTTTAAGTAATAAACTAAGCTACAATTTCAGTAGTTATTTTAACTTTTATAGGTTTATACTTGACTGCCATTTCGCCTCATGTTGAGCGATTATGTGGTCTATGATGGAGCGTGTTCCCTTGAAGATACCGATTCACTCTTAATTTGTAGCCACCAGGATTATAACTTACAACCATCGGAAAATCCCCACACAGGCAAAGCATTCCACAGTCTGAACGTTCTTAACACAAAAGTAGTAAACTCTACTTTTATCTCTCTAGTTCAACTTAGATTTGTTTATTATTACTTCTTTTGGGCTTCCCAAGACGTGCACGTTTCTTCTTCATCAAGTAAGTCATTAATATATTTAGATTATGTTAGGGCCAGCCCTAAAAGATTTGTTTAGATTATAGTCTGGAATAGCTCACATAGGCTACTTTTAAACAGAAACTACGCAAATAGAACCACGGCCCGCTTTTAGTACAACACAAATAATATTGGTGGATAATAAATAATGTTAAATCGGTTTTCTTAAACTCTAAGCTATAATCAAAATTATCTGCTCCATGCCCCCCGACTCAAAAGTTTAATGCAACAGGTCTGGTAGCTCTTCTAATTCACTTGTGATCACAGACGTTAAATCTTGCACTATTTCTACTAAACGGGGTCGGTAGAGCATATTTTTTCTCTTGTGAGCTCTAAACAGCTCTCCAAGACTCAAACAAATGATCGAGCACGTATGCACGCAGCGCACGTACGCACACTGAGCTGAAAATCAAAATAAATGAACATTCTTCATAAAACTTCGCCGATGTTGCTACGGAACACGTACCGTTACAGCTCACTTGAGTGTTTGATCAACGGCGAAACGTGACAGCGACACGTGACAGAGACACGTGACAGAGACACTTGACAGGGACACGAGTTAGATTTTAAAATAGCTGGAAGTCACTAACCTCCCAGTAAAATTTCATTTGTTCACTAGCTGCACCCTAACGAGTAAAACCCTCTACACACGGGTCCTAAAACCAGAGGAAATTACGTAAAAGTAGTGTGGATGAGCCTACATCGCACCATATGATTGGTGTTTTATGGTGCGATGTAGGGTCATCCCCGCTAGTTTTACGTAATTTCCTCTGATATTAGGACTCGTGTGTAGAGAGTTTAATAACTCTCGGATTTTCTAGACTATTAAAAGCCATCCTTGTATATTTTAATTTATAGAATTTCTTTTTTTTCCAAAATGAAAGTAAGTCCTAAGTTGCTCCTTATAAGAGCTGTCTATCAGTGTAATTGTAAGGTAAGGCCCGTTAAAATCAGTTACAGAGATTAGCAGGACGAAAACCACTGACTGTCAAAAATTCTTAAAAATATTTTTATATGCCTTTAATACACGGCTGCGGCAACGACTACATATTTAATTCTCCGATTATTTTAGAGCATCATCACGCTCAGATTACACACAAAAGGGTTGAGTCTAATATTCGTAGTAGTTACTATCTTAGCTTAGGGTTCAGCTCGAATTCCTTTCCAGGTATCAGTTGTATGCAAAGAGCTTATGTATATGTATTTATTTAGTACATATTTAGTATATGTAAACTCTTTGGTTGTATGGTAAATACCGTAAGTATGTTAGTCCGTAAGTTTGGATCAAGTTTTTCGGGTCTTGCGCCTTATGCACTAGCCCTAAACCGCCAGCCTATAGGTCTGTTATAAAAATAAACGTAAAACACAAAAGTGAAAAGTTAAATTCATTGTCTTTTTCATATCGCCTGATAAAAACCGAAGATTGAACTATTATTATCTCTTCTGAAGCTCGACGGGTTAAATTGACTGCTGGATATTGCATCCCTGTATGCAGCCAGCGTCATATTCTGTAATAGCGAACTTTTAACCTAGTTTCGATTATTTTTGGCCCTCCAAAAGGTCGTGCTAAAGATGTATGCATATCTCAGAGATAAATTTATTATTTAACAAAAATCAATAAATATAACTTTCACTTAGTTTTTCAGTAAGTTTTTCAGTTTTTGATTTGATTAACTCTCCAAAAGGTCAAAAGGAAATGTATTTTGGACATTATCATTTAAGATATAACAATAAAATTGCGATTATTTAGAGCCGCAGCAAACACTTAGGTGGATTTATACAAAGAACTTTATGAAAGACAAATAAATGGTAGTAAAACATGACCAGCAATCGCACACAATCGCGTTCCATCTTGAAACCGTTGCAGGCTACGTGCGAAAAAGGTTGAATTCCTAAAAAGTGGCCAAAAGTTTGAACTCATACTGTTTCCTTAAGTATTTTGACAAGTGTAGTTTGTGGTGTTGTATGAGAAATGACCATCAATTTTAAAAAATATAAAAATTATACACGTACAAACAGTGCAGCGGCAATGACTTTCGTATCATACCTATCCTATATGACTTTTCATAATGATTTGGATATACCTAATAAATTTTGGATAATACCTATCGTGATAACAGGATCAGTACGTGAGTTTGACAAATAGAGAATACAGGCTCCGGACGGGAGGGCTCTGTAGTGGACAGGCGATTGTCATTTTTATCGTGAACTTATTATGTCGCGAATTTACTAAAGCGTGTAATAGTCCATATAGACAACCAACAGATGGAAACAACGTACCAAATATGATAAATATAATAAATTGTCTTGCCTAACCTGTTTTTTGTTCTAACAAATAACCCAATTTTAAGAGTTTTAAATGGGATTAATTATAGCTGAAATGATAAAATGAGAATAACAAAGTACGGTCGTTTCCATCCGATAATCTCTTATTAGTTCTTTGCTTTTTCCCGAGATAAGGTTGCACACATAGTACCTAAGAAATACCAACTTTTTGTGATGAAGTCATAAATGAAACAATTGTTTGTTAACTAATAATAAACAATAAATATCGTAAAAACTTACATTTCAAGACAAATACCTGAATAATAAATATTCTGTGTATTCTGGTGTATATTTTTCAAACTCTAAGAAGTCCTATCACCTAAACTATAAATGTTGAGCCAATTATAGAAAATGAACTATTCTAAGTATGTACTTACTCCCTATTTATTTTCTTGACAAGTTATTTCTATCTTTAATTGTTTTCGGCTTGGATTTGACGAACAGCTAACAGGGAACGGGTAGAGATCCGTTTAATTTTATTCATCCCTTACTTTATCTCTCTTAGGAATGTAATATTTTCATACTAAAATTAGACCAATTTAGCGTTGAACCAATTAGAATAACTTATCCAAAAGAGATTGTTATTAGCAAAAATGTCGTCTTTTGTGCTCAAAATGTTCTAATTTTAAGTTTATTTACTGTTTTTCTTTATTATTTTGTGGTACAATAAAATGTGTTGTATTGTATACCGTAAAAATTGGCAGTTATAGACACAGCTGATAGAGATGAAAACTTATAGCTTAAATTTTAAATTAAACATCACTAATATCTTACGAAACATCACCCGTATAATAGCAACAGATATTATTACGCATGTCGGGGACGCGAAGTTACAAAATTTCAAACACTCAAAAAGGCGTTTGCTACATATCAGGTTTGCGCGCACCTCCCGCGTCTACCGCCGAACTAAATCTGCTTTGGCTTTGCTGTCGCTGTAATTTTAAGCGAAAAGAAAAGAGAGAGAAACTTCGAAGCTAAGACAGATTTAGTTAGTTTAGATATTAGAATTACGGTGACGCAAACTATAAGAATTTCCCAGCTCAATCTCAACCCCCGGGGAAGCAAAATACTCGAAGCGGCTAAAAACCTTCACCTCAAAAAAAATCGGTTTACTATTGATGAAATAATTTAGGGTCATTCACAAACTATAAACTTTTAGTCTAACATATTTTATAGTGAAATGATCATCACTATTTATTAAAAAAACATAACCTTCCATAATTTTGAAGCGTGTTAAACCGGTGAAGTAATTGCTAGCATAACTTGATCCGCGATTACGCAGAGTCGCAACGAGAACTGAGTTCAAATTATACTGGTTAATACACGTGTCTTATCTATTGGCAATCGAGAATACAGTCTCAGCTTAGTTTGCCTTAGCTGCGTAGGTCTATATAAAATAATGACTCACACGTGAGCTCTCGGCATAATTTAGATATTTATTAGAAGTTCGCGGGTGGCCTCATGTGGATATAATACGAACTGACATCGCAATTTCATCCTTTTCTTCACGAATTGCCTATCCAACCCGTGTTTCTAGCTGTCTCAAGGCCTTCAGTGTGACGTAACGACTAGCCTGAGGGTAAATCCATTTTCCAATGAAGTCAAGCATCGTTCTACATCGTTTTTGCGAAATTGTGATTCTGGTTTATTAAGTTCTGAAACCGATAAGGAATACGTGAGATTTTACTAGAACTTATGACCGTAAGATTGGAGTTATAAGTGCCTACTATTCGAGACAAAATATATGACTAATACCGTATCCTAAATGTTTATTTACTCAAGTTTATCACAAAAGTGAAAAGTTCTTTAGCCGCACTGAACACTTATTGTTCAGTTGTTGAACGAATTCATTTACCCTAGTAAATGAATTCGCATCACCAACATGGTAATGTAGCGTCGGAGCTGCGGTAGAGCAGCGGAGTGGAACGTACGCGACCAAACGCATTTTTTTTTTTTTTAATATTGGTGGATAATTCACACACAACACCATCTGACCCCAAACTAAGCAAAGCTTGTCGATATAAACCATTATATCTGGTTTATATCGATGCGAGTACTAAAATTCTAATCTATAAGTTTTTACTTCTAGCCCCATAATCTAACCACTACTCTTCTTACTATTATTCTTATTGCATCTTACTATTATTATTGGATTCTCAGGACTTCTTATGAAAAGGAATCTTCCATCTACATTCTGTTACATTAAATTCGAATAAAATTATCATACCGAAATAAATTCGCATACAAAAACTCCCATGTGGGTTGATTGTACCTATTCTACACCCCATATAGCGATGCCGTATTGTATCTATCCGAATTCCCATAGCTATGTTCGGAGTCTTTTAAGAGATAACGTTAAGAGGATTGTGCGGATAAAAAAATCAATGAAATCGTCCATAAATACCTATTCATATCCCATCTTTTTTACGAGTCATATTTTGCGAGTATAGACATGTACAAATAATAATAGGAGGTAAATATATCTTTGTTCCGAGCACGTGTTATTTATTGTAGGGGTGGACCTAGATTATAATTAAGTGCGCAAAAAGATTGATGTTAAACAGTTTCGACTTTGAAATAAACGGTGACGTTATGTCTTTGCCATTTGGCTAGTCTGCCTGCGAAGCCGGAGATCGTAGGTTCGGGTCTCATCCAGCGTAAATATTTGTGTGATAAATACAAAAAAAATATTGTGTCCGGGTGTTTAAAAAACAAGTATGTATTTACAAGTACATATCTAGCTCCCGTAAGCTTTGCTTAGTTAGAAAGATGATGTTGTGTAAGAAATTTCCATCAATGTCAATCACCACCTATACTGAGTCTTTTTTTAAATAAAGAGTGACGAGACGATCAGGACATGTGCCTGATGGTAAGCAACATGCCTGACACATAACAGCACAGTGACACGCAGCTATTGGAACATGAAGAGTCCAAATCATTACCTAGCACTGCACTGCGCTCGTCACCCAGAGATCTAAGATTCTACTACCAAGCTCAAACGAGCATTACTCAGTTCTAGTTTGGAGGACAATGTTTCCATGGAAATTACAGGGCAAAATACTGTGTTTCCGGGTGATAACATAAAATATGTGATATGGAATGATTTGAACTCTTCATACTCATATAGCTGTGGCTAACTGTCTTGGAGAGGGTTGTTGTTTACAGGCCACGTCTGGCTTGTCCCCCACGCTTTCTTTTAAAAATTCACATAAGTCATAAATTATTAATGCACATTAATGTACACTGAAACCAAGAAAATCCTCCATTCTACGTATACAAATGCTGAAATCTGAATAGTAAGATTGTAGGTTCGAATCTCACCGGCATCAACCCGTTCTTGGCTAACGTGGGGGATTATTCCACACACAGGTCTTCACTTCTATCGATAGTCCGTATTAGCAATTGTTTTATTTATACGTACTAAAGTACTCCAGAAACATATTTGTCTCTTTGAACCAATTCATCGTAATGTTAATTTCTTAACCGAATCGAGTTTTCTCGAAAATTTGTAAAGTTTTTGACCGGTATCCATTGCGCCACCGGAATACCTACGGCGCTACGTCCATTCTTTCCAAGACCCAGGAGCTATGCAATGTATTTATATATACTTTGTCTCACCGTTCAAAAATTCTCTCGAAATTCGGGAGAAAAATCTAAGCCTCTTTCGCCATTACTCCGGATATGTGGCGACCCTTTTTATAAAATTACGAAAAGGATTTTTGTGATAACAGTACCATGCTTTCACAAAACTGCAAACCAAAAACAATTTGCCGAAATGGGCACAGTGGCTCTGAGCCGTGTTTTTTATCAACCAGGGTAGATTTAACGATACTAATAACGATTAGGTTCGGTCGTCGCGCGTTTATTACGTGAAAAAGCCTTATAGAATAAGAGCTTGAGGCTATTAGATTTTTGTCATTTTGTATGAGCTGTAAGCTAAACCTAAACATACATACGTTTGCGTTAATAGGTAGGGACAATGGACTAATAAGGACTATGTAGTTTCTTTTATTAACTTAATTTATCTCTTACTGGGTGGACGTTTTTTTAACTCATAGTACGCTTACATTGTTCCTATATTCATTAACAATCTAGAAAGACTTAAGACCTTACTAATACATATAATTTTTTAACCATCTCTAAAATTATTTATATTTTGTAAAGCTCCCACAATCTCCCCATACTAGGGTAGGTGTATATAATTTAAACCACCAAAAGTTAAGTGGACGCTTCCGACGACTGGTAAGGATAGTGGGTCCATGTTAGACAGCTGAAAGTTCATCAACAGGTAACAACGACAATGCTATGAACTACGGACCTAGTTTGAATCTTCATGGTTTTATCAGGCACAGAGCTACCAAAAAGCACAAATTATACATGTTTAAATTGAAATGTCTTGCAGAAAGCGATATTAGCAATACGGGTGAGGCAAATTTGTACTAATGTATAAATAGTACTTTTTTAATATAAATATATTTCTTATTTTGGTTTTCTAAATAACTTTATCCACTGTCATCTTTTACCAGACACTCGTGTAACAACCCCTTTTATCGTAATTAAAACTTAACAACCACGCTGAAAAACGTCACTACAATTGCATTATGAAACAGACTACATATTAACTCCATTAGTTCCACATTGGGTCACACGGACACATAAGTTTGTGGCCCGTATCTGTTAGAGACACATTGTTTCAAACTTTGTTGCAGCACATCGTTCCTGTTTGTGGATGATGCTAACAAACTTTTATGAAATAACGGTAGTCTAGTTGCCACGGGCTCTTATGCCACTAAAGTTACAGAGGAAATTAGGTGGAAGGCGATAATAGGTGTCCCTGATAAATTGTACCGCTAAGTCATTGATTGGTTCCTAAACCTTTTATTGCCCGGAAACAACTTCCATATCAATCAAGTTAACGTGTTTAATTTTTGGCCACTTTTTTATTTAATCCTTTTTTATTATAAGATCGCCTGTTTATTGACATTTATTTTATTTACATCTTTTGAAATACAGTATTTTTTAGTAGTAGGTTTGAAGCCCGTCAGTGCCTTTGAATAAATATTTTTTTGTCTACACATGTACAAATTTACAAGCTTTAACGGCGAAGAAAAAGCTCGTGATGAAACCAACATGTAACCATAAATACATCTTTCGAGAGACATTCACCAGCCCGGACTTAGCCAGCATGGATTATGGTCTTAACTTTATCCTTGTGAGAGAAGGCCCCAAGTCGCAGTGATAAGAACATAAAATGGCCGATTTAATCTAACCGATTGACCATCTACGATTTTGTAACTATCATAGTCGGAATGGGCACTCAAGATGTCCGAAGCAGCTAAAAGGTGTACTAGAAGGAAAAATTGTAGAAACATTTCTGGAAATATTCTTCAAAAGATCGGCGAACTGTTGCTCTGGGTAGGGAAAAGTGGGACAAGTGGATAGATACATTTATAAGCTGAAATAATAGTGATATTCTACGTGTACTGCTGCTTATTTCCTTTACACATCCCCATTGGAGGCTCAGTCCTAACAGTGTGTGGCATTCTAAATCTTTCCAATACTGTTAGGTGGTCTTGTGAAAATGCCGCTTGGTTTATATTTTAAAGTTTTCATCCATTCAGCTTTGTTCTTGTAAATTTAATTCAACTAGCCCGCCATAATAGTGGTCTCCCAACTACTAAATTCTGGGGTATGTTCTTTTTACGCTAAGTACGTCAGTATTTTTGGTAGCTGCTACATCCACAATAGATTTAAATTAGGTTCATAGATCATAGCTTTCCGTCATCCTTTCCTTTGGAAGCGTGACCTAACTCTGAGCTAGTTAAACTATCTTTACAGTAATAATCCAATATCCGGATTATTATCCGGACCTGTCGTCGGGAGCGTACACTCACTTTGTACGGGAACGCTTTCCACGTCATCCAGCTAGCAAACTGACCCTACAATAACAAATATACTATGTGACGAGTTTTCAACTTGTCTCAAATACCTACTCAAAATTTGCTGGTAGCTTTCGGAATAAAAGCGCAGCTCCAAGTTGACAGTATACCAATTCCAGTCGTCAGATGTTATCCGAGTGGGTTTCTATGTTTTGTTTGTCTATACTAATATTATAAAGAGGAAAGATTTGTTTGTTTGTTTATTTGTAATGAATAGGCTCCGAAACTACTGGACCGATTTCAAAAATTCTTTCACCTTTGGAAAGCTACATTATCCCCGAGTAACATAGGCTATATTATATTTAAATAAAAAATTCAAACTTCCTTTATAATATTACTTTTTTTTTTAAACCCGATACAAAAAAAAGGGTGTATGTGTGTGTGTATGTACCCGTGCGAAGCCGGGGCGGGCCGATAGTTTTGGTAATAAATAAGGAATCACGCTCCAGTTACCTTGAAGAAATCATGATAAAGTTGTCACTAGCTTCACTAGTTCTACGAAAGTGTTTTATAAGCTTTTATTTAGTTTCACCTGTCTGTAATCAAATCACACTTTTTGCTTGTTATTCAATCCACCTGAAACTTTGCATCTATGTATAAAGCCAATGACGATGTCAAATTACTATAATATGGAGCTGATCTGATGATAGAACTGGAAGGTGGCTATAAAAATTCAGTAATGAAATTACATAGCCTCATCGAGTTTAGGCTCTTTTGATTCATCTTGACGAGGACTTTGGGGCTTGATGGTGCCAAGGGTCTGATGGAGTTGGTCGATGGTCATCAACTTTATAATAATTTTATGAACAATAAATAAAATCAAGTTATTGAAGTTTTTTTTGATAAATCAAGTTTATGAAATCTATTATCTTATCTTCTATTTGAGTATCGATCTGTAAACCGTGAACCGTGATGGTTCACAGCTCAAACGCACATTGATCAACAAACAGAGATGTTTAAGATTTGAAAAAAAGTTTTAAAACAATGTTAACAGAGAACGTTCAGGGCAAAGAAATAGTTTATATTATATGTTCCGGTTACGACTGCAGCGAAGTCTGAAGTTATTTGAATCCTTAAAATTAAAATGGTAGCATAGCGATGTGCTTTTATTGGCACGTGTAATACTTACTATCAGATGCAAGTCTTGTTCGTTCCATGACTCAATGTTACAAAAGAAAACAAAGTGAACAGATTTTACCTCATCATTCTTTATTTTATAGTCAATTGCACATTATTTGAATAAATTCCCCAGTCGAGCTAGCTCCGCTCAGCTCAACTCGTCGCATTATTTCACCGAACAAAGAATTATTTAAAACCTTTCCATCTCTTTGTACCGAGAATCGAAGGAATCTATAGAACAACAAAGTCTCCTGAGAATATATTCACCAAGGATAAAATAACCGCCGTATTACAGAACCTGCATAATATATAAGCAACCCATTTTATGTGCCTTATGCTGGTACTCGGGGCCGTTTCTCAGAAGCAGAGAGTTTAGGCTATAATCCACCACGCCGACAAAGTGCGATGCGGTGGCACATGTTTTAAAGTATAATGACGGGACAAGCAGGTCATGTGTCTGATGGTAAGTAGCACGCCCCCTCATAAAAGCACAGTGTCACGCAGTTATTGGAACACGAGGAGTCCAAATCATTAATTACCTAACACTGCACTGGTCTCGTCACCCAGACGATAATACGATGTATCTATAATGCGTAAGTATTAGTATAGTTACTCATAGATTAAGTTAGTAGAGATTTCCGTCTTCTGCACCAGCCTAAAGTTCGGGGCAGAGGAGGTCACTTAAGGTTGCACTCAAACTGTCAGAGGTTAATTAAAAAAAAATTGATTGGTCATGATTTTGTGAAAAACATCTATCAGCACAATGCAAGGCACCAGCAAATTCACCAGACTCCAAGTATTTCAAGTTTTCGGGTCTCTGTTAACACAGAATACGCGTCGATCCAGGATTAAAAAACAAACAGGAAAATCGAACTCTTTCGCGTGAATCGTAAGGTTTAATTTCACATTATTGTAAATCTAGACTAAACTCGTTTCAGTGGGCCTTCTATCGGTATTACAAAAAAAATATAGTCCTCCTTTTGGCTACGTCGTAGATGGGTAATAAGTTTAAAAGTAATTTCCATATATGAGCGAGAGATGCGTGCGCGAGAGTCAGTAGTTTATGAACAGAACCAAAAACTTTGTATCCCTGTATCCTTCTTCACAAAAACTGCGTGGACGGACGAGTGTGTAATGTCGCATTCTTATAGTTTATTAGCGCGTTCAAGCAAATACACTTCTCCAGCTTTATAATATCAGCGTAGATCACAGAGTAGAGAGATACTCTGTGTAGATACAGAGAATGAGTACAGAATACCGACAATGTTTTTTTTAAACATGACACATCTTTTAGTGTGGCTAAATACTCCACATCTACTCGGCATACACGTGTATATAAATACTCTTTTGTTCCCATACTGTTTTTGTCTGACGCAGCTATTGAAACAATGAAGAATCCAAAGTTACTGCGTCTCTTAGATAAAGATAGTATTTGTGAACTCTTTGGTAGTACCACAGTCTAATAAAATATCATACAGTCGTTTGACAAAGATGTCTGTCTATAAGTTGGTCTAAGTCTAGACGGGGCAATCGTACGGGGCGAAACACGGAAAGCGCGCTCTCAAGGTGCGAACACGACCATGTTAGCAGTAGTGAAAGTAGTGTAGTTATCAGTATGTTTCTACAATTATGAATATAGTATTGAGTTACCTTCAAATCGAGAGTGAATCTGTTTCTTTTAGGCAAGCACGCACATCGCTTAATATCAGTCGATATGGCGGTCAAGTGCCAACCTGCTAAAGTTAAAAAAATAGGATTCTGGCTCATACCTATACCTCAATAAGATTAGTGTCCAAATACATATTCCTCTAACAATGCTAACAAAACTCCAAACTAAGCGAAATTTGTAATATGAGGTAGATATTAAGCCACAGAAAAAAATCTTCTATTCATTACATATACGTATATTTTATACTGAGATTCCTGGGCAGGAATCGAATCCACGACCACGACCCCCGTAGGTAGATTTACTACTACCTACTAAGCAACGAGGCCAGTTTTTTTTTTGTAAGAAACATTGATGTATTATGTAAGAAATGTGCCTAGTGGTAAGAAGATACACGCCTGCATATATTATTACAGTGTCATGTAGCTATTGGAACATGAAGACTCCAAATCATTACGTAGCACTGCACTGTGCTCAACGTCCTGAGATATAAGACAATGTATCACTACCTATGGCATGTAATTAGTCTCAGTCATAGACATGTTAGAATTTAAATATACATGCAAGCCACACATCTCATTCTATTTCCCATAAAATAATCCAAGCTTTTGATGTTGTGGCGTAATAACATCAAAATTTGACAATCATTAATAAGTACACAAAGTTTTGAAAACGAGTACACGTAGCAGTGGTTCAATCTTAAATCAGTAAGTCGTTAAAATAAATTTAACATATATTATCTCGAGACGATTTAGAATCTTACATAATAAATGTTAACACAAACACATTCAGGATTTAATAACGATATTATTCATAATAACGATTTTAAAAGTATTATTTATCATATATATTATATCTATAAGGATAAATCAGTACAATTTTACAACATAGTAATCCATTTTTGGAATAAAACTAAGTCGTAAAAGACTTCTTTCACCACAAAAATATTATTTGTTAGTAGTAGTAAAAGACTTCTTCTGCTACAAAAATATTATTTACTGCCAGTAGCAGAAGATTTCTTTTGACACAAAAATGTAATTTACTACAAGTAGCAGAAGACTTCTTTCGCTACACGGTTGCTACTTGTAGTAAACGACTTACTTTGCTACTTTGATATTGTTTGCCATCAGTAGTCATAGACTTTTATTGGTACAAAATATTATTTGCCACAAGTAGTAAAGTGCAACTCTTGGTATAAAGATATTGTGTAGCACAAGTAATACACGACTTTTTTGCTTCAAAAATAATATTTTGCACAAGTCGTAAAAGACTTCTTTCACTACAATTATATTATTTGTTACTAGTAGTAAAAAGACTTCTTTTATTACAAAAATGATATTTATTACAAGTAGCTAAACACTTTATTTGCTACAAAAAATATTTTTACTGCCTGCAGCATAAGACTTCTATTGCTACTTGTAGTAAAAGACTTACTTTGCTACGTTAAAACTATTTGCTATTAGTATTAAAATACTTATTTTCGTACAAAATATTATTTGCCACAAGTAACAAAGTGTACCTATGTCTTGGTACAAACATAGTATTGTGTGGCACAGATAGTTCACGACTTCTTTTACTTAAAAAATAATATTTTGTACAAGTCGTAAAAGATTTCTTTCACTACAGTTATATCATTTGTTACTAGTAGTAAAAGGCTTCTTTTATTACAAAAATATTATTTATTACAAGTAGCTAAACACTTTTTCTGCTACAAAAATATTTTCACTGCCTGCAGCAGTAAACTTCTATTGCTACTTGTAGTAAAAGACTTACTTTGCTACGTTAATACTAGTTGTCATAAGTAGTAAAAGACATACTTTGGTACAAAATATTATTTGCCACTAGTAACAAAGTGTTTGTCTAGGTACAAACATAGTATTGTGTGGCACAAACAGTACACGACTTCTTTTGCTTCAAAAATAATATTTTGTACAAGTCGTAAAAGATTTCTTTCACTACAATTATATTATTTGTTACTACTAGTAAAAGGCTTCTTTTATCACAAAAATGATATTTATTACAAGTAGCTAAACACTTCTTCTGCTACAAAAATATTTTTACTGCCTGCAGCAGAAGACTTCTATTGCTACTTGTAGTAAAAAAACTTACTTTTCTACGTTAAAACTATTTGCTATTAGTATTAAAATACTTATTTTTGTACAAAATATTATTTGCCACTAGAAACAAACTGTATGTTTTGGTACAAACATAGTATTGTGTGGCACAAACAGTACACGACTTCTTTTGCTTCAAAAATAATGTTTTGTACAAGTCGTAAAAGATTTCTTTCACTACAATTATATTATTTGTAACTAGTAGTAAAAGACTTCTTTTATTACAAAAATGATATTTATTACAAGTAGATAAACACTTTTTCTGCTTCAAAAATATTTTTACTGCCTGCAGCAGAAGACTTCTATTGCTACTTGTAGTAAAAAAACTTACTTTGCTACGTTAAAACTATTTGCTATTAGTATTAAAATACTTATTTTTGTACAAAATATTATTTGCCGCTAGAAACAAACTGTATGTTTTGGTACAAACATAGTATTGTGTGGCATAAACAGTACACGACTTTTTTTGCTTCAAAAATAATATTTTGTACAAGTCGTAAAAGATTTCTTTCACTACAATTATATTATTTGTTACTAGTAGTAAAAGACTTCTTTTATTACAAAAATGATATTTATTACAAGTAGCTAAACAATTTTTCTGCTACAAAAATATTTTCACTGCCTGCAGCAGTAAACGTCTATTGCTACTTGTAGTAAAATACTTACTTTGTTACGTTAAAACTATTTGCTATTAGTATTAAAATACATATTTTCGTACAAAATATTATTTGCCACAAGTAACAAAGTGTACCTATGTCTTGGTACAAACATAGTATTGTGTGGCACAGATAGTTCACGACTTCTTTTACTTAAAAAATAATGTTTTGTACAAGTCGTAAAAGATTTATTTCACTACAGTTATATCATTTGTTACTAGTAGTAAAAGGCTTCTTTTATTACAAAAATGATATTTATTACAAGTAGCTAAACACTTTTTCTGCTACAAAAATATTTTCATTGCCTGCAGCAGTAAACTTCTATTGCTACTTGTAGTAAAAGACTTACTTTGCTACGTTAATACTAGTTGTCATAAGTAGTAAAAGACATACTTTGGTACAAAATATTATTTGCCACTAGTAACAAAGTGTTTGTCTAGGTACAAACATAGTATTGTGTGGCACAAACAGTACACGACTTCTTTTGCTTCAAAAATAATATTTTGTACAAGTCGTAAAAGATTTCTTTCACTACAATTATATTATTTGTTACTAGTAGTAAAAGACTTCTTTTATTACAAAAATGATATTTATTACAAGTAGCTAAACACTTTTTCTGCTACAAAAATAGTTTTACTGCCTGCAGCAGAAGACTTCTATTGCTACTTGTAGTAAAAGACTTACTTTGTTACGTTAAAACTATTTCCTATTAGTATTAAAATACATATTTTCGTACAAAATATTATTTGCCACAAGTAACAAAGTGTACCTATGTCTTGGTACAAACATAGTATTGTGTGGCAAAAATAGTACACGACTTCTTTTGCTTCAAAAATAATATTTTGCACAAGTCGTAAAAGACTTCTTTCACTACAATTATATTATTTGTTACTAGTAGTAAAAGACTTCTTTTATTAAAAAAAATGATATATATTACAAGTAGCTAAACACTTTTTCTGCTACAAAAATAGTTTTACTATCTGCAGCAGAAGACTTCTATTGCTACTTGTAGTAAAAGACTTACTTTGCTACGTTAAAACTATTTGCTATTAGTATTAAAATACTTATTTTCGTACAAAATATTATTTGCCACAAGTAACAAAGTATGTTTTGGTACAAATATAGTATTGTGTGGCACAATCAGTACACGACTTCTTTTGCTTCAAAAATAATATTTTGCACAAGTCGTAAAAGACTTCTTTCACTACAATTATATTATTTGTTACTAGTAGTAAAAGACTTCTTTTATTACAAAAATGATATTTATTACAAGTAGCTAAACAATTTTTCTGCTACAAAAATATTTTCACTGCCTGCAGCAGTAAACTTCTATTGCTACTTGTAGTAAAAGACTTACTTTGCTACGTTAAAACTATTTGCTATTAGTATTAAAATACATATTTTCGTACAAAATATTATTTGCCACAAGTAACAAAATGTACCTATGTCTTTGTACAAACATAGTATTGTGTGGCAAAAATAGTACATGACTTCTTCTGCTTCAAAAATAATATTTTGCACAAGTCGTAAAAGACTTCTTTCACTACAATTATATTATTTGTTACTAGTAGTAAAGACTTCTTTTATTACAAAATGATATTTATTACAAGTAGCTAAACACTTTATTTGCTACAAAAATATTTTTACTGCCTGCAGCATAAGACTTCTATTGCTACTTGTAGTAAAAGACTTACTTTGCTACGTTATTACTATTTGCTATTAGTATTAAAATACTTATTTTCGTACAAAATATCATTTGCCACAAGTAACAAAGTATGTTTTGGTACAAATATAGTACTGTGTGGCACAATAAGTACACGACTTCTTTTGCTTCAAAAATAATATTTTGCACAAGTCGTAAAAGACTTCTTTCACTACAATTATATTATTTGTTACTAGTAGTAAAAGACTTCTTTTATTACAAAATGATATTTATTACAAGTAGCTAAACACTTTTCTGCTACAAAAATAGTTTCACTGTCTGCAGCAGAAGACTTCTATTGCTACTTGTAGTAAAAGACTTACTTGGCTACGTTAAAACTATTTGCTATTAGTATTAAAATACATATTTTCGTACAAAATATTATTTGCCTTAAGTAACAAAGTAAATGTCTTGGTACAAACATAGTATTGTGTGGCACAAGTAGTACACGACTTCTTTTGCTTCAACAATAATATTTTGCACAAGTCGTAAAAGATTTCTTTCACTACAATTATATTATTTGTTACTAGTAGTAAAAGGATTCTTTTATTACAAAAATATTATTTATTACAAGTAGCTAAACACTTTTCTGCTACAAAATATTTTCACTGCCTGCAGCAGTAAACTTCTATTGCTACTTGTAGTAAAGACTTACTTTGCTACGTTAATACTAGTTGTCATAAGTAGTAAAGACATACTTTGGTACAAAATATTATTTGCCACAAGTAACAAAGTGTTTGTCTAGGTACAAACATAGTATTGTGTAACAAAAGTACTACATGACTTCTTTTGCTTCAAAAATAATATTTTGTACAAGTCGTAAAGATTTCTTTCACTACAATTATATGTTTTGTTACTAGTTGTAAAAGACTTCTTTTATTACAAAAATGATATTTATTACAAGTAGCTAAAAAAATTTTCTGCTACAAAAATATTTTCACTGCCTGCAGCAGTAAACTTCTATTGCTACTTGTAGTAAAAGACTTACTTTGCTACGTTAAAACTATTTGCTATTAGTATTAAAATACTTATTTTCGTACAAAATATTATTTGCCACAAGTAACAAAGTATGTTTTGGTACAAATATAGTATTGTGTGGCACAATCAGTACACTACTTCTTTTGCTTCAAAAATAATATTTTGCACAAGTCGTAAAAGACTTCTTTCACTACAATTATATTATTTGTTACTAGTAGTAAAAGGCTTCTTTTATTACAAAAATGATATTTATTACAAGTAGCTAAACACTTTTTCTGCTTCAAAAATATTTTTACTGCCTGCAGCAGAAGACTTCTATTGCTACTTGTAGTAAAAGACTTACTTTGCTACGTTAATACTATTTGCTATTAGTATTAAAATACTTATTTTCGTACAAAATATTATTTGCCTTAAGTAACAAAGTAAATGTCTTGGTACAAACATAGTATTGTGTGGCACAAGTAGTACACGACTTCTTTTGCTTCAACAATAATATTTTGCACAAGTCGTAAAAGACTTCTTTCATTACAATTATATTATTTGTTACTAGTTGTAAAATACTTCTTTTATTACAAAAATGATATTTATTACAAGTAGCTAAACACTTTTTCTGCTACAAAAATAGTTTTACTGCCTGCAGCAGAAGACTTCTATTGCTACTTGTAGTAAAAGACTTACTTTGTTACGTTAAAACTACTTCCTATTAGTATTAAAATACATATTTTCGTACAAAATATTATTTGCCACAAGTAACAAAGTGTACCTATGTCTTGGTACAAACATAGTATTGTGTGGCAAAAATAGTACACGACTTCTTTTGCTTCAAAATAATATTTTGCACAAGTCGTAAAGACTTCTTTCACTACAATTATATTATTTGTTACTAGTAGTAAAGACTTCTTTTATTAAAAAAATGATATATATTACAAGTAGCTAAACACTTTTTCTGCTACAAAAATATTTTCACTGCCTGCAGCAGAAGACTTCTATTGCTACTTGTAGTAAAAGACTTACTTTGCTACGTTAAAACTATTTGCTATTAGTATTAAAATACTTATTTTCGTACAAAATATTATTTGCCACAAGTAACAAAGTATGTTTTGGTACAAATATAGTATTGTGTGGCACAATCAGTACACGACTTCTTTTGCTTCAAAAATAATATTTTGCACAAGTCGTAAAGACTTCTTTCACTACAATTATATTATTTGTTACTAGTAGTAAAAGACTTCTTTTATTACAAAATGATATTTATTACAAGTAGCTAAACAATTTTTCTGCTACAAAAATATTTTCACTGCCTGCAGCAGTAAACTTCTATTGCTACTTGTAGTAAAAGACTTACTTTGCTACGTTAAAACTATTTGCTATTAGTATTAAAATACATATTTTCGTACAAAATATTATTTGCCACAAGTAACAAAATGTACCTATGTCTTTGTACAAACATAGTATTGTGTGGCAAAAATAGTACATGACTTCTTCTGCTTCAAAAATAATATTTTGCACAAGTCGTAAAAGACTTCTTTCACTACAATTATATTATTTGTTACTAGTAGTAAAAGACTTCTTTTATTACAAAAATGATATTTATTACAAGTAGCTAAACACTTTATTTGCTACAAAAATATTTTTACTGCCTGCAGCATAAGACTTCTATTGCTACTTGTAGTAAAAGACTTACTTTGCTACGTTATTACTATTTGCTATTAGTATTAAAATACTTATTTTCGTACAAAATATCATTTGCCACAAGTAACAAAGTATGTTTTGGTACAAATATAGTACTGTGTGGCACAATAAGTACACGACTTCTTTTGCTTCAAAAATAATATTTTGCACAAGTCGTAAAAGACTTCTTTCACTACAATTATATTATTTGTTACTAGTAGTAAAAGACTTCTTTTATTACAAAAATGATATTTATTACAAGTAGCTAAACACTTTTTCTGCTACAAAAATAGTTTCACTGTCTGCAGCAGAAGACTTCTATTGCTACTTGTAGTAAAAGACTTACTTGGCTACGTTAAAACTATTTGCTATTAGTATTAAAATACATATTTTCGTACAAAATATTATTTGCCACAAGTAACAAATTGTACCTATGTCTTGGTACAAACATAGTATTGTGTGGCAAAAATAGTACACGACTTCTTTTGCTTCAAAAATAATATTTTGCACAAGTCGTAAAAGACTTCTTTCACTACAATTATATTATTTGTTACTAGTAGTAAAAGACTTCTTTTATTACAAAATGATATTTATTACAAGTAGCTAAACACTTTTTCTGCTACAAAAATAGTTTCACTGTCTGCAGCAGAAGACTTCTATTGCTACTTGTAGTAAAAGACTTACTTGGCTACGTTAAAACTATTTGCTATTAGTATTAAAATACATATTTTCGTACAAAATATTATTTGCCTTAAGTAACAAAGTAAATGTCTTGGTACAAACATAGTATTGTGTGGCACAAGTAGTACACGACTTCTTTTGCTTCAACAATAATATTTTGCACAAGTCGTAAAAGATTTCTTTCACTACAATTATATTATTTGTTACTAGTAGTAAAAGGATTCTTTTATTACAAAAATATTATTTATTACAAGTAGCTAAACACTTTTTCTGCTACAAAAATATTTTCACTGCCTGCAGCAGTAAACTTCTATTGCTACTTGTAGTAAAAGACTTACTTTGCTACGTTAATACTAGTTGTCATAAGTAGTAAAAGACATACTTTGGTACAAAATATTATTTGCCACAAGTAACAAAGTGTTTGTCTAGGTACAAACATAGTATTGTGTAACAAAAGTACTACATGACTTCTTTTGCTTCAAAAATAATATTTTGTACAAGTCGTAAAAGATTTCTTTCACTACAATTATATGTTTTGTTACTAGTTGTAAAAGACTTCTTTTATTACAAAAATGATATTTATTACAAGTAGCTAAAAAAATTTTCTGCTACAAAAATATTTTCACTGCCTGCAGCAGTAAACTTCTATTGCTACTTGTAGTAAAAGACTTACTTTGCTACGTTAAAACTATTTGCTATTAGTATTAAAATACTTATTTTCGTACAAAATATTATTTGCCACAAGTAACAAAGTATGTTTTGGTACAAATATAGTATTGTGTGGCACAATCAGTACACTACTTCTTTTGCTTCAAAAATAATATTTTGCACAAGTCGTAAAAGACTTCTTTCACTACAATTATATTATTTGTTACTAGTAGTAAAAGGCTTCTTTTATTACAAAATGATATTTATTACAAGTAGCTAAACACTTTTTCTGCTTCAAAATATTTTTACTGCCTGCAGCAGAAGACTTCTATTGCTACTTGTAGTAAAAGACTTACTTTGCTACGTTAATACTATTTGCTATTAGTATTAAAATACTTATTTTCGTACAAAATATTATTTGCCTTAAGTAACAAAGTAAATGTCTTGGTACAAACATAGTATTGTGTGGCACAAGTAGTACACGACTTCTTTTGCTTCAACAATAATATTTTGCACAAGTCGTAAAAGACTTCTTTCATTACAATTATATTATTTGTTACTAGTTGTAAAATACTTCTTTTATTACTAAAATGATATTTATTACAAGTAGCTAAACACGTCTTTTTCTGCTTCAAAAATATTTTTACTGCCTGCAGCAGAAGACTTCTATTGCTACTTGTAGTAAAAGACTTACTTTGCTACGTTATTACTATTTGCTATTCGTATTAAAATACATATTTTCGTACAAAATATTATTTGCCACAAGTAACAAAGTGTACCTATGTCTTGGTACAAACATAGTATTGTGTGGCACAAACAGTACACGACTTCTTTTGCTTCAAAAATAATATTTTGTACAAGTCGTAAAAGATTTCTTTCACTACAATTATATTATTTGTTACTAGTAGTAAAAGACTTCTTTTATTACAAAAAATATATTTATTACAAGTAGTTAAAGACTTCTTCTGCTACATAATATATTTTTACTGCCTGTAGCAGAAGGCTTCTATTGCTACTTGTAGTAAAATACTTACTGTGCTACGTTAATACTTCGTTAATTTGCTTTGGGTATTAAAATACTTATTTTGGTACAAAATATTATTTGCCACAAGTAACAAAGTGTTTGTCTTGATACAAACATAGTATTGTGTGGCACAAGTAGTACACGACTTCTTTTGCTTCAAAACTATTATTTTTTACAAGTCGTAAAAGACTTCTTTCACTACAAAAATATTATTTGTTATAGTTAAATACCTGTTTTATTACAAAAATTGGATATATTTCAAGTAGTAAAAGATTTCTTTTGCCTACTTTCTTTGGACTTTTGCATGCCTGCAATATGTTTGGCAATACAAAATGGGTTAGTCTTAATTTGTATAATGAGGAAATAAAATTGTCAGCTGATTAAAGTCTTCTTTTTCTTCTTCTCACTTTTGGCTCCTCTTGTGTTGTAACAGGTGCTGATATTTTGCTTTTGTGTTGCAGCAGGATGTTATGTTGGAGTTTGATCTGTATGCAGTTTGATTCATAGGTCTTGTAGTTGATCGGTGGAAGTAAAAGGCTTAGCCTACAAGTAAAATATTATAATACTACTAAAACATTATGTGCTACAAGTAATAAAAGACTTCTTTTGCTACAAAAATATTACGATGTAAAAGTGGTAAATTTTTCTTACGCTACAAAAATATAATGCGGTACAAGTGGTAAAAGACTTCTTTCATTACAAAAAAAATTACTTGTTATATGGAACAAAATACTTCTTTTGCCACAAAAATATTAATTCTCACAAGCAGCAAAAGAATAGCTACAAAATTATGATAGGCAATCTGTAGTAAAAGATTTATTTTGCTACAGAAAATTGTTTTTTACAAGTAGTATAAAATTATTTTTGTTACAGGTAGTAAAAGACTTATTTTGCGGCAAGTCATAAAAGACTAAGTTGCTGCAAAAATATTATTTGCTACAAGTAATAAAATACTATTTTGCTACAGAAAGATTATTTTCTATTCTTGCATAAACTTTTGATACGACTACGTGTACTCGTCGGAACTCGGAGAAACTAGGCGTGAAGTTCAAAGAAAGACATCTTCCGCAAGACATGCTTAATACGTCAGGTCTCACTTGTCCTACGTGGTGTATAATGATCTTGACTCTCTCCTTTTAAGAAGCCCCGAAGCCCAGATGTGGTAAGATCAAGTGGTTTGCTTATATTATAAAATAAAACATTAAAAAATGCAGTATTTTATATTTCTTACTTTATTTCAAAAAGTACATGTGTAATATTCATAAAGACAGAAATATATAAATTCGCTTTACTTAGTCTCGCCAACAAAAGAATATCTTAATATTCGGAAGATATGTAAAATATGCTTTAACAATTTGTGGTATGTCTGTGTGAGACCAATTAAAGCCAAGACTTGCTACGCTTGCTTAGGTAGCATAAACATATTACCATTCCTGGTTCTCGGAGTTTTCTTTCACAAGGAGAGAGTCGAGGTCATAATCCACCACGCTGCCCTGTGCGCCAAACCAGTGATGATTACTTGAACATCCACATTGTAAAAGTACACACTCACGAATCCCTCGTTCTTTTTACTGTCCCTCATGAATTTGATTGCTGGCCTCGTTACTTAGTTGGTAAGTTTGCCCGCGGAGCCAAAGGTCATCTCACATTTGATTCCCACCCAGCACAAATATTTGATATGATAAACACAAATACCTGTTGTATCTGTGTTGTTCTATAAGTCATAAGTGTAATAACGGTAACTGATATAATACTAATATTGTTTTATAATATTATTATTGTATAATAATATTGGCACTTTTTAATTACCATTATCTGGCTCTCATAATAATTCAAACTTTGCTTTAGTTCTAGTTTGGAGCTTATTAGTGTTGTGTGCGGAATGTCCACAGTGTAGCAAATAGGACGAATTATTTGGTTGCAGCATTCTCTAAACTTACCAAATTAAATTAGTACTGCGTTTCATTCGACATGCTTTGTAAACTTCATCATGACTAAACACACAATATGACGGTGAAGTGTAAATTTACGCTAGATGAAAAATATACACTGCAGAGCCAATCAGGCCGTCGATATCCAACGCTCTGCAAATATCCATAACCGCAGTAATTATTTTCCAAGCTGGAAGTATTTTAATTGCTCATTGTCCGTGACGTTTTGTGATCCCACCGTGTACCCTACGAGAGTCCGCGCTTTGTAACCTGTACCCTGTGTCCTGTACCCTAAGAGAAACTACGCGAGCCGTTGCGTTTGCTTTTGACACCTGAGGCGTAAACCGTAGTAGTTTTAAGGTTTGTTACACACAGGAACTCAAATGAACATTTTTTAACGCATTGTATTATCGAAACGGAAGAAAATAAATAACTACTAAATATGTATGCATAATAATAACCACGAGAAAAGCCAATTGTATTAATTAATTAATACATAAAAAATGAGGTGTTCTAACCGAAATAAATTACATTTATGAAAAGCTTTTCAAAATAGGTAGGGTGTTAACCTCAAACATATTGACAAATATACGCAAAATGTATATAAATTTACGCTCTTTAAAATATTACCGCGGCCCGCCCCAACTTCGTTAGGGTTGAACATTTAATTTAAAAGCTTATGTTTCTCAGGGATAGTATAACATTCTAATGGTGAAAGAATATGTTGATACCAGTCGAATATTTATGCTTCACCAAATACACGTGTATTAGTTTTTCCCAAAGAGTTTACATATACTACTTATCGAAGGTTTTTCCTTATTTATAAGAGAAAACAGTTGAATCTCTCTTAGTTGTAATATGGCTGCGTCCTGACAAGGTCCTGACCAATCCACAATAATTCAACATGTGCATCACGTTCGTAAGCGAGGCTCACGTGAAGCAATTTAAAGGTAAAACAATTTGTGCTGGATAATATAGTTCATGTGGAAATACCGGTTTTCGCAGAAAGTGTAAACTGTTCTGAAAAATACAAGCTATATGTACGATCTAAATGCAAGAAACTTCACAAACAAGACCTATGCCGACACCTACGTGATAGGACTTTATATATAATTTGATTTTGGAACACCATATTAGCACGCACAACAGCATCTATGCGCTAGAGCATGGTTCACCCCCCAGTATTTGATGTTCAAAGACTTAGACAAATTTTAAATATTCAAAGAATCAAAGAAGGTGATAACTAATAAAACAAAAGTTTTTTTTTTGCTTGTTACTGGGCTTGTGGTGTATTTAAGTTTTTTTTTAATAAAACCAAAGGAGTGTTGGACCACCCGAGGGTCAATAAAGTTATGATTTACGAAAAGAAGCAAAGTATTTGAGCAATTTTATTAACAAGTTCCGATTTGGACTTGACCGCCAGCGCCATCTCGCCTGTTGATGCTGAACGACGATGCTTTTTATGATAGAGCGTACCCAATATTTTATTATGTCAACACTTTTGTTTAAAAGCACTATAAACCCCCAAAAACAATATGGGTAAATACACCATGTTCATAACTTTTGTATATCCATCCTGCGTTACCCCATTTCTCTGGGATATCGCATAAATATCAAGCATTTATTTGTAACTAAAGCTGCACAGTTTTAAATTGAATTTATGGCGGCGATAATTCATCATTTTTAACAAACGACATTCCGAAGATGAAATAAATAAATATTTACGTCTGCCTCGGAAAGTGCGAGCGTATAATAGGTTATTCCCCAGATAAATTACAGCTACAAAAACACGTTAGGTAACATGTTTTCAAATATAAATGTTAAATAGGTATGAAGTAAGGTTACGGAAAGGTGATATACATGACATTTACATTGAAGGATCCGAAGAAATAGTAGAGTCCAAATATAAGGTTTTTTACTTTACTCCGGCCTGTACTATTGTAGGTACTTAATCGATCTAATAGTAGTTATTGTTTTTTTAATATTTATTTTAATACTTGAAATCACAGTTAAAGGTTTTTGTTCTTTTGATAAGGAAAAATAGACTAGTACATATTATTAATTACAGGACATTATTTATACCTTAATCATAAGGTATAAATGTCACATTACAATATTTAGACAGTCAGCGGTTAAATGGTGGAGCGAGTTTTTTTAATACATATAGGTCTGCGTTTGATCACCAATAGCCTGATATCTTCTATCTTCGGATACTTTATTTTGTTAATTCCGTTTGAACGGTTTTGGTACGAGTAAATGTTTTTCACAATGATAAACAGAACTTACTCTTTCGGTTTAAGTTGAGCTGTGTAACCTAGCCTAGAAACGTGAACTAAGACAGTATAGTGACCTCTGTCGTATACGTATGAAGGAGGTAATTTCCCCAGTGAAGCAACAAACGACTCATTAATGACAAAAAAGGTCGTTTTGTGTTCAAATCACTCAAGGAAAACGTGGGTAATGATTACAGGACAAAAGGGTTCCGCATTGGAAATGTTCTGTGTTGTTATTTTTAGATTAGATAAATTAACTCGTTATTCTTCTTAATTTGAATCTTTAAAAAGTTTAGCCATTTATTTAGCCATTGGCGACCTTATCGCTAAGAATGATCTCTTCCTGGCAACAGTAGAAATAACAGATAAATGAAGAATAGGAATTTGTTTTCAGTGGCTTCTACGTACAGAACTTGTGCGCTGTTCGTTCCTTATTCATTCAATAAATACAATTTTAAAAAAATCAAATAATAGATACGTATAGATGTAATAACAAACACAAGTTTGGAATCACAAGTTTAGTCACCGCGCTCGTCAAATCTCCGCTCGTCACACTGGCAACTTTCCCGCGTAGTGTGGCCAGGGAAACGCTTTGAGCCCTGAGCGGGGTTAACGCTCTTTCTAAAACTGCAATATTTAAAAAAACCCGTCCTTAGAGAACATGTGCCAACCTGCAAGTGCTATTGGGCAGGGTGGTGAATTATGGCTTTAATTCTCTCTTAGTAAGAGCGGACCACAAGCGCCAGCTGTGGACATAAAGTGGGCTAATGAATCATGCTGTACTGAAGTGAATTAAGCTTGAGCTAATTATTTCTCTCCCTAGTCCTTTATTTTAATAAGATAGAATGGCAAGTAACGTCAAATCGTCATAAAATATGAAGTAATACATTTGACATCTTGTACGGGACAATATACCACGTTTTGCTTGCCCAACTCAATACTAGATTAGAAAAAAACCTTACCCTAAATTTGTATGAAACCCTAAAGTAACTACAAATGACATATAGAAACATTATTGTCACTTCAGCATAACATTTGTGTCATTTAAATGTGATTTAAATTTCATCAGCATAGGCAGTTTAAAATTTTGCCTTGTGGCCTATAAATTCAGTACCATATTGTGGTTACCATGGCTTTTCGTACTACGGCTGTTTGTCGGAGTAAGTATAACGATTTCTTTTCTTTAGGATTATGTATGATTGACCTATCGGGAAGTACGAGGCAGGTAATCGGTAGCCAAAGAAATTGGTCTCCAATAGAATGAAGCTTCTAGAAAAAAACAGAGCTTTTCTATTGGTGTATATTTTTTTAAGCGCTGCTTTTATCTGTATTTATGCCGAGTATACGTAAAACCGATAAGTGTAAACCTATAAAAGTTTAAAGTCAGATATCTGGTTTCCATAGTACAAGCTTTGCCTAATTTGGGGCAAGATGGCATTTTAGGAAAACGTATCAAACAATTATTATTATTAATAATGTAAATAAACCATATTCAAATAATACAATTATCTGGAAAACTGTTTAACTATTAACTGGTTTATATCTATTAAATTACAATATGTACTGCACCAAATAGCGAAAATGTTTTAAATAATTGTTTTATACTTTCAGATGCGTTGAAGAAATGGGTATACTACGCTTCAGGATTCAACAGATACGGTACGTTATTTTAATCAGTAATTAAAAAAGGGTCATCCAAAGGTGATCTGTTAAAAATTCTTAAGTCCTAATACAATAATCGCGAAAGTTTGTGAGTGTCTATGTTTGTTACTTATTCACGCAAAACTAATGAAGGAGTTTGAATAAAATTTGATACATAAATAGACAATAGTCTGGATTTACACATAAGCTAATTTTTATCCCAAGAATGTAACAGGATCACAAACTACGCGGGCGGAACCGTCGTATGCTGGTATAAAGAAAAATGTATGTAATTACAAACATGTCTATTGATTTTTTTTTCTTGTGTGGTCTTCTCTTGACCACGGCAGTTGTAACGCTGCCGAAACGTCGAGGTATTTAAACAATGAATTAAATCGTGATTAAGTCCTGTACATTATAAATATGTCTATTGATATAAGCTGGAAATTTCTCCGATCAATTTTCGACAGACCTAAGTGGTTTTAAAAAGACTTTATAGATATCTTGATTTTACTATACCACAAATATTTATATATAATGTGTTAGCTTTTTCACCTTTCATAGAGCACGTTATACAATGGTACAGGCGAGAGCTTCTCTGCCACAATTTCCTTGTTGTAGTATGTTACAATAGACACAATAAAAACCGAACAAATGAAGCTGTTTAACTTGATAAATATGCGTAAGTGATCGATTTGGGTAGAATATAAAATCAGACGTGATACCGGACCATGGGACTGATTATTTTATAATTATTCTACATTACACCTACTAATATGGGCACTAATATAAAATAAATCTTCAAATTAGCTGCTACTTGGATCAGATTTTTAAGTGTGATGTTTTTTTCTTAAACTGTATATATAAAACACATTTTTGTAGGGGCCTATAGTAGTTGGGCAAATATTTCCTCTGCTGCTTTCCGAACTTTGAACTAACGCAGAAAGTGCAGTAGCCTACAAAACTATTTTTTTTAATTATTTACAATTACGTTAAAATTCATCAACGTACATTAAGAAGTTTTAATAAAGTAACCTTAAGTACTTTTAATCAATTTACTTAATTAAGTATTTTAATTTACTTCAAGTGACCATATAACATTAAAAACTATAGTTATGCAATGCTTGTAATAAATGTCTCGGGTTATTGACCATTTATCCTTAGACTTTCCTAAATAAACTTTCCTAAATCCGAATTTAGTCACACGGTCTTTATTCGTTAGTTTCATACTGGAACATCATCTAAACTACACATAACATATTTGAGCCGTTTAGTGTTGACACATTGGGCTCTTGAGAGCTGAAGGCTCATCTCATTTTCAAAAACCTTTCCGTATCGTATTAAGTCAAACTTTGGGTCCATGGGGAATAGCAACGCACTATTTATATAAGGACCGGCTAAGCTGTTGGTGGAAGTGACGAGTGACTCGAATGCTAGCATCTTTTATTGCTCAAAATCACCTTCACAATGTGGAAATGCTGCCAGCATATTTATAATATTTTCAAAGTGAATTCAAACCACTTAAAAACTATCACTGTACCTACTGAGTTACCGTTGCAGTTTGTTTTATAGTTTAGAGTGACAAGACGAGCCGGACATGTACCTGATGGTAAGCAACATGCCTGGCCATAATAGCACAGTGACATGTAGCTATTGGAACATAAAGAGACCAAATCATTACCTAGCACCGCACTGCGCTCGTCACCCAGAGGTAATAAAGTGTTTTATCTGATAGCCCAGTATTTTTTATGGAAACGTTGCCCTTCAAACCGGAATATAGTAATGTTTACACATTACTGCTTGGCGATAGACTAACTGTCAAAGGTGTGGTACTTCCCTAGGCGGACTCTGCAAAGAGCCCTACCACTACAAAAAAACACTTTTTTATGTGCTAAGCCAGACAATAATTTGTGTTCTAAATTTCAACCCGATCCTTTCAGCCGCTCCGTCGTGTTTGAGTTACACGTTACACTCAAACTTTCAAGTTGAAAATGTTGGTAGGATGAATTGCATTATGTCAGGTAATATCACGGCCTAATTTAGAGCTAGAAGTTACATTTTTATTACGCATTTAGAGATACCTAGATTCTACACGAACATACGAACTCAGGTAGATTGTGCCACAGATTCGTATAGTCTAAGATACCGCTTTACAACGACCTTCACCGAGCTGTTTATTGGATGAAAAGTGTTTTATATGTAATTTAATATATTGCGTAAGGCCAAAATAGTAAGTTATGTTATTTAGTTTTTTTCTAAAATTCAATCAATATAAGTGAAATATAAAAAAAAAATTGTTAATTAATCATATTCTGGACTGAAATTTTTAGGCAATTTGCAATATATTTGTTGGCATATTAAATTACATATAAAACACTTCTCATCCAATAAACAGCTCGGTGAAGGTCGTTGTATAGCTGGATCTCCTACTATAGAGCGAATGAAAAACGCGGTTCAAATCGGTTTGTTAAAAAAATTGGAAATTGAACTGTGAACCGGTCGGTGGTGGTTGTTTGTCTGTCTGTTTTATAGTAGAAGGGAGAAACGAGTTTTATTGCCGATTTGACAGACATCGCTGTATATAAGCATGTAACATATAACATAATATTGTGATATCGCGATTTTTATAATAATTATGTCTGTTTGTAGGTCTTTATCGTGACGACTGTCTTTATGAAACTGACGACGTCTTGGAAGCCCTGCGTCGCATCCCCCAACATCTGGTCGACGAGCGGAATTTCCGGCTGCTGCGCGCCATACAACTCGACATACAAAGACGCATCCTGCCCAAAGAAGAGTGGACTAAAATAGAGGAAGACGTACTTTACTTGACCCCCATGGTGGACAGAGTCATAAAGGAGAGATTGGAACGCGAAGAATGGGAGAAAATTTTCTGATTTAATTTATTCATAAATTATTCTTCTGAGCACACGATTTTTTATTGTTGTGTACTAACAGTGAAACTAGTATATAGTGGTAGGACTCTTTGCACACTCCCACCTGGACATGTACCACGCCTTTCCCAGTTATTATATCGTAGTTATATTCGAATGTGGCTGTGTTCCAGTCCTAAGAGCAACGATTCCATTTGATAGAGATACCAAAATCTATCGATATAAATCAAAAGATGTGCCCTCTCAAACTTCAGGCACACGGAATTATGTAATCATTGGGAAGAGTGAGCTCACTCTTTCCGTTTTAGTCTGTTGTAGGAAGCGGTGACCGCCGAACGTTTTTACCTAGCAGTATTCGTTGTCAATAACCAAAATAAGTAGAACCACGACATACCTCGCCGGTAGCGATTTAGGGTACAAGTAGATTAAACTGTAAACGCTACACACACCGATGAAATTCGTTAACAATATTAAGGTGCTCAGGGCACATTTGTTGATTTATATCGATGCCAAAATCATAAATATCGTATCTCTTGTTAGTGAGCGCATTGCTAAGTAGTTATTTAGACTCTTCGTGTTCAAATAGCTTTGTGACACAGTGTTGTTATGGGAAGGTGTTATGCTTACCATTACGCACATGTACTGCTTGTCCCGTCACTCTATGCTATAAAATTAAAACTTGAGATAAAGTTACCCTATATTTATATAGTTAAGCATAAGGGGTGGAGAATTATTTACTTTAGATGTATAAATACAGCGCAATAACACCTTTATTTAACATAATTTATTTTTCGACTTCTATTTAAAATTAAATTCAGTCACTCGACCAAATATTTCATAGTAAGCAATCACTAAGTCATCGAGATATAAGAAAATAAATTTTAGTTTTTTTGTTAATATTTCAAAAACACTTGTAAGTACACTTAACAGGCAACGAAACTACTTATAAATTGTATATCGTTGATGATATAGAATTTTAAACAGTGCTGTTACAAAAACTGATATTATATTTTGATATCAAAAGCAGCACTGTCGTAAACCCCATGCAATCAATGGGCACGTAGGTATTTTCGATAGTCACAAGCCGTACTAAGAGTGCAGAGAGCAACCCTATCAATCCACGCGTGAAACTCTCGACTGTACAAAATCAGATCCTGCCCTTCTACCGCCTAACTAAATCGGCTATGGCTTTGCTATTGCTGTCTCTATCATTTCAAGTGAATAGAAAAGAGAGAGCAAAGCAAAGACAGTTTTAGTTAGGCGGTAGACCCACTGGAATTCACTTTGAACACAGACGAAGTTTTTGTGCGTTCCGTAATCCGTAATTGATAGCTGCGTTGGTGATATTCCGGACATTTTTAACCGACTTCGAAAAAAGAGGAGGTTCTCAAATCGGTTGTATAGGTATTTTTTATATGATACGCGATAGTGCCGTCAATTCGAAATCGATTTTGCTGGTTATTTTTTTGTTTAGTAGATCATAGTCCAGAAGTGATGGATAAATGTAATCGCAATCGGTATGGCGGTTTTTGAAATATGAACAAACAACCAAAATACGATTTCATGTATTTAGACGAAATAGTGATAGATTCTTATGAAAATTTGTTGAGTAAGTTTTTCTTTTTAGATTGAAGCCGGTTTTTGTTAGTAAATTATACGAAACGTATCTATTTCTTAACGCGACGATGCGGCAGGTCGAAAAAGTGCTGGGGGATGACCTACTATTGAAAAGAATGGGAGATATTAGCAACACAGGAGAGAAGCAAATTTAGGGAGGGTAGGGATGTTCGTAGGAATGTTAGATATGGATGTCTGTGTCCATTGGGACAGTATAGACTCAAAATGCTAATTACTACGGAGTTAAAATACAGGAATTATGTTAGGCTGACCCGCCGTTCCAAAGTCAAGGTAAAATTTTTAACAAAACAGTCGTACACTTTTCAGTAATGTTTAATCAGTTCTGAAATTTGGCTATTTGGTTGAAAGACAACGATGTGTGAGGCATTTATGCAGTATTTTATAAAAAAAACATGAATTAAAATACATTTTCCTCATTTTATCGGTATATTACCTTCGCGCAACACGCAACTGCTTTGTTATTCCTCAACCCAGGCGCGGTCCGAAGGGGGGGTCACAGGGCACATGATCCGCAAAATCGTATACGTTAAATTAAAAATTTCAAACTATCTAATAATACATAGGCTATTTTTAACGCGGGATAAAAACTAGAACGACAACTACGCGGGTAAAATCGTTACTACCAAGTCGTTTTTACTCGATTTATTGTATTTCTACTCGACGCTGGGACCGCGCCTGCCTCAACCTTAGATACTTAATTGTATAAACAGTCCACTCAATTTTCCTACTGCTGGAACTCGGGGCTTTCTCAAATAAGCACTGTCAAAGCCATAAAACACCGCATTAGCCCAAAGCGGGTAGGCGGGACGGCGCAATACCTCGAAACATTCTTGAAACATGCCGTTTTCCTTCCGTTAAATCCAGAGGTGATGTTATATCATAAATATTTAGTTCACTATTAAAACAAGGATATCAATAACAATTAAATTACCCGCGCAACAAACTGTACTTGAGTACTCCCTCAAACCCAGCCGCTATCATATAATCGCATCACAAACAATCCCGAATGGATTGTTTGTGATGCGATTATATAAAGAAATGCGAATATGTCTTTACATATTCGCATTTCTTTATATCGCACACTCGCACACTATGCAAGTAACTCTTTAGTTACTTGCATAGTGTGCGAGGAAAAGATCCACCAATCGCAACACTTTATTTCTGTAGCTGTTGTTAATGCTATTAGTAATTTTTTCTTGCCCATTACAAGTGGCTTGCACATTATCAACCTTATATCTGTGCTTTATGTTTTCCATTATCTATGTTAAATTACGTGTACCTAGCTCATTCTATCATCTGGGCTGTTTGTTACAAAAAAGGTTTTTTAAGTCCACTTTGGTAGTTTAAGAGACCAGTGCATTCAATGATTTTTATACGAATAACAAACACGCATTTATTCACAAATACTCATTTTAGACTGTACTTGACATCAGCTAAGAATAAACAGAACGGCGAAATATTATACAATCAGTTGTCTGATCATTTCTTAGCGTACAAACTTAGCGCCATCACTAATTATTTGTGACGAGTAGTGCCACTATCGAATGCAACATCGTTAAACGAAAACCATTTATAAAAATAACGTAGTTCAATATTTTTGCCAGAGGTCTTAAGAGACGAGCGAACTCTTAAGTACAGAACCTGTGGCTCAACGCCTGAATTCCTTCGAAAATACGAGTTATAAAGTTCAGAAATGAGGGTGGTTTGAACTATTGGTGAAGTATTTACTTTCTCTATCAAAGCAGAGTTTGAGAGCGATCGATGTTTCGCGAGTTTTCATTATCTTTTGAGCCAAATACGACTCTTGGCTTTACTTAACGATTTTTAACCTAATTTTGGAAATTTAGTGGCGATGTATATATTTTTACTTTAAAAGTATAAATCATATTTGTAATAAATTGATGTAAATATGCACTTTTGATTTTTACTACTAGCTGAAGATTTTAATACTTATTTCAGAGTTTATGCTTTTTTAATAGTATTTTGACAGAAAAAGAGAACCCATTTTTTCTATTGAGAAAATGTGCATATTTTATTATTATCATGGGCTCGTTATTGAGATATATATTTTAAATTATCTCTATTTCCTGTTATTTCCTACAAACCGGAAACCAGTTAACTACTGCTTGGTGGCAGAATAAGTACCTAGCAGCGGTATACTAGTACATCCCAAAACGAACGCTGAGAACAGACTACCTCTTGAATGTTTTTGTAATTGTGTTGTTGCCTTCACTCTCTTTCATTTAATTATTGTTGTAGATAATAACTGAACCAATTTGATAAGTTTTTGGCCCTATCATATTGTAGCAATAGTTTTTATTTTCTACTAAATTGTTACTATAGTATAAGCATTAATAGCCGACTTTTATTCTCACTGTTAAGACCATTTCTCATAAAAAGAAAATCAACGTAAAGTAAGCATATTGGAATAATATACAGCGTGGTGGATAATTACACCACGCTATGTAAGTGCAAATTAGCCGATAGGTGGCCGGTGGCCATTATATCAGTAGTACAATTGATTTGTACAAATGACACAAATTCGTATCCTTAGTACCATTAAAGAAAAATAAAGATATTCCCCAAGAATTGTCAATCGATACTTATGGAACTAGTGATACAACTTTGTATCTTTAAAGAAAATACAAATCTATGGTACTACTGACATAAAAGCGATAGAATACCTACTATTTGTTAACAAATGAAGATCAACCTAGTGATGTGATTTCTTGTCACATTGACGATTGATTGATGACATTTTAGCGATTTACGTCAGACGATAATATTAACCACGGCGTATTGGCACGTATTTGACACCTGACGACCTGACGAATTGAAACTGTCACCGTTCGAAGTAAATTGCAACACCTTTTTTACGTAGTTTATCATTTTATCAATACATTTTTGGTATCGGTATGATGTTGTTTACCATCAAGCACATAATTCATAATTATATCGTATGTTAATTATATTGTATGCCCCGTCTCTGTAAAATAAAAAGATTCTATAATTATTTACAGCTAATTGTACCCTACATTTACTCGTATTTGTTTTAGTTGTCCTTTTCATGATGGAAGAAATTGGTTTAAATATCTCTCACTAAGAAAATTAGTTTCTGAAGCAAGATGAAGAATAATTTGTCGACTTCGATACCATTTTTTGATATCAAAAATTACGTAAATATTTGTACCGAAATAATTGGTGAATAAAATTATCATAATAACCACTTTTACCCTCAGTTAATTTTCGTAAAGTAATTAAACAGAAGATGAAAATAAAATCGGATGGAATTTAGTGATAGTAGGTAATTATGCAAAATATTTAGCGACCCGAAAACTAAGGAAGCTTTGCCAAAAACAATGTAACTTTTCTACGGCGATGGCCTCGTTCCGAGAAATTATGGAAACCGAGGACGTTCTAGGTTGGTTGAAGTTTTTCTAATTGTATCTGAAACTCTTTGCTGATAGGTATTAAGGTTGTTTTTCAACGAGTCGTTGCGTAATAGGAAATCTTAGCTAATACTAATCTCTTTTGAAAAATAAAAATGGTTGTTTTCTATGATTTTGTTAGAAAATTTAAAAGCACAGAGCTTCTATGTTCTTAATTTCTTAACGTATTAAAAAGACGTAGTAACCCAGTGGCGAGAGTTTCCGATTTCACAATAATCGTAGGTTCGAATCCCGTTTGCACCTCTGTTTATTATTCTAAGTGCAAAACACGCGTTTGTCATTTACGACCATTGGGGTTTGACGGTGACGCAAAACATCATAAGAAAACCGATAAGTTCCAAGAAAATCGTCTTCCGAAAACTTCTGTCATCCGTACACGTCTGTTCTTGAATACACTTCAACGTGAACACACAAGAAACGCTTCAACAAAATCGGTCCAGCCTTTCAGAATTACGAGTACAAACACATGCACGGAAGATGTATTTATGTGTGTACAAATTTGTATTTTAAACATTTACAGTACAATACAAACATTTACTGAAACCTATGAAACATTACAAGAAAATGTTAAAGCAAAGATAAATGACGATATATAGTAATTTACCACGTGTGTAACGTCAAGAGTACTAATAAGAGAAAAAAGTCGACTTTAAAAAATGTTGTTGGATATGGTGGTTTATCGTTTGTTTGGAACAAAATAATTCTTTTATTTGAAAGTCAAATGGAAGACAAAAACATGGCCTTCGATTTATTATAATTATTCCTGTAGTGAAAGGGAGAGTCCTTTTATTTTCATGAAGATCAAAGCACTTAGAATAAGAGTCCGTGGCTCCTAAAACTACGTATCTTTTTGTTTAACAATTTTTTTTATACAAAACTTTATAGTTAATGAAAGATCGTTTTTTTAAAGAATTTTGTGATCCTGATGTTAAGCGACGATGTGGTCTACGATGGTGTGGGTTTACCTAGAGGAAACCGATTCATTCTCGATTTGAAGACATAAATATTGGAACCATCGGGGAAACCCCACTCAGGCAACGTATTTCACAGCCTAGATGTTCTTATCACAAAAGTAGAGTCAAATGTCTTCGTTCGTGTCTTTGAAACGATGCAACGATGCGGTTTTTTTGAGCTGTGAGCATTCCGATAGAAACCCCCAATTAATTTGTATTAAATGACGATGGTCGGGCAAACACGAGCTCCTAAACTATATCTTTTCGTGGAAGACATTCAATTATTGCTTATAGATCGTCCTTCAATTAAGTTGTCGCTTAGATAAATTGTATTTATATCTAATTTTGCTTAAAAGGCTGGATTAATTTTATTCTGTTTGGAAAAAACGTAATAAATAAAAGCGTCCTTCCTTTAAAAAGAATGGAATAACGAAATAAGAAATAGAACCAAGTGGGGTCGGCATCGAGAACACCGAGGGTCCCCAATGTTTATTTTTCTAAGTAAAGAAAAATAAATGTAGTGAACGACAGTGTTTTCGCTGAACTGTTGTAAGTAAACCAGACTGATCATCTGAGATGTGATGACCAGTGCTGCCAGTGCTACTTTAAAATGTGTGTGTATTTATGTACGCAAGTTAATGCTTCTACTCTTTATTCCTTTAAAAGTCTACCACCTGCCGACTTGTAGCCGGGATTTAGAGCTAATTTACTATGTTTTATTATAATCTGTTGTCGTCGTGTTGGTCCATAACTATAGTCTGGAGAATTGCAGTGTAGAACCTCGCCTCGTTTTTTTCTATCGGACCGCTCATGCCTCCAGAAAGCGACATCATTTCATGGTTGATGTTTTAAAGACTCGAACGAAAAAAAAAACCTCCGCTTTTGTCATAAGAACATCTAAACATTGGAATGCGTTGTATGTGTGGTACTTCCTGGTGAATTTAATCTGTGGGTCTTCAAGGCGAGAGTGAGTAGGTTTTTTTAGATAAGTGCGCTGTATTGTTGATCCCACTGTCACCAGACAAGATGGCGGTTAAGTTCAAAACTTTAACTGATAAAAAGTCTAGTTTTTACCCTGAAAAGATACAAAGTTTTTAGGGAATAGTCCTCTTCTAAATTATATACAGACGAAGACAAACTGAACCGAAACGAAAAAAAAAATCAAAAATAATAACACGATGTTTTCGAATAGAATGACTGTATGTAATCAAAAAATAATAAACAGTTACATACAGCTGAACCCGCAAACATTGTTCTGCTATTATAAATTAACAACCGAACGAAACATCAGAGTGACGCGACACTGCACCTACTGGAATCCACGTCAATGAACGACGGTTAAATTATTTGGATATTGTTCACCCACAAATGAAATCACAATTTTAAATTAAACGTGGTAAAAAGGTTAACAATACTTTACGACCAATTTATTTGTGAGTCTCATACTTTGTTTACAACCTACCTCATACAAAATACAAAAAAAAAACTCACAAGAAACGGTTGAGCCGTTTATAATCCACAAATAAATTCATATACTAAAGATTGAACCAGTTTTTTAGTTGATGTAACGTCTCTTGATAATAATAAATATCAAATAATAAACATCTTTCAAGTGTTTTAACAGACTTCAAAAAAGTGGATGTTCTTCATTCGGTTGCATAGTTTTTATCGCGGGTTTTGAGCGCGGCGACCGAATCAAGAAATTCCGTAACGAAAATAAAACCTAACAGATAGTGGATATGCCTACCTACCGATACGTCAGAAATTCACTATTGTTAAAACACTGATTAAAGTTACAACGAACTACAAGAACTTTTATATTATGTTACTTTCTGCTACGGAAACCTTTATGGGCGAGTCCGACTCGCACTTGACGACTTTTAGTTTTGTATGGCCGACAGCTCCGATTTGAAGCTCCGGTTATGAATCGATTTCGATGATTCTTTATTGTTTGATAGATCATACTAGAAGTTTAAGTATTGTATAAATTTTATAGAAATAAAATAATAACATTCAGCACTATGCCGTCACTTGTAAGCTGTCCAAATGAGTGCAGGTGAAAATAGGGGATTGCAACCCTCGATCTTTTCCCCTTGTCGCATGATTTTTGTACAGTGTTGCGGAATAATCGATACTGTTGGGTCTTCCAAATAATAAGATAAGTGTCAAAATTTTGTGATTTATAAAAATTAGACCAAAACTGTACGACAGCGTCAATAAACAGAAGTAACAGATTAAATGGCAAATTACACACACACGCCGATTTTATAATATTATTTGATTCGTCTGTTATAACTTAAAACGTACCTACACTTCTTTTTCGATAATATTTTTGGAACAAAGAAAAGAGAGAGAAGAATTGGAAGCGAGAGAGATTTTGCTGCGAACTCAAAAAAATGTAAAACCGTTAGAAAAATATATAACGGAAAAGACGCGTACAAACTACCCGGGACCAGTATTGCAAGCTTTATTTTTCAGATGATCGTACCGTACCATAAATAATAAAATTAAGCAATTGTTTTATTTGTAAATTGTATTTCTTCTATATTACCCGAAGGAATTCGTTTCTTCCTGGCGTCCCAAAACACCACATCTTTTCTTATTACCTACTCATATTTTGCGATTCGTAAAGATTTAAAGAAAATCAATTATAATTTTGAAAAAAAAAAAAACGTTTTTGATGTGAACTGGTTAATTAATGGTTATCAAAACTTTTTTTTACTGTCTGTCCAAAATTTGTCGCTTCAATACAATTTTCCCGTTACAATTGTAATAATGTTCACAGTAACAGTAATACGCAACAAGAAATCTATTATAAATATTTTTGATTCAGTATTACAGAATAGAAGTTCTCATCACTATTAACGTCATATCCATCTCGTCATATACTGTACGAAAAAATTAAATATCGAAAAAAAAACAGATGTCTCAATTAATAAAATAAAAAGTATTTATTACCTTGAATGACAATTCGGTTTCAACTACTGAAATTAACAATTATTTAATTAATAAACGATGACTTGTCAAACATGAACCATGATGATAACCTTAGGTTTACGGCTTATCTTAATTAGTTCCCACAAAACGTATCAATAAGCGGACGAATACTTTCCTATCTATCTAGGCCTATCTTAGGCCTTGTCATAATTCAAATTTATATTTGTACTGTACAAATTTTACCCAATATATCACATGGGCGGAAAGCAAAAGCGTTCCCTAAAAAATATTGCTCGCAATATTTCACATATCAATATTCCATTACTCACGTCGTATCGAAGTAATCCTTAAAAAAAACAACATCGTCTCTAATGAAAACAAACGAATCTCGCAACTCTACATTTCGAAAACCACAAACGTGATCTAAGCCGTTTTCCTATTTTAAAATAACACATTTTAGAGAATTTAAAAATTTGGAATTGTAAATAAGTTAGAGTGCATACGTACCTTCGCTCGAAATTGTAAGGTTGATGCGCGGAACAATGCTCGAACGTCCGACAAGCTCGGTTTGCGCGGGAAGACTGACGGGACCGGCACACGTCGGAGCCAGCCTCAACATCTCAGGGTCTCATCTCGGCTCGGGACCTACCAGTGCCGTCTCTTATCGATACTTAAAACACCTTTGAACTTATAATCGATAGTCATAATTACAACAACGTCGTGCGATTTTCAACACTAAAACGCTTATTTATAAACGCTCTTTAGAAAACATTTCTGGAATTCTTGAGTTTGTACTGTTACTCTATCAGACGACTCGTTACATTGTCAACGAATGAATACGAATAACAAATGAGTATGTAATTAGAATAAATAAATTGAAACAGATAAATGAATTCCAGTAAAATTGATCGGCTATGTTACGCTCCGCGCCGGGTCTAAGCTGTATACAAGATTTGGCGCGCCCTCAAAGGCCTCGACCATCCCTAAGGTGAACGCATGCGTACAGAGGCGCCCTCAGATCGCCGGGCGGCAGACTCACCGAGTTGATTGATTCACCAACTTGTGTAGGTTACGCACGTGCCAACTAACGCACTTCCCAATTTCCAGAGCACGGCTTCCCCTCTTTAAATACAAGAATTACACAGTCTCACCCTTAGAACAACAGCTCGCGCTACACTGGCTGGTTAGATTGCAGTGTGAGCGCTTCATTTGTTTAAAAATGGAACCAACTTTCCCGCGGTGTTTTTCTTCTTTCCCACATTTTTTCATTACGCGTCAGACATTCATGCATTCAGCCAGTTTGAAACTTTTTTATTGCCATAAATAGGTCTGGTGCTCCGTGGAGGTTTTAATTAGAGCGAAATTCGAGTGTGAAACGATGTTATGCTTTTAGGTGGGTGAATTGTGTTTCTCTTGTGTTTAACCGCAATAATTGCCCGTAATAGGTGGGAATTCGTCACCTGTTAACATGGTAATTATTGCGGCTACCGAGCATTTATATTACACAATTGCGGTTTCAACTGGTTAGATTCTGCTGCTATAAGTAGTTTTGAGAAATTAGAATACAGTTCACTAACGTAGTTTGATGACTATTTATTAGACGATGACATAAAAATTACTATTTAAGTACAAACGGAAAAAAAATAAAACTGATAACATCTCTTTTGTTTTGCTTCAGGAACCTAACATTCGGCCGCTAGCGGTGTTTTCACGCTCCTATCAATAATCTGCATATCATTAAACGAAGAGTGGATAGTTAGGCAAGCGTGTTTCATTTTACACATTATCTTAATCTTAGCCCTATGTTACCTACTTCGTAAGGCGAGGTAAAGTTTAAGAACATTCCGTACAAAAAAATCTAACTCCAGTCGTGTATTTCTAATCGTTTTGTACAATCAAACATTTTGTTTAGAATTTCTCTCCTATTACGACAAAGGCCAAAATGTGTATTGTTACAAAATCTTACTACTAAACACAATTATGTAGAATCAGTTCTGTAGGTACAGTATGATGTAGGTTAATAATTAGGACCAAATTATCGCTGTATGGTTTAGATGGAACTCCCTAAAGCAGGTCACACAGAAGGAGAGTACCTACCGGAGTTTGAGTAATATGATGGGACCATATTACTAAAATTATCTTTTTCCTCACAAACCCTAGAAGCAATCAACTTATAAATAAGACGTTTTTGCGTCTTTAGTAGACGAAATAAAGACGAAAATGTAATTGGATTTGACAATCTTATCTTGTAACGTAAGTACCTAATTTCAGCGAGGTTAATTCTGTCACAAATCTTCGATTTTTTTCAAGTACTCGAATGTTATTCAGCTCGAAGTAATCAGTGCTAGTTTTACTCGTATTTATACAGATATGCTAGGATTTAAGTATGACGGGGCTTGGCCCCACTGGAGCTAGGGTGTCTTAATTGCAATTAATGCACAGAACGTGTCTATGTATATCTTCGTCCGTTTCCGCTGATGCTTTATCAAAATTTTAATTATTTTATTATTGTTTAGAATGTTTTAGATTTATTAAGACTTTCCAAAGGAATCCTCAGATAATATTGTTAAATTTCAGGTTTTCTCCATACCACCACACCCCATCTTCTAACTTTCCATTTTTTTTCCATTCTTATGGAGCCTGGAAAATATTGCTATCAGATGGAAGACCGCAAGCTATCTCAATAGTTTTAAGTGTTTAATGTGCAGCCATTACTGTGTTCTGATTTGTAGGACAATGTTTCCAGAGAAATTACAGGGCTTAGAGATATAACATTTTAGATCTCTGGGTGACAGTGAGTACAGTGCAGTGCTAGGTAATAATTTTGACTCTTCATGTTCCAATAGCTGCATGTCACTGTGCTGTTATGTGGTAGGCATGTTGCTCACCATCAGGCACATGTCCTGCTCGTATCGTAACTATTTATTAAAAAAAAGAAAGTATATTAGCCTGTGAGTATAAATATGTTTTAAAAACTAACAGCGCCCCGCGGTTTTACCCGCGTAGTTCCCGTTGCCGTTATTTCATTGGGATAAAAAGTAACCTATGTGTTCTTCCACGCCAATAATCTGTGTTCCAAATTTCAACCCGATCCGTTCATACGTTATGATACGACGTGATTGAGCATCATACTTCCAAATACCCAAAAAATCCATACATTGACATTTATAAAATTAGTAGGATATATAAATAAATAAATATAAATGTTGTTGCTCATTTTATATACGTTTTACATCAGCTATCTGACTTTCATAGTACAAACTTTGCTTAGCTTGGAACTTGGTGGTACATACGAGTATGCTATGAAAAAAAATTCTTACTTATTTATTTTTATTTTATGTTTGTTAGTTAAATACATTTCCTTCATGGTTACTGGGATAAAATTACACTATTTTACTTCACATAGACGTAATGCTAACATCGACATTGTAACTATGAGTATAATATACGAATATTTTAAATTAAATAAATAAATAAATATTGGTGGGCAATTCACACACAACACCATCTGACCCCAAACTAAGCAAAGCTTGTAATATGGCGGCCAGATAGCTGATATAATACTTATATAGTTGTATAGTTGTAAATACATACTTATTAGACACAGAAACACCCAGACACCATGCAAATATTTGAATTCATCACACAAATATTTGCACAGAGTGGGAATCGAACCCGCGACCCTTGGCTCCGTAGGCAGAGTTACTACCCACTAAGCCACGAGGTCAGGCCTTTATTTAACGCAAGTTTAATTTTAAAAACGTAACTTAATTTGCTTCCTTTCTTCGGGTTAGTCCCAAAGTCCCCTCTCGGATCCCCCTATGTAAGTAAGTACGCACTACGCGAGATAAATGTTATCCGAAATATCCGAACAGAGGTAGGTATCATCAATTTTGGCCGCAGCTTAAGTAATAGTTACCAAACACGCAACAAGAGGCTAGCACGGAGCCTCACGTACATTGTCGATCTTCTACTATTTATTACGATACTAGCCTGTCGATTGAGGTTTGTCTGACTTTTAACGGTTCGATAGCTTTACTTCGCGCCTTTACACATTATAGGTACATCCTACATTAGCAGTTTATCATCATCAACAGCCTATTAAATGTTCCAACTGTTAGGACTCCGGACCTTCTCTCGCAAGGAGAGAGTTAAGGCCATAATCCACCACGCTGGCCCAGTGCGGGTTGATGGATGACACATGACTTCGAAAGGTTCTAGGTACATGTCGGGTTCCTCACGATATTTTCCTTCGCCGTTTTAAGTTAGCATTACGCACATGGCTTCGAAAAGACAGTGGTGCGTCTGGGGTTTGAACCCGGGGTCTCCGGATCGGCAGGCGCCGTTCTCCCGACTAGACCAGCCGTAACTTTTTAGCAGTTTATACAATGTAGTAAAGTTCGGATGTTTGGACGTTTGTTCCTCAACCACGTCGGAAAATCTGAACGGATCGGGCCGAAAAGAAACCGCGGTACGTTGTAAGTGAATATAGATAAGAATTGATGGACATTTTTTCACACAGCACAATTTAACTAAAGAGTACCTGGGTGACCGAGCTTTGCTCGGTTATTTATAAACATACCGATTTTCTCCAAAAACTTGAAAAAAGAAAGGCGGCCGGCTGGATTCGAACCCGGACCTACCACATTAAAACCGCCCATCTTCCCGACTGAGCTAATATACTGTCGCGCGCCGTCGCGAAATTTACCGTCGCATTCGCATCGGAATTGTGCACCAATATTATTTATTTATTTATTTATCATAAAAGAAACAACAAAGCTCAATTTTGTCTCTATAATTTTACTTTGCGACACTTCGAAAACTTCTATAAGTATTTGACTACACCCAAAACTTTTACAGGTTTTTAGGGTTCCGTAGCCAAATGCCAAAATATGGGACAAGGGTAGATAGATTCCTCATGGCTGTCTGTCTGTCTGGCTGTCCGTCCGTAAGTCACAGCCACTTTTATACGTGTGGATGATCTATGGATAGGTTTTCAAAAATGTTTTTTTTTCTAAACTGAATAGTTTACTCCAGAGACTCTTCCAAAGTGGTAAAATGTGACCCCCCCCCCCCCTTTAACTTCTAAAATAAGAGAATGTCTAAACTATAAAAAATGTATGATGTAATGTAATGATAGTAATGACCATGTAAACTTTCAACGAAAATTGGTTTGAATGAGATTTAGTAAGTAGTTTTATTTTAACGTCATAAATTCGCCATGGTTAAAACACTGATTAAAGTAACAGTAACAAAGAACTTTTATATTATGTCACTTGCTGCTACGGAAACCTTCATGAGCGAATCCGACTCGCACTTCACCATTTTTATTATCTCTTGTAAGCTTTGAATATATTATATTTAAAGCTATATATAAGTTTCAACTTTTGAACAAAAGAAACCGCGTCTAAGTCTTTTTATTCGTTTAGGAGCGCCACATACAAACTTACACAGACTAAACATACAGATCTTAGATAAAGAATAAGTAAATAGATCAGGTTTTTCCACACGGTTCCTTTGTACCAATCGTAAGCTACACACACACACACACGTACACACACCTCATCAGGTGTGTGTTAGCTATGGCGACATAGTGATGTGCCGCGTCAAAAGCATGACACTTCCAATTGTTTTTTTCTAACTCTGTACGTAGTATATGTAAACTCTTTGATACAGAATATTTTAAACAACTTTCTTTTATACTTCGAGATCTTTGAGATACACATAAAGAAGTCAATCTAATACATCAAACTGACATTTAAAAATCGCCCGACACGCACACACCAAACACCCCTCTATTTCACATCAAACATTACTGTGTTCCGGTTTGAAGGGCAATGTTTCCAGTGAAATTACAGGGCTTAGAGATATAAGATCTTAGATCTCTGGGTGACGAGCGCAGTGCAGTGCTAGGTAATGATTTGGACTCTTCATGTTCCAATAGCTGCGTGTCACTGTGCTTTTATGTGTCAGGCATGTTGCTTACCATCAGGCACATGTACGGATCGTCTCGTCACCATTTATTAAAAAAAAAAAGGCACATAAAGCACCGTTTGATAATAAACAAACACACACAGATTCTTTTACTCACTCAAACACACCCTCACACATAAACTTACACAAATACAACACTACTGTGATTCCGTCACTGAAAATCCTTTCACCGGAAATTATATAATAACCTGTACCGTTTAAAGTTCAATTTTGATTCTCGGTGCCCGGTGTAATTATACGATACCCTAGAGCTAAAAGGCGCCACGTCGCTCGCATGTTTGATGTGAGTACGAGACTAAAACGCTCTACCTTTTAGCGTCCTAAGTAAAACACACGTGGCTGTACAGAAAGGTGATCAAACATATATGTGCCAAATCTACATGGACATTTTAAGTCGCCTCAGATGCAAATTGTCAAAAGACTATCGCCATCGTGGCAGTTTAATAGCAAAAAGAAACATGACAAGAATAAAATCCACATTTTTGATGGACTCTCAACGCAATTTATTGCTCAGAATCATCTCAATTACGAAACCAAACAAATTTTCGAGTGTTTAGTTTCATTTCTTTGGTTATTATTCTTCACCCTTTCAATATAGTGCATTGCGTTGCCGCTTCAATGCACTATTCTATTAATTCAACCCTTTTCATTTGGTACCCTAGTTGATAGTGTAGTAAGAAAAAAAATTCGCCATTTTGTGACGGCGGTCATCTTGGACAGATTCCCATCAGAACATTCCCAACCAACTCACCCTAGGGCCTGATTTACCCTTTAGTTAATTAGGCTGCTGCCTAGGGCGCGACGATTGTGAGGGTTGCGCGAAAATTGTGAATTCGCATACACTATTAATCTGGTATCATTGCAACGATTGGACACCCAAATAGTCAATATATACATGTATAATGAACAAATAACTAGAGATGTGGCGATTATGACTTTGGCCGTTTAGCCGATTAGTCGGTTGTAAGAAGGCCGACAAATCCGCCAAGCAGATCATGGTTTCGTGCATTTCCGTGACGCTCCGTTTTCAGCTGGCTGGCGCGCAAGCTGCAACCGCGCCGCCTGCGAATATGTGGGTGCATTTGTTTATCTTTTTTTAACTTTTAAAGGTTACCTTCTGATGTTAAGCAACGATGCGGTCTACGAAGGAGCGTACTTACCTAGAAGACACCGTTTCATTCTCGGTTGGAGGACACTAAGATTGTTCCCGTTTGCAATAACCTACTCAGGCAGCACATTCCAAAGCCTAGACGTTCTTATCACAAATATAGGGTTAAATCTCTTCGTTCGAGTTGGAACGTCATCCATGAAACGATGTCGCTTTTTGACACTACGAGTAGTTCGATAGAAAAAAGGACAAGGTCAAGGAAATTAGATCGTGGAGATCAGTTGGACACTCTCCGATGTGTGTTTGATAAAAAAACCGAGATATCTTTCAACACTGATTTCGACTTAGGAATCACACATTTCTAAAGAATTACGAATTGAAAGACACAGATTTCTATTTAGAAATCTGTGTCTTTCAATTTATAAATAGAAATTTCGCGTCAATATTCAAGACTTTGAAGTTTTTTCCAAACAAAGATGTCTTTGCCTATGATCCTTTTGGCGCGTCTATCGATCGATTCCAGAGCTTCCAGCTAGTACATAATAGACCAGAACCAAATGTGGGCATAGTACTCTATTCAAGAGCGAACCAGTTTTGGCAGCTAATTTACCCTGTGACTCAATTTATGAGCCAAATATTAGTTTCAGTTCCGCTGCATACGGAAAGCAGATGTGAGTAGTTGTCTGATTTCATCGCCGTTATCAAATTGGCCGAAAACGTTACAAATAATAGCATAGCAGAAAGATTAAAAGTTTAAAAGCGACCTTTGTTATCTTTCCGAGGAAGTAGTATAAACTGACTAAAAACGGTGAAGTTGCTTTACCACATATTTCAAAATATTTTTATTATAGTATAAAAAAAAAAGTTTTTCTTGTTTAAAGTAATATTCCTTACATATTGAGAAATACTTACGAGGTAACAAGCTGGAAAGTCGGCGCATTTTACCGAATAGTCGCCGTTTACGATAGAGGCCGAATAATCAGCTTTACCGACTAGTCACCGACTAATCGGAACATCCCTAGAAATAACTTAATGGCGAAATGTATTACTACGTGTAATATTAACAACTAACTAGACTAGTTTAACTACTTACTAACTAGTTTTTAACTTTTCGTTGCCTTCCATTTCTCGGTCCTTTGAGTATTGAATACTTTTAGACTGACCGAAACACACCAAACGGGGGCGCGTTCTTCTAATTAGCCTAGGGCGGAAAAGTTAATCAGTCGCAGTTAAATCGCCCTTCAAATAAAACAATTAAAATTCATCCGTTTGGGAACTAGGATTCGTCGTTTTTGCGTTGGGACTTAAAAATAGTTCCCTGTTGGTACAGACAAAAACACAAACAAATATCTACAACCTCCAGAACCTCTACAAAAATCTACAACCAGTAGAAGTATCTACTTCTCACCTTAAACACTGATCTTGAACCAGATCGAGGTAGGTTATTCGGGGATTAGTTTTAAGGTTGATATAGACTTATTTTATATTTTGTCATAGGTAATTGATGACATCGCCTTATTACGACTTGTGGCGATATTATTTTTAATTTACTATGTTGTTTTGTCCATTGGTCCGGCTAACTTCTGAAACGGCTAGGCCGGTATTAACAATACTTTCTCATTTCTCTCTTAAATTATGCTACTTTTATTGACGTGACAACGTCTTATAAATTGGTTTGCCGGGTGACACTTCAAGAAACTGCGTTACGCTCCGCTCACGTTATGCGCTCACAACGAGAGCGAGTGAGAGGCACGCGTCCCTTCCACTCGGGCATGGTTAGCCCGCCTAAGAGCGAGAGAGACAGACATAAAAAGTGAAAGGCACGCGTCCCTTCCGTAAAATTATTTTACCACTCAAAGTCGTTGTCACGTAAAACTTTCGCCCGTATACCGACATTACAGGCAACCAATTTTTTTTTTTTTAGAAAAAAACGTAACACTATCGTTAAGATAAACCGTGAGTTACACCGCGGGACACAGCAAGTTCCTGAATAAAAATGTATGAACATACAAACACGTTCGACTTTCACAGTATTCTTCTTACACCGCGGTTTCGGAGCGAATTCACTTGATATTGATTAATGAGAACCTTCGAGACAAATTGCTGGTAGTACGGCACCTTCGCTATCGAAATAACTTATCGGAATTACGCGGTAAATTCGCGAAATTTGGTGAAATTCGAGGAAAAATGCGATTTATTAGAGGGTAGGACTTGCATCGTCATGCAAGGGCACAGAATTAATGGACCAGCCGGATGACGTCATTGTTTTTCCTTTTTATTGGATTCCGCATTTATACGTAGCTTGATAAAGTGTGACAAGTAAACTGGTCAAGTGTGTATTGGGTTGTTTTACTGAGCATTCCGTGCCACCACAATTCGTAAATATAAATTCACTTCTATGTTTTGGATATTCATTCCGTACGCTTGACTTGTATTTAAAATACAGTTTTTACCTATTTGAAGGTTTCTGGCTTCTATTATAAAATATCAAAATTGTAAATCTACAAATTTTAAGTAATTAATTAAATATTTCACCGATAAATTCCTTTGTTCCGGGGGATACCCTTGTTTTACAATATTTAATCAAAATAATTGATCTGTTGAATGAACGAAATGGAACAACACCTTTTTATGAAAAAACTTCTGCCTTCCTACAGCTCGACAAACACCGGAGGCTTAATAAAATTATCTTTTATGCACAAATCCTTAAAAGCAACCAATACTAGGTATGCAATAATTGTGATCCAGTCCTAAGTAGCAAGGATTACCAAATTTGGATGATAAGAGATATAACATCTTCAATCTCTGGGTGATGAGCGCAGTGCAGTGCTAGGTAATGACTTGGACTCTTCATGTTCCAATAGCTGCGTGTCACTGTGCTGTTTTGTGGTAGACTTGTTGCTTACCATCAGACACATATCATGCTCTTCACAACATTCATCTATGTTTTCTATGCTTTTCCTGCTTTTAGCCTAAGGTTTTAACAATAACAATATGACGTGAAAATATGGAAGGTTGAGGTAAGGAGTGTTATCTGTGTACATGAAAATGTGTCCGTTACATTAAATTAGGGTTGGGTACATTTCCATCAGGGTAACTTTTAAAAGAAAATCATAAACGTACGTACTTACTATTCACAATTCACTAAATAAAGTCACTCTAGCTATATATTTTCTCATAGTTGTAATTATTTAAGATTTTATTTACTTATTATTTTGTTTACGCAAGTAGTTCAATTTGTCTAAAAGTAACTATTTTAGTCGACAATTTTTTTTTTAACTCGATATACTTCCATTCATTTGCAATTATTGCTACATACTACATTCATACAATTTGTCTTTGTCTACACCAGCGCCATTGTGGAAAGTTTTTGAACTGTTATTTATAGCATACCGCTAGATAATTTTAAAATTTTCCACCATTTGAGATAATACTCCTTACTTCTATCCTCCATACGTGACAACAAAATTGCTCGCAAAGCAAATTAAATTAAAAATACACCAAGAAGGTTCCGAGTATTTAAGAAATTAAGAAAGTTGTATGATCACCTCAGAACTAAGGAGGTAGAAGTAAATAGCTTTAATGGATCGGAAAAAAGGCCCAGTCGAGCTAATTTAGACTCAATCGACAGGAATTAAGATTTAAATTAACAGGACGCGATGCTTCCACCGGTGGGCCGGTGCCGTAAAGAGAGTTAATGATCTTATGAATTCACGAAAATATAATATACACGATGTTCTAAATTCAAATTTACTTTACTCTAAAGATATCGAAGAGATTGCTTTCAGCGATAAGGCCACCAAGTGTCGCACTAGTGTCGTAGTGTTGTTATTTTGTTTATTATTATTATATTATTATTTTTTGGTGTTTGAAAAAGTATATTTTTCATTCCAATTATCTTTCTATATATCAATTTATCCATCAAAAATACTATGGAGTTTCTTTTTTGCTTCAACGTCTAATTTTTCAATCAGTCCGCTTCAAAACACTAATTTTGCAATGGATAGCCCTTTTCATGAGGAATGCTATTAAATACACGACAAGACCTCTAAGATTTCAGTAAAAAAGAATAAAGCAAGAACGTGGAAGCCAACGTAATGCGAGATAACACGGTGTGCCCGATGGGAACCGAGTGTTGCCGAAGAGTGTCGGATCGTCACCCAACGTAATTCAGTTTTACAGAAACTCAAGAATTTGTTTTAGACAAGAGTAACACTTTCAGTTATGATGGGAAATAATAATATGTGGACTGTCAGAACATGGAGTGGCTAACAGGAAGTAAAAAAACGAAAAGTAAATTACATATTAAATAATGGGCATGACGCCTCATTTTTCCATCTATTCCATATGCCATCAAAGGGCTTCTCAATAATTGAAAAATAAATAAGTGAAAGAATTACTTTGTTAACTTAAAAACTTCCCGTGATATCACGATTTTAAAATCACAATTTCCGACTCTCCCAAAAACGCTTTATACAAAAACACTACTGAAGTGTGACGTCACTGTGTCGTATTTCCTATGCATCGCGCATAAAGTTTATACAAATACAAAAATCTTTATTGCTGTTTGCAGGTAAGATAAGGTTATACAAAACATTTTAAAATTGTACCCATACAAACTGGCCTCTTCATGAGGCATGTAATATTTCCGGCAATACAGTTGCTATTGGTCTTAATTGATAGTGATAATAACAGTCCGCTGATAAAGTCTTCTTCTTCACTCATAGTAGAAGTGCACGGATAATTCATTCTAAACTGAGATGCCCTAAAACTTAATTTAGATTATATATAGAAATTTCCACCTCTTTTATTTGTACTTCCCGTTTTCGCATAAAAATAATTTTCGTATCTTTTTTCCCATACTACATACCTACTTTAATTTTAGTATTTAAGTTTTAATGTCTTTTGTATCAAATTAAGTACAATAAAGAGTTTATTTATCTAAATAGAGTGACGATATACGATGAACAAGTCATGGCGGTTGGAAACGTAAGGCTGACCAAGAATCGAGCTGAGAGACGTATTTTATAGATGTCTATGTCTTGTACTGGACGAATAAAGGCTTTTGAACTTATGAACTAATTATGTTAATACAAAACAGTACTGTGCCTAAATTACTTACTGTTTGGCAGTAGAATAACGAACACAGGTGTGGTATTTTATCACTTAACACGACTGTGCAAAGGATTTATCTTACCTAGTACAACTATGCGTATGTAAGTCTTAAGATAAATTTTAAAACGAAACAGTACTGCATATCTAACTTTTTTGGCTCGTCGCGTTGCCCCGTTCCGTTCATAAGCAAGTTTTTTTTCTTCTTTGCTACGAGCTTTCGCTTTGCAATCCAATTCCACCCTACTTTCCTCTGAGTTTACGTACTTCCTGAAAAAGCTGACTTTTTCGCTTAATTCTGCAGGTACTGTTTGTGAGGGTTCAGCTGTTTTCTATTTTTCTTCGGTAATTGGCCGTTTTTTGTCTACCCCACCGATATCTACATACGTACATACAGTAGTTTCGGTGACGGTAATACCACAACTGGGGCAGTACCACACCTTTGCTAGTTATTCTACCACCAAGCAGTAATGTGAAAACATCACTGGGTTTGTTTAAAGGGCAATGTTTACAGTGAATTTACAGGGCATAGGGATAATATATCTTAAATCTCGAGGTGACGAGCGCAGTGCAGTGCTAGGTAATGTTTTCGACTCTTCGTGTCCCAATAGTTACGTATCACTGTGATGTTCCAGGCATATTGTTTACCATCAGGCACGTGTCCTGCTCGTCTCGTCACTCGATAGTAAAAAAAAATGTATTAACCCATCATAAGGGTCTACGTGCCCAAAGAAGTTTTCATTTCAACATTCCAAAAAGTTGCATGCAAACATGAACCCTACAATCATAGCATTCTTTTTTTCGTGTTAAAAGTATGTCCCCAGGCATCCGCTGGTCGCAGCAAGCGTTTGATTGATTGCATCCGTAAATTGGAATCCTGCGTCTCATTCCACTGTGACACCCGACCGGTAAAATTGGTAAAATTGATTTTGACCCCCATCCACGAATTCCATTTAAAATACTAGTACAACGATTTGCTTACAAACAATTTAATGTCCAGACGGAAATTGAACACGCCTCTTCAAAAAAAACGCTTTTCTCTTGCTGTGTTCATCGGTGTTGGTATTTGACAAGCCATTTTTTTTTGTTTTTAACTTTCTCGATTTGAATACATATTATTTAAATATTACAGGACTTAATCACGAACTAAAATTAGTATTTAATAACCTCGACATTTCGCCAGCATTACAACCGCAATCCGGTTATATTTCTGAACCAAATCATATCATAAACTCTTCAGACATTTATGTCGATAGAACTAAAAGAGAAAAAAATACTGTTTCGATTTTGTATAGTTTTGAATATTGAAGTAAATCAAAATCTGAATTAGATCATTCAAAGAAAAAAATGTTTTTGTATGGGTGTTTCTATGTATAATAAGTATGTATTTAAAACTATATAAGTATTATATCAGCTATCTGGCTGCCATCACACAAGCTTTGCTTAGTTTGGGGTCAGATGGTGTTGTGTGTGAATTGTCCACCAATATTTATTTATTATTATTATTTATTTTAAAGTGAATAAAACTACCGATGAAATATACAAAATCTTAACTTACCCATCCGTGAAATTCAAAACAAAATCTAATGGGCGAGAAACTAACAGGATAGCTACGTCTGTGATGCGAAGAAACAGAAAGGACACATTTGTCAGAGCAAAATAAAAATACTTTATTTACCAAATTACGCATACGTACAAAGACTGGCCGATGAGCCCCAAACTAAGCTTAAGCTTGTACGAGGGTCAAACTGAAGGTTCTTAGAAAATCAAAAACTGATTACATTAGCCAGTTATTAGTTTTATTATATCTTTTCAAAATATTGTCCATTCACGTCAATACACCGCTGCATGCGATGAAACCACTGGGAAAAGCACTTTGCCCACTCGTCCTTAGGGGTCTCTTCAATGGCATCGCGATACGCAGCCACCGCTTCTTCAGCATTCATAAACCGCTTTCCTTTAAGTTTTTCTTTAATTTTTGAAAATAAATAACAATCACAAGGCGCGAGGTCGGGGCTATACGGCGGGTGACCCAGTAATTCAACGTTTGATGTCGCCAAATAGTCGATCGTTCGCTTGGCGGTGTGCGATGAGGCGTTGTCGTGGTGAAGGAGGATCCTACTGCGAGGTCGTTTCTCTCGAACTTTTTCCAAGACAAGTGGCAAACAATTGGTAGTGTACCATTCTGCAGAAACTGTTTTTGATCCTCTAACACAATTGTTGCGAAATGACCTATCCTTCCAAAGAACGAGGCCACCATTTTTTCCCCGCACTTCGATCTCTCTTCACTTTAGTTGGCAACTCCTTGAAAGGAAACACCCACTGAGCAGATTGTCTTTTGGTTTCAGGATCATAACAGTAAATCCAGATTTCGTCACCTGTTAGTATGTCGAACACAGCATTTGAGTCACCTCCGTTAAATCTTTCAATCATTTTACGGCACCAATCCACACGATGGAGTTTTTGAGCCTCAGTCAAATTATGAGGTATCCACCGGGCGCAAAGCTTCCTGACCGCTAAATGTTCGTGTAAGATTTTGTGCACTTGACTCATACCGATGCCTAAGCTTGTCCGAATCTGTTGATAGGTCACTCTTTTGTCAGTCTCTATCATACGCCGCACAACACAGATGTTATCTTCAGTCGTCGCCGTAGAAGGCCGTCCCTCACGTAAATCATCAGTGAGATTAGTGCGACCACGTTTAAACTCATTAAACCAGTTGTAAACAGTCGCACGAGATGGGGCTTCATCTTGAAAGGCCAATCGTAGTCTATCATAACTTTCTTGTTGACTTAAATGACATCGAAAGTCATAAAAAATCATTGCACGAAAATTTTCTCGTGTTAAATTCATGTTGACGTGACACAGCCAATTTTCAATTTGCCGCCAAATCGTAAAACAAATGACAAATAAATGAAGTATATACTCAGTAATATTGGCAAAGAGTTCTATTTTCAAATTATAGAATTATTTTTTTACTATATTGTTTATAAGTGGCCAGTTCTAAGAACTTTCAGTTTGACCCTCGTATCTTGGGACTCGCGAGTTAGGTCTAAACTAAACATAGTATAATAAATAGTATAATAAAATAGAATATGGCTTAACAAAAACCTACAAAGAAAAGATACAAACAAGGTAAATCAGTAAAAAAGTGAGTTCATTTATCTTACGAAATAGAACTAACGAGAAAATAATGCAGAACTGACCGGCAATGCAATCTAATCTAATTTAACATCTAATTTAACAATTTCGACTTTATAACTGTCGTAACATGACCTAATTCGTTCCAAGTGATGGTTTTCATCCAAAGTGACGTAATATGAAGCATCGTTAAACGGAAGGCAGGTGGAAACGTCAGGCAGGTAATAATGCCAGGCTTAGAGAGAAAACGAGTGGCCCCATAACTGACAATGATGGAATAGATATAACGAGGGGGGAAAGAGAACTCTGAGCAATTACGGTTTGCCATTGTCTTACATGGCAGAAACCTGCAAAGCGACGCGATCTTCTGCTAGGACTTGATACTTTGGGTTCGTGTCACAGATATGCTAATATAGCAGCGTTGTGGCGTAGTGTCGGAGCGGCGGTGGAACAGCTGTACGAAACATTCGTGATAGACGCTTTTTGAACAAGTTACGTGTTGTATGTATTGACGTCACCCACATGTGTGAAACAATACAATACAATACAACAACACTTTATTAAAAGCCACAAAACAGAAAACATAATATAAAAAACATACTATTCACTTAGCATTTAATTGGCGGCCTTATCGCTTAGAGCGATCTCTACCAGGCAACCGTGCACGGATAGGAAACATCATACCAAAACTAGGCCTTAATTTATTGAAAAATTAAAAATAACAATTAAAAGAGAAAACAAATAGCAATAGATAAAAGGTATCGTGCCAAATTAGTGCTCTTAAATACGAAAATTTTATTTTTTCACTACTATCGGCAGTCCCTATCCTATTTTTATGCTGTTTGTTTGTTTGTTTTTTTTGGCTGGACATAAGCCATCGCCACCCCCATAATAGGTCCGGCACTCAGCCTCAGCCCAGTCCACGGTCCTACACAGCGGACGAGGGCGGACCGAAACAGTTTATGGATCGCGTAGAGCCCCAACGAGAATCTGGTCTGTGACAAATATAACCGACACATTGCCACCTCAGTTTGCTAATACGATAAGCTATGCCTGTAACTTCAGATCTGTGATAGATCACCTCATTGAGAATGCAACTCTCAGAGAAACCTCGAGCATAGTTATTTCCATTATTCGCTTGAGCGACATTGCTTTTACTGCCAATATCCACGTTTCAGTGCCGTCATTACGGGTAGGACTCGCATCTTCAATCTTTACTTAGACACATTAAATATTTTGAATTAAATGATGTTTAAAATGTAGAGCAGAATCGATATATTTGTAATTATGTAAATATATAATTGGACATTGACCGAGAAAGATAAAGATAATCAAGATGATCAAACCAGTCAGAAGAGCACCCAGCATGCTGGTGGCATTGCCACACTGAACAGCAATGCGGCAGTATATATTGAGGCACCTGGCGGCGGTTGGATACGTAAGACCGTGGATCGAGCAGATTGTATACAAATTGATATGTATACAAGTGGCGTATTGTGGGAGAGGTATATGTATATCCAGTAGTGGACGAATACAGGCTGACGATGATGATGATATATTGACCAAAATAAACGCCAGCATTTTGACTACGGTCGTGTCGACTAATGGCTTGAAAAGGCAAGGATATACTATGGATATTTTTGTAAATAGCACCGTGTGAAAGCTACTTTGTGTGGAACTGTGGCTCATTCTATGGCAAGGGCAGCATGAATAAAATAAACGCAAAGATGTGTTTTTACTTCCTACGTCCTTAGGGAGGGCTGTCTTGACTCCTTTTTGCGAAAAAGCTTGTATTCATTATTTATTATCAATATATATTTCATTCGCTTTCTATTTTTGCGTCGAATCTAAGAATTTATTTAAATAAAAGGCGAATAAAAGGTGGTTGACTGACAGATCAACGTGCAACCCAAACCGTTAGAGGCTAGAAAAATAAAATTTTGCATATCTATTCTTCTTATGGTGTATACTAAGGATGAATTTTTCAAAATTCTACCCTTGACGGGGTGAAATTAGGGACGGAAGCTGTTTTTTTATTCCTTGAACATATTTCCATAAAATTTTGTATTTTTTTTTTAACTATAATAGGTTCGCACTTGACCACCATCTCGCCTGATGTTAAGCGATGATGCGATCGACGATAGAGCGTGCTTACCTAGAAGAAACCGATTCACTCTCGATTTGAAGACACCAAGATTGTAACCATCGGGGAAAACCCACTCAGGCAACGCATTCCACAACCTAGACGTTCTTATCACAAACGTGGAGTCAAATCGCTTCGTTCGTGTTTTTGGAACATCAACCATGAAACGATGTCGCCTTTTTGTGGAACGAGAAGTCCGAAAAAAAATGTATGAAATTTTTAAATCAAATTTTTGTATGAAAAAATTGCATTATTTAAATCGCTTCAGTACTTAAGGTGAAAACGTAACATACATGAATATAGAGTTAAGTTCGCATTTAGAACATTAAGGACGTAAAACTTGAATAAATGTTGAAACACGGCAGTAAGTTCTACTGTTAGTTGATCATTTACCAATCGAAAAAATCAGGTCACTAGTATTTCTATGCCCATAACTAATACACTTTACGTTTCCACAACGCGTTGGTTTTGAAAAAAATCTTTTTGCAACTTATAGATGAAAACTTTCAATATTTCTATAAAACCTAGCAAAAAGGAAAATAAAGCAAAATACTTTTGATTCTCCGTGATAACTTTTCCTGTGTGATTTTCCGGTTAAAAACTAATTTGTATGTAGCCCCGCATGTATTCATAAAAAATATTACCTCAGTATAGCCATTGTGTAGAGGGGGCGTCATGATTTATATCAGCCTTCCCTTTTCCCTGCCACTGGATTATGAGTTATTGTGCGACCATAAAAATAGTCTTATTGTTGAAGAATAATACGTTGCTTTAGTTTACTGTGTAACAATGTAGTCTCAACTCCACATTTTTGGTGTGAAAACTTTTTCAACTGCGTTGACCACTTTTTGGTAGGGAAAAATGTTGTGGGTTCGCGTCACAGACATACTAATGTAGGGCAACGGCTGCTGCGGACGGACGGCAGCGTAGTTACGAAGCTATATTGCGAGGGAGTGGCGTATCGGCGTAGCTGCATAGCAACGTTGTGCCAGAGTGGCGTAGCAGCAGAGCAAAGTAGCAGCGGAGCAATGGCGGAGCAATGGAACAACCTATGCACTTGTTCTCGAGTGGCCTTTACTTTTACTAGCTACCGAATGAGAACTATGCCATATTTTATACCTGACTTACTACTTACACTTAGCACATCTGAAATAGTCACAGAGAGATAAAAATTTAAAGATAGTCAAGATGATCAAGACCACTACCAGTAAGAAGTGTGTCCAAAAGCAGCTTGGTAGTGCCGTGGGGAACAAGGGGTAATGCTAATGTAACAGTTTTTCATTGTCTAAAAACGCGTATAAAATGACGTTTTAAAAGAATAAAACCTATCAATTTGTCGCCCCCGAAACCCCCAATTTTATGAAAATCGTTCTAGTCGTTTTCGTGATTCAGATTCTATATAATAATAGCTGTACCCTGCCACGTTTCGCTGTGGCACATTGTGATGCAACAATTAGATAAAAACCATCCTTGATGCGGATTATACATCATTCTAAAATTTCAGTTCGATCGGTGCCGAACTTTTTGAAGCGTACACAAACCAACATAACATTTTTTATATATAGAAATGGAAGATTCTATGTATGTATATATATCTCTTTTAAAGGTATAAGATAAGTTGCATTCATACAATCTGCTGTAGATTAAGGACACTCCATTTAATAGTCTAACACTAGAACAGGCCCATACAGCCAGTCTAAAAAAGTGATATTAAAGAATTATAACAAACAGTCAGCATCTGAAGATCCTAAAACCGCGAAAACCTCAAGAACCGTATATGCCAACAGGCAAGGTCTATTTTCGTCTGACAGAACTGATTTTGGGAAATGGCTTACAGTAAAACGCCTTCAAAGACTTCACACGAATATAGACGTTACCACACTTTTCTTTTATAGACGTTACCACACTTTTCTTTAGGCGTTTTTTAAATCTTTTAAGTAATTAGGTACGTATATTTTAAGTAATATTGTTTCGTTATTTTCACAGCTTCAATAATCAGTCTTTTGATAAGAAAAAGCCCCGATCAAGAGCCACGGGAACATACAGTGCTTCTTTTTCTTACGTTACAATTTTAACAGCGCGCCAAATAAGGGTCTGTCTTTGGGATCTAGACTGTTTGTCCCACCAATAATTTTGCAGAGAATTTTGAGCTTTACTGCTTGACAATTTTGATCCTGATTGCTTTTTTTATGAATAACAACGGCTACATGTTTAGAGTTTAGGAGATGATTGACCCCTTAAGTTAGTCTGTCTTTTCGGAAAAGGCTTTAAAATAGTTGTCTGACGAACATATATACAAATGAAGTATGAGAATTTTAGTGAAGTTGAGTCATTATTTTGGGAGTTTTAAAGCGTATGTTAAGCAAAACGGCCGACGGAAAGTGTCTTTACTGTCTGATAATTTTCTTCTTTATAACTTTATACATATATCTACTTCTATAACAGAATAAAATTTGTCGGGTCAGCCAGTCTTTGATCTAAATGTTATTCTATAAAACAACGTAAGTGTGCGAATCTCATATACGTAATTCCCTTGTTCACCACAATTTTATCGTAAAATCCGGGTTATTTGACATAGAGTAACTGCGCCGAAATGTTGTTTACGCTCCTTCCCCATAAAAAAAGAAAAATCGGGAACTTGTTCCACAAAATATCCACACTATTTTCCGCATTTAATGTTTCATTGTTGCTATCACCTTTTCATCGTACTATTTTCTATGACTTATTGAAAACGAGTATAGTTGCACAATTATTTCTTAAGTATTTGTTATAAATTCAACATTTATTTTTGCTCTGAACGTAACAATGTGTAAATGGTTCAGAATTTCATATATTTGTTTTGTTAATTGGTACACAATTTCTTTTTAGTTTTTTTTACTAAAATAGGCTTACACTGGATCGCCATCTTAGCAACTGGACCGAATAACTGGCAAAGGTGTGGTACTTCCCCAAACAGACTCTCCTAAGAGCCCTACCACTACAAAATTCCAATTAAACATTTCCAAGTGACACTTCATTGTCAAGAACTCGATATAACGTAACAACGAAATATACCAACTAGAATTGTAAATTGATTAATGTTAAGGGAAATCACTTTAACCCTTGGTTTACCCGGTGACCTGTTACATACACAATTCACCCGGTAGAGCCCCCGGGACTCCTGGGAATAAAATCGTAAATTTAACTATAAAATAAATTCTCTTTTAAATGAATAGCTATTTGGATTTACTATATTTATTATTTATTTGGTTTTAAAATAGCATTAGTGTTTTGCTAAATTGTAGAATCACAGTTTTTTAGGAAGGCACTTCTAATATTGCAACTATTCTAAGCAACAAAATAACAAGACCTGACTTCTAGTCTCAAAATTTCATAAAGAGGACAGTCTTTTAAAAGAAACTTTTAGTGTTACGTTACAAAAAATCATAAAATCTTATAACCTTTAAACGACTAATTCTTGTAGGTATATAGGTATTTATCACAGATTTCTAAAACAAAAGGCAGATGGAACGTGCAGAACACAGATCCTTAGGTCCGGAAAGCAAATATTAAACGCCAAAGCAAATACAAACTCCAGTCAGTACGAAACTGACTTCCGTCTCGTACGGGAGTCCCGTGTGATTTTATGTTTTGTTTAAGATTATGCCGTCTTGTGTCATCAAACATTGCAAACATTGTTCCCAAAAATAAAAAAAGGAAATTTCATAGGAAAGTTTGAATATTTTTACTGGTATTTATTAAATTTAGACGATTTTATTTCGATTGATGAATAGAAACACAACACCTCAACGAAAATAGGTCAGTGTTGCTATACTAAATTGAAATTATTTTCCCTGAAGTTAAGGTAAAATATAGATTCCAATTTTGTTTTGAAGATACTCGTAGACCAAATTATTGATGAACATTGTATAATTCAATTTTAAGCCCTATTTTTATAATAGTTATTTTTTTTATTTAATGTGAATCGATGCCAAGAACAAATCCTCGCCGTTACTAGGGTTAATAAAAATACTAATAGTGTTGATGAAAACTATAGTTATGAAACGAATAGATAAGAACAAATCCTCGCCGTTATAAAACGTCTCGTCTATGACCTGTGGATTCTAACTTGATCTGTGCAGTGCTGTTAGCATATATATTTTTAATGATACGAACATATTTCTTTCTTACTTCTTGTTGAATTAGAGCCTCCCAAAGCAGATTGTGTTTGATTGAGTCGAAAGCTTTATTGTAGTCGACAAATGCAATGTATAGGTCTTTCCCATACTCTTGAGATGTTTCTATTAACTGTTTTAATACATGCATATGATCAATAGTTGAAAACCCTGCTCTAAAACCAGCTTGTTCAATAGGCTGTTCTTAATCTATAGTCCTTGATATGCTATTTAGGATCAGCTTTGAAAAAAATTTGTAAATGTTTGACATGAGGCTAATAGGTCTATAATTTTCAATAACGTTTCAGTCTCTTTTTTTGTAGAGCAAGTTATTAACAAGAAATCCTTGCATTATATATTATCGGTGTAATAATAAATTATTTAAAATAATGTTTTATGCGTTTATTATACGTGAAAATTTCCAAAGCTTAACAACACATATTAAGGCACATATTGGTGGGATGCAAGGTGCTCCTTAATGGGGGTCATTACTCACGGCGCCATGACAGAGTACTTGAAATCATACGTGAAGCCATGAGCCTTTCAGTAGCTAGAGCCCAAAAGGATTGACGACAAACAAAAGACAAATTAACTTTGTAAAGAAGGCTCAACATCAAACTCCAGGAACAAGCCTTACTCAATCCTGGGTACAGCACCTGATTGGACTATTTTAATGGACACATATGAAAAGCACTACAAAGTCCCAGAGGATGTGGGTGTTTCGTCATCCAGACCGGACATTTTCCTTTTTTCTAGAGCTACAAAACGCATAGTCCTTGTAGAACTTACCGTACCGTAGGAAACTAATATACCTAAAGACCACGCGATGAAACAAAATAAGTATTACGACCTCCTAAACGAATTAACAAAAACGGCTATGTAGTTAGTTTATACGCTGTAGAAGTGGGAGCGAGAGGTTTACCAGCAAAATCTCTCTTAACCTGCTGAAAGACCTTGAAAGAAAGAAGCTTTATCCAGAAGTGCAGTAAGTTCTATACTAGAACGAGTATCTAAAGCTGCACTAGTAGGCTCATATCAGATTTGGCTGGGCAGGGAAAGAAAGACGAGTAGTGAAGGTGAGTGTTGATGTACGTCAGAAAGGGGCCCCTTAAACCTACGCCCGAGTCACAAGTCTCGGGGTCTACTCGAGTTTTCTCTCTCTGCCACACGATGGACCCGGCACCCGCACGGTGAATCCATGGAATGCTAAGAAAATCGTTTCAACAATAGTGGGACTTTTTTCTTAAGACTGGGAACATTACACGCACACCAACGTGAGTAATTTGACAACGTCTGTGAGAGCTGTCACGCATACATAACTAATGACTGGCCTCACAGTGTTGTTCACGAAGGTTTCATCTGTTTAGAAATCTGTGGTATTTATATAGAGAATCTGAATCTCGGAAACGGCTAGAACGATTTTCATGAAATTATGTAAACAGGGGGTTTCGGGGACGATAAATCGATCTAGCTAGGTTTTATTTTTTAAACATCATTTTATGCGCGTTTTTAGACAATGAAAAACTTCTACAATGTCATTAGCATACGATAACTTATTTCGGCACTGTTCATTAAGTCTAAATGGCTCAGACGGAATATGCTCGCCCTCGGAGTCAACAGGCCCCGGTTCGAATCCTGATGGTTACACTCGGGTCTTTTCTGTTTGTTCTTTTTTTCTGAGAAAATCTTTCACTTAGAGCCCTTTATAAACGCATTTAAACCGAGCAAAGCTCGGTCAACCAGGTACTTAAATATTATCTATCATTCATCAGAGCATGATTTGAACAAAAAACAGAACAAGACAGATATTGGGGCACAGTGGTCATATATGACAAGGTGATCCATAGTCTGAGAGATTACACCACAGTCGCACTGCCCAACTGGAGGATCTGCCAGGCCCCATTTACACATATTATGTCTGCAACGGCCTACTTGAGTTCGATGTTTATTTTAAGACTTCCAGATAGGCCATTGCAAATCATGGCCAGTAAGGAGCACTTCCTGTGAGGAAATGAAGTTTTCAATGTATTAAATGTGACCGGGTTAGTTAAGGGTTAACTGTAACTTGAATAGTCTATATAGACTTAGGGCACCCAGTGGTTTCATTGGCTATAAAATATTGATTCTATATTTACAAACCACCTTATCATGTAGGGTCATCGAAATACGATTAAATTCGGCTTGCTAGGAAAAAATCGTAAACGTTCCCACAGAAGAAACACGCATTTCGAAGTCCCAGTCGGCAATTAGAACAAAATTGTTAAGCAAACTCAAGTTTAAAATATTAGTAACCAGCATACCCACTTTATGTTCCCATATCGGGGCACATGTTTCCAAAGATGACTTTCTGGGAACTTGACGGTTTCTTTTCGACGTTTTTCACTGGAAGCGTACACTTGTATACTTGTGTAAAATTATGCGAACCTATGGCCTCTGAATAGTAAAAGTTCTCGTCAATAACCACAGCAAGGTTTTTAAGTAAACGCAAGTTTTTTTCAAGAAAAATGTTTTCAAATATTTACAATGCGGCATAGTGAATGTTGGTACCTATTGCCATGTCTGTCAAAATTGCCATTCAGTACCTCTTAAAGAAAATCAAACATAATTCCATCGTCACAAACTTTCACGTTATTCTTTCAGTCTGATATCAGATCGCCAGGAGGCATCATGGATCTCTTCCTGCTTTTCTTTTTTTTCTGCTGTCTTGTTTTTATAAGACAGACAACCGTTCGTTATTTTTGATTAGGTTTGAATAATTAATACACTGTAGAAATTATATAATAACAAAGGTAGCGTAGCGTGCCAAAAACACAGTCAGAATTTGCATTTTGAAAGTAAAATTGAAGGTAACCATAATTGCGTACTCTAATTTTACTTTTACGTTTTATAAAACAGAGTAGAAAAACACTTTTATAAAAGTACGGGCAGTCATTGCGTTTCTCTTCTGGTGATCCATCAGCCTGCAAGGACGCTATGACTGATGTAATACGAACGGGTATGGAGTATTTCATTCCATACTCTGACGTTTCACTATCCAGCAAAGGTCGCTCTTGGTTGGTTCTCAATGTAAAAGTGTTGAATCTTTCAAACATGAGACACACCTAGCTTGTATTCATGCTCGACAGTGTAAAGTATGGGACACACACTTGAAGGATAAAACGTTTAACAGGGCTGCTAAGGTGTGCAAAAAGGTTATTCAGAGGGTTTGGTTTGACCATATTAGCCGAATAGGGAACAAACTGGTCCCGTATCTACGGGTAGCAAAGCGTTATAGTCCTTAGCTAAATCGGTCGAATCTAACTTCTGCCGCCCTTTACTGCCTCCAATGCTTAGAGATATAAGATCTTAGACCTCTGGGTGACGAGCGCAGTGCAGTGCTAGGTAATGATTTGGACTCTTCATGTTCCAATAGCTGCGTGTCACTGTGCTGTTATGTGTCAGGCATGTTGCTTACCATCAGGCACATGTCCTGATCGTCTCGTCACTATTTATTAAAAAAAAAATGCTGAAACCTGATGGGATGCTAGCTCACATCGCGATGGAGAAGGCAAACCTTTACTGTATCCCGATTTGCGGAATTGTCGAAATGCAGGAATTGCGATACCTTCTATTTCACTTGGCAGTTCGGCTTTTATGTCTGAAATACAATATGTGATATTTACAATGTACAATATATGATTATTACGTACACCAAACGGGGTTATGTAAAATGTTGTGCAAACTAGATGTGGATAAAGCCGGAATTCTTGCCTAGGTTTTGAAGGCGCCTGAGTTATGTCCTGTACTGAAGCGCCTGTTAAGATTCTCTCTCCAACGATCTCCTCAGTGACTGGCAATACAGGTTTCGCCGAAACCGGTCTACCGGGGACATTGTACCGTATGTCACTCACAGCTGGACTGGATTTATAGAGAAACATGGGAAAGCACTTGCAGTCTCCCTGGATATCTCGAGAGCCTTCGACAGGGTTTGGCGCGATGGCCTAATAAGCAAGTTCTCAACTTTTGGTTTATCTCATGTTTTATGGCGTGGATATCAGACTTTTTGAAGGGTCGATCCATACGAGTTGTCATTGGTAGCTGCTCGTCAGATCAAATGTCAATCAATGCCGGAATCCCACAAGCATGCACTACCTATCGTAGACCGCATCGTTGCTTAACATCAGACAAGATATCGTGTGTAAACCTATAATAGTAAAAATAATTCCGCTGTCAAACCGCGCTTTCGTGCTAAAGTAGAGAAGACGCAATACCCTAACAGTCTATAGCTAATAGATCTTTGTGAATAAAAGAAAAGGCCAGGTTGAGAAAACAATTCCGCCCGTAGGTCGGGCTGGCATGAATGCCAAGTGCCGTTGGCAGGCTCGCTGTCTCGGTCGGTTGACTGCCGCCGGAACCCTAAAAATCTCCTAAATCGTCCCATTCATACGTGACTTACGTACCGAGTGGAACGTCTGACATACTCCCGCAAACTGATGCGGCAGTCACCTGCTCAATCGAATTTTCACGTGTTTTGGGAATGTTTGTGAACATGTTTCATGATCAGAAATCAGGATATTACAAAATTTATTTTCTCTGAAGAAACGAATACCGACTTCAATTAAAAATAAATTCAGACACTCGAACTAATTTCATACGATAAATAACACAAAGTCATCGAGGTATATGAAAGCAAATTTTAGTATTTTGCTCATATTTCAAACACCACTACACTGATTTCGATAAAATTTAAATGGGAGCACCTCTGAACTATAATTTACCACACAAAAAAAAACATAAAAATTGATTCACAATTGGCGGAGCGATCGCGTAACATACATACATACAAAACCATACAACCAAATGGAGAACTTACTCCATTCTTGAAGTCGGGTAAAAAAATTAAACACGTTAAAGAATTACTATATTACAATGAGAAATACACTGTGCTAAATACCTAACTTACACTAAGCACATGTATACTGGCGGTATTACCACGCTTAGTGGCAATGTGTATACGTTGGACCAAATAAACAATAAACGCCACCATTTTGGTCACGTGACGCGTCGATCAAGCATCAAGCATCAAAGGCTTTTGAAAATGAGAAAAGATTAAAGATACATTTAAATTTATACTAGCGACTTATCCCGGGTTTGCACGCTATCTTTTATCATTTAGTAAAATCAAACATTTTCTACAAAGATATGAACATAACTATGTTCTGTAGTCTAGTTTTATCAAGTTTTAAAATAAAAACACGTTATTGTGAGTTAGGTCACAATACCGTGTTAAATAAAATATAAAATAGTGAAAAAATGCAACGAAAAAGCAAAGCCCAAGAAGTATGTTTATTACTGCTATAAATATAACGTACTTTGTGTCCATTTAGGATACAAAGTAGGTCATAAAATTAAAAAAATCCGCAAAATCTGAATTACTTACATGCTTGTCTTCTAATTTTTCGTTTTTTCTCTCTCTAGGCAAACCTATGGTTGCGCAGAACATTGTGCTCGTATTATGTAATGGTTGTCTGAAATATAGATAGATAGATAACTTTTTATTGTGACACAAAAAACAAAAATATAACAGTGCCACACTTATGAACAGGCGCAGATGGCCGCCTTCATACCTACCTACCTCTACAATAGATATTAGTATAAACATCACACATTGTGCTCCCCCTTCTGGGAAATGAGTTCTCTCACAATAACATAGTCAAGGCCATAATCCACTAAGCTGGTCCAGTGCGAGTTGGATCACACATGACCTCGAAGGATTCTTGGTCTATGTCGGTTTCCTCACGATGTTTTCCTTAACCGTTCAAAGCACTCTTTACCTGTCTTACGTTTGCGGAACGTTGTAGGTACTGCTTTTTTAAATATTTATTTATATAATTTTACTTCCTCTAAAATAGCCTTCCAAAATGCTATAAACATTAACGACTAATTTCCTTGAAAATGAGCTATTATAAAAGCTATTATTTCAATCTCAGAGCATAATTAAGTTTTCGTAGTTATATTTCCAAACAAATGAAGTAGTTTGGTCTTTAAAACAAAGTTGGAAGCCGAGTCAGGCTAATTAATTCCGATTAAGTCAGTGCTCAGGATAGAATGTTAAAAATTATATGTTTTATGAGTAAGAATTTCATAATTAAAATAATATTTAATGTAATACTAGCAGAAACCCACGGTTTTATCCGCACAGTTCCCGTTCACGTTGTTTTCCGGTGATAAAAAATCTCAAGTAAATCTCAAGGATAAAACCATAATGCTAGTGTTAGTATTGTATAATCAGTATACTATTGTCAGCATAAGAGACATGACTGCGCGACAATCAATTCTCTATAGACATCTTGACATGGTTGCTACCAAACAGTTTACATATACTACGTATAGAGTTGCCACAAACGCTGTACATCGAAAGCACAGGTAGCATCTTTCTTGCCTTGTCGCTCTTACGCCTTGTTAGTAGTGTCATACTTTGTCGCGGCACACCTGTTGTCATAGAAAATATGCACGTCATCTGCTTACGATTGACACAAAGGAACCGTGTGGAAATCTAACTCTATACGTAGTACATGTAAACTCTTTGGTTACTACGAATGTCTTCCTCGCTGTAACGGCGACCAATCCAATAAAACTGAGACATAAAAACCTGTAGTTTTGCAGACAGGATGGAGAATGCGGTCGAAACTTTGGCATAGAACAATTATTAACAGTATGCGTAGAATGGACACTTCTCGATTTTCGGCGATAGAGGCTTCCTCACTCCGCCGTGATGGCTAGTTATATTGATTTCACAATTCTGAAGTCGATGATACGAATCTTTCTTATACCTCTGAGCTTTTTGATTTGAGTACAAGTTCATCACCACTACCCACCTTGAGAAAACCGGCCTGTTCTCAAGAAAAACTTTGGAGGATCTCTCGAGGACATGAGTTCTCTGTTAGCTGAGATTTGGGCAACGAGATGGATTATGACCTTGTCTCTTGTCTTGTGATAGTAGGCTCCGGGATTTCTTTCGGGAGAAGGGATGCCCAGCTGTGGGAACATTAATTGGGCTGCGTCTATATGTCACAGAAGACGGACTCTCAAAAGCGAAGCAAGTTACATTTATTGTTTGTGAGGAAAAACTAAAATAATTCTTGCCTCAACACAACCCTACGTGTCACACATAGGCTGGTGTGCGGTTGACTTTTGTCAGCTATTTAGTAGGTAGTTGAGACTATAGCCCGTCTATGTGGAGTCAAATACTCCTCGTGAGTTTTCCCCATTTCCCTGAAATAAAAAACATTGTTTGCAGGCTTTATCTACATGTTGTACGTGATAAGGCCCCTATGTTCAAAAACCGTCGACGAGTGGCCGTGGATGGAGAATCCTTTCATTCGCGACTGCGCACGGTGTCCAAGGATCTACGCCCCTATCTGCGGCTCTGATAACAAATCCTACATGAGCGTTTGCAAAATGATCTGTATGAATCATCACTTTAATAGAAAAGGACCTAACAAAGTTTACGTCAAAAGGTTTTCAAAATGTATTACTATTTAGACTTCCGAACTCTACGCAGCAGTGCTGCCGCTGCACTACTGGTCCCTATATAGTCTCTATAGGTTCATATAAGACAAACAGTGCCCCGCGGTTTTGCCTTTCCCATCGTTCCCGCTTATTTGTTTAGGATAAAAAGTAGCCTATGTGTTCTTCCAGACTAATCTATGTTCCAAATTTCGGTCAGATCCGTTTAGTAGTTTTGTACGTGAAAGAGTAACAAAATCCATCTATACTCACAAACTTTGGCGTTTATAATATTAGTAGGATTACATTTCGAGCTACGCACGCAACATGTCACGGTAGCAATTCAGCGGACAATATGGGGACGAGTAGACCCCACGGGCCCAATGTCTCAACCCCAAAGGGCTCAAATATGTAACCACTTCCGAGGGTTTCATGTTGCATATTTCCGCCGTTTGAAATACTCAGACAAAGTATTCTTATTAAAGACGTGCCTAGTTCTAACATACCTACCCCCTATTCCAAAATGATCTTTATTGTCAAAAAGTGGTCAAGTGCGAATGGGACTCGCCCATGAAGGCTCCCGTAGCAGCAAGTAACATAATATAAAGCTTCTTGTAGTTCGTTGTTACTTTAATCAGTGTTTTAACATTAAAAGACGTATTAAAATAAAACTGCTTACTAGATCTCATTCAAATCAATTTTTGTTGGAAGTTTACATGGTAATGTACATCATATTTTTATTTTTATTTGTCATTCTCTTATTTTAGAAGTTACAGGGGGGGGGGGACTTTTTACCACTTTAGAAGAGTCGCGCAAACTATTCGGTATAAAAAAAAATTGAAACCTTAATATCATTTTTGAAGATCTACCCATAGATAACCCACACGTATGGTTTTGATGGAAAAAAAATGAGTTTCAGTTCTAAGTATGGGACACCCCCAAAACTTATTGTTTTTTTCTATGAATTTTTAATTTCTATTTTTGTATGAAAATCTTAATGTCATCACACACATCAATCACAGAATACATCTTCTACGTTCTTATAGTTTCGGAAAAAAGTGGCTGTGACATACGGACGGACAGACAAACAGACTGATAGACAGACATGACGAATCTGTAAGGGTCCCGTATTTTGCCATTTGACTACGGAACCCTACAAGAACAAAATTAAAAATTTTGAGTAACACCCGACTACCTCAGATTTGTTATGTTTACAACATTCTACTAGTCAAGCCCTTTCATTTGATACCCATATTAAGGAAATTGTGAAAAAAATATTGTAATTCGCCATTTTGTGGAGGCGGCCATCTTGGATTTGTGATTTTTTCTAGTGTATAGTATTCTACTAGTCAAGCCCTTTCATTTGATACCCATATTGAGGTAGGTTGTAAAGAAATATTTTGTCCGCCATTTTGTGGAGGCGGTCATCTTGAATCGATATTAACCAAACATAGCTAAGAACATCCACACGGATATTAACCTTCAAATAAAAAAAACCGCATCGAAATGGGCCCTTCCGTTTGAGCTCTACGGTGCCACAGACACACACACACACAGACAGACAGACAGACAGACAGACAGACATCGACGTCAAACTTATAACATCCCTTCTTTTGGTCGGGGTAAAAAATGGTCAAATGCGTTATATAAAGCTAGTTGAGTACTTGCGGCTATTTCACACAGCTGATTTTGTCAGTGTAAAAGCTCCGAGAAGAAGGATTATTGTGTCGCTCTCTGGGTGAAGAGCGCAGTGCAGTGTTAGGTAATGATTTGGACTCTTAATATTCCAATAGCTGCGTTTCACTGTGCTGTTATGTGGCAGTCATGCTGCATACCATCAGACACATGTACTGCTCGTCTCGTCACCATTTATTTTAAAAAAAAAGGTGCTTCCCCACGTACGAAACTGCCTCGGTCCCCAAAAATCATGAGTAACAGAAATGTTATTTTTAACGATACATTTGTATTTATTTAATCAAGAGTTATTTTTGTTTTAGGAACGGAATATGTATTCAAGGGCAATGACTGGAGAAAAAGGTTAAGTCATTCAACATCATTATGAACCCACCCAGTCCACTGCTGCATGTATGCATTGTTTTTTGTTTCCAACTGCCACCGGCTGCCGTCTATAAAATATATCATCTCGCAATAAAAGTATAATTGAAGTTTAGCTCAGATGTTCACAATAATTTACCTGCCTTAAGCAAATTAATCATTTCAAGGATCCTCTAACCTTTTGTTTACCAATATTAAGTTCGCACTTGACTGCCACTGCGACAGATTTTTTGTGATGATGCAGTACATGATGTATCACAGTAACCTAGAAGAATCTGATTTACTCTAGACTTAGAGATACCTATATTATATTAATTAGGAAATAGCCATTCAGGCATTGCATTGGATTTTCTTATTACGAAAGCAGACTCTAACCTCTTCGTTTAAGTCTCTGGATCATCAGAAATGCTGTCGCTTTCTGCAACTCCAGGCATTTCGATAGAAAAAAAGAACAAGGTATTAGAAGCTGACCATCTCTGCGAAACATATCCGATAAGAACCGATAAACTTGCAACTTTTGCAGTAAAATCTCCAACTAGTATAAAGCTGACCCATCCTAAAGATGTCAGAAAGTCAGTCAGTCAGAAAGTACGAGTATGTCAGCTCTAAAGCTAAAGTTACGGCTTTTGGCAAGATCTTACGAATTCACAATGGTGAGTCCCATGAAGAAGTCCGGGGTTCGAACCCATGAAGGTTCGAACCCCGCCTACAGTTTTGAGTATTTTCCTTGTGACTACAATTTTGTCATTATCTCTGGCGGTGAAGAAAACCATCGTGAGGAAACCAATATGTTCTAAAAAGGATTCGAGGATTTGAAACCGCTAATCCAGACTACGCCAGCGTAGGTAGTGAATGATTGGTTCTCTCATTGTGAAACAAGGTAATTCCAAAATGTGTGCCTTTAATGCCTATTCATATGACATACCTACGTCTAAAACTGTCAACACAAAAAATATATAGATAGATACATTTTCCACGTTTCCAACCCTGAAAAACTATTTCTTAATACGTAGGTACGTATAAATTGCCTGGAAAGTGTTTCCACAAGAAAACCAGTACTCTAGCCTTGTCAGGGCGACATTGATCAAGGCTACCGAGACTCTACCCGGGGGAAGGCGCCTCCCGTTTTATCAGCGTCTAAAGGCCGTTCGAGGTCAAATATAATCACAATTCACGTGCACCTGACCTCTATCGGATTGTCTTTGTAATTCTGAATTTGTCGCTCGGGTTTGTAGGTCGTAATGGATCTCTTTGTTTCGTTTTTTTTTCGTTCGTTTTTTTTTAACCTAAAAACAATGACTCATGTTTGAAAAAACTGGCGTACTGTTCAATAACTGCAGTACTTGCTATTAATAGTAATATTAAAAGTAAACTCCTAAAAAGTCAATTAAAATTGTTGTTTGTACCACATCTTACTTAGTTAGACTAACTTTCCTAATTCTTATATGTTTTCGGAATAATTTTTAGATAGCTTAAAAGAAGAGTACTTACCTATTTTAATTTTGACCAACAAGTTGATATTGAATCCTGTCTAAAATACAAGCTTAACTTTTAAAACAAAATTACTACTCGTTAATATAAAAGAATTAAAAATTGAATGGCCATCTTCCAGCTCCATCATCAGATCCTGGTGACCATCTAATATCAAAGTACTCGTCAAGACGAATTATACGAGCCCAAACTCGATGTGATCGTGTCAATTACCGAGTTCCCATGCCCATCTTCCAACGCCATCATCAGACCCTGTTTATCATCTAGCACCAAAGTCCTCGTCAAGACGAACCTTACAAGCCTAAACTCAATGTGGTTATGTCGTTTAATTACCGAGACCCCATGGCCACCTTCCAGCTCCATCATCTACATGGTAGCATATTAATGCATTGTCATCCAAGTTACATAGGTGTACCGTAATATGTAATTTCAGCTCAATCGGTAAGAAAGAGTTGTACAGGCTTTAGCCAGGATAACCGGATTTTAAGAAGTTCTGTCGTTGCTGAACCTCCACAGAAAAACACTAAAGTAACCGAGTCTTTAATAAGAAACCCGGCGGTAAGGAATATCCGCTAAACTTTTAAGTAGAATCCCTATTTTGAACGCCTTAATTTCATTCCTTTATATTTTTACAGCGCAATGACAAGGTTCAGTTGGCTCAAAAATTTGTATTTCCTTTTTGTCGTTAAGGACAATTTACTTTAGGTTTTATTATCTTGATGTTTTTGTTTGTTTGAATTGAATTTGGCCGGATCTTGTTTCTTTTTTAATGATTATCTTATTCAGAGATAGACAGAAAAGTTCGCTAGCAATACGTTTATTGATCTTACTAGTTTATCTTCTCCAATGTGTTACCAATCAGCGTCGTAAGTTTACCTTTATATTGGGCACGCTTCCGACTGGCATTGAGCTTCAACAACTTTATTATCTCAAGTCTACTCCAGCCAGTGGGCAACAAAGTCAGGCAATGCGAGAGAGTATGATCGAGCGTTTGAACTTAGCCCTTCAGGCAGTCTCTAAATGGGGGGACGTGTTTGTTCTACGCTAAAAGAAGTCCTTTTTTAACAAACTCCTGCTTTTCGAGGTGTTTCCGTGCCAGTTTCTGACCATCTCGAGCTTTTGGGTTTTAGTTTGACATCTATGCTCAAAGAACAATGGCATACTTTAAAATAGTTGAGACGAAATGATAGCGTCTATACATCAAAAGTATCTTAAAATGTTGATCGTCAGGCCCTGAGTAATATATGGAAAGATTTTTGTCTTGAGAAGGCCGTGAAAAAAAGATATTTAGGTTTAAACTTTTTTTAGGTTATCTAGGTTTGACATTGGTTTGACACTTGTATGTCGAGACGTTATGTTCTCACAACAAGAAAACTACTTTTTCTGAGGTCTTGTTTTGTTATTCTAACAGCAAATAAGGTTGTCAGATTAATATGTAGGTGCCTTTAGGCACGCACAAGTCACATAAAACGATGGGAATATCAGTCCGGTAAACAATCCAAGTCAAATAATTATAATGAGATATTCAAATACGAAAACAACCGACACGAAAAGCGCAGGAGCAACGACCTTGACACTTGACAGCGACAAAGTTATTTCCGATGTGACCATAACATAAAATAAAATGAACACCAATAGTTATTAGGGTAGGTATTATTATTGTAATCGTAATACAGCGGGAAGAAGTTTAAGTGAAACTTATTGCCATTATCTATCGTTAATTTTATATAACTACTGATATTTTATCTACTAATAGTAACCAACTCTAAATAAAAATGTTTTGACGTCATTATTGTTTTAAAATTACTTACTAGTTAGTGGTCTCACTTGAACTGAGTACGAAGTTATTTTAACCATTTAAACCCAATAAATTGTAATATTTTTGTGGCTTCTATTACCATTTATATTTATGTGAAAATCTTAGCAAAAACAACAAATTACTTTTGTATAGATGTTATTTCTAGACGCTATCAACGATGTCAACTATTATTTTGCCATTATTCTTTGGCTCATATATCGAGTCCAAGGCTAAATTAGCTAAAACTAGGTGTCCTCTGAAAGGTGCCAAGGTACTTCACATAGATTCGATCTTGTATGGAGTATCGCATCTTTGGGATGGATCCGCTAAGTATCAGCTGTAGGGTCTGGTATCGAGCGAGAGACGCGCCAAAAGGCTCATAAGCAACGACACCCTTGAGTAAAGAGTACTTGGGAGTTTGCGTGGTATGTTGGTTTCCGTATACCGCTTCAGCTATAGCTACCTTTTACGTAGGACTGAGGATTACTTATATAAATGCCGGGATTTGCCCTTAGCGCATACGCGACGTCCATTAAACACCGATGTGTGCGCAATTCCTGGCAGATCCCCGATACCAAGTTTGGGAGACCATGCCTATAGACTTTCTATATCAAGATAATGCACCTGGTTAACATCTCTAATAAGAACAAAAGAACGGATTTTACAATAGTGAGACTGTATGTTCGGATCCCGCCTGCACTTCTATAAGTAGTATAAATGTATAAGTTTATTTACCATTGGTTACAACTGGTTTTAACGGTGAATGAAAACATCACGAGGAAACTGACATGTTCGTGAATCTTTAGAGGTCATGCGGCATCCGCCAACCCTACCTACAGGGTCAGCATGGAGGAGTATAGCCTTGGCTCTCGCTTAGCCCCAAATCCAAGCACTAGGAACATTTAATGGACTACTTACAGCTATGCCGTCAAGCTTAAAAGTACTTGGTGGGCTATGCAATGCTTAAATACGTAGGAAGTACATTACCTAGATGAATTTTATGCTATTTTTACCCCATCAAAGTTAGCGTATGGTTCTTAAGCCGTGGAGCGCAACTAGTTGTTAATAATAATCAGCCCTACCAAAAAAAACAATAGGATAAAATTGATGAAATATATAAGATTAGCTAAAGACTATCTTCTAATCTATCTAAAACTAATAACACAAACAATTATGCATAACAAAACTTAATACTAATCTAAACTTTAAAAAGAAGTATTAATGTAAGGATAAGGTAGAAAGTAAGTAGTAAAATTCAATTCAAGCAATATGAAAGTTACGGTTACGTTATTCAGCTAGGCATTTTGTAGCTCCTGTTTTATCTATCGTTTTATAATGTTCAGGATCTGGTTGGGGTCCTGTCTTACTGACATCTAGTGATAACTTGCAAACCCGGCCATAACTTGGCGCTTGTTTGCAGAAGTAACTATCCCTTAATCTCCATCCGTAAACGGAACCAGCAGTGTTGTCATGGTAATATCGTTTTTCTGGTATAATTTTCGATCTACACTTCAAATATTCTTCACGCTGGTCTTTGTATATCATTTTAATATGCTCCGGGTCAATGGGCCTCATTTTAGGATCAGGATGATCGGTACGACCTAATCTCCAATCTTCTTTTACGTCGCCTAATCCTACTTTTACTAAAGAATGATCTCTCATGAAACACGCAACACCTGGTATAAATACACCGTCGCGTATGGGTTTGCTTCTTCTGTGTCGTCTTGCATTCAGATGCTCTCTAGTTATGGTCGGCAACCCATTTGCCATAGCCGTTTTCAAAACATCAGTTTCGATATAACCCTTCTCTTCTCTTCCAAGTGTGGCTGCTTTTTGCACGCGGTGTCCGTGTATATTGTTCCATTTTATTCGAAGCTTAGCGGTTTTTTCATAGTTTTCTATGAGAAATTTGATCACATCTGGGTTTGATATATCTGTAATAGGAAGCGGCATCTTTGGCTTGCAGAGATTTCACAAAATCAAATTTTCTGCAGTAATTATCTAAGTATTAATCCTGATCCTAATATTTCATATTTATAGAAAAATGTGGAAATTCGGTCGATCGAAACTCCGACATCCGAAATAAACCACAGACTAAGTAGAGAGATACACTAACCATAAACCCAAAAACTGTCTTGACTGACTTTCACGCAACTTTCACGTATATCCTCTTTGCTTTCACGCAAAGAAAACATCAAAAAACATTTACCTACACATTTTTTCCTGTAAACGGAAGCATTGATTTTTTAATTTTTCGCTTTCTTTCTTTCTGATTCTTAAAAAGTCTGGACATTTAATATTATTAACCGAGTTCACCATTTTCATACATCTTTTTTTATTTTTAAGATTAGTCTAGTTTAATTTTTTTTAACCAGCAATTTGCGATCTTTAAAAACCTAAAAATAAGTTTCAAGGTTCAAATATAGCGAAACTTTCATATAAATTTCCATCTCCTTACAGAAATATATTTGCCATGTCCGCGCTGGTGCCCCAACCGACTAAATCACCCACAGGTTTCTCCATCTGTGGCTTAGCGGCAGGATGGTGGTTAAATGCGATAGTAGTTCCACTACCACCGCCCTCAATCACCTCGCGGGGAAGGGAGTCCCGCATTTGGTTCCAGTGATACACCGGATGTCAGCGTCACGTCTCCTCGGGAAGGCATATCCCTAGGTGGGGTTCCGGATGGCCCTAAAAATGGAACGCTCCAGACCCTCCAGTGAAGACGGGATGCAAACCAGAGTGCCCCTCCGGGCTCGCTCCTTGTTCAATTCAATTCAATTCAATTCATTTATTCATACCATAAATTCATAAGAACACTTGGTAACGTCATTTACAAAAAGGCAAAGAATCTGTGTACATAATATGATAAAATAACAACGTCAAAATGAATAAAGCAGCTGTAAAGGGGCCTAGTCAATTACATGCAGCTGTAAAAAGGCTTTGTCGAAGACAATATAACAAATAATCAATACACACAGTATACAGATACTACATTAGTACAAACAATGTAACATCAAAAGTCTTAAAAATCTATTATTTTACCTTATTACAAGATTCTAATTTCGACACATTTCTCTTCCATACGTTACTATCTTTAACAAAGTCGTCTATATTATAATATGCCTTGCTCAATAGGTAGCTTTTTATTTCATTTTTAAACTTGGTTTCATTGAGGCCTTCCACTTGTACAGGGATTGCATTATAGAAGCGAATACCATTACATTTGAAAGAGTTATTTGTTTTCTGAAGTCTGCACTTAGGAAATACAATTTTGTGTTTATGGTGCGCTTTTGGATTCAGATCAGTTAATTTCTGCAGACGACTTCGATTTTTTCTTACATACATTATACATTCATAAATATACAATGAAGGGACTGTTAATATGTTAATAGTTTTGAACATCTCCCGTACTGATTCTCTAGGTGATAAATTATATAGACCACGGATTGCTCTTTTTGCAATACGAAAACAGAGTTTCTGTCCGCAGCCGAACCCCATAATAAGATCCCGTAGGACATAATACTGTGAAAGTAGCCAAAATAAACAAGCCTAGCTGTTGCAACGTCTGATATTTTTTAATTTGACGAACTGCGTGGGCAGCTGAACTGAGTCGATCAGCTAGTCTCTCTATGTGAGGACCCCATTGAAGCTTTGAATCTACTGAAATACCCAGAAAACAAGTAGATTGTACAGGTTCGATAAGTTCATCCTTCAGTCTTATATCAAGTTTACCGCACATTACATTGCAGAGTGTGAACTTTATACATTTCGTTTTAGTTGGATTAAGTACTAGATTATTTGCATCAAACCATTTGTACGCAATGTCCAAAAGTACGTTTATTTCAGTGAAATCGTTTATTCCTCTCTTAATTTTGAATAGAAGTGATGTATCATCGGCGAACATAACTATTTCTATATTTTTATGTTTCTTTATCATAAAAGGTAGATCATTAACGTATATAAGAAACAAGAAAGGTCCAAGTATGGAACCTTGTGGTACACCCATTCTTATAGGCGACTCATTTGATTGCACACCGTCAACATCGACTATTTGTACACGGTCTTTAAGATATGAAGAAATGAAATTTAGAGCTGGTTTCGAAACCCCACAAAACTGCAGTTTCTTTAAAAGAGTGTCATGATGAACACAGTCGAAAGCTTTTGATAAGTCACAAAATACTCCCAGAACGTCATGATGATCTTCCCAGGCTTTCAATATATAATTAGTTAGTTCAATACCTGCATCGGTAGTGGAACGTCCTTTGTGAATCCAAATTGGTTACTATGTAATAGATTATTAATATTAAAGTAAGATAAAAGTTGCTGGAGAACAAGTTTCTCGAATATTTTGCTGATGCAAGGCAAAACCGAGATGGGTCTGTAGTTTCCAAGTTCGTTTTTGTCTCCAGATTTAAACAGAGGTATCACTTTACTATATTTCATCATGTCAGGAAATGTACCATTTTTATACATTCGTTAAATAATTCTGCTAAATATGGGGCAATGTTATTAATAATCCCCTCAAGTACCTTAACAGATAATCCCCATAAGTCCTCTGTATTCTTAACTTTAATATCTTTGAACGTTTTAGTATTGCAGTGGCAGTAACATGATGAAATTCAAATGTAGATGAAGGACAATCAACATTTTCTGTCAACAATTTTTCTGCAAGAGAGGGAGACGAAGTTAGATGTTTAGTTGTCTCTAATGGAATATCAGCAAAATAAACCTTGAAGGCATCTACTATGTCCGATTTTTTCGTAGTGACTTTTTCGCCAATCCGAAGTGCGCTCATCATTTCACGACTTTTAATTTTTCCAGACTCATTGTTTATTATCTTCCACGTGCTTTTTATCATATTATTGAGTTTTTAATTTGATCCCGTATAAATATTGCTTTTGCTCGAATACATACATTTCTAAAAATACTTGAATATCTCTTAACATATAGTTTTGTGGCATCATAATTGCAGTATGTCTTTAGTTTGTATAAATTGTAAAGATTGCTTCGACTTTTAATAAGACCTGGTGTTGCCCATTCGGCAAACTTCGGTTTTGCGTTAATATTAACAAATTTGGTATGGAAAATATTATTAAATTGTGTACTCAGCATTTTAAAAACTCAGAATAATTATGATTAGGATCATCAATTGTCATAATGCAAAATTTGTTGGAAAATGATTAGTTATCGCGGTATTTAAAGCTGACATGCGGGACAATGTAATGGGTCTAACAAGAACTTTCTCTTCCGCCCTTTTCATACAGGCAGGAAGAGAAATGCTCAAGCCCCTATGGTCCGAACGCAAACAATCCAGGACCTCAGAATGAAAGTATTCACAGTTTACAAAAACATTATCAATGCAGGTTGCAGAACAACCTTTCTTAGTTACTGCGACCCTAGTGGGTTCAGTGAACACTTTTGTCAAATTAAAAGATTGACATAACATTAATATGTTGCTCTTGTTACGAGATTCCGAAAGTATATCTGTGTTGTAGTCTCCACACATCACAATCTGTTTACTTTTCTCAGATATTCTACTCAATCCTTCTTCTAAAGTAGTTAAGAAGATCTCAATTTCGGCACTAGGTGGTTTATAAACACATAAAACAACATATCGATCCAATTCTACGCAAGCTAGTTCACAATGTCGTTCAACAGTTATATTTTCTACATCTTTTCGAGACTTATATTTCACATTATTGCTAACAAAAATTATGCAACCACCTCCTATTGCCAATTTCCTACAGTATATACTACCTATTGAATAACTACCGTCTCAGTAGAGAAGTGAGATATCTAGCGAGACCTCGCGCGATCTCTCACTGTAGGGCATCGTGGCTAAGATGGTCAACCGCTAGAGGTCTATCCACACGACCGTGACTAGGTATAGCCACAGTTTCGCCTCTGTGGCCCTATTCGCGATCTTTGTCATTCCACTGAGCACCCAGCTAATCAGAGTGTTTGCGGAGGACCTTCATCTGGAAGAGTTAGGAATTTTACTCGACCGATAAGATAAGAGTGTCAGCCGCGTAACCTTAAGATAACGAAGTCTTTCAGTCCCTTTCCCTACCTCCTGCCGCGCATTGTAGCTGCAGGGGGAGAGAAGCACGAGTAGAGTCCTTCCTCTGCCGCGATTCACCATCACAGAACAAGATGGAACCAAGGCAAGTTGTTGTGTGATGCACAGAGTGCACCACGTAGAGGTTCCCAGGCCACGCACTTCACACTTTCATCCTCTTTTTCAACCCTTTGTCTATTTTTCGCATTAAAAAGCCGTCCATGTCGTGTCCCCATGATTAGGTATATCTTTACCAAATTTCATCGAAATCAGTTCAGTAGTTTAGGCGTGAATGCGTAACACAGAGTTAATTTCGCATTTATAATATTAGTAAAGAGTAGGGGTTGAGTGACGAAATGAGTAAGGTGTGCGAAGGTAAGCAGCTCGCCTGATCGCGCGGCTATCGATCGCGAGATCCTAACAACGCGGCTATTAACATATGAAAATTCAAAACATTGCCTAAGGTACTAGGTTCGTCACTCGATAATGAAAGATCTTTTATCTCTTTGCTGATAATTCCTCCGTAAAAAAAATTTCTTCAAGCTGGAAAACAGTAAAGTGCAAACTTTATAATTCCTGAAGCAAACGCTGACTTTACGAATTGTATTAGACTCGAAATAAGAGTTATTAAAATTAGCCCTAAAATCAGGTAATTACTTAAAACTAGTGGGGAACACCCTACATCGCACCATAAATCACCAATATAGTGTGATGTAGGGTCCTCCTCACTACTTTTACGTAATTTCCTCTGATTTTAGGGCTCGTGTGTAGAGGGTTTTAACCTGACTCGAGTTTTCCTGATAAACACAATCTTGGTGTCTTAAAGTTTACAGTGAATTAATTTCCTCATGTGAGCGCGCTCTATCGTAGACCGCATCGTCGCTTAACTTCAGGCAAGATGTCGGTCAACCCATTATCGTTAAAAAAAACTACTAATAAAGCAATTCCTACAAGCCGACCAAAAAGTAGCCACGACGCACAGCGTAACAACAACGCCATTTTATTTTTTTGACGACACACTAATACTGAAAGTTTTATAGATAAGTCAAAGAAAATGTATCTTCTAAAACCACCATTTACACATACAAATAACTCTCTTAAATCGTCCTAAGCTTCGGAGTCCATCCATTCGACATGTTAAGAACTTTTTGTATTCAGAGTTAGAGAGTTAGCCAACGCGCGGCCCGTAGGGAACATCCGAGCGGACCGTAACAAACTTATAAAAGTAGTTTCATACTTCATTTCGTGGAATAAAGGCCGGTACTTCCACTTAATGTTAGCGGGAATCCGTAATGTTTTTACTTATTCGACGCGTCCATCTGGCAAAACATCAATTTGATATCTTTTGTTTCTCGTAAATAAGAGAAGATGTTTTATTAATTGGAGCGCTAAAATAACAAGTAGACATTTCAATGGAGTGTTTAATTACATTCATCGAGACGTAACACGTTAGTACAATATAGGATACCTAAATTAAATACATTTTGATAAGACCGAAATTAATAGCATATCTACTAAGTTAACAATAGATTAGATGACGGTAGCCAATATAAAGTGCTACATTTCTAGCCTGTTATTCCCTATTATTATTTTATTTCAAACATATAAATTTGATTGGTATTATCTTAAATCTTATCTTATCTTATACCTTTAAACGACCAATTCTTGTAGGTATATATATATATATAATCTGAATCTCGGAAACGGCTCGAACGATATTCATGAAATTATGTATACAGGGGGTTTCGGGGACGATAAATCGATCTAGCTAGGTTTTATTTTTTAAAAACATCATTTTATGCGCGTATTTAGACAATGAAAAACTCCTACAATGTCATTAGAATACGATAACTTATTTCGCCACTATTCTTTAAGTCCAAATGGCTCAGACGGAATATGCTCGCTCTCGGAGTCAACAGGCCCCGGTTCGAATCCTGATGGTTACACTAGAGACTTTTCTTTTATTCTTTGTTTTGAAAATATCTTATACTTAGAGCCTTTTATAAACGCATTTAATTCGTATCTATGTAGGTCTAAGTAAGTCTTCACTACGTAATTTGTACCTACCTAAACATCATTTTAAAAAACCGAGCAAAGCTCGGTCAACCAGGTACTTTGATTAGTATGATAAAGAAGGCTAAAAAAGATAGCTTACCGCAATGAAACAAAATTACCTACAAATTTTTAAAGTTTTTTTTTGTATTATAGACTACAGAGAGTTTATCTAATTGCAATACATATGTATTGATATGTAATTTTGTCATTATTCCCATGTTTTCTAGCGACGTTATTCACGTTATATTACGACTTAGCGCATAAGAAAAAAAAATTGTCTGAGGTTATTTATTTATTTATGAACTACTTGCTATAGTTATAGTTACTACTTGTTATAGCCAATCGACTCTTCTCTCGATTGCGCAAAAAATAAAAACAGTGATTATAGAGTACCTATAAGTACCTGCATGTTTGTTAAAATAAAATAGACCTAATCGCATCGCATGTGTCCCCCGTGCCTCTAGAAAAATTACCCTAAACATAATAAAAAAATTAAAAGAGACTGCGTTTTGGTAACCTCTACGACAAATTATTAAGACTTACAACTTCAATTAGCGTGCTTCGAAAAAAGAAAGAAGTGACAAAAGGCCTGCATTTAGGTACCTATCCTTAATTTTATCTAAAACTAGCGGTCCCGGCTGGATTATAATATAGCCTATAAGCACTCAGGGATTATGCACATATCCAACAGTGAAAGCAATTGAAATCGGTCTAGTAGTTCCTGAGATTATCGCGTTCAAACAAAAACTTCTTCAGCTTTATAATCTCTATATCAAAGTCTTGAACATCGCCGCAAGATTGCTAGCTTATCGGTTTTTATCGGATACACTTCGGAGAGTGTGCAACTGATCTGCATGATCTAATACCTCCTTGCCCTTTTTTCTATCGTACTTCTCGTAACTCAAAGAAGCGGCGCCGTTTCATGGTGGATATTCCAAAGACACGGACGAAGAGGTTTGACTCTTAGTTTGTGATAACAACATCTAGGCTGTGGAATGAGTTGCCTGAGTGCGTTTTCTCCGATAGTTATAATCTTGGTGTCTTCAAATCGAGAGTGAATCGGTTTCTTCTAGGTAAACACGCTCAATCGTAGACCGCATCGTCGCTTAACATCAGGCGAGATGGCGGTCAAGTGTAAACCTATAAAAGTTAAAAAAAATATATATGAAAAGATATAAATGTTATGTTGGTTTCTGTACACTTCAAAAACTCAAAAAGTTCTGCACCGATCGAGCTGAAATTTTACAATGGTATATAATCCGCATCAAGGATTGTTTTTATCTAATTTTTGCATCATAATGTGCCACAGCGAAGCGTGGCAGGGTACAGATAGTGTTAGTATATATAATAGCATAGATGTCCATGTTCGGTGATAAACTACAAGCCAGAGTTCGTAATACCAAAATCCGTCGAAGAACTGAAGTTTGGAACGTCGGATTTCCAATAACAAATCTTAAGTAAAGTTGGGCAGAACATAATGCTAGGTACCAGGATGATAGGTGGAGTAATGCTGTGATAGGGGCAGGGGTGGGGCAGGGCCCAAGCTACCGATGGTTAGGCCTGCAGAGTGAGGAATCGATGCGATAACGATGCGAGCTGTGTCAAGGAGGAATCCCTACTGCATCTGGCCCTTAACTCAACTATCTAGCGAAAGTCTCATGAGATGTTGGTCGAGACTTTTCGCTATAAGGCCGTTTGCCGACACGACTATTGGGACTATGACCATCGAATCAACATCCCACATGGCGGTAACCTCATGAGCTAAGTCAAGGTAGGTACTTCCTAAGCTTGTATACAATATTATTATTAATTAATTCCGTTTATTTCCTTTGGCACTACCACTTGGCACTACTGGTAGAGTCATGGGATTTTTTTATTTCCCGTGGCACTACTGGTAGAGCTACGGGTAAAAGCACATTACCTGTGACACTTTAATTCGCTAGCAATCACTAAGTCATCGAAGTAACAAAAGTAAATTCTCGTATGTTTTTGTTCATATTTCCAAATCCGCTTCACCGATTTAGATACAATTTATATGGGACCACTTCTGAACTATGATCTACCAAACCAAAACAAGAACCATCAAAATCGATTCACAAGCGGCGGCGCTATCGAGTAACATACCTACGTACAAAAAAAACATACAGCCGAATTGATAACCACCTCTTTTTTTGGAAGTCGGTTAAAAGTACCCTACCTATAGGGTATTTTTTTATGTCAAAATCAAAACCTAAATTTTTAAGGCCAGGGATAACATAAATGATAATAAAAGCCATAAACCAACGTTACATAACGGGTTGAAGTTGAACATAAATGATACCCAAGTAGGGTATCATTTATTTTTATGTTCAAGTGTTTTTGTGTTCTTTTTTACCCCAGGACGGTGATCTTAGACAACAATTTGTTAGCTTGGCCATAGAATACAATAATAGTGACTAGAGGTCCAGTTCTTAGCAAACTTATGGCGATGGCGGGTCGTAAGTCGAGGGTTTTCTCGGACAATAAAATGAACTAAGCCCTTCTCAAGGGTTTATGGTCGGCTGTAAATGAAAACAAATTGAAGTGTTGGGTTGAAAATGAACTGAGGAAGGTCGATATGGACAAAGTAATCTTAGTACACGTAGGTTTTTGCTTCAACTAGTAGGTATTACGGGACCAGGCGATTTTGTACATCTAGTCATATGTAGGTACAAACCAGAGTATTACATTTGAATGAATTTAAACAAAATTTGATACCTGCAGACAGTTTGTACCCCTAGTAAAAGTAATATAACTTCGTGTCCCAAGGTTGCTTGGAATATACGATAACAGGTATTGATATTTTCAATTTAACAACAGTTTATGATTTACACATAAAAAACTATGTAATTATGGTTCCCGATCATCAATTATTTAATTGCCTAGATCCCAGTGAAACGAGTTATCGGATGATTACAATTTTTTTTTCAAATCAAATTGGTGGTTAGTAGAACTATTGCTCAAACAAATTATTTAGCTTTACATGTCCACAGGCTCCTAGGTACCTCCGTGCTTTCCACTAACGAATACAGAAAATATAAAAGAACATAATTATAACATAAAGGAAAATTCTATTTTTTCTAATTTGTTCCATTCAAATGGATATCGTGTATATACCTACCTACTATGTCTTAATAGTCTAGCTCCTACAAGCATCACCCGTTCACGAGTATAACGCATGTGCCAGCCAACACTCAGCGCAGCGCGCCTCAATCGGTGACGTACCACCGTGGATCCCATAGATCGACCAATAGCATCCTCAATGTCATCGACGAATTACATACCTACATATGTGAAAGACTTGGTGTGTCGAGATACTGCTACAACCAACCGCACTTACATGGAGCGTCATTCCAGCTCTAGCCAAAATTGCGATTACCGGACTCGTACGTCAGTCCCTGTATTTTATAAACGTCTAATGCGACACGAGGCTAGTTTTTCAAGCTAGGATAGCAAGCTAGCAAATTAGTACTTCTAGTTTCGGTTGCGGTCTATTTGGACTGAATGTTATATTGTACTAAAACCGTAATGAACAAATCTTAAAATGACCTTTTCCCATAATGACTGATTTTCGAAATGTCTTTGATGTCTAATGTCCGATAATCATTACGTCTGACGGGACATGTACAATCAGATGCAACATCAGTACTTCATGCTAGTGTATGTTATATTCTGGTCAATACACTGACAAGAAAACTATGATTGTTTCATCAAAGTACCATCACCAAAAATGTCTTGTCCTCGTGTTCTAAACACATTTTCTACCAATTAGCATCGCAGTATCTTCTCTTCTTCGCTATATTATTTCTGATCTTAGATCTTTGGGTGACAAACGCACTGGAGTTCTAGGTACGAGTAATGATTTGAACTTAATGTTCCAACAGCTGCGTGACGCTGTGCTGTTATGTCACAGGCATGTTGTCTACCATCAGGCACATGTCCTGCCGTCTCGTCACTCTCTACCAGGGGTCCCCAAACTTATTTTGTCTGTTGCCCACTTTGAGAATTTATATTTTTTGCGTCCCCAATTTTTTCACATGCTTAAAAACCACTATAATTTCAAATTCAATGAATTATTGTGAGCTATATTAGTGGGGATTCAACATTAATTCTAAACGAAACTTATTTACTATAGCTCGCAAGAGTTAACTTGAGACATGAGACATGAACCCTGTAGGTAGTACACACCGGACTCCAAGCCTCTACACAACCCCCTAATTTTTTCCTGCCTGCAGCGCGCACAAGAGGGCGTTATCGCCCACTTTGGGAAAGGCTGCTCTATACTATAAAATGAAGTCGGTTAAAAATAATCTATGGCTAAAAAGTTTATCCGACAGTAATTTTGATTTTTTTTGTACCCGCAAATTGGGTGTTATCTTCTTAATATATTATAACGTTCTTAAGTATATTTTTGTGGCTTTTAGGAAAGAGTTTTCTTATCTGATTAATTAATTACACCTTATATATTTGCATCAGATTTAATTTTTATCACTACATTTTCATCAACTATCATCCGGTTCATCATAGTTATATTAAAATTAAGAATAGAAAATGTCTTTTTTTTAATTTTAAATGTTTTTTTTTGTTATAAAATTATTATCTTATTTTATTTTAAGCTTTTAAAAAATGTTACTAACTGTACTTCAATTTGACAGTTTTTTTTCCGGCATACTAGAATAAGTACATTTCAAAAATCAGTCATTATGGGAAAAGGTCATTTTAAGATTTGTTCATTACGGTTTTAGTACAATATAACATTCAGTCCAAATAGACCGCAACCCTAGTTTCGTTTCGCCACGGAACGCTAGTTTTGTCTACACGAAGCTAGTATTTCTAGCTAGCTAGAAATAGCTAGCTAGCTAGATATATAAAAATAAAAAGTATTTCTAGCTAGCTAGAAAGCTTGCTAGCTTTTACTAACACTAGCTTGAAAAACTAGCCTCGTGTCGCTCGGTCATTACATCTCGGCCCTATACGTCTAAGAACCCGCCTTTGCCAGCGTGGGTGCCTGTGGTCTTGATTCTTTGCGAGGGAAGGCTATGATTTCCAGCAGTGAAAACATAAAGCGCGCTGCTTATGATACCGAAATTCTCAGTGAGAACCCGCGTGTGCGTTCGCCCAGCAAAATAATTCAAAAAGTATTCAAGCAAGGTTAAGGTTAAGTTAATTCAAGGTTATTCAAGAATTGAATGATGCAAATAATTAGTGCCTTATCTCGTGTAAATGTGCCCGAAATTTTAATTTGTGCCTCCAAGGGTTTCCGATTTATTTTAGAAAAATAATTTCTGCTGCACGAGCGTTCGCCCAGCGATTTTTTTTTAATGGTGGGTTTAGCTGGATATAAAATATGCAAAAAGATAGGGTATAAATGTGCCGTGAAAGCCAAATTTGTGCCTCTTAAGATTTCAGAGATATTTCATTTTTTGCTGGGCGAAAGTTTTGGAGATTGCTATATATCGGAAACGGTTGGACGCACAATCCTGATTATTTGAAGCCTGGATCCCACAACACAGGTAGCCCTAGTGTGGGGTTCAGTACACACTAACACAATATGTATTTGTTTTTTGTATTTTCTTCTTGTAAGAAACGTGTACCATATATTGTGTTTTTGTTTATGTCTCTCGTTATTGCCACAATAAACATTTTTTTTTTTATACAAATAGAGTAAATTTGTGCATATTTGTGCCAGAATTTTCATTAACATGACGAGCATGGTTCAAGAGTAATTAATTTATTTCCTAGGAAATGGAAAAAGGCTCTGGCTCTCAAACGAACAAGACCAAGGACTTCGCGTTAGTGCCGACTGGTACCTATTATATATTCACACGATCCTGTAAAATTTTGGCGATCCACTACCTATCATTGGCGAGTTATTAACGATTTTGTCTATGTTTTGAGGTTATTTTCAATGAAATTACTTAGAACACGATAACACTACTTTTTATATGTGAGCTGGCTAATTACAAGCTGCCATAATAAATTAGTACGCTATTTTAAGAATACGTATGCATAAAATTAGCTTTGCATACCCGTTAGGTCAGACAATAATGATAAATAACCATTCGTAATATTTTCAGAAGATTAACCGACCCAATTCGAGTGAACACTAAAAGGCGGCCGCACGATACTTCCAGCTATTGTTCTTAAATTGTCACGATATCTTTTAGTGTTACGGACAACGTTACGTACAAAAGCGGGATCGTCATTTAAAACATACACTTTGTCACTTTTAATTTAAATATTGTGCCCTTTTCAATAAATAATTAAGGAGCTAGTAGGTTGTGTTTTTTATACTTACTCCTAAAGAGTATCCTGTTATTGTGAATATAATCTTTGGCTCTTTTGCAAATAAATAATTGGTAAGGTATAAATTTTAGTACAAAATTATTCATCATACTATGTTGGATGTTTTGATATTTCGAAGTTTGTTGCTCAATCACGTCGCACGATATGACAAGGTCGGGCTACCTTTATCCCGGGAACATAAAGCGATCGGGAACTACGCGGGTAAAACCGCGGGACACACCTAGTTCATCATAATAAAAAGGCTGCCGATATTTCGTTCTCTACGGAAAAAATATTTTTAATAATACATCATTAGTTATAGTGTACGAGTATTATTAAAAATATTACAACTCACATTTTATTTCATGTCCCTAATACTTTCTAACTTCATCATCATAGGTCTTCTTCCTTATCCCCATGGGGGAAGGTAGGGAGGCGGCTCCGAGGCGAACCTCTCTGCCGGGGCAGGGCTCCCAAGTTCAAGGACTTGGGGGGGTGTTGAGGCCCATAATTTGGGCTCGGTTCAGCCTAGACACGGTGGCCGCGTCTTGGCTTGGTGGTCCTCTCTTCATCTTTGTTGTCGTATGGCCTCATCATCGTCTTCGTCGCTTGCCGGTCCGGCTTGCAGAAGATCTCTCGGGAGGGCACGCCATTTACGTACGTCGGGGGGACGCGTGTGGAGTGGTGCGATGTTGTTTAGGTGGGGGTGTGGCCCGTTGTCCACGCGGTCGAACATAGTTCGCGCTAAACGAGCCACGACCCAGGTAGCAATTTTACGTCATGACGACGTCCATTCACGGTCATTTTCGACGTAAATGACGTCGTAAAAAACGTCCCACAGACGTACTAAATGACGGCCTAATGTCAGGTCTCAGCGACGTCTCTGAAGACGTCATATTAACGTCTCCAGATAACGTCATATTAACGTCTCCAGATAACGTCATATTAACGTCTCCAGATAACGTCATATTAACGTCTCCAGATAACGTCATATTAACGTCTCCAGATATCGACTTATTCACGTCCCCAGATAACGTCATATTAACGTCTCCAGATAACGTCATATTAACGTCTCCAGATAACGTCATATTAACGTCTCCAGATAACGTCATATTAACGTCTCCAGATATCGACTTATTCACGTCCCCAGATAACGTCATATTAACGTCTCCAGATAACGTCATATTAACGTCTCCAGATAACGTCATATTAACGTCGCCAGATAACGTCTCCAGAAGACGTCAATACCACGTATTGTGAAGACCTCCTATAATAACGTCTATTAACGTCTTCAGACACATTAATATAACGTTATCTGAAGCGTTAATATGACGTCATCCGGGATCAATTTGGCCTCGATGCAATTCATCCAGCCACAGTCTTCAAGTAACTCTGAAAGGTCAACATTAAAAACACAAATTTGCATTGTAGTATTATTTATTATAACGAGTTAACTATCACAACTTAATTAATAAATGGAGAATTTTAATCCTTATAACCATGGAGCATAGGAAAACATATAAAAGAATTACTAGTTGCCTCTTGAGGAATAACAACACATTTTGAAATAATATCATAAACAGGTACAATTTTGTAAGCTGAACAGAGTTCCGAAACTTTAAAAATATCAATAACAGCAGAATCATAAGGATACGTATAGTAGGAATCATAATGTACAAACTCTTTTCCATAGACGAACAAGGAAACCTCTCCATTAATCTTACATCTCAAAATATTATGTATCTCGACTACTTTGCCGTTTGCATAGCAGTAACAATTATTAGCTAAACCAGATTTTGTATACATTGCAAAACCCTTATAAACAAGTTTATTAAAGCATTCATAAGCATTGTTATCAACAGGCGTTGGTCCTAAGCTATTGTAATAAAAAACCGCTGGTACCTCGTCAATCAGTTTTGGAGGAAAAGTAGATTCCATTTCTTTTAATCGTTTATAAATTTGTTGCAACGGTTTGTTAGGTGACCTAACTAATTTTTTAACATGCCTAAATAATTTTCGAAAGGAAAGGCGGAATAACTGTCCAAATCACCAAATAAACGAACGTCATCACACAAATGACATAACATATGAACATTGTAAATTAAAAATTTCCGGCTATAAATAGTTTCGGAATGTCTTATGAACATTAATAATAGCTCATGTGCTAAATATGTACCTACTTTATTGATGTTTCTAGGGCTACAAAGAATTGTTATAGCACAATGAAATAACAAAAATTTTCATACAGGGAGGTTGGAAGGATATTTTTAGAACAACTGGTCCAGTATATAACAAAACATCCTAAATTGGTGGCTTTCCAGCGAGCCAACTCACTGATACTTCGCGGTCGCCTGTTAAATTCAACAGGTATACAACTTGCACAGCTAAGTAATTTTTCAGAAACTGCATTTACTAAACGGCTATTTAAACGAACATTTAAATCACCACCAACCCAAACATTTAAAAGTTTCCTCATGACTCCCAGACAAACAGCATGCATATAATCAATGGGAAACAATGAAACTAAATCTATGGGAAGCGTCAAAAGTGGAGATTCACCAACATGATGGTCGTCATCAGACTGTAAACGAAATTGTGAATCTGTTCTCCTACTCGCAGATACGCTTGTATAAATCACTCTACCTTGAATATACTCACCAGGTTCTACACATTTATCACATGATGAGTATCCACCATGGATTTAGTACATTTGATAAAAGCTCTAGCTGGAGCGTCACATACAAAACTATGTACTTTTACAATATAATGAGTATCTTCAAAATTTATTCCATCATTAAGTAATGTAGACAGTTCTTCAACAAATGGCCCAAAAACAGATTCAATGGTGAAGGTTTAGAGTTTCCACAGAACAGAGTTATTACAAATGGCTGTGCACAATTAAAGTTTTTGATCAAACCTAATATAGGCCATAGTTGAGTATTCGTGCTTTTAAAAAGTGGCAAACCATCAACATTAAAAGACAACAATATTTCACTATTTTTAAAGTTGAACCCACTGTACAGTTTTAATTGTGCTTGTATTTGATTTATGAGACCAATGTGCACCAATTCACCAGATTGCAAAGAGTTACTTGATATATTCATTGGCGTATTTAAAACGTTCTGCTATCTCTAGGCAATTTAGGGCAAAAAGGATTTAGAATTTTAGAAGACTATCTAGAGCACTGTGGGAAATTTTATGTTCTACGGTAGCCCAATGTCTTAATTGCGATGGCAAATCGTTAGCATCGTCAGATCGTGAATCATCATTATCTATAAAACAATCCTCAAACAATGTTGATTGACAATTTTCATCTAAAAAATATTCTCTTTATATGTCCTTAAACAGTTTTCATTTAAAGTATTGTTGTCAATACTACTGTTACTCGTAGCTATAGATGTGGATGTATATTGTGGTGAAGATGGCAAATCACTTAATGATGGCTGTAATGTACTTCTTTGTATTTCTAAAATAATTTTTCGTTTTTCTGCCAAAATCCTTCTATACATTTGACGCTCACCTACTACATTTTTTTCTTCCTAGAGGATGACATTGTTATTTTCCTTTGACAATCGCTTTTTGCTCGTTCAGGTGCGTGCTTGAGCCACACCTTTATATCGTCTTCAATGTCTTTTTCTGTAATCCTTGGAGAGGAACTCTTTAAGCTCTCTGAAAACAAAAAGTTTGTGAATATAAGAATAGCCCAAATGCCTGCAACGCTCTGTGGGGTCAGATGACGGGTCGTCTCACACAGCGACTCGCGAGTCGCGACACAACTGGTGTTAAATATTATTTTTAACGGAGAATTAAAACCGGTCAAGTGGGTGTTGGATCACGCGCATTGTAGGGTTCCGTAGTAAGCCCGTCGCAATAATTATGTGGACTTAATTGTTTTATTTTACCAGTTAATTGACGTGATTATTATTATATAGCCTTGCCAAATTACAGCTTTCTAGTACTAAGAGTCTCCCACCTAGCCACCTACATAAAACATGCCAATTATTAACCAGTTGCCAGTACACAAGGAATATGTATCTTTTGAAATTATTTAGGTATTTCATAGCACACTTATTTTGTATTATAGATGAGATCTAGAAAGAATAAATTTAATCATATGAAAGACAATAGACACATACCAACAATAAATTCACGGAGACGTAGCTCTGAAAAAGGCTTCTTCTCAGACCTTTTACCATAGAAGTTGAACTTGCTTGCCAACGAGTCTGACAATGTATATTTCATCACTCTCGATACTTTTATTTTTAAATCATGCCCACCAAGGCTCTTTAGGTAGCTTGTCTGTAAATATTAATTGATAGCAATAAACATCCACATATATCTCTATAAGTACACACTAGAATTAACATAAGATCCAACAGTCACATACATAATCTTGAGCTCACACTATAGGATTCCCTGTCATAGGTATCAGGAACTACGAGTGCCAAGGTATCATGACACAGACCTAGAGCAAATATTTGTGTTGCAACAGGAATTGAACCCACACCTCACATCTCAGTTTCTCTAATCGCCCACTGTGAAGCAGTGGCCAAAATTATTAGGAATTAACTACACATAATGTGAGCAGAAGCTAATAAAACATAGCCTGTCAGGGGTAATGTAGCTTGCTATTAGTGACTGAATTCCCAGAATTGAATCAATAGTTCCGATGATTAACTCCTACATCCAAACTCACAAACAAACTAACTCATTCTAGCAAGGTACCCATGTAATAAAAAGCTTTCTTATGGTAAAGTAGGAATTAATTATAATTGCTCAATAGGCATTTCCTGTTTATTAAAAGTAAACACTTACCAGGTTAGCACAGTTTTCTGTATTAGTCAGTAACTGTTCCACTGTTTCTAAATCTTGAAAAGTTTCCAAGGGAAATTTGAATTCAGGCTTCAATGCATTGGTATTTCCTGCTCTGTCTTTCAAAATTGCTAGGATGACATCATTTTGGGCTTTTATTTTGGCAAGTAGTGAAACAACTTGGCCTTGACAATCTGGATGAAAAAAGTAGTATGGTAGGTATTACAGTCTATAATAATCTTAACACCAACCACCACCACCACCACTATACCAAAAATAGAAATAATCGTCGAAAACTATACTCATGCATATAAGGTAGTATCTAGCAAAGAATCTAGTTAGGCAGCTATAGATTTTAAAAATCAAAATGATTTTTACTATTTACCACAGTTATTGGAAGCACTGCTGGCAACAATTTCATCGAGTGTCATACTTTGTGAACCAGATGGTTGATCATGATGACTGTTAGAAGCCTTCTCTTGTGCATCAGGTTTATTCATCTGTGAGTTGTGATTTAGTACCAAATCACTGTAAATTGTGCTTGTACTTGAAGGTTCAAGGTTTATATCTAAAAGCAAAAAAAAAAGAAAATAATGGAAGGAAATATTATTATGTTCAAAATAATTTAGTTAATGTATCATCCGGTATAATTACAATTGGATAGATGTTTCTTTAAAGGCGGAGGACGAGGGAATTCACACCTTTCTCATCATCATTATCATCTGATGATGAAATGTATCTGCTAGTTTTTTTGTTTTGCGTTTAGGTGGCTTACTTATATAATTTTCCTCCTCAGTCTGTGTATATCTGATGTGTCTTCCACCAACTTTAATTTTTTCTTTGCCTTATCCAATTCATCTATAGAACAAGCATAAAACACCAACACAGTTAATATCAAAACAACATGCAAGTTAAAGTTAGTCACGCCATGCAACACACCCACGCCTGTACAAGCTTGGTAGTCCAGCACTTATTAATCCATTAGTTCTATCTCATTACTAGTAGTTAATAGTACTGCCATTACTTATATAATTTACTATGCTTTTGTTTCTGTTTTGATATGGTATGGTGGTGAGATTACAGGCACATGAGACTGCAATGAACACAACACAATGCTATGTAGGGCACATTCTAGGTGGATGTGGGTACATACCCCCATACATACCCCTGGTGGTTCGGTGGCCACCTAACCACCAGGTTTATGTATGTTATACAATGTATAATTATAAGACAAGACCAACAAATATTTGTGAAAACAAACAAAACCAAACACCTGTGAACACACTTTCTTTGAAATGATTACTTATCTGTTGCTTGCTTGCTGTCGCCGCTGCTGCTTGTTTACACACACGGCGCCATGACCTAAAAATAGCAGTTCTGTCTTGTGATCTTGGGCAATCTGAATATTTTTTTCTGTGCGCATCAAAACTGCAGTCAACTTCAGCTCGGCCGTAATCCTTAGATTTTTAGGTTATGGCACCGTGTATTTTTTTAGTTAGGTTTTAAAACACTAGCACCTACTAGAATTAAATTCTGGGCCAGTCTGTCTGTGCCCAGGCTTAAAGCATGGTAAAGTTAACTGCCCTCAAGCCACCAGCTGCTAAAATAGTTGTGTGTGGTAGTGTTACACTACCTACTCATAAAAAAAACTTACCAGTCTGATAGAAAACTCTATCGATCTCGTATAGTTTCCATTGTTCATTTGGAGACGAACACCTCTGTAGAAGTTTATCAATGCTTTCGCCTCCTTTACGGGAGGCCAATAGATTTCTTTTTAGGTGTTATCCATTTATTGATGACCACAGCCACAGTGCCACCCTCACTCTCCGCGAACTGAACGACACTATACATAATTTATAATCCTTTTATGTGCTGTGATACGTACTATAACAACAGCAAGAAAAAACATGAGAATTTACACATTTGTTTGACACAGAGAATTGAGAAAGAAAAAAGCGCGGGATACCAACCAACCGTCAACGCGTTCGTTCGTTCCGTTCCGAAATAAACAAAAGCAAACAAAATATATTTTTTTACTTTTTAAATATTTATATTTTTAATCAGCCTTTTCTATCTTATATTGGTTCTTTCTAATGTTTGATGATAGACTAATAGCTGAATTTCTTTTCATTGAGTTACATAACAAATACAAATGTAAAAATAATAATTTAATAAAATAATAACAAACAACATGCTATCAATGCGTTCCGTTCCTCGCAGATTGGAAGAAAGATAAACTCTGGTGATAATTTTTAAATTATTAAATGGACTATTTACTGTCGAGTTAAAGTTTTTACAGAGTACCTATATTTTAATACAAAAAACGTTCGCTAGCCGCATGATAGTTATGTTGTTAGAGCTAATTTAATCGTGCCTGCTTGAGCATGGTAGGCACCTGTTGTACTCTCCTAGAATAAAATTATGTTTCTTTTCTTGGATAATGGCATACCTAGCTCATATACCTACCTTACTTAATTAGGTTTTATTCTGATTCCCATAATAATAATAATATGCTTGAATGTCCATAGCATCATAAGTAGGTTCCCGTTTATTCTGCTAGTCAAACGAATGGAAGTCAGTGGTGGATGTTTCTGTAGGTATCGAGGCGGCTCAAGACCGCTCGTCGTGGCATTTCTATGTATATGGGGCCTGTCCAGCAGTGGACTTCTAACTAAAAGTGTTTGTACAAACCTACTTACAGAAAATAAATCATTTATCATTTAAACTGATAATTTATTTAATGACGATGAATATTAATTTTATCGGTTGCAATTAGGTACCTACCTTAACACGTTCGCAGTCCAGTGTACCCTATGCGGTACACGCGGAGCGATTCCGCCGAGTCCGTGTACCCTATGCGGTACACGAGGCCACTATAACTATATGGGCTCTGCAGCCACGGACTTATGAAATTTGTTAGTGTATCGTTCCTGGACTTGTGACAAGGGTTCTATTAGACAAGAAAACCAAAACATGACTTTTTTTTTATATAATGTTTTCACAGTACAAAATGAAACGAGTTAGTAGAAATATATAATGTTTTATTGGTGAACTGTAACTTTAGGAAAACAATCAATACATATGCCTTTTTACATTTTTACATTGTGATGACACCCTTTTAGCTTTGGCGCGTGCATACGAAGTGAGTCTTCCTTCGTCGTGTTTTAAGTCCGTGTACCGCCCGGTGTACACGAGCAAAGTCGGGGCACGGGCCTTTATTTTAACATAATTATGCATCAGTTGTGACGTTTGCATCGACTAATGGTCAAAAGTAATGAAAATGATATTGGACTTATGGCGTTGTCGGAAACTTTGTATTGGGACTGCGAACGTGTTAAGCAGGTATTATTAAGTAGTACCTACGTGTTAGAGCATTCCTTTAGATGCACTAAATAAATAGTACGTAGGTAAGTACACTACGGCCGAAATATCTTGGCGAGTCTGTACATAGACACTACGAACTTTCGCCATTGACCCTAAATGTAGGTACGTTCCTACGGCGTCTTATTAATGAACAACACAGGGCGTCACAGAATGGAACCCAAATGGACGTTGCTAGGGCGTCTTATTAGGGAACAACACAGGACGTCACAGAATAGACCGTAAATGGACGTTGCTAGGACATATAATACATGACCAACACAGGACGTCACAGAACTGACCCTAAATGCACGTTGCTACGGCGTCTTATTAATGACCAACATAGGACGTCACAGTTGACCCCAAATGGCCGTTGCTAGGGCGTCTTATTATTGACCAACACAGGAGGTCACAGAATTGACCGTAAATGGACGTTGCTAGGACGTATAATACATGACCAACACAGGACGTCACAGAATTGACCCTAAATGCACGTTGCTACGCCGTCTTACTAATGACCAACACAGGACGTCACAGTTGACCCCAAATGGACGTTGCTAGGGCGTCTTATTATTGACCAACACAGGACGTCACGGAATTGACCGTAAATGGACGTTACTAGGACGTAACATTCACGACCAACACAGGACGTCACAGAATTGACCTTATATGGACGTTGCTACGTCGTCATAATCATGACCAACATAGGACGTCACTGAATTGACGCTAAATCGACGTCACCAGGACGTTCCCTTGAGTACCAGACGTTAAAATGACGTCAGTGTGACGTACTTATTTGACGAATAAACTACGGACCCTAATATGACCTTAGGATGACGTCATTTTTTCGTCGCAGACGTCATTTTGCTACCTGGGGAACTCCCCCACCGTTTCGACTCTCACGTCCCTGGCGATGACATCGTTCCGTACGTACCGGCCGGGTCCCGTGAGGATTCTCATGGTGGTGTTCTGCACCACCACGCCTTGAGGCGTTTCTTCTGCGTAGTGTAATAAATGAAAACTCTGGGACAAATATGCACAAATTTACTGTATATCTGTATAAAAAGAATCATGATTGTGCATCCAACCGTTTTCGATATATAGCAATCTCCAAAACGTTCGCCCAGCAAAAAACTAAATATCTCTGAAATCTTAAGAGGAATAAATTTGGCTTTCACAGCACATTTATACTCGCGAATAAGCTATCTTTTTGAATATTTTATGTCCAGCTAAACCCAATATTTAAATTTCATTTTGCTGGGCGAACGTTCGTGCAGCAGAATTTCTTTTTCTAAAATAAATCTGAAACCCTTGGAGGCGCAAATTCAAAATTTCGGGCACATTTACACGAGATAAGTCACTAATTATTTGCATCATTCAATTCTTGAAAGGCGGTACTTTTTTTTAATTTTTTGCTGGGCGAACGCACACAGAATCCGCCTCGCACTTGACCGTTGTCTTTGGCAATAAACGTTGATGTACATATAAGCTGAAATAGACTTTTTAATGGTTGAAATTTTGTTTGTTTGTTCGGGCACCTTACAATAATAAAAAAACAGTACCTCCATAGCACACCACGGACACTCCACTAAAATTCCATACAAACGCCGGTGTTGACCTACCTACTCTTCACACAACTACGCAGATGTCGTTCGTACACACGCGTGAATGTGTGCGTTAGAGCTAGGGCTACTGAATTGTTTTATTGAATAGTTGTGCACCGTGAGTTCACCTGGTGACGTAGTCTATAAACTTGCTATAATGTTGAGTTACATAAATAGAATGGAGCCAAATTATACCTACTATTCTAATTAAAAGGGTGTTTGCACAGATTTGTAAATTGTTTCAGAAATCTGTGGGTGTTTGTATTGCCGCGTAAAATGAAACGAAACGATGATAGATTAGATCAGGTACCTAGATATCTATTTCTGTTAGTAGGTACACATTCGCATTTTATTTTACACTTACCCATGAAGGAAACTTTATTCTGTTACTATAATTATTCCTCCAGGCATTATCAATCCGTGCTTGGGCACATAAGTTACTGGCTGTGTAAGTTACGAACTTTGAGTCAAAAATGACTTTGTTATTATAAATAAATAAATATTGGTAGACAATTCACACACAATACCATCTGACCCCAAACTAAGCAAAGCTTGTAATATTATAAAGCAACGTTATTGAAAAGTTTCTAATCTTACGTTATTTTATCATTAGGAAATTAAATAAAGCTTTTAATCTTGTCCCGTTTAGTTGACAGACAGCCGTAAACAGCACAACAACCCACCATGATGATATTTCGTTAGGAATTAGATGTTCGATACCAGCCCTTCGTTGAGTGCTCCTAACGTATCCGAAACGGCCTGAGGGGCGAGGAAGCTTGAAATTGGCGGGGGTTGGGGAGTGTCCGTTCTATATTATCTATTCTATGTCCATAGTTATTAACTTGACAATAGCTCGCGCAGTGCACTAAATCCAGATGGGCACGCCAAGAAGCGTCAGTCGATCCCGTGACTTCAATTAAGTGATATACTGGTATATACATACTACTTTATATGTAAAATGCCAAAAATAAAACCAAGTAAGTAATCAAATGATATAAATTTATTTTCATCTAAAATTAATCCAGGAATAATTAGATTTTTACGTGTACTATAACTAAGTTCCAGTTCTGGAAACATCTGAAAATTAATCCAACAATAAGTACATTAATGTATAATAATTTCGTTTTAAAACAACCACTAAAAACTAACCAAATAACTAGATTTATAGAACATTTAAAAAAAATACAAAATACATTATATAGGAACATATCTCTCTCGTACACACAATGTGTAAGCGAAAGAAACATATTTCAAAAATGACACTTTTATTTATATATACATAGGTATGCAATTTAGTCATCACCACTACTCAAGTCGTTAGTGATGCACTAAGCTTTTCTAAACAAAAGCTGTACTATATGTGTGAGTATTACGACAGTACCGCTAAGTGGTAACGAACAAGAGTAATGATGAGGACTCATCGTACAACAGCAAAAATATCAATATTGTTGCAATGGAAGCCCTTTTTACGTATAAGGTAGATACGTTCATACATACATTTAATAAACACGTATTATTTCATGACGAGTTCGATTATCGAGATTTGATTTAGAAATGATTGTATGGAGATTTATTGTATGGAGATTTATTGTATGGATTTATTGTATGGAGATTTAGAATTGGTTAGTGCAACCAGAATGTTCCGTTTTACACTCGACGGTAGCGTAAATAAACCGACGGCGACGCAACGTTTCAACAGTAGCGAGAAAATATTCGCCGCGTGACGTGAGCGAATTTATTGATAATAATCAGAATAATACAATAGGGATGACGACAGATCTTGCAATTATATTAAATTATTAGATATAATGACAGTATTTAAATAGAATAAAATATGTACCAACTTTAAATTTGATATCTTTTTGTTATCATCTTACTTTATGATCATTCAAAGTTGGATGGGTAAGTTCATTTTAAAACTACAAAATTATTAGTAAATGTTTACTATTAGATAACCCAATCAATTTAAAGCTACTTTTGTTATGAAACCAGTTTATAAACGCAATATTTAATATATCTATCAAACAAACTTTACGCGCGACGCATAGAAAATACCCGACAGTGACGTCACGCTTTAGTAGTTTTTTTATATGAAGCGTTCTTGGGAAAGTCCAAAATTGTGATTTTATAATCGTGATATCACGGGATGTTTTAAAGATAACAAATAAATTATTTCGCCTATGTTTCAGTAATTGCCGTAGTATGTACGTATGTACAGAAGCCTTTTGATGGCACATTAAATCAAAAATGAGTCGTCATGCCTATTGTCTGTGTGGACGTAAAAGAAAGCCAGTTTATAATACAATTCATTTCAACTATGTCCCAGAACAGTTTTTTTATCAAAGATATGCTTGACTTTGACCGCCATTACGCGTGATGTAGGTAAACCGAAGAAGCGGTCCAAGACGGAACGCGCTCAAGAAAAAACAGATTTTCTCTCTATTCGACACCCAGAAACCCAGATTGTATCTTGTATCAATAGTGGAAGACCCACTCGGGCAACATTTGAGAACTAAATAATGTGAATTTGGCTACTGCTTACCTCACAACGATCCGTTCTCAGTTCAGTATTTGAAAATGTCTTCAGATAACTTGTCATTTCAACATCATTTATTCAATCACTGGAAATTGAGAACACTCAAATTTAGACTTCGAGAAAAAATTTGATGTGTTACTGAGACTTAAATTAATCGAATCAACCGATTGTAACATTATTCGATTTTTCTGTAGTTTAGATTTATAAAAACAAGTAGTGTTTGTAGAATTAGCTTTTCCTAATAGTTTCGACTGCAATCTGCGGTCTTCATCGAAAAGAGCAGACCTCGCGTGTTAAATTTTTCATTTTTCTAGTATTCAAAGATCACTAATTTAGTATTTCTTTTAATTCAATTGCTACCTGATTTTACTGTACTTATATATTGTTAAGAAGTTACAAGTTGTACTGGTATAAAATATACAAGTAAGTACGTTATATGATGATTTACAAAAATATATTATTAAAATATTACACAAATAAACTAATAGAATGAAATCAGTGATTGCTAAATATATAATAAAATTGCACTGAAAAAAATTGTATCAAACTATTAACTATTTCAGTGATACAAACTTACAAGGTAATAAATGACCAAAATTACTATCTTGCCAAAGTAGATCAATTTACGCTAAATATTGAAAATCTACGAACAAGACTAAAAAACATTTAAAGGTAAATGGAGTACGGTCTGTTTTCAATTAACGGTTTAGATATTGTAAATTATAAGATCCAACTCCTGCTGACTAAAATAGAAAATAGAAAGACACCACTGTTCTTAAAGTTAGTTTTTTATTGTTTTAGCGTTTTTTATCTAGAAAACTCGATATCGTCTTCCTTAGATAGATTTTGTGTCTAGAGTACCTACACTCTAGACACAAAAGTACTGAGAGAACAAATGAAGGAAAGTAACAGGTATATTTTGCATGGGAATCATCTTAAGAATTATCTTGTTACACTTTTATCTGAGCCAAAAGGCCAAGATTTTTACTATTTCATTATTTGCCTTTTAAATCATTCCTTTCCGAAATACTTCAAAAACGCATAATATTTAATAAAAAAAACTTTTAAAAAATTGTTTTCTCGTGTCATTGTCATGTCATTTTTGGCAAGGTTTTTTTTTGTAACTTTTGATTTAGAATAATTCCAATTTGCTTGCAATTATAAGTAGTACTTGTAGTACTTTGATCGTAGTTTATAAATGCAAAATAATTACTCTCTTACTTCCCTGTTACAATAATAGGACAATTTGCTAGCGAACCGATTAAGTATTCAAACTACAAAATGCTTGTATATTCCTTACTATAAGAAATTATTATAAGAGCGGTACAGTTTACAAAATAGTGGAATTTCGATATTATTCACTATATATTATACTACGCCGAAACTGTTGCGCTATTTTTAGAAACATATTTTTTGTACAATATAAATACGAGTAGTATAAGACAATAGCGGCCCTCCCCGGCTTCGCCCGTGGTATATATATAGCCTATAGCACTCAGAGACCACGTACATTTCCAACAGTGAAATATTTTTTTGCAATCGGTCCCATAGTTCCTAAATTAGCGCGTTCAAACAAAAAATCTCTTTCGCTTTATAATCTTAATATATATAAATCCTGTCACGATGTTTGTCCGCGATGGAATCCTAAACTACTTAACCAATTTCAATCAAATTTGCACACCGTGTGCAGTTTGAGCCAACTTGAAAGATAGGATAGTTTTTATTTTGATTAATAGTCTTTATATGACGATATCCGAGCGAAGCCGGAACTGGCCGCTAGTATTAGTATAGATCTAAATGAATTTCATTCAAATGACCTCAAAATGAAAAGAGGACATTTTCTAACATCAGATAACAGATTACATAATAGTATAAATGTCAAAGGTATGTTGTACTCGTCTACGCGAAACCAATTGTACGATTTAAAATAGGGTTTATCCCTGACATATTTCGTTAAACCTATCTTCTGCGGTTTTAATAATCAAGTTCGGATTGTCAAGACTTTACTGTAATCCTTTGAGTAAAAACATTCAAAAAATAGTTCAACAGAATCGGGAGTAACTTTACATCAACTTTTACATATCTAATGATATATTCACTATAATAATTACAGAGATAATATTATTATTCAATTTATAAATATATATAAATACAAGGTAAACATTTCGTTACATACTAACTATATAGTTAAAGATTATTATATAGGTAAACATGATTATTGTTCTCAGATCACATACGATTTGTAATCGTTTAAGGGTTAAACCCATTATCACGCGTTCATATGTATAGCCCGTTCACCTTTACCTATCATGAAAGATATGCCAACATGGAGTCGAATCTCACGATTTATTTATTTCGTATTAAAAATGTAAATAGAATAGAATAATTTATTTGTCAGATTAAAAATGCAAAAATCAAATCAAAATCCAGTAGCTTATCTTTTGCGGCAGGTAAAGATGAATATGCTTTAAGTAACATTTAGATCTCAGGAACCTCTGTCACTGGTCAGCTATAGCCAATAACAGCCTCATTGTAGCGTTCTGATTGTGACGGTGATTGTGTTATTCAGTTTACATCATAACTGGCGGCCCGCGTCCACTTCGATCGGCAATAAACACCATAAGTAACTAATGTGATACTCTATATGTATATACATGTAACACATTAAAAAAAAATATTTGATTTTGTTTTATATCATCTAGGGTCTAAATGGTGCATGAATTGCATACATTTCATTTTTTCATTTATATTTGAATAATGTATCTACATTTTAAATTGCGAATAACTTTCTCCAAGTCAAAGAAAATAATGTATTTTATTGTCATGGTCACATAAACATTTTTTTTTTTTTACTAAAAAATGTAGTACTTTTTTAATAATTTACTGTAATAATGTAATGTAATCATATTCACAAATATCAACTATGATCTACCAAACAAAAAATTACCATTAAAATCGATTCACAATTGGCCAAGCTATCGCGCGATAGCTCCTCCAAGCTTAACAATAGTAGGAGGTGTGTACTCAGATCCTGTAGCTTCTACGGTTGCCTTAAAGAACTAAATTGGGATAATTGGGATCTTTTTTATATTAGTAAGTATTATGGATTAGTTCCCGTGAATCAGCCGTAGTATTCAGTTAGTTCACAAAACCATCACAATCAGACACAATTACTCTACATTGTTTTAATACAAGTTGATGGCCGAAGCGTATTATTTTACACAGAGGCCAAATCAAAGACTATATAAGATTTAAATACATATGATTGTTTAGTTGCCTGATTTTTTAATGAACATACAAGATAGTGTCTATGAAGGAACTGACCACCGAGTTATAGTGTTTTAACACCCAGTTGGGTGGTTATGATACTTTGTTTCTACTAACTATTAATGAATACATATTTCAAAACTAAAATTAAGGGTGATTAAAAAGTTTAAAAGTTTTATTCAATACATTAGAAATAAGAACATACGTAAATTAACAACGATATGATGCTCTACATACTAAAAAAATCGAAAAATGAAAACAAATTGCACATAAAAACGCCAATCTATAAAACTAATCACTTTACGCCAAATAAGTGATAGTAAGCGGTGAAATTTAATTCTCGTTATTCTATAGCAGTATTTTTAATGGGAAAATAAAATGCGCTAGACAGGCCAGCTACATAATCTATCAATTATAAATCTCCTATTGGAAGTATTTTACAGGGCTCAATCGTGATCAATTACCTAAATTCCGATTGTGTTACAATAGTAGATGATATATCCTTTGAAACATTGGTGCAAGTGTCTTCGAGTAATCGTATACATAAAAAATTCGACGAGTTTAGCACCTCCTTTTCGTTTTTATCGATTGTGTGAAGATCTGAATGTTGGGCAACCATAGGTTCAGATGTAAGGCCATTTGCATGTAGCAGAGATCCAAATGCTGAGATGGGTTTGTGGTATGACGCGAATAAATACCTCTAGGATTAGAAATTAGTATATTAGGGGGAGTATGAAAGTAGCACCGTGACAGAAAGGTTGAGAAGCACACGTTAATCGTAGTTGGGGTATGTTATGCGTAGGGAGGAAGACCACATAACCAAAAATGTTTTATTTTTATATAGATATAGATGGATGCTGTTGTAGAAGGCAGTCAAAACAAGCGTGGATGGATTGTGTGAAAGAGATGAATGATAGAGACTAATGGAGTAAACATGTTGTACCGACCAGTGGAACTGCCGATCGACCCCAGTGGCGGAAATCGAGTGTCGAGTAGTGGACGATGCCTCTGTCGTATGATGCTAACGATGAAATTGATGAAGCTGATGGCGATTGTGACGCGATCGGAATTTTCAGTTAATAAAATGCGATCAAGATCTTGTAAAGTATCCCCTAATAAGAGTTGAAAACGTGAACGATGGAAAGCGACGATCACAGCTCATCTTTCACCTTGGCGTATTTCTGGCAGAAAGTCAGCATGTCTTCCATAGAGCGGTCTCCGTCGTAGAGAGCTAGTTCCTTGCCGTTGGCGAATATCTTGAACGTGGGCAGCGTCTGCACGGAGGCGATGTCGGCCACCTTGGGATTCTCCGCTGCGTCAACGGCTATCACTTTCACTGGAATGCTGCTTTCTTTTACCTTTGTCGCGAGACGACTGAACGCTGGCTTCGTGGTCACGCAATGACTACACCCTGCCAACAAGAAATGTAATTATAAAGATGTGGACCAAAATATCACCATACAGCGTCGGAATGCCGCCAGACTCTGTGAGCGAAGTGCAGTACTACTTATTTGGACTCTTGCTCCAATAGATGCGTGACGCTGTGCTGTAAAGGTCAAGTCTGGAGCTTACGATCAGACACATATCTTGCTCGACTCGTCACTTTATACTATAAAAATTGGCAGTCATTGAGACCACCGATAAAAGTGAAAACGTATAACTCAAAATTTGGACTTAATTCTTTACTAAAACTGCAGATGGCGTTGTAAGAAAAGATAAAATTGTTTTCGGAAAGCATTAGGTGACAATGAGGCGAGTACCACGATTTTAGTCCATCCAAAAAGCTCCAAAAGAAGTAGGCTTGAAAAAAAATGCCAGTAATAGGGACTCATAACTCAGAATTTGATGGCTTACTTTGGATACTGCTGCGTCAGCATTTCTAGATGGTCAATAGGAAATGTAGACGCACTTTTAGATTTTTAGATGACCAATGGCCATGGTCCCGAGTTTACCCGAAGATTTCTTATCATTGCCGAGCGTGGCGCTAGAATTCAATCCACATCCCACGAAATATCTGTGTGTCAAAAGGAGTTTTTAATTGAAAAATTGCGACTTACACGAGGCATAGAACATGACGAAAGTGGGCACGGCGTTTCCGATGATCCCCTCGAAGTCCGCGTCGAAGGCGAGCTGGACGTTGGCTCCGAAGCCCGCGGCCTGCGGCGTGACCGCCGGCGCCGTCGCCTGTTGCGTCTCATGCTCGCGCATCTGCGTGTGGATGTACGCCACGAAGTCTGCTTCCTGGGAAACCGATCACCGTCTCACGGTCGACGCTCCAAAAAATCGAACCATTGGTTCCAATTTTGATTTCTTAAAATCCAGAGTAAGTTGAATTGTTCTAGGTTAGCACACTACATCGTAGACCACGACGTTGCTTAACATCATGCGAAATGGCGGTCAAGCGTAAACCTATAATAGTTATATAAGTTACTAGCTGTACTCTGCTACGCTTCGCTGTGGCACATTATGATGCAAAAATTTATTTACGGCTTCTGTTTCGCTCCAAAGACTCAAACGAAGAGGTTTCACCCTATTTTTGTGATAAGAACGTCTAGGCTGTGGAATGCGTTGCCTAAGTGGATTGTTCTCAACGATTTCAATCTTGGTGTCTTCAAATCGAGTATGACTTCGGTCTTCTAGGAAAGTATGCTCCATCGTAGACCGCATCGTCGCTTCATATCAGGCAAGATAGCGCACGGTAAGACAATACAAAAAAAAATCTGTGTTTGTCTTACTTTTTTTACATTTAATTTTACCGCTTCACAGGCTCCGGTTTCCGTGAACTTTGTCATTAAAATAATCTTCTTTTTTACATATTTCTTGGATTAGGAGAAGAAACTCCCACTGTTTGTCTTACTTTTGTGTCTAGTATATTTTTGGGGTCTAGAGTGGGTTTTCTTTTCGACGGTTACAGGTAAAAAGCGAGACAGCTTTTAGACCAGATCGCTTGTTTTATCAAGGCCTACCTTCCTGCCCCCGCTGTAGTCCTGCGTGCTCCTGTCGAAGTAGCTGAGGTACTTGATGGTGGGGTACCCCTTCACGTCGTAGGTCTTGCACAGGTCCACGGCGGCGGTGCAGTCGACCGCGCCGAACGCTACCATCAGCTCGTCCGCAAACTTCTCGGCCGCTCTCACGAATTCTGGTTTGGTGCTCTTGCAGTGGCCGCACCCTGACAGACAATTTCGTATAAATAAATCACGACTCTCAATTTAATGAAAGCTCACTTGAGGGAAACTGTCTACCGAACATCGGGCTCTTAGACTACAGTTCCATGAACAAAATTTATGGGTCATATGATACACAAGGAGACCTATGTAGGATGACAGAAGGGTATAAAATAATAAGATTCAGCACTATGCTAGCATTTGTAAGCTGTCCATATTTATGCAAGTTGAAGAGGGGGAGTTGCAACCTTCGATAATATCTCTTTGTCTCATGATTTTTGTACGGCGTTACGGAATAATTGATTAAAAGAGGTATTGAAACTATAAAAATTGTAAATTTTAATTTTTTTATTATTGTTTTTGTCGGAAAAACTCATGATTTTCATGATTTTCCGCTGATTTTCAGGGTATATTTGGTTATTTGATTATACGGCATTGGTTCCATACAGTTTCAATACCTCTTCTAATCCATTATTCCGCAATGCCGTACAAAAATCATGCGACAAGAAGGAAAGAGGAAGGGTTGCTACCCCCTCATTAACTTGCACTCAGTTGGACAGCTGACAAATGCCGGCATAGTGCTGAATCTTATTATTTTATACCCATCTATCATCCTACATAGGTCTCCTGGTGTATCATACCCATACATTTTGTTCACGGGCCTGTAGTCCCAATTGAAGCTGATATTCTAGTTAAAATCACAATGTTTAATAATTATTTATATATAATATCTAATTATTTTTATGTATTATTATATTATTTAGTTCGTATTTATGTATTAGGATGTAAAATTACTGTTTGAGTATATCAATATATTATTTGGTATTTTAGTTTTTAAAATCTATTTTATTGTTTAACTGTAGAAGTATTAACCACCCCTTTTTGTAGTTCCCCTCCTCCTTATTCTCAAATCTCTTTCCATCCTATGGTTGCCTGGAAGAGATCGCTTTTAGTGATAAGGTCGCCAATTGCTATTTTATTTTGTTATAAGTAACTTTTGTTTGTTTTTTAAATTAAGTGCAATAAAGAGTTAATCTATTTAATCTATCTATCTAGTCTATATCGCAGTCTGCGCAGGGCCCTATTGACTTAATCTTAGCATACTCAACGGTACTACATCTCATACGACGCCTAGCGCAAAAGCACCTCAGACGATACGACCTCGGCTTGGGCTGCCGCCGGTAAGGAAGATCAAGGAACGACCTGGCATCCCTACGGTCCTACCGGGAATGATCTAGCACCTCCCGACTTGTAGCCAGTACTTAAGCTTTTATATTAATTTTGATTATTATCTGGTAGCTGACTTATGGGAACAGGCAGGCATGCTTGAAGGAGAAAGGCAATTTACTGCCCAACCAGACTGAAAAAAATGTGACACTAAAACCGTAACAAAAGTATACAACGGAAGGGACGCCTAAACCCTGCCCGTGACCAGTGTTGCCAACTTTATATCTCAGATGATCGTACCAGAAATAATAAAACCATTTTATTTGCAAATTGTGTCGCTTCTATATTATCCAAAGGCACTTCGTTCCTACCTGGCGTCCTATGACACCTCATTTTTTATTTTGAGGTAGAGAGTGTATCATGTTGGTAGCTAGGAGAGTACAAGGCAAGTGTTGAACTCACAGGGGGCGTAAAACATGACGAGCGCGTGCTTGACCTTCCGCAGCGCGTTCCGGAAGGAGGCGCCGTCGAGGTGCCGCACGGCGGAGTCCTCCTCGGCCCACGGCTTCTCGGCCGGCGGCGGCGGCGGCGGCTCGCTCGGGGCCTGCGGAAAACAATACAAACAAAAACACATTATTTTTGAAGTGAAAACTTCTTTTGGCGCGCCTAGACAGATTTTTCGTGGGCTGCGAATTGAATTCTAGCGTCACGCTCGGGTATGATAAGAAATTTTCGGGTGAACTCGGGATGCTAGAGCGAGAAAGAAAATACAGTGAACAAGCGTGTCAGACTGAGAAAGATAATATTGTCAACTGCTCTACACTGTTGTGTCCCTGTGTTTAGTATATTTATGTTTATCGCGACATTAACTTCTGGGTACTTACCACATTAATTTAACCTGTCACGAAATATCAAATTTACATTTCACATCCATGGCAAAAAAATAATTGTTGTAATATATTACTGTTTTATCACAGCACTTACACTACATAAACACACAAAATTATACCTATATTCCTTACACATATGTACACTATAACACAACATATTCATGCATTTTTAGCGAAATACAAATAAATAGCATATACAAAAAAAAATTGCGAGTATTTCCGACACGCTTAAAAAAATGTTTTTCATTTAACACTCTACTAGTCAAGCCTTTTCATTTGATAAAACGAGTAAAAAAGTGCAATCCGCCATTTTGTGTTGGCGGCCATCTTGCAAGAAGCAACTTCATTTTTGTTATACATGTTTGTAAAAGAGAATCAGCTAGAAGGAAATGAAGAGCAATGAAGAAGTTTTGAAGATGGTAGAGGAGAAAAGAACATTAATGGAAACAATAGAAAACAGAAGAGGGAAGATGTTGGGACATCTTATACGACACGACAACTTCATTAGAACAATAATGGAAGGTAAATTAGAATGGAGGAGGAAGAGAGGTAGACCTAGGAGAAATTACATGAACCAAGTGAAGGAGAAGATAAATGTAGTGTCTTATCAGGAAGTCAAGGAGAAGGCGGAGTGTAGAAGTACATGGAAGGAACTCCACCGACAAGAGCGTCGCTCTTAAATTATGGATGAACGAATGTTTATAAATTATAAATAATAAATAAAAATAAATATTACAAATTTCAAACATAACACCATCTAAATAAACATACTAAATAAATATTGGTGGACAATTCACACACAACACCATCTAACCCCAAACTAAGCAAAGCTTGTGTGATGGCAGCCAGACAGCTGATGTAATACTTATATAGTTTTAAATACATACTTATTATACATAGAAACACCCAGACACAGTGCAAACATTTGAATTCATCACAGAAATATTTGCACTGGGTGGGGATCGAACCCACGACCCTCGGCTTCGCAGGCAGAGCTACTACCAACTCGCGTACCGAGCGTACCGAATTGGCGCTCGCCAATTCGGTACGCTCGGTACACGAGTACGAGTACGCGGGTACGCTCAGTAGTCCGGCATTTTACACAGCTTAACGCCGAACCACTGAGCGGGTTCGAGTAGTTTCTCTCGCTCGGCAAACCGGGCGTAACCTTAATAGTGAAGCCACGTGTTTGTTTAGCTTTTTCTTGTTTCGCAGCATCGCTTTGACTTGTGAATCTATGATATGTAGACTTCATTTTACATTGTACATGTGTAAAAAGGTTTTATTTCCTATACAAATTCTATAATCCGGCAGTTCCGACAATCCGGCATAGAGGGAAAAAATCGGGTGCCGGATTATCGAGCGCCTACTGTACATACTTATTATACATAGAAAACACCCAGGCACAGTAAAACTATGTATTTGTATCACACACATATTTGTATCTGGGATCTAACCCACAGCCTACGGCTTCGCAAGCAGAATTACTACAAACTAAGCCACCAGACCAGCCGCTTTATTTATACGTATATTACTAGCAGCGTCGTTGTACCCGTTGGACCGACCATACCAGACGTGATTAACCCATGAATTAATTAAATATGCATGCTTCGATTTTCTTAGATTTATTATATTTATTATAGATTTATTAGATTAGATTTGCTTTAGAGCTAAACAGAGAGGACAAAAAAAACTAAAATATATATTTTTTGGATATGTTGTGTGCTTCAACAACAGTTAAAGAACAATAGCTGTTTATTAAATTACCCAGAACATGCCCTTTTTTATTAAAAAATCGTACCGTAATACGTATATACGTGTAACGTCCGTATAACGGAAGTTATAGTCTCTGATGACACTTGGTGGCGCGGTCGACGTTCGCAACACAAGACGACAAATCGCGTCATCCTCGACATCGTCGGTGTAGTAAACAAAGGTCCTAGCGTGCCGAGACAAAGCCACAACCGCGTGCGGAACACTCTCGTGTATCAATTCAATTCAATTCATTTATTCAGACCATAAATTCATAAGAACACTTGGTAACGTCATTTACAAAAAGGCAAAGAATCTGTGTACATAATATGATAAAATAACAATGTCAAAAATAATAAAGCAGCTGTAAAGGGGCCTAGTTAATTACATGCAGCTGTAAAAAGGCTTTGTCGAAGAGAAAATAATCAATACACACAGTATCTTCAGCTTAGCCTTGGTCTTAATAGCGACTACTGACTCATATATTAGTCCTTGAGCCTCGTGAATTGTCAGCGCGCAGGACCCCGCGCCCTCCCTGTAGCCCTGGCTGATAAGGGTCTCCTTCTCTTCCTGGGTGTGAACCAAATAGAGTGTTCGGAAGGGTGCGTGATATGTTAGCACCCGTGTACCGTCTCTGTTCCAAGGACCTCAAACATGGAACTGATGAATAAATCCCGGAGTAAATATCCTTCAGCGCATACACGACATCCATTGGGCACTGGTGTGTGCACAACAACTCCTGGCCGACTTCCGTTACCAGGTTCATGCGCGGTCCGAGGGGGGTCACAGGGGACATGACCCCCCAAATCGTATAAGTTAAACAAAAAATCTAAGAAAATTAAAAATATCTCATAGTACATGGACTAATTTTTAACGCGGGAAAACAACTAGAACGGGAACTACGCGGCTAAAATCTTGGGGGGCTGCGAGTAAAGTATTTTTTGTTCGATTTATTGTATTTCTACTTGTGACCCCAAAACCTGAGGCTGCGTACAGGTGACCCCCTCCAAAATTCTGGGACCGCGCCTGGCCAGGTTAGGGCGACCGTACCTCATATCAAAGAGATTTTCTCTATCGATATAAGGCAACTGGTTTATGTCTCCTATGAAGACAAGCTCGCCAGCACTGGGCAGCCGCGAAGCCATTATGATGGGTTCAAAATGGTTCATTAGAGCTTCATCTACCAAAAGGCGGCTGAATCCCCTGTCGAATCCATTTACGAGGACCGAGGCACACTGGCTTTCACCTGGTTACCAATGCGTCCAGATCGTCTCTCCCTCAGATCTTTTGCTGCCTCTGATGTGGCCGTGATGATAACGTCCTTGTCCACACTGAAGTGTGTGATAACTCATGTTGTTTTTCCACACCCTGGAACACCGTTAATCCATTGTATTTTTGGTATCTTCCAGTTTCCCCAATTTGCTGTGGCTTCTAGATTCTTCTCAATGGTTTTAGCCATTTCAAGGATCCCGTTATTCAGCATTGTTTTGGTACGCCGGGAAATAACTACAATAGGATCTGTCGATGGTGCCGCGTATTTGGGTCTTCCTATTCGCCTCGTCTCAACCCCATCCAGAGCCACGAAACCACAAGTTGCACTGTAAGCCATCATATACTTGAATTGTCCCATCATTGTTCCCCTGATTACCTGGTAGGTGACGTTGTTGTATATGGTAGCCTGTGCTTCCTCGAGCTTCTCTTGCTATATTTTATCGCCTCCTAGCCTGTACGCCTGTAGGATGCCCTTAAATGGGTGTAGGTTAATTACCGGTATCCCTGTGTGCGCAATAATTTCTCGTTTAAAGGTTTGATTGACTCACCTTAATAAAACTAACAATCTGGTCCTCTTGGCGCGCATGTCCGGCGTCGTACTGGAACACTCCCTTGCTGAAGTATTTGAGGGTCGGGTATCCCTTGACGCCGAAACGCGAGCCCAGCTCAGGGTGCTTCGTGGCGTCCACAGCCGCTAGTAGCCCGTTTATCTGCGACACAACACATTTACAGGTAATTAAACAATGACTTATATCGTGATTAAGCCCCGTACAATATAAACATTACCTAGCACTGCACTGCGCTCGACACCCTAGAGATCTAATATGTTATATCTCTAAGCCCTGTAATTTCTCTAGAAACATTGCCCTTCAAACCGGAACACAGTAATGTTTGCACATTACTGCTTGGCGGTAGAATTAATGGCAAATGTGGGGTACTTTACCAGGCGGACTCTGCCAAGAGTCCTACCACTAAAAAAAACTGACCTTTTCTTCCTTGATCTTGGTGGCAGCCTTCTCAAATTCCGGCTTGATCCGCTTACAGTGGCCGCACCATGGCGCGTAGAATACTACCAAAGCGTGTTCTGCCTTGGCTAAGACACTATCAAACGTCGCATCTGAAATAAAAACACATATTATACCACACTAATATTTTAAAGTAAATGCTTGTGTATTTGTAAGCGTTTATGTGTTCCTACGTATTTCCATAACTGATGCAATGTACATTATTTACATTGACATAATAGGCTACATCTATATAAAAATCAATGCCACTTTTCGTTAAGTGAACTCCTCCAAAACGGCTGGACCGATTTGAATGAATTTTTTGGGTACGTTTGGGTAGGGCCCTGGATGATTTAGATTCACAAATCAGCCCGGGAGAGGACGCTGCAGTTGGTATCTAGGTTATTATCCGAGCGAAGCCGGAACGGGCCGCTAGTACTATATTTGTATTAATCCAGCTATTAAGGTACCTGGTTGACCGATCTTTGCTCGGTTTAAACACTGAGTATACTTAGATACCTACAGATAAAGGATTTTCACAAAAAAAAGAACGAACTTGAAAAAAAAGAGGAGCCGAACCCTACTACTTCATGACCGCCCAAATTCCCGCCTGATGAGGCTGGATCGAAATATTCGCGTCCTAACACATAAACACTTGAACTATTATAACGTATATGTTAATGTAACAGTTTTACATTGTCTCAAAACGCGCATAAAATGCTTTTTTTTTAATGAAACCTAGTTAGATCGATGTTTCGTCCCCGAAACCCTCTGCATACATAATTTTTCATGAAAATCGTTCGAGCTGTTTCCGAGATTCAGATTCTATATATACAAGAATTGCTCGTTTAAAAGTAATAAATAAGATACATACTTTATACTTTATATTATACAGGCTTTTCCTTTCTTTTTGTAATATAGTGACAGGACGAGCAGGACATGTGCCTGATGGTAAACAACAAGCCTGTCCATAAAAGCAGCGTCATGTAGCTAATGGAACATGAAAAGTCCAAATCAGTACCTAAAAAAGAACTGCGCTATCTTTAGGTGACACAGAGATATATGATGATCTAGTTGTATTTAATGTTTGTAAACCGCAGGGCACGTGACTTGACCGCGGGGTCGGTTTCCTGCATTTTCCACGATGCATTTCTATGTAATATTCCTTCACTGTTTTTAAGTTTTTTCTTCCAGAGAAATTACTGGGCTTAGAGATATAACATCTTAGATCTCTGGGTGACGAGTGCAGTACAGTGCTAGGTAATGATTTGGATTCTTCATGTTCCAAAAGCTGCGTGTCACTGTGCTGTTTTAGGAGGCATGTTGCTTAGCATCAGGCACACAGAACATTCTGTTCTGTGATCAGGCACATGTTCTGCTTGACTCGACACTCTTTATTTAAAACAAAAAAAAAAGTTTGCGGCCTTACGCACATGACTACAAAAAGCGCTCCGTATCAGAAGGTCTATCAAGGAAAATGACGTAGTTTGCAGAACGTCGGCATATTAAAACGTCTATATGGTGGCAATGTCTTAAACGGCAAAACGACTTACTAATAAAACGTCCAAAATGTAAAATTGACAACGATATTAAACGTTAGGTATACGCAAGAACAAAAACAGAAAATAACCCTAAATATTTATTAACAAAATTAATCTCCGAAAATAATCAGTTTTATATGAGAGAGTCGCTGTAAAAATACGTATGGTGTTATCTCCTGGTTATTTAGTTTATCAGTTTCTCTCTTATATATTTTATCGAAAGACAGTGGTGCGCGTGGGACTCGAACCAGGGCCTCCGGATCGGCAGTTGCCGTTCTCCAGACGAGACCAGCCGTAATTTCTAACAATCTAATTATCCATCAAGTAAACACATACACATACTTCGGTAAGTGCTAAATACGGAAAGTGGCATCTAGACACACTGTGGTCTATGCCGGTAGATGAAGGATGATACAAAACAACAAACAAAAACAAACTGGTGGATACCAACAACAACAAAAAAGATAGAGGGAAGACATAACAAAATAAGTTAGCTTAAATTCAGTGTAGATACTCGCAAAAATGTATGGCACATAAAATGTATTAATTCATATGGAATAGTTTTAAAAACACATACCCGGGTCCCCCTAATCTGGACCTTCTTTCTACATTGTGTTGTTCGTAGTGTACATTGCATTTTTTTTAAACTCATTTTAATCACAAAAATTGTAACGCGGAAAAATAAACATAGCACCTATAAAACTTGTATTTCATCACGTTTAAATCCATATGTTAATAAAATCAGAGTTAAATGATAGATAATACATAAGCATTGATAAAAAAATTACCATGAAGAAGGGCCTTAAACAGATGAGAAACTAATTTCATATTAACAACAAACAGAATTGAAAATACATTATAATTATTAAAAAATATAACAATATTTCTTTTCGTTGTAAACAAAATTTTGTTTCAACACATATCTGTTATGATTGCTAACTGTCATACTGACAATTGACTTAAAAAATCGAAACAACGTACATTTGACCTCCTTCCTTTTTTTACCAACTTCAAATAAGGAGGATAGGTACTATGTTCGACTATATTTTTTTTTATATGTTCACAGATTTCTCCATCAATCGTGGACCGATTTTGTCATGCCCTTATACCGATTTTCAAAACTCTTTTACTCTTTTACTCAATATTGTTACTCAGAAGGACCATTAAAACCCGAAAGTGATCCATTAGACTATGCATTGCACTTTTTTTAAGTGAAATCTGCTTTAGCAACATCGGTGCTTTAGCAACATTTTTTCGGTTAGAGATAATCTTTCGCGTCACCGACATGCGTGATAGCAGTCATCATCATCATCATCAGCCCGTGTTCGTCCACTGCTGGACATAGGCCTCTCTTATAATACGCCACTCAGCCCGATCCTCGGTCTTACGCTTCCAACCGCCACCAGCTGTCTTTCATATATCGTCACTCCATCTAGTCTCAGGGCGTACTTACACTACGTTTACCAATTCGCGGTCTCCACTCCAGAACCCGTCTACTCCAACTAAGACATCATTAGAATGAGATGAAATTAGAATTAGATTAGTCATAAGTGGCTGGCCTGGTGGCTTAGTTGGTAGTAATAGCTGCGTGTCACTGTGCTGTTATGTGTCAGGCATGTTGCTTACCATCAGGCACATGTCCTGATCGTCTCGTCACTCTTTATTTAAAAAAAATATTTAAAAAAAAAGTCCGCTTCCGAAGTCGTGGTTCGTGGGTTCGATCCCCACAGTGCAAATATTTGTGTGATGAATAAAAATATTAGTACTGTGCCTGGGTGTTTTCTATGTAAGTATAATAAATATATATTTTTTTAGAATATGAGTATTTCATCAGCTATCGGACTCCCATTGTACTAGCTTTGTTTAGTTTGGGGCAAGTAGGTGTTGAGTGAGAAATGTCAAAAAAAATTGTTCTCTTCTATTCAGTCTGTATTACTTTAAATTTGTTATTGTAGCGTGACAGATCGAGCAATACACGCATTTATTAATAACTAGATCCTTGATGCGGATTATATATCATTCTAAAATTTCAGCTCGATCGGTGCAGAACTTTTTGATTATTTGAAGCGTTCACAAACCAACATAACATTTTTATACATAGAGATAAGCATCAACATGTCCATAAAATATTAGTATCAAGCAGCTTATTAAATATGAAGAGTACAACGTTCGTCTCCCGGTGATATAAGACGATTTAAAATATCTTAGCTCTGTAATTTATCTGAAAACATTAACCTTCAAGCCGGAACGCAGTATTTTTTTCTGATTTTTGTTTGACGATACAATAACTTTGTATTCATTATTTTTACAATCATTTATTGCTTCATAATGTTACAGAAGGAAATAATTACATAGTTAGATTTGGTACAAAATTAAGTCGAAACCATAGATTTCGAATATATTTTTGCTACTTTGGTCATAGCTCAGTGTCCCCCAATCCGGCATTGCAATTTAAGTATGATTTTGGAGCAACGCGTTTTATTTCAGTCAAACAGGTACTTGGTTAAGGTTGTCAGGTCATCGGTTAAAAACTCGGTTGGACTATAAATAGGCTTTGGTAACAGCAAATTTATCAAAGTCCTGACTAACGTAGGCTCGTCTTCAATTTCCTTGAGTTTAATAGGAAAGAAAAACTGCCAAAAGTGATGTGCATACTTCCCCATGTACTCAGCAGAGAGTCCTACAACTACTTCAGGCGAAAAGGCGGTCAAGCGCACACATATGGTGAAAAAATAAATGTTAAAACTCGTCAGACTAACCTGTAAGATGGACTACATCAGAGTCTTCTGACCAGCTCTCGTCGACGGGTTGCTTCTTCTTGACCTCTTGAGACGTGGGATCCCTCATAAACTCCACTATCGCTTGACGCTTGTTATCGCCATTGTATGGGAGTCGGAATTGACCCTTCCTAGAAACACAAAGCAAGTTGCCATTGCAAAAGAATCGCCTCTTTTTTTAAGCCCCGCCAAAAAATTTGCCTTAGTAACCGTCACCAGCCGTACATAGAATCTTTCGAAGTCACGTGTCCTCCACCAAGCCGATCTGGGCCAGCTTAGTGGATTATGGACTTTCTCCTTGCGAGAGAAGGTCCCGAGTCCCAGCAGTGGGAACATTTAGTGGGCTGTTTATGATGACCAAAAAAAGTGATGTTATAAGTTTGACGTCGATATCTGTCTGTATGTCTTTCTGTGTGTGTCTGTCTGTGGTACCGTAGAGCTTAAAACGGATGGACAGATTTCGATGCGGTTTCTTTTTATTTGAAGGTTAGTTAGACCTATGTAGCTATGTTTGGTTAATATCAATTCAAGATGGCCACCTCCACAAAATGGCGGACAAAATACTTTTTCACAACCTCCCTCAATATGGGTATGCTCAGAGGTGATATGTTCTTTTGTTTATTAAATTAGGGTCGAATTTCGACCACAAGGGGTCCACTGGGAAATAAAATAGCGGGAACTTACTCATAATAATACAGAGTGGGAAAACCAGTGATGTTATACATTTGTCTGATTTTCGAATTGACGGGTTTGGCCATGTCTATAGCAGCCAGTAATGCTTCTCCCTGAAAATGCATTTACCAATCAGAAACTTGAACGTTTGATATACATAGATGGGCATTATTGTACACAGCGAAAACAAAAACAATGATGAATAAGAGAGACAATAAAACATGAGTATTTTATATCCAGCGGTCATATTGCTAAAAGCGATCTCTTCTAAACCCTAGGATGAAAGCGTTTTTAATAAAATAAAACATTAATGTCCTCTATTCAACGTTTTTCGTATGATATTTATTAATAATTTAACTGTAACCAAATCTACACAAGCAAGCTAAGCTAAACACCATTCAGTGTAATCAAAAGCGGTGTGATCCCTACGATGCATCGTAAGGATCATACCGCTTTTGATTACCGATTGGATACGGTACTACGAAATACGAACTAGTGAACGAGAACGCCCGATTCAAATGGTGAGATCGTAACTTTGAATACCGCCTGTACTACTGCGTATTTATCTAAGTGCAGTTGTCACTATCACTAGCTGTAACGGTAAAGGAAAACATCATAAGGAGACCGACATGTACCTAGAACCTTTCGAAGTTATGAGTCATCCACCAACCCGAGCTTGGCCAGCAGGGGGATTTAGCCTTAACTCTCTCTCTCTCTCTCTCTCTTTGCGAGAGAAGGCCCCGAGTCCCAGTTTGTGGGCTGCTTCTGCTATAACTTAGGCACAACCCAGCATCTAAGTTATCTATAGCACCAAAGAGTTTAAATTTTATTCTTTATGTACGAGTAAGTATAGCACTAACTTTTACATTTACAAAAATCTTTATTGATCGTTTGTAGGTAAGACATTGCAAAACATTTTAAAAGTTGACCCAAACAAACCGGCCTTCGAGAGGCATGCAATATGCCTGGCAAAACAATTTGTATTGGGCTGAATTTACACAATGATAAAAATAATAGTCACTGATAAAAGTTTTCTTCTTTCCATTTCTAGCTTTTAATTGGTTGTGTTGTATTTTACTAGGGACCATCCATAAACGTCACACGTCAAGGGGGAGAGAGGGGGTCGGTGATATGTGACATGGTGTGACATTTCAGGCACAGTGAAGAAGGGTGGGGAGGGGTCTCAAAATTTGTGACGTCACATTTTTAAGGTTCCGTAGTCAAATGGCAAAATAAGGAACCCTTATAGATTCGTCATGTTTATCTGTCTGTCCGTCCATATGTTACAGCCACTTTTTTCCCAAACTATAAGAACTATACTATTGAAGCTTGGACAGTAGATGTATTCTGTGAACTGCATTAAGATTTTCATACAAAAAATAGAAAAAAAGAATAAATTTTGGGGGTTTCCCATACTTAGAACTGACCCGACATCCGTGGAACTGACCCTCAAAAAATGTTTCCCATTAAAACCTTATGTGTGGATTATCTATGGATAGGTCTTTAAAAATAATATTGAGGTTTCTAACATTTTTTTTTTTTCTAAACTGAATAGTTTGCGCGAGATACTCTTCCAAAGTGGTACAAAGTGTGTCCCTCCCCCATGTAACTTCTAAAATAAGAGAATGACAAAACTAAAAACAATGTATGATGTAAATTACCATGTAAGCTTTCAACGAAAATTGGTTTGAATGAGATCTAGTATAGTTACCGGCAAACAAGTTGACCCAATGAAGTTAGCTGCGCATGGCTGCGCAGAAACGTTTTTAAGGTATCTTTGGTGGAAGTGCACATGCGCAAACTTTCCTCTTCCACGTCACTTTTGGGTCAACTTGTTTGCCGGCCAATATAAGTAGTTTTATTTTAATACGTCATAAATTCACTATTGTTAAAACACTGATTAAAGTAACAACGAACTACAAGAACTTACTTATGTTACTTGCTGCTACGGAAGCCTTCATGGGCGAGTCCGACTCACACTCGATCACTTTTGTTTTTTTAAATGTCGCATTTCACATCTAGGTCTCAAAAATGTGGCGGCGACAAGAGGAGTTATAAAAAACAAAGTCAGGAAACTAGTTCAAGCCACTGGAGGAGGCACACTAACATAGGTTCTTTTTAACCCCCGACCAAAAAAAGGGGTGTTATAAGTTTGACGTCGATGTCTGTCTGTCTGTCTGTCTGTGTGTCTGTCTGTGTGTGTGTCTGTCTGTGGCACCGTAGAGCTCAAACGGATGAGCCGATTTCGATGCGGTTTTTTTGTTTTGAAGGTTGATATCCGTTGATGTTCTTAGCTATGTTTGGTTTATATAGATTCAAGATGGCCGCCTCCACAAAATGGCGGACAAAATATTTCTTCACAACCTACCTCAATATGGGTATCAAATGAAAGGGCTTGACTAGTAGAATACTACTACACTACACTATAAAAAAATTCAAATCCAAGATGGCCGCCACCACAAAATGGCGGATTGCATTATTTTTTCACTTCTACCTCAATATGGATATCAAACGAAAGGTCTTAACTAGTAGAATATTTTGCACTATGACAAATTTCAAATCTAAATGTAGTAGCGGTACTACAAAAAAGGCGAAACACATTTCTTTTTTCACAACTACCTCGATATGGGTATCAAATGAAAGGGCTTGACTAGTAGAATGATGTAAAGATAACAAATCTGAGGTAGTCGAGGGTTAGTCAAAATTTTTAATTTTGTTCTTGTTATAAAAAAAAATACCTTCAAATCTCTAGCTGCTTTAACATAATCTGGCTTCATGGTCTTGCAAAATCCACACCATGGAGCATAGAACATCACCATAGTGTTTTTGAGCGCTGCTGCACTTCTCTTCAGAAATCGTGTTAACGCCTGAAATGAACATTAGTATTATTTATTACATGTACCTAGAAACTTTCGAAGGCATGTGTCATCCAGCAACCCGCACTGGGTTAGCGTCGCGGTTTATGGCCTTAACTCTCTCCTTGCGAGAGAATGCCCCAGTCTCAGCATTGGGAACATTTAGTGGGCTGTTGATTGATTATTTATTAAAAAGATTTTGACAGAATGGTGGACGCGGAAACGTAAGCGGAGTGTTGAATTTCCAATGTAGTGTTGAGTAGGACATGACCACTTCAAATACGAGGAGATCTGGGTTACTACCTATAAAGTATTGTATTATATTGTAGGGTTTGTATTATTATGTTGGAGTATTATAGCAAGTTACGACTGGCCTAGTCGGTAGAACTGCGACTACAGATCCGGAATCTCGGGTTCAAATCCTAGGCGTACTATGTATTTTAGAAGAAATGTGCATAATGTCGCTAACTTAAAAAACGGTGAACCAAATCGTCGTGAGGAAACCGATATGTACCAAGAATCTATCGAGGTCACACGTCATTCTCCAGCTGGGCCAGCGTGGTGGAGAGAAGGTCCCGAGTACGAGCAGTGGGAACATATATAGTGGCCTACTTATGCTATGGGTTATTGTAGTATTGTATGGTATTGGATTAAACTGAAGTTTGTGTCTTGTTTTTTCTCGCTTTCAATCTGTAAAGTAAATGTACAAGTTCGCCCGGAGACCGAGACACGAGACCGTGACAGGAGACCGAGATACACACGTGTCGCGGTCTCGGCACGAACTAGCGTCCATACAATTCCATAATGTCAAGTGGCTGTCGCGGTCTCCGCTCTCGGTCTCCTGTCGCGGTCTCAGCGCGAACTTGTACGCGACTCCGCGACATAAAATATGATGTAGTACAATATTTGAAGTGAAAACTTCTTTAAGCCGCGTTAAGACCTTATTGGTTTTCCACTATAACCTGATAAGCTGATAACCGTAACTCACGCTTGACCTTGCATTAGGCCATATATGACTGTAGCGGCGCACTCATCGCGGTCTAATGCAAAAACGGTTGATCGTATGAAAAAAGTTCAAACAAAAGTTGTAGAGAATTTTATACTCTACAACTTTTATGATAGGTGCAAATCTCATTTAAGCAAAAGACAGCGAGATATTCACGAATAACCCATTTTTACGATCTTTGACCTTCAGTATCTTAAGACGCAGACACGAAAACACTAACTTGTGACTTTCGAGACAACATTTAGAACGACAAAACAAAGGTTTATACTAGAGATGGACCGAGTACTCGGTTGATACTCGTTACTCGGCGTACTCGGCGGATTTTTTTAATACTCTGTGTGAAATGTCCACCAATGTTTATTAATTTTTATTAAAAAACGAACAACATAGATATTACAAAATCACATGACATCACATGGTAGTCATATTGTTACGAAAATTTACGAAGGCATTTTATTAAGAGTTTTGTAAAAATTAAACCCAGTGCCATAATTGTTTTCAAAATAACATTTGTGCAGAGTAGGAAATGATTCAACAAGTAATTTTACAAAACCAATATCAGTAATGTTTTCAAAGCACAAATTTTATGGTTAATTAATATTATGATTTACTATGAAAAATACCTATAAACTATTAAATGACTTGATATGGTATTTGAATGCATAAGGATTGATTAGCTTTGGTCTTAATTGATTGTATAACCGATAACATGTTTAGCTTAAACAATTCTAGTACTTAATCTTTTGTTTCTACTACATAATTTTAGGTTTAGATTTTTTTATGGTATAGAGGTAGAGTGACGAGCCGAGCGGGACATGTGCTTGATGGTAAGCAACATGTCTGCCACATAACAGCACAGTGACACGCAGCACAGACAAATTTACTTATACTTTATCTAATTACGCAGCATATATATATGCTAAGTGATACGCAGTTTTTTGCATATCACTTAGCATATATATATATTAGATTTCAATAGAAGTCTCGGAAAAGAAAGTGTATGAAACTGAAAAAAGTGTTGTCAGAATAGGCACTACTAATACTAGTGTACTACAAATGGCTTCTTATATTAGCAACTAGGGTTATGAAGTCTCTGTCTGCACACTATCCGAAGTGTATCCAATAAAAAATCGATAAGCTAGCAATTTTGCGGCGATGTTAACATAACATACAAGACACTGGTGAAGTTCCACTCATGCTGCATACAGAATCCAAGAAAAAGCAAAGAAGATGAAAGTTGAAGTTACCTCTCCATCGGACAAGTGGAATACATCTGCAGCATCAGGATCCTCCTGCCATGGCAGATCTCCAGTCGGGTCTCGTAAAAAGTTGGACATGGATGCCACCGACTCGCCCCTGTCGTAATCTTTGTGGAAGTCACCGTCTTTGTAATGCTTTATGTGATAAGGTTTGTCTGTCCCCACTTTTAGCTTAAGACATAGTTTCTTTCCTTCACTGTAATATAATTTCATGATAATTAATATATGTCTTCAAAATTAATCAATTTCTGTGAAGTAAACAACTCTATCTTCACTTGACATCAGGCAAGATAGCAATTACAAAGCTATCATCAAATCAAATAATATAAGGATAATAAACAGAATGATAAATCACTTGAAATCTTATATAATTAAATGAAAACCATGCTCAATATAAGGAAATGTTAAATCCATACTAATATTATAAATGCGAAAGTAACTCTGTCTGTCTGTCTGTCTGTCTGTCTGTCCGTCTTTACCGCCTAAACCAACCAACAGATTTTGATGAAATTTTATACATAGATAGAATAGATCCCGAGAAAGGACATAGGCTACTTTTTGTTCCGAAAAAAGGGTTGAAAGGGTTAAAATAAGGGATGAAAGTTTATATGGAAAACTTCGTCATTGTTGAAGGACTATGAAACTTTACGTCTAGATATTTAACACGAAACCATAAAATGTATGTTTTAGCAGTTTTGTAGTTTCGAACTGTACCTACGGGGGTGGAATTGGGGGTGAAAGTCTGCAAGTTCAATATTATTGAAGATAAAATCATGAAACTTTGTATCTAGACACTTGAAATGGAGTCGATAAACGTTTGTTCCAGCAATTTTATAATTTCTAACTATACGGGGATACTTATATAACCGCTTGATACACTGGCCGCTTTTTTCGCGTTTTACAAATTTGGCGGGAAAACGGGTGTCAGGTTACATAAGTGCGGTGTTTATGTTTCGGCATATGAAGTGCCACCTTACTTTTACCCGTTTGAGCCATTTACTCTCAAGAGCGTTTCAAGACGCTTCTAGCGGTATCATTTATTTATAAATTCAAGATGGCCGCCGCTACAAAATGGTGGATAACGTAGGTTTTATCAATCCCATCAACATGGGTATCAAATGAAAGGGCTCAACAAGCAGAATACAATATACTATAAAAAAATGAAACCCAAGATGGCGGCCGCTACAAAATGGCGGATAACGTAGGTTTTATCAATCCCATCAACATGGGTATCAAATGAAACGGCTCAACAAGCAGAATACAATATACTATAAAAAAATTAAATCCAAGATGGCGGCCGCTACAAAATGGCGGATAACGTAGGTTTTATCAATCCCATCAATATGGGTATCAAATGAAAGTGCTCAACCAGTAGAATACAACGTACTGTATAAAATTAAAATCCAAGATGGCGGCCTCTACACAATGGCGGATAACTTAGGTTTTATCAATCCCATCAACATGGGTATCAAATGAAAGGGCTCAACAAGCAGAATACAATAAATATACTATAAAAATTGAAACCAAGATGGCGGCCGCTACAAAATGGCGGATAACGTAGGTTTTATCAATCCCATCAACATGGGTATCAAATGAAAGGGCTCAACAAGCAGAATACAACATACTATAAAAAATTGAAATCCAAGATGGCGGCCGCTACAAAATGGCGGATAACGTAGGTTTTATCAATCCCATCAATATGGGTATCAAATGAAAGTGCTCAACCAGTAGAATACAACGTACTATATAAAATTAAAATCCAAGATGGCGGCCTCTACACAATGGCGGATAACTTAGGTTTTATCAATCCCATCAACATGGGTATCAAATAAAAGGGCTTGACAAGAAGAATACAGCGCACTATACAACCTCAATATTTACGATGGGCGCAGCCACTAAATGGCGTATCAGACAGAATTTTTGATAGTCGACGAGATTTCCATGTTGTCTTATCAAATGTTATGCATGATGGACGCTCGATTAAGGCAAATTAAGAACTGCGAAAATGAGTTTTTTGGAGGAGTAAACGTATTACTTTTCGGTAATCTTTTACAACAGCCTCCTATAAAATGATCAAGAACACCTGTTTTCAATTCTAATACGAAATTATATATATGAAAGTAACTCTCTCTGTCCGTTACCGCCTAACGCCTAAGCCACTTAAAGAGTTTGTTACAATTTGGTGCACAGATAGACTAGACTTAGGAAAGGACAACGGCGACTTTTATCACAGAAAAGAGTTGAAAAGAGTGGAAATGAGGAGTAAAAGTGTGCATGGAAGGATCTTTGCACTCTTTGTATGCTATTTTAACCGACTTCAAAAAAGGAGGAGGTTAACAATCCAGTTGTATTTCCAATTGTGAATCAATTTAGATGGTTATTTTTTTGATTGGTAGATTATAGTTCAGAGGTGGTCATATAAAATTTATCGAAATCAGTGGGGCGGTTTTTGAAATATGAGCAACAAACTAAAATTTGCGTTCATGTAATCAGACGATTTATCTACTAATATCTACTAATAGACTCTAATAAAATTTGGTGGACCGTCCCAATATGATTTTAAATTAAAGTCTGTTTTTGATTAATTTTTCGAGAACATAGTTTTTTTTTGCAATTTGTACATCTATACTTATAATAAAACTGTAACGGGTCGAATTCTGTACATTGAAGATATTTTGAAAAATTTTTTTTTGGGGCACTCCATAGTCGATACTGATGGCGAAACTGCATTTTTTTTCTTTCATGTCTGTCTGTCTGTCTGTCTGTCTGTCTGTCTGTCTTTCTGTATAGAGATCACGCATCACGCCGAAACTACTGATTCAATTCAGCTGAAACTTGGCATGATTTTAGTTTATACTAAGGACATTGCTGTAGGCTACTTTTGATCCCCAAATTCTGAGTGGTTTTCTTGCGGGAGGGGGTGAAAGTCAGAATGTGTATTTGGTTGTAACTCATGTTTGCGTTGTTTAATTTCATTAATTCTTTTTTTATTAGAAAGAACATATTTTTTATATTGTCCCGTCAAAATTTGAATAGTATCGGTTTGGTGGTTCGGAAATTACACAAACATTAAATAATAACGACACGCGCGGCGCGTTCGGTACATACTAACTTCTAAGTATTCTGTGTATCAGACTATCCACAGAATATCTAGATTCTAGAAAGTGCCCACGTGATCGCGTCGCGTCGTCTTGGATGACAAAATAATTGTCAAAGATATATTTTTGTGTGGAAAAACAAACATCATTCGGTTTTAATCGACTTCAAACAAGGAGGATGTTTTCAATCGGGTTGCATGTTTTTTATTTGGTTTTATTTTACACGATAACTTCGCTAATTGTTAGTTGATTTTGATAATTCCTTTTTGTTTGGTAGAAAATACTTCAGAGGTGATCTTAGATATCGAAAACAGGGAGGTAGTTTTCAAATATCAACAAAAGCTAAAATCAGCTAAAATAAAATTAGATCTATCTGTTACGACATAGTCATAGCTTCTTATAAAATTTAGTCGAATGGCAGAATTAAATTACCTATCACTGAAGTAGATTTTTGTTATTTTGGAGAAAACATATCAGCATAATAAGTAGCAGCCTAAACAACCCATTAAATGTTCCCACTGCTGGGCGTCGGGGCCTTCTCTCGCAAGGAGAGAGACAAGGTTATAATCCATCACGCTGGCCCAGTGTCGGTTGGTGGATGACATATGACTTAGAACTTAGATTATAGGTAGATTTCGGTTTCCTCGCAGTGTTTTCTTCACCGTTTTAATTACCGGCATTACGAACATGACTCTGAAAAGATAGTGGTACGCGTGGGTTTGAACCCTGGGTCTCCGGATCGACAGTCGCCGTTCTCCCGACTAGGTCAGCTGTAACTTACTAGACCAGCCGTAACTTATTAGAAAACGTATTATTTCAATCCAAACACTGTTTAAAATTTAAAGGTAGTGTTCAACAAGCTTCGGTGACCGAAGCAGACCGTTGTTAGGGTTCTGTACACAAAGGGTAAAACGGGACCCTATTACTGAGACTTCGCTGTCCGTCCGTCCGTCCGTCCGACTGTCACCAGGCTGTATCTCAAGAACGGTGATAGCTAGACAGTTGAAATTTTCGCAGATGATGTATTTCTATTGCCGCTTTAACAATAAATACTAAAAATAAAATAAAAATTTAAGAGGTGCACCCATACAACAAACATGCTTTTTACCGTTTCTTGCTCGATACTAATAATAACGTACCTGTCACAGGTAGACCCTTTAACTATTCACATAATATTTAGTTTTATGTTCTCTTTAAAAGTAATTAATTAAAATAAAATAAATTATTCAGGGGGCTCCCATACAATAAAATCCGTTTATTTGCTAATGGTTCAGAGCCCTTCGCGCGAGTACCATTTGCATTTGACCCGTTTTATTTTTTCTAAATTGTTGTTAAATCCTATGCTTTCCTAATATTATATAATTATGTCAATGTTTCAATTTTACTGCTCAATTACGTTGGAACGGCTGAATGTATCGAGTTAAAATTAAAGACACATTCTTGGTTTAGCTTAAGTAATACATAGGGTACTTATACATAGGCAATGTTTAGCCTATGTGTTCTGCCAGACTATAATCTAATTCTATTTCAAATTTCAACCCGATCACTTGATACGTTCCGCCATGATTAAGTAACAAACATCCAAACAGTGACATTCATAATAATTACAGGACAACGTTGGACCGGCTGAACATATTTTGAAGGAATTCGAAACAGACGTAGTTTGAACTCAGAAATAGCAAATCGGTTACTTATAAGGTTACTGTGACGTCGGAAAGACTAAGCAAATTTGGTAGAAAATTGAAACAGAGATAACGTATAGTCTGAAATACCACATTTATGTATTACCTATCAACCTGAAAAGAAGCATGGGCCCTAAGGAAACAAATATTAACTATCACGTCAAAACGGCACAACTATATGTGTTTCGTATGTCAACCCATATGGTTGACATACGAAACACATATAGTTTGAGTCTAAAATTTCACATGGGCTAATAAGTCTATATTTTCATTTAACTCCATATTAATATAAGCATATATTTTCGTAAGGAACTTGATGTGATGGTAAGGTAAAAGCCTAAAATGAAAAATTGATGCACCCGTTTTGGCGTAGATAATATAGGTGATTTGCGTTCACAATCAAAATAGCAAGCAACATAATATTTTCATTAGACGGCGCTAATGCCAGTTTAAATCTAAAAGCACTAAAGGCCATTTAAATCGATGTTTTGCTATTGTGGTATGTATTTTTCTTTCATCACTAGGTGACGTTACTGGTATTTTAAATTGTACTAATAAGTTTTTTGCTGCTAAAAGGATTATGATGCCGAATTTGGATTCTTTCGTTCTTGGATTTTTTTCTGTGTTACCTACAATTAAATTCATACATTAACATTTCACTAAGACTTGGCTTAGATTTACGGGTTCAACTTGCTTGAATATCATTAAAACTCAAAATCTTAATCATTTTTATTCCACACAGGCTTCGTTCAAAATTTTACGCGGGCGAATTCGCGGGTAACAGCTAGAAAACAGCTTGCGGATAAAAAGAGATAAGTAGGTATCAGATCATGAACATTCGCTTCAGACTTTTCATAATGTATCCTATAAAAATCCTACAAACTTAACACTTGCGGCTATGTTCGATACTATGAAACATTACTAAGTATGTTTGATATTGTTTAAAAAAGAAAAATAAAGATGATAAAATTAAATATATTTTTGTGTGGAAAAACAAATTCACTCAAACTCAAAGGGTTTTCAATTACTACTTATCCAAATATTTGACGTACGATACTTCCAACTAATGTATAAGTTAGTAACATCTGCTTACGCGAACGAAGTAGCGGGTTCAGCTAGTTTATTAATAAATATAAAACTTTGACTTAGACCGATTTTGATTAGGAAACGTGAATTTGTATGGTAGTAGACATACGAGTAGGTACTGCCTCAATTACTTTAATAAATATGTGGCGCGGACGAAGTCGCGGGTACAAGCTAGTATTGAATAAGGAAAAGAAAAAATTTAAATCCAATGACTGGTGTTTAAAAGGATTTTTATACAATAGTGATGGGCAGAAATTTAAATTCTACCAGGTAAATCCATATTTCAGCGATAACTGCATTTAGAATTACGCAATCTAAAGTAAATTTAAAAGTATCTTATAGATTCGCATGCTTCACCCTAAGTTACAGTATTGCTTCAGGCAATTCATGATCAAATTTTAACTAATTAATTTTTTTTTTTTCTCTAACGATTTGTAAAGTGCAAAGTTGGTTTCTTTATATTTAATTTAATTAAGGTGACATTTCATATTATGACAATTTAATGACTAATTAACTAATATTGACTAAAATTCCAAAATAATGTATTACTTTACTTAATACTTTGGCTAAAATAGAATAGAATAAATATTATAATAATTTTGTAATACATTGTGATCAATGTACATCTTTGTTACCATAGGAAGGAACTAGCCACCAAGAAACGGGTTTTTAACACCCAGTTTGGTGGATAGAGTAACATGACAAATTATATGTACTATTTTTGGATTAATAAATGATTTGATTTGAAATGCTTGAAATGACTTCAAAACCACAAATAGGCACTCAAAAGTGAAAAATAAACTAAAATCATTATTATAAGCGCTACTCACTCATCTATTGAGTTTATTTTACCCTTTTTAGTGTAAAACTAGTTTTTATTAATCCATTTACACAATTCCGTATTGACAGGATCGAGTTTCATAACTTTTGTGAAATCAACAACTACGTCATCCAGAAAATTGTACGCAAATTTTAGCTTATAGTTCATATTTCAAAAACCACCTGACCGATTTCGATGAGATAAGATAATATTTATATGGGACCATTCGGGAAGCATAACCATCCAAACACAAAAATAAATTTTTAAATCGGTGCAGGGGTTCTCGAGAAATCAGGTAACATACAAAAAAAACATAGGGGTCGAATTAATAAGTTGTCCTTATATATTTATATATGAAAAGTCCTTTTGGAAGTCGGTTAAAAAAGAAGTCATCGGACACCACATAGGAACAAAGTTCCTTCAGATAATATAGAAGCAACACAATTAGCAAAAAAAATTGCTTATTTTATTGCTTACTAGCGGTCAGCCCCGGCTTCGCCCTTGGTACATATTTAGCCTATGGCACTCAAGTATTGCGTAGATATCCAATGGTGAAAGAATTTGTAAAATCGGTCCAGTAGTTCCTGAGATTAGCGCGTTCAAACAAATAACCTCTTCAGCATTATAACATTCGTAAAGATGCAGATCAAAGACGCTTACGCTTATCATACGCTTTTATTTCAAGTGACATATTACCACCATATAAATATTGACATCAATATTCGATGCTTACGTCAGAACATCACTCAATTGTATGGCCTTCCTGGAACCTCTCAACTAACACTTGAACTTTATGGTATGGTATTAAAGTTCAAATTGATTTTTAAGTATTATTACGAATCTTTTGTATGAATAAAAGAAAAGGTCTATTTTTAGGGTTTTCCCGGCAATTATTCGAATTCTTCTCGGTGTGAAAACCATTCTTGGACTTCAACGAGAAAAAGAATTGGTCGAGTTAGTCCAGGCGTTGTTGAGTTATACGCTTACCACCACATTTAGCAATTAATTTTTATATAATAAGATTAAAAAAACATTGCTTAAAATAAGTTGGCAACTCCGGTTACGGGCAGTGTTTACGCGTCACATACGTTATGTATTATTCTTACGGTTTTAGTCTCACATTGTTTCAGTTCAGTTGCACTGCAAAATCCCTATCTCCTCCAAGGTTGTAAAGACGACATCTAACGAAATGGGAGTGGAACTAGTATGCCAGCGACCCAACGACCCAAGGCCGCTATTTTAAAGAGCTAGGCTGGTTTGGATAGGCTGGCTGAAGCGAAGTGCACAATATACATCTACCAGTACGTCAGTGCAGTTCATTCACCCCCAACAATTAGAAGGCCATAACAAACTTCGTTCCAAAAATATACATATTTAAGTCATCTGGTTTCCATAGTTCTATAGTATATAGCATTGCTTAAATTGGGTTAGATGGCATTGTATGAAAAATATTTTTTACTAACTACTTTGAATGTGTAGTGTTCAAATCAATACCTGACAGAGTCAGCATCCATATATGTATTATTGGCAATCTGTATAATTTGGTATTCTATACAATACCTAAAACATGTAGGTAATGTATGAAATATTATTTATTTTTTACATTGCCGAGGAAGTCTATACAATACCGATTGTGCAGCCGGGAATGTACGTAAAACACTGTAAGGGTCTATCATTGAGATTTGACTCTGGGTGGACTCCGGACAGAAGCTCTGCGGTCAGCCCTGAGTGGTGGTTCTCAGGACCTCCCTTGAGCTCCTGGCTTACGCATTTTTTTAATACGCTTTAGGTTTAGTAGCGACAAGACTAGGTGGAGTCGGGGCGCTCCTTGGCCTATACATAACATTGATAAATATAGACTAAGATCAATTTATTCTACACATTACCGGTGGAACACCATGTACTCTATACAATCCCTACTATTCAGAATATTTCATACACTGCCCAGATGCCCCAGGTGTTCTATGCATTGCCTAGTTATAGTATACAACACCTGAATCATACAGATTGCCGATAACATACACAAATAACTCTACTATATATATATGCTTTTAGTATGGTTACTTGCTGAGCAATTAATCTCTAGTCTAGTTAATCGGTGAGTGAATTGTAGAAAGTAAAAGTATTTTATAACATACCTGTTTGTGCAGTCTATAAGCACAAGAGTAGCTTGTCCTTTCATAACATCTGCAGTATTCTTAAAAACATCGATGGTTGGCTGTGACACCTTTGACTCATTTATGTACAACACTAACACGTTGGTCTTAGTCCTTAACAGTTTCTTGAATTCTTTAATATTGTTGATATCAGTCACAACTGATGTTTTCTGTTTCTTTGCTTGCAAGGATAATTGGACCAAAATTATGAGCATTGGTAATAACACCTGGAATAAATATACTAAATATAACTGCATGAATTTAATTTTTTCAAATAGACAAGACTATTTTGAGGGGCCAGTATCCTCAAATACATTATTGTGCCAACCAGAGAAAAGTTTGTGTTTAGATTTCTTGTATGGGCACAACCAGATAGATGTATAAGGGATAAAATTTAACTTTAACTTGTTTTAGTAGTAGTTTAACTTTAACATGTTCTTAGTAGGGAATAGTTTATTTGTAGATACATTATGTTAATATAAAAAATAGAAGAGTAAGTTAAATTTACAAATAAATCAAGCTGTATATTTATGGTTGACTAACTTTGTCTACATAAAGATGGTTTTATTTAACCGTTAATCTGACGCAAGCCGCCAGTCATGATAATTTATAAAAGACATTTCTGGTTCATTCTGGGTCACTGACTCAATTTTTCTGGGAAAACAATTCAAAAAGGGGTGATATTTTTGGTGGTACATCAATTACCATTGTCCGATCAGAACATCTGAAAAATCGTCGATGGTGGTACCTAAATTAATGACAACCGTCCATTATGGTCTGTTAATAATTTTAGACTAGTTGTGAGTTATGATAAACCTGGAATTGTAAAAATAAATACCTCCTTTACCTAAATAATCCCATAATAAATTAAACCTCTTAAAAAAGTTTTCATTGTACTGTTGGTTCTAATCTAACTTAAATTACTATAAAATTTGTAATAAAAAAGTTTAAAGTAGAAAAGTAAAATGTTTTACATTATGTGGGTACTGAATACATCAAATTACCAATTTAAAAATAGTATCTTAATTACATAGGGCTTACATACATTTATATATATACAATTGGATAATAAACTCGACAATGGTAAAATAGATACCGCTTACAGTCTTTACTCGGAGCAATCAAAACCTATATAAAACTCAATATTTATATCACTTTTCAATATTCAAAACCACTAAAACATAATAAAGTTCAGTTTCCTCATAAAGGACTTGCACTTGCTTAATTTTAGCATATATCTATAGGGATGGACTGACTGACTGACTGATTGAGGGAAGTGACTTTGTTTTATACTATGTACAGATATTGTATTTTTTTTTAAATAAGTAGAAAACATACTACTTGATTTATGTACTTTAACATTTAATATTTATTTCACACAAGTCACAGATAAAAGCTTGTGTTAATATAATTTATATTCAAAGTGTGGCCAGACAATAAAATATGTTCTTTTTTGTGAAAAAATATTATTGTGATATCAATATTAGATTTCATTTAAAGTACTCAACTGCACAAGGAGTAAGTTTCAAGTAAAAAAGATGTCTAATAAGTTGTCAGTTTTTTGTGTTGTGTGTGTGTAACAAAATACTACTAAAACTACTAAAGCGACAAGATTGTGAGTTATCAAAGAGACATGGGACAACCTAAAAAGGTATGTGCGATTTGTGTATGAGATGTTGTCTATGTACTATGTGAAAAGAGGGAATGAAGAAATGATGATGAATGAGGAGATAGTCTGAAATGGAAAAGAGAGATAATAAGAGCCAATCTCGTCTAGAGCGACAAGTGCAGCAAGACAGTCCAGCGTCTAGCGTCAGTCTATAGTCTGTAGCGTCTTCTAATGTTTTAATAATAACCTTCATAATTCAATTAGTTAGGTCCCTAATAATAGATGCTTTAGAAATTTTAATAATTTCCAATGTCACGAAGTAAAGTTACATTTAAACAATAATGGAGGTAAGAGCGAGGATAGACGGAAATTTCAAATTCTAAACGGCATACAGAAACATTACGTGTCACAAACCCACGCATCTTTGCAAGTGTTTAATTTTAATTTCATAAATGGAATGTGAGTATAATTACAACTAACATAATACATGTTCAAAAACATTTTGATTACACACGTTTTGATTATACAAGTACAATGCAAAAGGTTGTATTTTAGGAGTTGTAACGACGTATCACAACAAAATAACCGGGATCGCAAAAACCGGTGATTATCTTCTAAACTTACCTTCCAAAATACATTGAAATGCATATTTTCTGGCAAATGGTATGTTAATAACGTTAACTCCCAACAGCACTTAATTATGAGAAATAGTTTATTGGACACCGATTACATACATAAATTAAATAAAATACTTTTCCAAAAAGTTTAAAGAACAAAAATAAATACTGGCAGCTCATGCGTCACGTCACGTCACACCACACCACAGGCCAGTCGTCGAACTCGACAGTGCTGCAAAGTGCAAACAATAAATAAGCACTAAATCGCGACTAAAAGGTTCAATACACCTGGCTAAATTTAGTCAAGAATAGAGTGTTTTGTAATAACGTCATGTCCAACAAAATTATAAAACGAGTTGGATGCAGGCGTGGACCGCGGTCCCAGCCTCGAATTTGGGTCACCACTCACCAGGTATACAATAAATCGAGTAAAATACCTTACTAGTAGCGCCCCACGATTTTACCCGCGTAGTTTTCGTTCCAGCTAATTTCCCGCGCTAACAAGAACAAAATAAAAAAATTTGATTAACCCCCGACTACCTCGGATTTGTTATCTGTACAACCTACAACATTCTACTAAACAAGCTCTTTCATTTGATCCCCATATTAAAGGAGTTTTGAAAAAAGAAATGTATTTCGCCATTTTGTGGTAGCGGCCATCTTAGATTTGAAATTGGTCAAAGTGAGAAGCATTATCCTAGCAAGCCCTTTCGTTTGATACCCATATTAAGGTAGTAGTGAAAAAAACAATATAATTCGCCATTATGTGGTGGCGGCCATCTCGTATTTTAAATTTGTTATAGTGGATAGTATTCTACTAGTCAAGCCCTTTCATTTGATGCTCATATTGAAATAGGTTGTGAAGAAATATTTTGTCCGCCATTTGTGGAGGCGGCCATCTTGAATCGATATTAACCAAACATAGCTCAGAACATCCTCACGGATATTACTTTCAAATAAAAAAACCGCATTGAAATCAACCCATCTGTTTGACCTCTATGGTGCCACAGACAGACACACACACAAACAGATAGACAGACAGACACACAGGCAGACAGACATCGACGTCAAACTTATAACACCCCTTTTTTTGGTCGGCGGTTATAAAAAGTCACTTTACTATTAGGTATTTTGAAATTCTTAGATTAGATGTTTAAATTAAACATCTAATATTATGTCAATCTAACGGATAAGATTTTGGTGGGGTAATGTCCCCTGTGACCAGGCCCCCATCGGACCGCGCCTGTTTGAAAAAAATTGGTTGCCTGTAAAGTCGGTATACGGGCGAAAGTTTTACGTGACAACGACTTTGAGTGGTAAAATAATTTTACGGAAGGGACGCGTGCCTTTCACTTTTTATGTCTGTCTCTCTCGCTCTTAGGCGGGCTAACCATGCCCGAGTGGAAGGGACGCGTGCCTCTCACTCGCTCTCGTTGTGAGCGCATAACGTGAGCGGAGCGTAACGCAGTTTCTTGAAGTGTCACCCGGCAAACCAATTTATAAGACGTTGTCACATCAAAAATTGGCAGTAATAGAAACTGAAAATAAATTCGTGTCTGTAATCTAGAACTGTTTTGATTTGTACTCCAAAAATTAATAGGTAGGCAAGTTGCTAATACTTTTGTCATCTAAACTCTCGTTTTGTTACTAAGATCCTTGCAGTCTCTACTACCAAGTGCGCGTTAGATCCTTGAGAAAAGTACTCGATATCTGTAGTATCGATACTTTCATGAGTATAATACTTCTTTTGAAGTGAAAACTTGTTTTGGCGCGCCATGACAGATTTTTATATAGCGGGCTGTGAATTAAATTCTAGCGCCACGCTCGGGTATGATAAGAGATTTACGGGTAAACTCGGGATGCGAGAGCGAGAAACAAAATACAATGAATAAGCACGTTAGAGCGAGAAAGATAATATACTCAATGTGTTCCCGTGTTTATTATATTTATGCCTTTTTCTCTTTTTATCGCGACATTCTTTTAGGTACTTACCACGTTCATTGAACTTTAATAACGAAAATAAAGAAATATTAAATTTGAATTTCACATCCATTGCAAATAAGTTTTTGTTGTACTCGTATTACTGTTTTATCACAACACTTCCACATACACTATGACATAACTTATTTATGCATATTTAGCGAAATACCAACAAAATAAAAAATAGCAAATACTAAAAAAAATTGCTAGTCTAACGCTATTTCCGACCCGCGTAAAAAATAGTTATGAATTTATTCTTGGCCATGGATACACTAATCATTCAGCGGCATGTTATTCTCCTGTTGCTGTGCTTACTAGGTTCATTCTAATTTTCTTCTTTAGTAGTCTTTAAATAGTTAAGTATTTCTTATTTTACTTTTCACTTCTGCCGTGCGGTCTTAGCTCACACATTTTTTTTCGTTACTACTCATAAGTACATAACTGATACCGTTAATATACCTACACGATGATAGGATCACGATGGAGATCACCTTTTTTTTACTTTTATAGGCTTACAATGACTGCCATCTCTCCTGATGTTAAGCGACGATGCCTTTTTGTTACCCGGTGCAGACTGTGGCTCAGACCATCAACTACTGGCATTAACCATACTGATCCGTCTAAAGAAAATGGTCAATCCAATAGTGAACCCAAACCTCCGTAGAATGGACTTGGCAGGTTTTAGACAGAGCCTCACCCAACAAACGGCGGATATCTCATGCGAGGTATCGGTGCAGGATAGAAAATCTGAAACAACTGATTACCCAAGCTGCCCCACAGCCCTTCATTGAAAACCGGACATGTGGGATCACATAACACCATCAACAAGCCGCTCTATTCTACAACGTCGCGTCGTGAACTGAAAGAGAGAGGTACAAGTTCAGCTGCGGACCAGGAAAGGTATATGGAGCTCAGTCGGGAAGTCCAAGGAAGGTGTCGTCAAGACGTATAACGCACACATCAACTATGTTTACGTATAACTTGAGCAACATTGTATTGTATTGTATTGCATACGTAGTGAAACTAGGGACTTGTTTCTAACTGGGACGCGAAGTTTTAGAACCTGTGCCATCAAAGACGAAATCGGAAAAATCCTGACTGACACGTCGCTGGTTTTGGAACGCTGGAAACAATACTGTGCAGCACTGTAGGATACAAGGCTGTACGATAAAAGAGCTGTCACCAGACGAACCTGAGATTCTTCGTTCGGAACGGGAAGACGCTATCAGAGTCCTCAAATGTGGAAAGGGACCTGGTAAAGACGGAATTACTGCCAACTGCTGAGGAGAAGCAGGAATAACAATAATGGTAGAAATATGTAACGAGGCGTGGAGAACGGGAAAATAGCGACTGAGTGGACGGAATCTGAGTTCATAGTTTATACCCTTACATAAAAAAGGATCTACGAAGAATTGCGGCAATTACAGGACCATCGTATTGGTCTCTCACGCAAGAAAAATCCTCTTGGACATAATTAACCAGCACCTCAACCATTCCACATGAATAGGCTGGCTTTGTGAAAGAAAAGGGCACAAGAGAGCAGCTTCTTAACATCCGCCAAGGTGTCGAAAAGGGCAGGGAATTGAATAGCCCAGTCATCTTGTGTTTCATAGACTATACATTGCGATGGGACAAGTTGTGGACTGTGTTACCCGAGATGTGAACTCTTGAAAATGTTATTGGCTTGATACAACACCTATTTTGATGTTGAGAACTGCTCTTTTGTTAGAGTCGGAACCAACTGTTACAATGTGTTCGAAACAAAGATCGGAGTGCGGCAAGGATGCATCCTATCCCCCACCCTTGTTCAACATATATGGGGAGTATATCATGCGCAGAATGTTGCAAGGGTGGCGGAAGGGGATTTCTGATATGAGTGAAACGGATTTCAAACCGTAGATATGCGACGACACAGTCCTGTTAGCGACGTCTGTGGAAGATATTTAGGAGCTGTTCCAGAAACTCGAGATGGAGAGCAACCGGATGGGTCTTACAATAAACAGGTGCAAGACAAAGCTAATGGTAGTAGATCGTGCCGGAAAACTACCCAGCACAAGTGCCGTCATCCCAAGGATTGACATTGTTGATCACTAGTTTATCTGGGTGCTGTGATCTGCGACGATGGCAATTGCGTGTCAGAGATAAAGAAGCGTATTGGCATGACTAAGGACGCATTGACCCGACCGAATGTCATCTGAAAGAAAAGAGATATAACCATCACCACCAAGACACGACTAGTGCGTGCTCTAGTGTTCCCAATATTCCTGTACGGTGTGGAAACATGGGCTGATCGATGGATCGATGTATTCGAGAAGTGAATTTGGAGGCGGATATTGAGGACACCCTGGACAGCCAAGCGCACCAATGTATTGGTCATTTCACAGCTTCAAGTCCAAACCCGCTAGTCTACAAACTGCCAGCAGCGCATTTAGTCCTATTTCGGCCACGCAATGAGCAAGGAGATGACAGTCTTGAAAAACTGATCATAGTTGGAAATACGGAGGGTAAGCGGGCCCGGGGAAGATCCCCAACTAGATGGACCGATCAAGTGAGAGGATTTTCATCAAACAAAGGATATGCAACCTGCTGGGCGCAATACCTATAAGATAATGCCCAAACATGACCCATACGCAATGTTGATCTCATTCATAGAATCACTTTTTATTAAGGTGTCATAAAAATCTATCCTAGTGGACAAGAACAAAATTAAACATTTTCTTTAACCCCCGACTACCTCAGATTTGTTATCTGTACAGCATTCTACTAGTCAAGCCCTTTCATTTGATACCCATATTAAGGGAGTTGTGAAAAAAGAAATGTATTTCGCCATTTTGTGGAAGCAGCCATCTTGGATTGGAAATTTGTCATAGTACAATGTATTCTACTAGTCAAGCCTTTCGTTTGATACCCATATTGAGTTAGTAGTGAAAAAAATATAATAATTCGCCATTTTGTGGTGGTGGCCATCTTGAATTTGATTTTTTTTATAATGTATTCTACTAGTCAAACCCTTTCATTTGATACCCATATTGAGGTAGGTTGTGAAGAAATATTTTATCCACCATTTTGTGGCGGCGGCCATCTTGAATCGGTATTAACCAAACATAGCTTAAAACATCCGCACGGATATAAACTTTCAAATAAAAAAACTGCAACGAAATCGGCTCATCCATTTGAGCTCTACGGTGCCACAGACAGACACACACACAGACAGACAGACTACCAATATGTCGCCAGAACCGCTATAAAGAATGTTCAACGGCCAAGTCACACAATATTAACTATAATAATAAAGAAATCGCAATAAGGAACCTTAGACTTGGCACGACTCTGTCGTGTCGTGTGACTTTGTAGGTGTAGTGCATCCACATCCAGCGATGACCATGATCCTCAGTCATGAGGGAGCGACCACAGAGAGAGAAAGTCCCTAGTAATAGCATTAAGTACTTTACCATATTTATAGCATACTAAATTCACAAGCAAATATGCTTGGTTCTAATATTGCTACTGAATTAAGTCGACTAACCTTGCTTCTGAATTCAGTCTCTGAATTTAGCCTAGTGTCATAAGCCTTAAACGACTCACCCAATATGATGAAATTATCCTCTTGAGACACAGACATTCTTGAAAGGGATATAAAACTAACAAAAATGTGTGTGCTTCAGACCGCACGGCATAAGTGAAAACTAAAATAAGATATAGATAACTCTCGTATCGTATTAAAAACTATTGAATAATTTTAATATTTAAAAATTAAAAACGATTACTTACCTACATTAATGAATAGGGCGTTTTCAAGATGCAGAAAAATCTGTCAAAGACAGTACCCAATTTCTCCATAGGTGGCGCCAATATTTTATTTTGGTAGAGAAATCTCATAAAAACAAACAGTGGTGCCACACTTGGCATCTCTTTTGGCATATCTGGAAAACGCCTCATTGAATTTTAGTAAACACCACAGATCACTAGGTAAACACAGCGATTTGGCAGTAAAATAATATGCGGCTGAAGGACTAGCTGCATGGCCAAGAATAAATTTAAAAATTGGTTTTACGTAAAATCGGTTGGTTTCCGGACGAAAGTTTAACGTGACAACGTCATAACAAAATATTGATAGATGCAGTGCATTGATTACACTATGAGCGTAACGGGATATAACGGGACACCAAAGAGTTTACATATACTACGTATATAGTTAGATTTTCCGCATGGTTTCTTTGTGTAAATCGTAATCAGATGACGTGCATACTTTCTATGGCAACAGAGTGGTGTGCCGCGATAAAAGTATGACATTTCCACAAGAGAGACAAGGCAAGAAAGATGTTACCCGTGCTTTCGGTGTAAAGCGTTTGTGCCAACTCTATACGTAGTGTATGTATGTAAACTCTTTGCGAGACTTTTTTGTGCATGCAGCCGGCGTTTATCGATTAATTAGACGTTGTCACGTCAAAAAATCTTTAAACCACCTTTAAATCATGATCATCTAGATAATTCTTGTAACCTTCTAAGCACTGCCATCTAGAAATGCATCTCGAGTAGGATCCGAGTTCACCGGTTCACCCAAACATTTTTTTCATTTACGAGCGTACAGTGAATAAGCGTGAATGAAGCTCATCGTGACAGCATCATTCGCATCCCACGAAAAATCTGTGTGTTGTATGCCAAAAGAAGTTTTTACGTTAAAAATGGCGGGTAGCTGCCGTTTTTCGCTATAACTTCTTGGGTGTCAGGTTACGTAAAGGAGTTGGCTTGGCTTGGCACTTGGCTTAATTTATTGGCTGAATTCAGAAGCATGGTTAGTTGATGGAATTTAGAAGCAAGTTCAAAAGCACCAATCCTCGCTTCTGAATTTAGTATGCTTGCTTACTGAATACTACTAGTATTATTATACTTCACTGAATTTGTGGCCGACTAAATTCAGTCAACTAAATTTAGCCAAGTGTAATAAGTATTTAAAAGTGCATTGTTCACGCTTCGGTTTATTGTCGCCTTACTTGTACTCATTTGAACCCATTACATCTCAAGAGCGTTCCAACGGTATCATTATATTCATTTTACTTCGAATGTAAACTAATAAACAGGTTGACACTTAAGCTGAAGTGTTGTTGTTGATATTTCAAGTAAATTTGTATTTTGAAGAGGTGTGTAATTTGTGATTTTGGACCTACTCGTCCTAAGCTATTACGCGACGGGAAAGATGGCTATGTAGAACTATTGTAGTATGTAACTGATAAATATGTATAATGTTAGTTTTTGGAAACAGAATTGCAAAAAAGTACTACCTCTGTGAACCTGTTAATGTTGCACGCCCGTCAAGGGTACACTGTTGTACTTTTTTTAAAGTGAAAACTTCTTTGGGCGCGCCTAGACAAAATTTTCGTGGACTGTGAATTGAAGTCAACCGTCACGCTCGGGTATGATAATAGCTTTTCGGGTAAACTCGGGATGCTAGAGCGAGAAACAATATACAGTGAATAAGCGCGTCAGAACGAGAAAGATAATATAGTCCCTGTGTACCTGTGTTTATCATATTTACAGATTTCTAAAACAATATCTTTTTATACCCACATTAACTGCTAGGTTCTAGGTGCTTACCACATTAATGTCATTAATTGAACTTATCACGAAATATTAAATTTGCATTTCACATCCATTGCAAAAAAAAATCCTTGTAAAATACCTATTTTCATCACAGTACTTACACATAGGTACAATTTAAACACATATTTATGCATTTTTAGCGAAATACCAATAAAATAAATAGCTAATACTAAAACAAATTCCAGTCAAACGCTATTTCCGACCCGCGTAAGAATTTGTTTTTAATTTATTCTTGGCCATGGATACACTAGTCATTCAGTCGCATGTTATTCTCGTGTTGCTGTGCTTACTAGGTATATTAAAATTTTCAATTTCTACATAAATTTTATTTTCATTCGTTTATTATGGGTTACAATGTACAGATACTTTATTTAGAAATATTATGAACGTATACTAGAACAAGAAGAATTTGAAAAAATATTAAAAATAAAATATACACATAAGATTAAAAAGTATCAAATAGAAGACCGGTGCCAGCGGGAATCGTGCCCAAAATGCCCCTATTGTCATGTTGGATGGCAATACTTATTCACTGAGCAAAATAAAATATATACCCCGACTGCACGATAAGTGAACCAAGCTACGTACTTACATACTATAAAAAATGAAAAGAATAAAACAAGCTCTCAGATTTCTGGTGGTCTAGAGTTCTATAATATTCAACAATTAGATTGGCTGTAGAATAATAATGGATCCCGACTGTTTAGTTGTTATGTTCCTTTACTAGAATATCTTTTATTTTTTGCGATAGATAGATAGATAAACTCTTTATTGCACTTATTTAGCAAAAACAAAATAACAAAAATATTCAAAACTTAAAAAAACAAAGTAGCAATTGGCGACCTTATCGCTAAGAGTGATCTCTTCCAGGCAACCGCAGTATCGAAAAGGAGATAAGAAGAATAAGAAGACGGGGAAGTACAAATAATGAGTAGAGGATACTTATAATTCTACAATTATACTACTTATAATATATAATTAAACTACAATACCAATTCCACTTAAAACATGCTACATATACTTAAATATTAATAACTGCACTGTAATACATAAATACGAATGTAACATACACTAATAGATACATAAATATCATGTTTTACCGATGGAGATTTATGAAATAGATTTAAATCATATAAAATTAAATAAGAGTAACGATTTCAAGTAATTGATCACGTAGACAAATATAGTATTAATTCAAGAACATATTATAAAATTCTAGACCACCAGAAATCTTACTAAGTACCTATAATTATAATCATAGGGCGGTAGGGTATGCGTAAATGCATAGCATAGTAGTGATGCATAGTAGTGCAATATACCTACTAGATACTTTTGTATATATGTCCATCCACATTCACATGCACAGCTAGTTTTTTAAAATAAACTGTGACGAGACAAGCAGGACAGGTGCCTGATGGTAAGCATGCCTACCAGATAACACCACAGTGACACGTAGCTATTGGAACAACATGAAGAGTCCAAATCATTACCTAGCACTGCACTGCGCTCGTCACCCTGAGATCTAAGATGTTATATCTCTAAGCCCTGTAATTTATCTGGAAACATTACCCTTCAAAACGGAACACAGTAATGTTTGCACATTACTGCTTGGCAGTAAAATAACTGGCAAAGGTGTGGTACTTCCCCAGGCGGACTCTGCCAAGAGTCCTACCACTACAATTTTACGAAGTTTTCTGCTACCTAAAAACCTATAAACGTGAGAATGGTTGTTACGCAACTTTAAATCGATACTCATCCTAAACGGTCAGCCAAATCAAAAAACGTTGAAAAAAACTAAAAGTTATTTTCAAATACCTATTCGACGATACCCCTCTTGACATAGTTTGTTCACTTATTTTTTTTTTAATTTGGACAATATGGCGTCCCGTAGCCGTCATATTAAGTTTACACTAATGTCATGTCTTTAGTGCCACTCGCGAGACTAAGAGGAATCGATTGACGTGTGAATCATAAAAATCGGCCCAGGCGTTTAGTTTGGATAGTGCTTCAAAGAATCATACATACATACTGTAACGTTACATATTGGCTTTAAACAATATGTAAGCGTACATTTCCTCCCTAATCACCACTTATTCATAGGAGACTATGTGGATATCTAGGTACTTACTTACATTCTGAATTTTCATACAACTAATATCTGTTCAATCGTATCCTCACGATAAAGCATATTTTTCTTGTTATAATTTCTATTTAAAACTGTAAAAACTTAGTTTTTCTGAAAATTTTATTTGTTTACTTTATGTCATTATACTTCAAACGTCAATCAGCTATAAGCAACCTCTACCATTTTCATAAGGTTGTATAGTTTTTAGGTCTAATTCTCTCTGGCCGCTAATTATAAAATAAACTGTTCTCTTATTCTAGACTTGAAATACTGAAAGTTTTCTTGTAAAATCTAGGAACTGAGATGGGGAGATAACATTTGGATTTCAAACCAGAAACATCTAGATACCCTGAAAGATACAAAAGTGCTGAATAAATTGAAGCCGAGTTGATGCTGTGGGCAACTGATCCTGCTGTGGACTACTGATCCTGCTGTGGGCTGCTGATCCTGCTGCGGGCTGCTGAACCCGCGAGCCATTCCCTGAGCCCTCTCGAGCCCAGAGGCTTCTGCGGGCCGCTGACCTCTCGAGCACAGGAGCCGTTGAATCCTACCGTTCAAGAAACCCACTCAGTTTCTGATTTTTTAGTATTTAAAAGTTACGTCTATTCAATTTTTTTTCTATCCCATCTCTTCATTTCATTTCATTTCTTTTCTTCATGTTTTTTTAAATATACTTGTTTCCTTAACCTCCTGTTATTTCACCCGGTTCTATGTACCTATCCCTATAGGACCTTTTATGTTCACTATCGTGACAATACATACATATATAGACTGATAAACACATTACCACTACTTTGCGTCGCGCAATCGGGTAAAAAAAGGCCTGCATTTTGGTCACGAGTTGTATCACAGAGACGTTTGGATAACTCTTTATAAATACTTTTGGCACTCAGTCCCCACGGTCTCAAAGTTTCCACCCTAAAAGGCTCAAACATTTATCCACTATAAATACAGCTATATTTGCGGTCTTCAGCTTGTTCAGTTGCCGGGCCAGCTCTAACTCAAACGTCGCCAAACTATCGACGCAGGTTGCATCCCAGACCCAGACCAAGGGCCGTCCCATTTTCCACGGAATCAAAGTCATCCCATCAGGTCTTTTACCATCATCATCAAATTTTACCATCGCTTCGAGCTAAACCGCTCGGCTCTAAAACAGCTGCGCAATTAGCCCCTTTGTAGTAATGCCCCTTTCTACTATTAGTACATAAATAAAAAAGTTGGGCAGTCGGGGACTGCCGCGGTAAAGCTATTGCATGTTGCATGCATTTTTATCAACATAAGCAATAGGGATGTTAACAATTTTTCGGAATTGCTTTTATTTTGAAGAGTGACATTTGTTTACCTTAAAAATATCGGGAAATCCGTTAAGTTGGCAATACTGCTAAGAGCATTTAGTCTGTAAAGCTGATACAAATAAGATTCAAAGTCGAATGACCGAGTGGGGAGGACGGCGTTACGGTCTTCCATCCCTCTTTCTTGTGAACATAAGAAAGAGATGCACGATCACTAAAATTCGGTCCCCAAGACCGCGATAGAAGCTATGCAATAGCTTAAAAATCGACTGTTATTGCAAAAATCCAGCGTAGTGCGACACATCTTCTGCCTGCCTCCCTTTCTGCTTGTAATACGCATATAAATCAAAATTAGAGGAAAACTCTGGATAAGACTAGACTGGCTTTCATACTTAAAGTTATAAGTTTACAAAAAGAAATAGTCGAACTTTATTCTACTCGAACACAAATGAAATCGTATATTTAACTTACACTTAAATATTAATCAATTTTGCTCAATATTTGGTCAAACACAGATTTATAAAACAAAAGGCAGATGGAACGTGCGGAACACAGATCCTGATGTCCAGAAAGCAAATATCAAACGCCAAAGCAAATACAAACTCCAGTCAGTACGAAATAGACTTCCGTCTCGTACGGGAGTCCCGTGTGATTTTAAGTTTTGTTTAAGATTATGCTGTTTTGTGTCTTCAAACATTGCAAACATTTTTCCCAAAAATATGAAAAGGAAAGAGGAATATCATTTCATGAAAGTTTGAATATTTTTACTGCTATTTATATAATTTAGGCTATTTCATTTCGATTGATGAATAGAAACACAGCACCTCAACGAAAATTGGTTAGTGTTGCTATACTACATTGAAATTATTTTCCCTAAAGTTAAGGTACTATATAGATTATGATTTTTTTTGAAGATACTCGTAGACCAAATTATTTATGTAGATTGTATTATTCTATTTTAAACCCTATTTTTATAATCGTATTTTTTTATTTAATGTGAATCGATGCCTAGCACAAATCCACGTCATTTCTAGTGTTTATAAAAATACTAATAGCGTTGATGAAAACTATAGTTAAGAAGCAAGTTTTTAATACTTGGAAGTAGGTATAGTGGAGCTTAAAAAAGTAGGCGAGTTTGACGTGACGATGCTTCACAGCTCACGAAAAATCTTTGTGTAGTGCGCCTAAAGAAATGTTCACTTCAAACATAAACTCCTCATGCCGGATCCACAGGAATATCAGACTCGTTTTGCCGGATGGCAATCCCTATTTGGCACGTTACGTAGGTACTTGGAATTGAAGTATAATAAATTATTGATTATAAATTGCTCCTTCGAGTATTAACGCCCCTTAATTGACTGAATAATGATGTGCATACTGAAAATATGATATACCATCTCTCATTCTGACTTTTTTGTTGTAATTTTTGCACGATATTACGATGCAAGACACCATCGTAGGGGAGTACGCAATGCGGCCGGTAGGGTGCAAAGTCATATAACGACAGACGTAAAATTGGCTGGCGTGTGACGTTTTGGCGGTTGTTGAGCGGTGCCCTCTTTGCACGCTGACCTAAAATCCCTGTTGTAAATATCGTTGCCCTCAATCCTCATCCTCGCTGCGCTGCTGGAAATAGTTTCTGGCAGCACCAATGATTTCTTTCAAGGAGGTATCTGTGTTTTCAAGTGATATAATATGGCAAGGTTAAGGTTTTGTCTTTTTCTGTCACTATGTACAAGAAAGAGAGAAACAATAACATCCTCGGTGAATAAAAAAAAATTGAAATTGTCTATGCAAAACTATTTTTCTAAAATGTTAATTTAGTTTAGTTTTTATTTAATAATTTTAAGAACAATATAAGAATATTTAAGTTTTAGTGAAATGCTCATTTAGTTATATAATGTTCACAAAGAGACAAGTGATCATAGTTACGTTATTATTTTCTTAAAATTTTCGCACAATTTCAGTTTTTCATTGCTATTGGTGTGTATCTGACATGACGTTGTTTGTTGGACAATGAACGGTGCATTGTGAAGTATTCGTGAATCGTGAACAAAACCAAGCGACATTTTGATATTTATTCGGCCCGTTTTGCAATGCCAGCCAATAATAATAGTTTAACTTGGTATAATCGTAGGTAGGATAGCTGTGATGCGTTAGATTTAACAAATATGTGGATATATAATACTAACGAGATATAAGCGTATACGTAGGCAGTTATACTTGTTTGCGTTTTCAGTGATGTATTATCATAGGGACGCGTAATAAGTCTGAAAGTTATACAGGTAGCTTAGAAGTGGTTTGGCAGTTTATTCGTGGTGTACATTAAAGAGATTGGTTATGATGGCGATGCCTGAGCAGTTTTCGTTGAGATGGAACGACTTCCACTCGAACCTGTCTCAGTCTTTTCACGCGCTTCTGGAGGGAGAAGACCTGGTGGATGTGACCCTGGCAGCTGGGGGACAGTACGTGCACGCACACAAGCTTATACTCTCAGTATGCAGTCCCTACTTCAAAGAATTATTCAAGGTATGAGTCATTGTTTTTCATGTTGCTAGTTATTTTGTTAAATACGGGCGACGTAGTAAATTGGTATCTAGTTGTATATTCTCAACTAGATTGCGCTCGCGGTATTATGCGTTACGGTAACCCATACGCCCCATTCTACATTTCGATTTTGTTTTAAAAACATTTTTTTAAAGTGAACTCACACAAAGAATTTTTCCTGAAAATGTATACTTATTGTCAGAAATTGTTCAGTCAGTTAAGTAAATAAGTTCAGACTGAAAGAACTACAAAGGTACTGTACACTGTAACTGATAAGTGGTCTGGATATGAAATGAAAGCATGTCTATTTCTGTACTCTAATCATCCTGAGACAAAGGTGTTTTGTTGTGGATACTGAAATGTATAATATCGGTATCACCATACTTTATCTTTGTTTAAGGTATACTGTTTGAAGTTAAATTATGCATTGACTTGCATAAAGTGCAAACAATTTCTGTACATTTTTACTTCTTAAAAAAAAAACAGATTGACCAAGGCCAAGGCAAAATTGGATAATCTTATTCTAAAACATAGTTGTTTCTTGTCTCCTGAAGTTATGTTTGCTCATATAAAATTAAATGGCTACAGATTGGCTATGCACTGTGAAAAGAAATTACGTTTTAGATTACTTGAAATCTTAGTGCATTCTAACAAACACTTTTCTGAGTAGTATTTTCTTTGTGTTATACCTGAATGAATGAATTTTCCTTTTCTTGTATTTCCAGTTAATTTTCTCCAATTAACTGTAACATGCAGACATAGAAAGCTATATTGTCCTCTGTGTTCCAAATTTTGTATTTACTCAAGGGTCTACTAGTTAATTGCCTAAAATCTGTCAAACATTTGTACAAAATCTAATTGGTATAGACATTTTCAATGGTTTCTACCTAAACCAAACCAAACCAAATAACCCATATATATAGGACTCTCTCAATGATCAACAGCTAAACACTGACTGAAATTAGATTGATAATGCCAAATGAAAGCCGTAAGAAACAGTTGTATTAGAAGATATTTTTGATATTTGCTAAGTCTTAAAGACTAAACTAAGCTAAATTTTAGTTCCTTGCCTAAAATCTGTCAATCATTTGTAGAAAATCTAATTGGCATAGGCATTTTCAATGGGCTCTACTGAAACCAAACCAAATAACCCACATTTATAGGACTCTCTCAATGATCAACAGCTAAACACTGACTGAAATTAGGTTGATAAAGCCAAATGAAAGTCATAAGAAAAAGTTGTATTAGAATATATTTTTGATATTTGCTAAGTCTTAAAGACTGAACTAAGCTTAAGTCAAGATTTGTTACATTGTGTCTGGCATACCCTACTGTGGCCATGAACGGTGGACATGAGTAAATTCAATTCCCTCATGAAAAAAAGGTTATAGTATGTGGTCGTTAGTGAAACTTTATACATATATGGGATTATTTTTCAATTTTACACACTAAACAAAGAATAAAATCATCATCATCAGTCCATATGTCCATATGTTCATCTGATTGGTTAGTGATACTTTATAAAAGATACACAAAAAGCTATGTGCTTGTACTGTACAAATGTGTCAAAAAGATATAATGATTAGTGTCATTTAAATTAGTATTCTCTTTTGTCATCTGTCCGGATTGTTTTAAAAAGAGTTCACTTATTTTGCCCAATTAATATCCTCGAACAACCTGTTCCAATCTTAAATAAATCTGTTCCGGTTATATTAAAAAAACTATGATATGTGTGACTGAAGGGTACAGTCTGTAGTTTGTTTTTAACTACTATTAGACTCACAATTTACTGAGATCTCCCTTGATGCTCAGCGACCATGCTACTTAGGATAGACTGCCACCTGTGTCCTTCGAGAAAAGTTCTCTCAGGTGAAACATTCCACAACTTTTCTGTTCATATCACTAAAGTGAAATTAAATCTTTTAGTTTGGGACTTGGGTGTGTCTACCTTACAGTAGACCTAATGGTGTCACTTTTTAATGTTAATATGTAGTAATAGACAAAAGACACAGTGTTGGACGGCCTCCCATAGATGGACAGATGACCTCACAAAGGTCGCTGGAAACCGCTAGTTGCAGGTTGCACAGAACCGTTTGTTGTGGAAATCTAGGGAGGCGGCCTATGTTCACCAGTGGATATCTTTCGATTGATGATGATGATGTAGTAATAATATACAGCATTATAGATACTTATTGACTTATGACTGTCCCCACATCATAGGGCATTGAATATTTTACTTGTGATAATATTATCTCTTTAACCTTTTGTCCAAATTGCATGCAGTAAAAGGGAAATGTCTTATGCTTTATTCACTTGAGATAAATTTACTTATCGTGTACTATATTATGAATTCACACCTGATTGTTGATCATTTGAGTAATAAACATCAATTAACATTTTTAATTACCTTTTTATATATTTACCTGCTTTTTACGACTTAAATATAAAAAGTTTGACATAATTATGCTGTCACTAACTTTTTTAACCAGGCGAGCAAAAGGTTGGTTGTGGTACACCCAGACCATGATAAATATTTCAATAGCCAATTGTTTAATCTTTATTTAAGGACTTTTTCACAACATGATAATGTCGTAGCCAATTGTTATTTTGATTTGTGGGTCGGAGTACCTGCGCGGGGAGATGCAAGGAATCATCACTTACCACCGCTCTGTTAACCGTCTCCAATCATGAAACAAGAAGCAACATTAGTTAGTAAGTAAGTCAAGGCTAATCTAAACTTTCTAATAGGGAAGCTGGGATTTGTTTAAATAATAGAACAAGTTTGTCATAATAACCAGCTTTAACGAGGAAGGAAATCAGGATGTTCCAATAATCTTTCAAGGTCATGCGTCATTCCAACCCGAAGTGGGACAGCGTCTATGCACTTGATTCTCTCCTTGCGCTGGAAGGCCCCGAGTCCCAGCAGTTAGGCGTAAGGTGCAGCTTCAAGGTTATTTAAGTTCTTATTTAGTATGGGTAAGTGTCAACCCATAAAAGTTTAGAAAATATAGTAGTAAAAATTGTTCGTAAAGATACGCTTGCTTTCCCGTTCTGTATAACCCAATACAGAATAATAAGCCGGTAAGCGGGTTTCAAAGCGAACTCAGCTGTAACATCAAACCACTGAATCAAATAGCATTAAAAGTCTTATAACTTTTGCTTTGCCGGATACAGAAATGATGGGGATAAGTGCAATGTTACTCGTTTTCGTTTCCATTTACAAATAGAATCAACTCTGATTTTTACGATAAAAAAGTTGCCTTTGTATAATATGTCAGACTAATATCAGCCTATTTGAATAGGGATGTTAACAACTTTTCGGAACTGCTTTTATGTTGAAGATTGACGCATGTTTAGCGTAATAAATAACATTTTATTTCAAAATATTTGTATTTTCGATGAGTAAATATGCACTATTAGACTAATTTTGAATTTTGCTGCTAAAACACTAACGACTGGCATGACGTCACTAGTCGCAAAACATTGGTTGCGATTCATGACTGTATGTCCAGTTTATGTGTTTTTTATAATAACTTGAATACAAACAATCAAAATCGTCGTCGCTAAGATCGCAATAATAAAAATGCAGAAAAGTAAACAGGATAGTCAGTTTTCGATGGCTTGTTTTGCGACAAGTGACGTAATAATTCATATTGGTGTATCCAGTCACGTGACAACAGATTAAAAATATAGCATTTAAAATCATTTATAACAAATTTATAAATTATAAAAATGTGTTTTTCGATGTTCTATTAATACAGACTATCATAAAATCAACATTAAACATTAATTTGTGATTAGTGTTAACATCCTTAATACTAATGCCCAAGTGCCACGAGATTACCTAGTTTTTCAAGCTAGGATAGCAAGCTAGTACTTCTAGCTTTGTGTAGACAAACCTAGCGTTGCGTGGCGTAGTCTACACGAAGCTAGAAGAAGTACTAGCAGCTTGCTAGCCTACTGACACTAGCTTGCTAGCTGGTAAACACGCTTCATTGTAGACCGCATCATAACTTAACATCAGGCGGGATGGTGGTCAAGTATACACCTATAAAAGTTGACAAAAAAAAAACTTAACTTGAAAAAATAGCTAGCCTCGTGGCACTCGCGCATAATACCAGCTTTATCCTGTCAGTTCTTCCGACATGATGGTATATCAACATTTTTTAAATGAAATTTTCTTTACTCTTTTTGACCACTTGTGATAAAGCATAATATAATGAATTTGCGTCACATGCTAATGTTGCGTATTCATATTTAATTACAGTTTTTTCCATTTTTTTTCTCTAAGAATAGAATACGCCTTTATTCATTTCTCGCGAACAATAAAAATACTTAGTTAAATTTATTTGGAGATCACCTTTTCAGAGATTTCTTACCAAAAACTAACTTTGTACATGTACAATGTACAAGTATTCCATATACGTTTTTGTTGTACACGTGCAATTAAATAAATACACAATAAAGTTTTTAGACACAAGTTTTAACCACAAGCACAAAATAAAAAAAATTGATTAGCCCCCCGACTACCTCGGATTTGTTATCTGTACAACATTCTACTAGTCAAGCCTTTTCATTCAATACCCATATTAAGGCAGTTGTGACAAAAGAAATGTAAGTATTTCGCCATTTTGTGGTAGCGGCCATCTTGGATTTGAAATTTGTCATATTGCAAAGTATTCTACTAGTTAAGATCTTTCGTTTGATACCCATATTGAGGTAGTAGTGATAAAAATAATGTAATTCGCCATTTTGTGGTGGCGGTCATCTTGGATTTGAAATTCGCTATGGTGTATAGTATTTTGCTAGTCAAGTCCTTTCATTTGATACCCATATTGAGGTAGGTTGTGAAGAAATATTTTGTCCGCCATTTTGTGGAGGCGGCCATCTTGAATCGATATTAACTAAACATAGCTAAGAACATCGGCACGACTATTAACATTCAAATAAAAAAACCGCATCAATTCTCAATTCGTTTGAGCTCTACGGTGCCACAGTCAGACAGACAGACAGACATCGACGTCAAACTTATAACACCCCTTGGTCGGTGGTTCAAAATAGCCTTAAGGAAGCAATAAACCAGTCAACTCTTAAAAAAATCAAAAATAGGCATGCGCTTGAATGCCTTCTCGACTGTTGTAAACCGAAGATGCGGTATGCAATGGAGCGCGTCTACCAGAAGTAGAAACCGATCTCGACTTGAATACATCAATATTGGACCTATTGGGAAACACCCACTCGGATCGTAATTTTTTTTTTTTTAATAAAGAGTGACGAGACGATCAGTACATGTGCCTGATGGTACAGCACACATAACAGCACAGTGACACGCAGCTATTGGAACATGAAGAGTCCAAATCATTACCTAGCACTGCACTGCGCTCGTCACCCAGAGATCTAAGATCTTAGATCTCTATTATCTAGAAATTACAGAGCTTATATAGAAATATAAGCTCTGTAATTTCCTGGAAACATTGTCCTTCAAACCGGAACACAGTAATGTTTGCACATTACTGCTTGGCGGTAGAATAACTGGCAAAGGTGTGGTACTTCCCCAGGCGGACTCTGCCAAGAGTCCTACCACTACATGTATATTTCATTCCTTAGCTGTATGTATGAGAATTTATAGGGACCTGGTTAAAATAGTTATGTCAAACCGTTTAATTTTAGTTTTTCAATATGGTATTGAATGTTTAAATAATGCTAATAAAGATTCTTCTAAGTAATAGTATGTTTTCTTTAAAACGAAAAATCTAATCTAATAATTATTGTTTTGATAGTTTCTTCGCAAAGTTAAAATTTATGTAGGTATATCAAAGTAATGGCAAAACCAATCCTGCACGCAATAACCTTCAGATATTTTTGTAATATGATCTCTTTTCATAATTTAATCTCTATTCATAATATAATGTCTATTCATAATATAATCTCAATAGGCCTAATAACTCTAATAGCCACTAATTTATCAAAATTGCTCAAATAACAAAATAATATCAATGTTATATTCATCTTCAATCATTTTTTTCCACGAAATACTTATTTTTCTTACAAATAGGCCAATTCTAATTTTGATTTGTGGGTCGGAGTACCTGCGCGGGGAGATGCAAGGAATCATCACTTACCACCGCTCTGTTAACCGTCTCGTACACTTATTGTATGAGGTTGAAGATGTCACTGGGTGTGCTGCACCCACCTTACTCTTCATGTAACAAATTTGAACAAACTGCTTACTTTTGTTTTGTTTTCCTTACTTTCTGTTTTGTTTTCCTTACTTTCTGTTTTGTTTTGTTTGATTTTTGGAAACAAAGCTGGAAAGCTGGAAACAATGTCACCTGACGAGATTTATTACGTCTTTTTGATGAAACTAAAATCAAAATGATTAAATTTATGGCAAAAAATAAAACGCTTGGATGTGCCTCATGCGAAAAATGTAAATTCAAATAGCCAAATATGTTGATCCCATACATAATAAACAATTCTATTCATTTATTTTGTCATTTCACCCTTTACATGTAGTTTGTAATAGACTCGAAAATCATTTTCGTATTTAATACCATATAATCACTATCAAGGTGTGCTACATCCACCTAGTGCTCTGTGTCACACATTCTATTCTTACACTTGGCGGATTAAGCATTATCAAGCTCTGAAACATTTCTATAGCATTCAGTTATATATCTCATCATTAATCTAGCATAATTTTTTTGTTGAATCATTTTTTTTTACTTATTATGAAAATATATTATATATTTGAATAGAAATTATTTTTTCATTTTGTGGGTTAATCTGAAGCCTTATAATACTTAATTTTATAATATTAGTTAAAAGCGAGTCACTAATAAATAATAATTATTTATTGTAATAGCAAAAGTAGTCTAATATTAAGAAGATAGATTTCATAAATCTTATTATATTTATTAACTTACTCGTTCTGCACTCAACTAGCACAGTGGATCCTCTCCTCTGCGCTCTCTCTCCGAGTGGAGCCTTGACTCGGTGAGAGATGGCCTTGAGTCCTGTTAGTGGGCACATAAAGTAGGGTGTTCATGCTTTTGTAAAACCTGGCAGTATTTGTAGTATAGTTACCATAAAGTTTAAAAAACTATAAAAATGACCAATAAGATTTAGCATTTAGAGAAACTATGACATTACAAAGTAAATAACTGTTGGATACTTTTACCCTGAGATTTCACCTTATTAAGACCTGTATTCTATAATTACAGATTCAAAACATTTTTGTATGGCTTGATCTTATGATTTGTTGTGCAGGCCGTCTAGTTACATATCAAATACAGTGTAAATAAACTCCATGTAACTTCACTCAATTTGACGACAAACTCCAGAAAGTGTCAAAATTACAAGGCTTTGGTTAGTTTAGTTTGTATTGCACACAATGATTCACTCTGTCATATAGCATTACACCCACTCTCAATAACGACGAACATGACAAAAACTAAACAACAAAAAGTACTTTTTAAGTTGCCAAAATTAGTAAAAACTGTGCTGCTGTGCACATTCTTTTGTCACTTTCTTATCCTAGGAAATAAATTTAACTGTTGGTATCATACATACCAAACTTTCTAAAAAATCCATTCTTTTGTTTACAATTAAATTTATTTTACAATTATTATTATTTGGGATTGCTTGGATGTGTAGACTGTAAGATATGAATAAAATAAGTAAAAAAATTCATCACAATTACTGGTGGAACAAAAGACGTCAGACGAAAATAACAGACTAGGTATAAGCAAAAGTGTTCAAATAAGAATTATTTTTTGTCTTTTTCTTTTCTCTAATACAGATTTTTCTTCTTTCCATTTAACAATAACTCTCTATACCTGCAAAATATGCAGTCCCTTCCACAGAACACTGACTGTCATTTGTATAGACTTTAGACTGTATAATGTTGAGACGATCTTCTTAGCATTCCATAGATTCACCGTGCGGGTGCCGGGTCCATCGTGTGGCAGAGAGAGAAAACTCGAGTAGATCCCGAGACTTGTGACTCTGGCGTAGGTTTAAGGGGCCCCTTTCTGACGTACATCAACACTCACCTTCACTACTCGTTTTTCTCTCCCTGCCCAGCCAAATCTGATATGAGCCTACTAGTGCAGCTTTAGATACTCGTTCTAGTATAGAACTTACTGCACTTCTGGATAAGCCAAGGTGTTTCAGCAGTTTATAGAGAGATTTTGCTGGTATACCTCTGGCTCCCACTTCTACAGCATATAAACTAACTACATACCCGTTTTTTGTTAATTCGTTCAGGAGGTCGTAGTACTTATTTTGTTTCATCGCGTGGTCTTTAGGTATATTCTTTTCCCATTGTACGGTAAGTTCTACAAGGACTATGCGTTTCGTAGCTCTAGAAAAAGGAAAATGTCCGGTCTGGATGACGAAACACCCACATCCTCTGGGATTTTTCATATGTGTCCATTAAAATAGTCCAATCAGGTGCTGTACCCAGGATTGAGTAAGGCTTGTTCTTGGAGTTTGAAGTTGCGCCTTCTTTTACAAAGTTAATTTGGGATTAACAACAAACAACTTTTGTTTGTTGTTAATCCCACCAACCAACCAACCAACCAACCAACCAACCAACCAACCAACCAACCAACCAACCAACCAAAGCCTTGTAATTTTGACACTTTTGGGCTCTAGCTACTGAAAGGCTCATGGCTTCACGTATGATTTCAAGTACTCTGTCATGGGAGTGAGTAATGAACCCCATTAAGGAGCACCTTGCATCCTACCAATGTGTGCCTTACTGTACATATCGCCACTCCACAAGTATAGCAACATTTTTCAGAGGCTTTTCCCCACCTTACCAAGTTACTCTGGTCAGGGAGGGTCATTTGGAATGCATTTAGATAAAATTTTAATAAGGCAGGAGACCAGTCACAGATCAAGGTGCGCCACTTTAGAGCTAATGCGATACAGAACTCACCTATGGTTTACCACTCACTTTGCATTTCTAAATTCATAGAGTGCACTTTGTAAACGTCATTTTCGTCTTGTTGTAGAAATGTTTTTACCATGTCTCGGTCTTCCCTTTTCTTTCTCGCACCCAACCCAGCAGTATTTACTTGTGCACCTGCCATAAATTGTTAATGGAATTGAAGTCTAGATTCCAGGTCTGAAGCAGTTTTGTCTTTTGGGAGAGATGTAATTAATTTGGCTTGCGACTTTCCCAAAATAATAATAATATATAAAATAATATAATACGAGGCTTAATCACGAATAATTCATTGCTTAAATACCCCATTATGTGTTCAAATCGCGAAAGTTTATAAACAATATTTATACTGTATTTTGAGCTTGGTGAGTTTTATTTACTCACCTGGCTGGTTGCCATGACAACTTTGTGTACTTGTCATATCAACAATCACAGTTATCTATGATTTTATTTTTACATAATTAACACTCTTTTGGTTTGTGGAGGTGTTATTTCATCAACTAATATCAAGTTACATTACAAAAAGCCAACACTAAATAAACACATGAATACACATAATTATGCAAGCAATTAGTAAGTATATGTATATATCTGTTTAAGAAAACCGTTAGCTGAAATTGTAGTATTCATCTAATACCAAAATTATTTTATTTGTAGTTGCAATGTTCATATATAAATATCGAATCACCTAAAAAATATTTTACGCAGATTCGTTGCCTCATAAATATAATTTTTGATATAGGCTATTTGTTGAAATGTAAACATCTAGAGAATCTTCATGTTTTCCAGAATATCGAACTATTGAATATCGAATAAAATAGAATTATAAGCCATGTTACACCTTAGACCTTGTATACTGTATGTATACAGTACAGTGTTACGTGGTGAGGCAAGGTTGAACATAAGCCTAGCATATAAACACAATCCAGATTATCTATAGACCTCCATTAGTCTGTTAATAATTATTTAGTTTTCTTACATCTTCCTTGATGTCATTGATTTGTATACAATTGACTATGTAAGGGTTCATTTAAGTGCAAAGTTTTTGTCACTAACATTTCTTCGTAAAACATTGTACATAACATGAGCAGCCTGCTTTATGTTTCCACTGCTGGGACTCTGGACCTCCTCTAACAAGGAGAGAGGCAAGGCCATAATCCACCATGATAGCCGGGATGTGGTGATGATGAACTTGTACACTTGAAAATATACACAAAAGTGCAGGTGGGATCCGGACCAACAACATGAAGAGTCCAAATCACTCCTTATCAACCGCACTCGTCTAGCTACCAGACCACAGTCATACTAGCACATTACTGCTTTTCTGTAGCACAACTGGCAAAGATGTGATACTTCTCTAGGCCGGTTATGCAAGTCTTATCACTCCTTGGCTCAATGGCTAGCTATTTAGGGCCAAGAACATGTTTGGTTTTTATCTTTTAATTTTAGGGTGTCATAATTAAAGTTTTGTATTGAAACATGTCTCTTCGGGTTTAGACTCAAGCTCTGCATTGTTCTAGAAACAACCAAACCAATATAACCACAATATAACAACCATGTATAACATGATAAATGTAAACTACGGCCGGTCTAGTCGGGAATACGACAACTTCTAATCCGGAGCCCTTGGTCCGAATCGCATGCGCACCAGTGGCTTTTCGAAAGACATGAATTGTAAAATAAAAGTAGTCAAGCGCGAATCGGACTCGCCCATGAAAGCTTCCGTGGCAGCAAGTAACATAAAAGTTCTTGTAGTTCGTTAAACCAATTTTCGTTGATAGTTTACATGGTAATGAACATCATACATTTATTTTTATTTTTGTCATTCTCTTATTTTAGAAGTTACAGGGGGGACACTATTACCACTTTGGAAGATTAGAAAAAAAAATTGTTTGAAACCTCAATATCATGAAACTTAGTGATGTAATCTGTAAACCGCATTAAGATTATGATACATAAACTAAAAGTAGTTTCGGAGAAAAGTGACTGTGACATACGGACGGACAGACAGACAGACAGCTAGACATGACGAATCTATAAGTCCCGTATTTTGCCATTTGGCTACGGAACCCTAAAAACCTGCTTGTCGGAGAAGATTTAACTTTGTAATGACAAGTGAAGTCTGACAACCTGCGACTTGGTGGACTATGGCCTAAACCTCCCTATTTGGTTAGGGGGAGACCCGTGTGACCCTCCACCCATGACTCTATGGGTTGATACGGATTTATAGGCATTCTAATGCTGGGGCCACACTAACGAGAAATGCCATTAATTATCGCGATAATGGACGTTAACCGTATTTGTATTTTACACCTACGGTTAAGGTTCATTAGGTGTATTTTACCAAAGCAAGCAAAGGCTTGATACAAAAACATAAATTATGTTGCATACATATATTTTCACTAGCAGTGCCCCGAGGTCTTACCCGCGCAGTCCCCGTTCCCGTTATTTTCCCGTTATTAAAAGCTAGGCTATATATACCTCTATAAGCTTTATATTATATTACAGGCTATATATAATCTGTGTTCAAAATTTCAACACGTATCAGTTCTTGTTTTTCTGCGCTGTACGACTTTGTCGTAATTTTGCCAATGTCCGGTTCTTGGGTGTTTCGCAAACGGTACTATGCCAAAAAGACGGGTACAGGCGTGACCAAGGCGCAATCGGCAAATCACAGAAATAGTTATTTTGCTGCCATTACGAAATTAAAAAAAAAACAGGGCGTCGGGGGTATGTATATCTGGTTGTGTACCTCAGCATATAATTTGCCTGTAGTCTTTTGAGTAGTTTTCCAATGCCTGGACCAGGATGAGTCAATTGGAATTTTCGGGGTAGACAATTGTCACGTTTCGTTCAGACGTTCCGCCGTGACTGAGCGACAACCATCCAAACATTGACATTTCTATAAATATGTATTATAAACGTCAATATTTGGCTTTAGTAAGATTATATATATTCATTCACATAACGAATCTATAGACTTGTTTAATGATATCTATGTCTAATCTAGTCTCGCAACCTAGGGCGCCTCATCTTGCATGTGTTCAGTACACATACATAATTTTGGTAAAAATAAACATCCCAGAACTAGCACCGAGACAAAGAACAAGTTTCAATACCTATCATAATAAAAACAAAAAACCAAAACCGACTTTGAAAATAAAATAACATTTGGCCACTGAATGAGAGCTATTGGGTTTTATTTTCATTTATTTTCAGTCAGATATTGACTAGTCTCGTTGATCTTTATTCAAAACTGGCTGATCCGGCGAACTTCGTACCGCCATATTTTTTTACAGTGATTAACCTTTTCAACATTTGTTGTTTTCACAGAACTTTATTTTTTGAACTGAATTCTTCTTAAGCCGTATCTACACTTTTTAGTAAGGGAACATCTTCTACCACGCTAACGTTAACGGGACTTTCAATGGCAGATAGCTACTGTTAGGCTCAAATGTTTTAAAAAAAAGACTGTTTTTGTGACTGCAGATAGAAGCGACAACTAATAACAGGATGTTTGAATTAAACAACACTAATGTTGTGCAATACGTCGACTATAGACCTAAAGATATATTGGTATTACACATGTGTATGACACGTACACACAAAATTTCATCCATCCAAAAAGCGTTCCGGTCCGCTGCTCCGCCGCCGCTCCAACGCTACGCCGCTAGTCTAACATGTCGGTAACGCGAACCCATTATATTCCATCCTAGCAAAAGGTGCTCAAACGTTAAAGAAGTTTTCTCTTCAAAAATCTGTGTCTTGTACATTTTGCAGGGTTCAAAGGTCACTTTTTTTAATGGGATAAATTAGTTTCATCTTCGTTAACTATTGATTGGTCATTATAACACCTCATCAGTATTTTTCAAGTGCAGATGTTCAGACAACATTTTCATCACCTTGCATGGTGTTACCGATGAAGGATGTGTATTGTAAGGAAACCAACATGTTCCAAAAGAAGAGCGTTTGCATATCCCAACTCGCTCTGCCAACGTGGTGGATTATTATTATGACCTAGGCTCTCCTTCTTGCGAGAGAAGTCCTTGGGAGTCCTAGCAGTGGGCATAACACGGGCTGCTTACGCTGTGCATGCATACCTGCCTGATTTGGAACGGATAATCTAATTTTCTTTTAGTAAATTGTATTTTCATTATCATTAATTTTTATTTTCAAGTTATGTTAGCTGATTTTGTGTTTATATTAAAGGATACTTCTGCGGTAGACAGTACAATACTGAGGGTAACTCTCGTAGATAGCCTTAACAAGAACAAAATTAAAATTTTGATTAACCCCCGACTACCTTAGATTTGTTATCTGTACAACATTCTACTAGTCAAGCCCTTTCATTTGATACCCATATTAAGGGAATTGTGAAAAAGGAAATGTAATTCGCCATTTTGTGGTAGCGGCCATCTTGGATTTGAAATTTGTCATAGTGCAAAGTATTCTACTAATCAAGCCCTTTCATTTGATACCCATATTGAGGTAGTAGTGAAAAATATTATATAATTCGCCATTTTGTGGTGGCGGCCATCTTGAATTTGAAATTTGTTATAGCGTTTAGTACTCTACTAGTCAAGCCCTTTCATTTGATACCCATATTGAGGTAGGTTGTGAAGAAATATTTTGTCCGCCATTTTGTGGAGGCGGCCATTTTGAATCGATATTAACCAAACATAGCTAAGAACACCCGCACGGATATTAACTTTCAAATAAAAAAAACCGCATCGAAATCGGCCCATCCATTTGAGCTCTACGGTGCCACAGACAGACACACACACAGACAGACAGACAGACAGACAGACAGACAGACAGACAGACCGACAGACAGACAGACAGACAGACATCGACGTCAAACTTATAACACCCCTTTTTTTTGTCGGGGGTTAAAAAACAAAATCTGTCTAATGATTTTTTTATTTCATACGCCATCTTGAAAAACCGTTTGTGGCCGATATCTCGGAAGCTCCACTTAAATCTGTCAGCATTATGCTCAGTAGTGCCAGGATTACACGAGGCTAGTTTTTCAAGCTAGTGTTAGTAAGACCCCTAACAGACGGCGTATTTTACCTAAATGCGCAGATGACGCGCAGATGACGCACGTATTCGAAAGCAATCGGGGCTGCATGAGGCTAGTTTTTAAAGCTAGGATAGCAACCTAGCTGCATACCAAAAATAAAACTCTATTCGACTAAAACTGTGAAAAAAAAACAAGCTGCACTAGACTAACTAGAAGACGAATTACAAAAACGGGTGAGTACAAGACCGTGGATTTTGAGAAGAGTTGAACGTGGATCATCTGCTTGACTTTTGGAAGAATTTTACAATTAAGATTTAAACGAGTAAAAGTGTGTTTTGCAAATGACGCCTTAATTGTTAGTTATTCTGTTGAGTCTACAAAATGTCTAGAACAAACCAAATGCGTGTTCCTACTTACTAGCTACGGATAGTTACTGGTAGTGTTGGGTCGCTACTAGCCGGAAAATAGTACTCCATCCTATTTACAACTATCTTGGATTGTAAACAACTAGCTTAGGTACTAGCTTAGAAATTAAGCTAGAAATGTCTACACGAAGCCATATAGTACTAGCTTGCTAGCTTAGTAACACTAGCTTGAAAAACTAGCCTCGTGTAGCCCGGCAATTACGGCTGGTTTAGTAAGTCACGGGTTACGGATAGTCGGCAACTGCCGAGTTCCACGCGCACCACTGTATTTTTGAAGTCATCTGCATAAACTAAATAACCTCCTTCTTTTTGTAAGGCAGTTAAAACCGGTGAAGAAAAACAAGGTGAGGAAACCGACATGTTTCTAGAATCTTTCGAGGTCATGCGTCAACCGCCAACCCGGACTGGGCTAGCGTAGTGGATTGCGACCTTTATCTCTCTCTCTATCTCGCTTAACTCTCGTGAGAGCAGGACCCGTGTTCCAAAAGTGTACATTTAGTGGGCTGCTTAGTGCTTATATTTCATAGAAACTCCTATCACAATCTTATTATTATGTGCTTATTTTATTCAAATGTTGAGTTAAGTCGTCCCTACTCTCCTTAATTTTTTTTGCCTGTTTTACATTGGATCTGGCCTGTTTTTCCGATGTTTGGCGACGTCTTCTCGGCTTCGTTTTCTTGGTCTGTTGGGTTGTTGTTTGCAATCTAGCTCAAAATCAGAGTCAAAACTTTAAAATAACACGAATTTCCATTTACGAGTAATATCTATGAAATAGGACCAATTATGTAATGATACTTTAATTATAATGAATCACTTAGTGAACTATTTGTCAATTTCATAATCTTCTTGTTATGGTACTGGCTGACTGTTAAGTCGCTAATGATAATCGATAACGTTATTTTTTCGGTCACGTGTAAAGAAAACAAATAACATTAATTAACATTAATTGACTATTAAATAAACTTAATCGAAAGTTTGAAATTAATTACGCAACGTGTAAACATCACACGACGCAGCGCTGTGTTGCACTACCTCTATATTCACTATAAACATAGATTACGAGTTAAGAGTTGGGTACTTTGAGGTAGCCTCACCAGTATTTACCGTTTCCGAGATCGTACAGATTACTACTCTCCTTCAATATCGAAGCTTACTAACCAGTCATGTACATAAACATATTGTCATAATCACAGTAATATAATAAAGGTGAAAGTCTGTGAGTGTGTATGTTTGTTATTTCTTCACGGCTAAATGGCTGAAGCCTAAATTGTAATAAAATTTGGTACTTATAGAGTTAGCTGACCCCCTGGATTAACACATAGGCTACTTTACATCCCGAAAAAATAACAGGAACGGGAACTGCGCGGGTAAAACCGCGGGACACTAAACAAATAAATATTGGTGGACATTTCGCACACAGCACCATCTAGCCCCGAACCAAGCAAAGCTTCTACTATGCGAATGTGTGTTTGTAGTCCCCCGAAACGACTCTACCGATGTTCTTATTATCGAAGTGAAAACTTCTTTGGACACAGACATATTTTTCGTGGGCTGTGAATTGAATTCTAGCGTCACGCTCGGGAATGATAAGATATCTTCGGGTAAACTTGGGACCATGGCACATTGGCCCTCTAGAATTGCGTCAGCATTTCTAGATGGCCATGCTCATGGCTACGTCCTCCAGTTTCCAAAGTAAGCCATCAAATTCTGAGTTATAAGTTTTCAGTTCTATCGGCAGTTCCTACGATTGCCAATTTTTTAAAGATATTTAGTAGATATGAGAATACATCGTGAACTATTTTTCGCCCTCCTGTCCCAAATCTTGATTTAATCGCATCGCATCTCTACTATGTTTGAACGATATTGTTATTCAAATTCAAATCATTAAGCCGTCGTTTATTCACATGAATAAACAAAATAAATAGACAAGACAAGACAAGACTGTATAATAAGTATGTATTGACAACCATATAAGTATTATATCACCTATCTGGCCTACATATTACAAGCTTTGCTTAGTTTGGGGTCGGATTGTGTTGTGTGTGAATTTTCCATCAATATTAATATTTAATTAATATCACGGTATAATCATATTGTTCTTATAAACGCGAATGTTTGTAAGAATTTATGGATGTATGTTTATTACTATTTCACGCAGAAACTACGGAAGGGGTTTGGATAAAATTTGGTACATAGATAATGGTCTGGAATAACAGATAGAACTATTTTTTGTCCCGGGAAATTAACAGAACCGGGAACAATCACCCGCGTTGTTCCCGGTTCTGTTAATTTCCCGGGATAAAAAATAGTTCTATCTGTCGTGAAAATTCTGTATTGGTCATTTTAGCCATCAGAAGAGATGTCCTTAATGCAGATACTGCTAATACTGATAATCGTCCGTCATAGACAAGGCCATGAATCTATTCCTCTATACATAGATATAATCTGGGGCTCTACAAGCCTTGAGTGAATCTGTTTCATCTAGTTAGCGCGCTCCCTCGTAGATTGCTTCGCTTAACGTCAGGCGAGATAGCGGTCAAGTGCAAACCAATAGGTTTACTCTTGACCTTGCGGTTGACTTTACGGTTTGAATTTTTTATCGAAAATAATCGAAAAAAAAATGACAATCGTTGGTACTGTCTATAGAAGTGAATAACTTAGCATTTCAGTATTAAACAACACTAATGTTGCACAATACGTCATTTGTATGACTATAATCATATACTGCAACTAGCTTTTACCCGCGACTTCGTCTGCGCGAAATAAATACTAAGTGTTTTAAACTTATTTTGCGAAAAATTTCCGTACAATATGTTGTTTACTAAAAACAGATTAAGTATAATACTGAAAAATGTTTTTAAAATTTCATCAATATTATTTCAGCTGTTTAGGTGTGACAACATAACAGGCAGACAGAGTTATTTTATTATTGTATGGATTCCTTCATGTCAAGTGTCCAGATACAGAGTCTCATGGTTTTGTCATCAACAAAAACGAAGTTCCAAATACAGTTTCAAATCCCAATTGAAATCCATTCATTATTTTTCAGCCAATAAAATTAGCATACGTCATTGATTAACATCTATCATATTTTTCTACACCAAGATTAATCAAGATCGGGTTTGGACATGCAAGCCTGTCTCTATGCAAGACTCAAAAACTTTCATGGTTTTAACTTCAACAATGACGAACTTCCATATATACTTTCATCCCTCATTTCAACCCTTATTTCATCTCCGTACACTTCGAAATGACAACATTTCTAGAACAAACATATAATCCCCTATTTCATCCCCTGACAGTTCGAAATTACAAAATTGCTACAACACATATTTATCGGTTTCATGTCAACTGCCTAAATTTCATAGTTTTACCTTCAACAATGACGCACTTCGACATAAGCTTTCATTCTCCATATTTATACCCCCCTATTATTAAAATTACAAAAACAAACATTTATTGTCTTCGTATCAAGAGTCTAGATCAAGGGTCAGCAACAGGCGGACCGCGGTCCGTATCCGGACCGCGAAAGGTCGAACCTCGGACCGCCAAGTATTGTATTGGATACCAAGTATACATTTGAAAATGTAGATAACCTTTATTAACTGAAACAATATTTTTTTACCACGTAGAATTTAACTTATTAAATAAAATAATATGTAATCTAAGTGGCTCTCTTCATGGACAGCAACGAAGAAGGACTCGAAATAAGCTTTTGCTTCGACTGGGAATGGAAACGAGCCCGTTTGTCACTTGGGTTGTCTTGCCTGCTCAATGAGAGTACCGTAAAGTCACAAAAAAGCTGAAAACCTACAACGCTATGCCATGTGTGCGAGGTACACGGCCACCGATTTCGGTTGGTGCGATCGAAAACACTACTACAGTACTTGTAAGGTCGGACGCCTTTCACACGGGCAAGTGCGCTGCTCGCACACCTGATCAGAAATCCTGGTGAAACACCCGGGCAATAAGCGTGCATGCGCTGGTAATCGAAACTCAAGAGCGCAAGTCACAGACCGGCTGGGTTGCATTGAGGCCTCTAAACATCATGAGATTGCGGTATACGAAGATGGGGAGAAAATCTGAGCTTTCTCAGAGCCCTTTCGCACGACCAAACAAATGCAACTGACATCTGGGGGCATCCTGTTCCTAGTTCGCCCATGCAAACCAGCTCCGAAAGAGCACAGCACAGGGCAGCTGCGGAAAACCAGCCAAGAGCATTCTCTGAATCTCATCCCATGCATCCCACCATTGACGTCAAGGACTCTCAAAGCACCTTCACAACAACAAATGAGCCGAACGAGAGCCGACAAGACACAGGTTGAACCGCCCCGCTATGTCACGGCTTCGGAGCACCACGCACGTAACGTCTTCATCGAATTTATAGCTACACTGCGAGCTACAAGACAAATCAATCTCAAGATCTGCGATAATATCATGCAAACCTATAGGCTAGGAAGTGAAAGCCTCTTAAAGGCGAAACTCCAGGAGGCTTAAGCATCAATTTACAATAATGTCACTTTCTGGATCATCAAGGAACCATGACAAGACAGTACCTATAAAGTAGCATTACATAGCTTCGTGACACTGAGCGAAAAAGAGACTGAGCGCGCGGGAAGATCTGTTTCGCGACACCACCAAACGACCCAATCATAGTTACTACCCGATGCCCCAAGATTATGCTGGACGATAAGATCCTAGAGATGGCCAAGACCATCGAAGGAACTCAAACGTCTAAGCAGGTTGGTAAAACTAGAGCTACCGAGAATACAGTGGGTCGACGGAGTTCCAGGATGTGAAAGACAACTTGGGTGATAAAACATTTTGACGTGGACAAAGACGCCATCATCACCGCAACAATTGATGCAGCAAAATATCTAACAGAAAAGCTACCGCACCGTATCGGAAACCTGATTAAAACAAAGGTCTCAGTGCGTGGCTTTTGTTCTGGTAAATGGTTTCGGAAAAGAAAGTTGAAGCATGAAGTGACTGAGCTTCATGGTGGATGAAAACTCTCATGAACCATTTTGGGCTATTGTGGCTGACTTACTGCTTAATTGTTTAATTTGTCAAAAGCTTCACTTCAAATGGAAATAATTGATAAAAATCTTTAATCTTTATAAACGTATAAAACTGTATCCACTGAAGAATTTCAGGCCAAACACAGCTAAGAAAAATATGTTAATTGCAAAAAAAATGCTATCAATTTGGCTACTATGCTTGGCTCGACTTACGTATCGTCTTGACTCATCTTTCTCAAAATGTTTTTTTTTGACGTGACAACGTCTTAAATTAGGTTGCGGCTGGGAGTCACTTATGAAAAGTGTAACGCTCGGTAACGTTACGATGAGTCACCGAACGAGAGAGAGGCCCGCCGAATGCCTTGCGTCTCTCTCCCACTCAACTATGATCGGTCTGCCGCGCGCGCAGCACTAGAGAATTAGGCGCATTGAATCGGCGCATGCTTGTGTCTCTGTCTTTGTCTTTCTCGAACGTTCTTGGCGTTGGAAAAACAAGAAAGCGTCATAATACAAGTTCACACGTGTGGTTAAAGTATCGTCAGCTGTGTCTGTAGTGAAAATGTGGAGTGCTTAGATTCGTCATTTACAACAACTACAACAATAAAGGTAAATAATTGTACACTGATATTTCATTATCGTAAACTGATTGATTGATTAATTTCTTAATTTCATGAAAATACGTATAATCTTGATTGCGTATCAAACGTTTCTAAGTCAACTACGTTAAAAGGAACAACTATCGACTTGACTTTCGCAAGACACATTACAGCAGAAACACTTCCTTTCATTTCATATTTCTCCTATCATCGTCCTATCCTCAACAAAATCACTCAAATAGGAATTAGTTAAGTTTAAGTTTACATGTACAATGTTTTAGTAAACAAAATATATTTCTATAGTTAAAATTTGTGCAATTCTTATTTTCATTCAATTCCTTGTTCCTATTGTGCAATTTAATTATATTCATATCAATAAATATTCTACCGAGAAAAAGACGTTGTCACGTAAAATCTTCGCCCGTAAAACCGACTTTACAGGCAACCAGATTTTTTTAGTAACAAATATCGTTCAAGACGGCCGCCTAGCAGACACACTTCGAGTTTGCTGTTCTTCTCGAGAACCAAACTATAAAGAACTGGGCCAAGCGCGTCGGTGTAATTTATTGCATTGATTTTAGGTCTTGGGTTTTTATTATATGTAATTACAAATTTGGTTTGAAAACATACAATAAATACTTAAATAAGTAGCACTTAATTACCTATTACCACATTTTTTTTTCCGGACCTCGGTAAAATTTTGGCCCAGCATCCGGACCCCGCCTAAAATTACTTGCCGACCCCTGGTCTAGATACAAAAGTTTCATGGTTTTATCTTCAACATAGACGAATTTCCTTATAAACTTTCATCCACTATTTCAACTCCAATGTCATCCCCGTACAGTTCATCCCTTTTCAGTACGAAATAAAAAATTGCTAGGACAAACATTTATTGGCTTCGTGTCAAGAGTCTATACATATACGAAGTTTCATAGTTTTATCTTCAACATTGACGAATTTCCGTATAAACTTTCATCCCGTATTTCAACCCTTTAAAGTTAAAAATGACAAAATGCTAGGACAAACATTTATTGGCTTCGTGTAAGTGTCTAGATACGAAGTTTCATAGTTTTATCACAGTAAAACATACAGTAAAATATCTTCATACAAACGTGCCGCTCTCGGTTTGAATGTGAGCGTGCGCGCCGCGCGCCGTGTCGGCACGCGATGTCACGCACACGCTAGCATAATATATATGTATGTGGAATAAGGTGGCGGCAGTACGGGCTGTGCAGCGCGACTGTGAGTGAGCACATGCGTACGTTACATGACCGCTCGCGTTCTCAACTCTCGCCAACCTCGCAAAAGTGACAACCCTGGGGATCAACGCAAGAGTAGGCTAATAACTCGGCGGGCGGCCTTAGATAACATACTGTTATATGTTTACTGTGGTTTTATCTTCAAAATTGACGAATGTCCATATAAACTTTCATCCCCTCCAAATCAACCCTTATTCCGCAATATAAAGTAGCCTATGACATTTCTTGGGGTCTAGTCTATCTGTGTACCAAATTTCATCAAAATCGCTTCACGGGTTTAGACGGCAAACCGTAACAGACAGACAGACGGAGTTACTTTCGCATTTATAATATTAGTTAGCATAGTTAGTATTAGTATGGATTAAGCATGTTGGTGATGTGAACTCGCAAGGATTTAATTTATAGCATTGAGTGCCGAGACGAGCAGGACATGTGCTTGATGACACGCAGCTACTACTGGAACACGACAGTCCAAATCATTACCTAGCACTGTACTGGGCTCGTCACCCAGAGATCTAAGATATTATATGTATCTCTAAGCCCTGTAATTTCTCTGGAAACATTGCCCTTCAAACCGGAGCACAGTAATGTTTGCCAATTACTGCTTGGCGGTAGAATAACTGGCAAAGGTGTAGTACTTCCCCAGGCAGACTCTGCCAAGAGTCCTACCACTACAGCAGGTTCCACCCAACCAAAATGGGTCTAACGCGCACGGCCCGCTCTGCTGATCCGCCTCTCCTACGCTACACCGCTACATAAGCGTGTCAGTGATGACAGCCCATAAGATTTTCTGCTACCAAAAAGACTTGACTTTAAAAATATGACTCCTCTACAATTACAGTCCAGTTTATATTTGCGAGACTCAACAGACCTGCAAATTCGAAGAATTTATAACGAGTTTTAGGATCAATTTAATGCAGACCGAGTTTCTTACCTATTTCCGTATTCACTTTTGAACAAGAACAAAATTAAAAATTTTGATTAACCCCCGACTACCTTAGATTTGTTATCTGTACAACATTCTACTAGTCAAGCCCTTTCATTTGATACCCATATTGCGGTAGTAGTGAAAAAATATATATAATTCGCCATTTTGTGGTGGCAGTCATCTTGGATTTGAAATATGTTATAGCGTATAGTACTTTGCTAGTCAAGCCCTTTCATTTGATACCCATATTGAGGTAGGTTGTGAAGAAATATTTTGTCCGCCATTTTGTGGAGGCGGCCATTTTGAATCGATATTAACCAAACATAGCTAAGAACACCCGCACGGATATTAACTTTCAAATAAAAAAAACCGCATCGAAATCGGCCCATCCGTTTGAGCTCTACGGTGCCACAGACAGACACACAGACAGACAGACAGACAGATAGACAGACAGACAGATAGACAGACAGTCAGACAGACATCGACGTCAAACTTATAACACCCCTTTTTTTGGTCGGGGGTTAAAAATAGAGCTGCTGCTTACAAGAGCTTCGGAGCTATCTTGTTGTTGGGTCTCGTTACTGTTTAACATAAAAATATTAGCAAAGGGATTACCGATAGAAGTGAAAACTTTTAACTTTGAATTTGTTTTAGTGCAGGACTAATGTTGCACAATATACGTTATTTTATAGCTACAGATACACCGCTTTTATGCATGTCGTTTCGGTGAAACGAACTCCCAAGATTTCACCTATTCAAACCACCATTGCCGCTCGGCTGCTCCGCCGTCGCTCCGACGTTACGCTGCTACAATAGTCGTCTCAGTTAGTCCGTATTAGTGACGCGAACCCATTTTCAGATCTTCGCTTACCCAAAAGTGCTCAAGGAGGCAAAAAATAAATAAATGCACTGATTCCTCCTAGTAACGCAATAAGCGCAGAAACTACTCGATTATGAAAGCTTTCAGCGTTTCCGTTTGGTTACTTAAAATCTTCCATTTGCGGGGCTTTTACATTTTCCAACAATTTTACCGAACCGATAAGTCTGGGATTAAACGGTAGATCCTACTGTGTACACTATGCGGAAAAAATGTATGTATGTTGAATGTTGATATGTATAATGTCTGGATCGTAGTTTCTTTTTTTTGTAATTCTATTTATTCTGAAAGTATTTTACGGAACGCCTTTATATTATCTTTTGACGTGACAACGTCTTATAAATTGGTTTGCCGGGTGACACTTCAAGAAACTGCGTTACGCTCCGCTCACGTTATGCGCTCACAAGTGAGAGGCACGCGTCCCTTCCACTCGGGCATGGTTAGCCCGCCTAAGAGCGAGAGAGACAGACATAAAAAGTGAAAGGCACGCGTCCCTTCCGTAAAATTATTTTACCACTCAAAGTCGTTGTCACGTAAAACTTTCGCCCGTATACCGACTTTACAGGCAACCAATTTTTTTTTTATTATTAAACTATAGAATTAATGATCCTCTGGATGTGGGAGAGGAAGCTACTATTTGATACAACCAATGCTCCCACAGATCAGATTTTTAATTAATGCTGTGAGGTGTTTGCAGAATGTCACAAAAATATGTGATTTTTTTTATCCTCCGCCAATTGCGTTAATGCTCCATTTTGTCAATTTAATTTAGTAATCATACGTCAATATTAATAATTTGGACGTATTTTTTTCATCCATCTGTCATTATTTTTTAAACGGACACAGACAGAGCCTTTATTAACATGTGTGACTAAAATACACAAAACACTACTCTACAAACCTAACTAACTACTTACACTAACCACATCTGAATTATCCATAGCCCAATAAAGGTCTAAAGATAATCAAGAATATCAAGATGATCAGGTACACTATCAGTCGGAAGCGTGCCCATCATGCTCCCGGCATTACCATAACTACATAAAATACTTATCACAAGTTTATCAATTTAAGAAAAGTTAAATTGCCACGGATCAGTTGAAGGTTCAGATTTTACGAGTAGAACGAACGCTACGTAACGAGCTCGCTCTGAGTTTGAAATGTTTTATTTTCCTTAACGCTGGTGTGAAACGGGTGTATAAAAACGGCACTACCGTTTACGGTACTAACGTATAACGATACTTGCTCCACAGATATATACCGTGGTATGTAAAAGTGTATTTATCTGCGTTTGACGCTTGCCAATAAATATGTACCTAGGGTGCAATACGGTTGTACTGGCATAGCTGTTTGTCTCGTAAGCCAATTACGAGGGCCGGTCTCTGCAATTTACAAACGCAAACAGTAACTCATTTCCCGTTGGTAAACTACGTAAACTCGGTATTCACTTATTAATTAATATTCTTTTTCATTGCTTGAGATGGACATTCCTTTTTTTACCGACTTCGATAAAGGAGGAGGTTTTATGTTATGGTTTTGTGTTTTTTTTATTAACCAAGACGCAAAAACGACGTTTTGATATAAGTTTGACCTGTCGTGTGTACTGTGTGTGGCATCGTAGCTCACGAGACGATGAATGAACCGAATTTGCATTTAATTTTTTTTGTTTTACAAGATGATTTAGTCGGGAGTGTTCTTAGCTATGTTTGATGAAGATCGGTCCAAGATGGCCGCCACCGTAAAATGGCGGATTACAAATTGTTTCACAACTCCTTCAATATAGGTATTGAATTAAAGGGCTTGATTAGTACAACACTACGGTGTTTTTCTCGTGTTTTGGTCAATTGTTTTTTTTTTCGTGGTTTTTATTGGTATGTTTACATTTTTTTGTAAGAACCATTACAGCAGTTGGCATCGTTTGGCTTCTATTGCCTGTCGAACTTTTTGTATATTTATTATTCGCAGGATCAGGTCAGGGTCGCAAGGTCGCTTTTCGCACTTCCGTCAACGATCATGGCCTACTTGCTACCGCCCTTGCGGTTTTTATCCCTTGCAGAGGGAGTTAGTAACCTCACATTTGGCTCTAGGAGGTGACGCGCCGCTCGTCACGTCCTCGAAGTCCTATCCATAGATGGGGTGCCCGACAGGCCTAAATGTCCGAAGCTCCGGGGCTGCCAGTGGAGATGGGATGCGAGCCACTAGTCTCCAGGCTCGCCCCCCGTGTCCGCTTCCGCCTTAGTGGTGTGAGTTAGGAGCGCTCCTACTCGTTCTTCTTATCCACACGATGCGTCACTGTCTCAAGCATCTAGGCTGAGATGATCGGTAGCAAGAGGTCCGTCTTCAACACCGCGGCTAGAGATAGTCGCGGTTCCGCCTCTGTGGCTCTCCACGACCTCCATCACCACCACCACTCATCCACTAGCACATTGCTAATCAGAGTGCTTGTGGAGGACCCGCATCTAGAATACTTAGGAATTTTACTTGGCCGAAATGTCAGTCGAGTCTTCAATCTATACACGCACCGCTCAAGAGGGAGAGTAGCGCGAGTAGAAGCTAACACCCCGGCCGGGATTTGGTATCACACAACAAGATACCACCTAGGCCAAATGTTGTGTGATGCACAGGTTGCACCATGTGGAGGTTCCCGAGCTACGCACCCCGGAGAAGTGTACCTACCCATCTTTTCTATATCTTCAAGAACCAACAACGTACTCGTGCCACATGAGAAACTGCTTGGACTCCTTCTAGAATTTACTAATTATGAGAAAAATCATTTAAATTGCGTATTATGTAGTTTCAATATTTATCTAACAAAGAAATCTTTCATCTTCAAACTACTTATTTATTAATAATACATAGACATAGACTACTTGTATTATTAACAATACATAGACGTGAAAACTATTTTCGATTTACTCGTAGTCTTTCCAGCAAAACAAAAAAACACAACACAAAATAAGTATCCATCTCCATCACACTAATGTTTCTCTTGAGTGGTAATCAAACCTTTGACATGATATGTCTTAGTGTGTGTAGACCAAGAGTTCTACTTCAACTCTTGGTTTATGGCTTTTATTGTGGTTTAGCCTCACAATTTCGCCAATGTTAAGTATTTAAATATAATATAGAATCTAAATTTTTGAAGAAAAAACGGACGACGCGTACGTCAAAGCGCCATATTTTTTATTCGACCAAGGGTTCCCTAACTTATTTTCTCTGCTGCCACTTTGATAAAAGATATTTTTTTTGCGCCCCCTTTTTTTTCACACAGATATAGGTATTTAAAAACACTGATATCTTCAAATTAATTTAATTAATTATTTTAAGCTATTTTAGAGAAGATTCATTCTAAACGAGACTTTTACTGTAACTAAGGTTGCCATCCGTCCGGGTTTTCCCGGATTTGTCCTAGTTTAGAGGGCGTCCGGGGAGCGTCCGGGCCAGACTTCGCATTATCATAGTTCGGGTTTAATACTCGTTTATCTGGTTGAAAATTCTTATTCTATTGTCTCAATGTAAGTGTGGTTTTAGTCTTACGCCGACGGCACGCGCACTATCACCGCCGATGGCCGAGATATATGAACTTCTAGGAAGCGTTTTTTGAATGACGCGTAGCTATCAGCGCTCGCGGTGGTCGGAGAACTACGCGCTGAGCTATCAGCGCCGAAGGTGCTCGTGCGGTCGGCGTGAGACTAAAACCACACTAAGACGTGGTAAGAAAGCTATGTGTAAAAAAAATCTGTTGACATGCTTTGGGCTCTAAACTCAGGAAAATCCGGCGTTTTCACGAGTCTTGTCCTGGTTTCCAAATTTAGAGATCGCAACCCTACAGACTGTAACCCACATGAGTTAACTTGAGAGCTCAGCCCAGTAGATAGTACACAACAGACTCCGAGCCCCTACACAACGCCCCCATTATTGTCTTTGTCTCTCACCCCCCTTTAAGGCTGTAGCGCCCACAAGGGCGCATTTTCGCCCACTTTGGGAAAGGCTGGTGTAGACTCATTACCAATTACGACTAATTATTTCGGTCAGCTAAAGTAATAACTGAACAATAGGATTCTTTGTAGTTATACAGTATACTGGGGAAGTACCACACCTTTGATATGATAGACTAACTAGTTAGCCGCGTAGGTTAGTTAGTTAACTAACTCTACCGCCAAGCAGTAACGTGCTAACATCACTATTCCGATTTTAAGGCCAAAGTTAACACAAAAAATTACAGGTTATAGACATAAATCATCATACTTATATATAACGAGAACAGTGCAGGTTTTATAACGATTTAGACTCTTTGTGTTCCAATCGCTTCGTGACATGTTGCTAACCCTCCGGCACATGACTCGCTTATCTCATACAAAAAAAGGTTTGTTGATAGTTGAGTTACTGTTATTGGCCGCGTGATGCGCCCACTAGTAATGGACGCATGCGCCATGAGTGTGGACAGGATGCTGTGGAAAGCCTTTTCGTTCCATCACAGCTCCCATTAGTCAGAGCTCTTACCTTCATCCCGGCACCTGAGCATCAAATGTGAGTACTTTCAATACTACTGCGAATATAATTATATGCTTTCATATACTTTTTATTTTCGTTACCGATAAACGTATATTAAAACAAATTATAACTAAAGATATAATAACGACTTCCTATTTTTGTTTTTATTGCGCATAGGTCCGCGTTCCACCACTTTCTAGCCTGATGATAAGCAACAATGTGGTCAAAGATAATTAGGTAGTTTATATCTTTGATAATAAAGTTCATTCGGTGTTGTAGATCATTTTGCTTTTGATCCATAACTTTTTCATTCTTAAACTTAATTACATTCTTAAATTTACTTTAAAAAACTATCCGAGACTGAGTATAGTTAACGTAGTCCGTGTATTTTGTTTGAAATAAATTTAATGTTTTGTTGTTGCTTCGAATTTTCGGGAAAAGTATTCGTAGGTACTTGGAAATACCAAGTATAGAATGAAAGTTAGATATAGTATCCGCATAGACATAGTTTGGACCACTACGCCGCTTAACATCAGGGGAAGTGGCAGTAAAGTGCAAATGACCCATATGTGGTAAAAAGGTATCTCGTCGGTTGTGTTTTGTTCAAGTTGTTTATTACTCTAGCAGTAGCGGCGGCTTTTCCCGCTGTCCCATAGGAATGATTGTTTTCTGTGGTGTATGTGTTTAATTTTTGATGTGAGCTTCTTCCATTCATAATTCAATGTAAATTATGATTGGTCGATCCATTACAAGGAATAATAAACACATTCTTGGATTTCTTATTTATTCTTTTTTAGATTATATTTATACTTTTAGTTGACTCGGTACACGTTGTTTTGCCAAATCCCTTCTTAAAATTATAATTGCTAAAGTAACTCTTTTTTCGTTTTGTTACGCTTTCACAATTCCAGAGAAAGACAAATAATATTGTTAATTTTTAAATACGATAAAAATCGGAAAAAAGAATTTCGTCTTTTTTGAAGGCTTTTGATTACACATACCTAATGTATTGTAATCAAGTTTGTAAATTGTTTAACTTTCAGTCGATAAAATCCTTGCTATTTGTTTTAGTGAGCCGCAGGCTATACCGCGGGGCGCAACTAGTAAATGATGCAACAAATGTAGTGCCAAAATAACGACGTATTTGTCATTTCATGGCAATAACATGACGTTAATTGAATTTTTAATACGCCGATATTGTTCGTACAAAAATACTGATATTGCAATTATTAAACTTAGGAAAAAATGTGATTCCATCAAATATATAAAAACATTCTATTATATCAGATATCTGGCCGCCATAGTACAAGCTTTGCTTAGTTTGGGGTCAGATGGTGCTGTGTGTGAATTATCCACCAATATTTTATTGATTTATTCTTTAAAATCGGTCGAGGCGCTTCGAAGGAGTATACACCCAGCCACGGGACTAAGTTGTTTGAATAAATTTAAGTTGTCCCATGATTTAAATATCAGATTTTGCTGGACTAAATTCATGTGGTTGTATTAGAATCAAGTTTTCAATATTTTTTTTACGTAACTTCTAGAACATCGATCGATACAAACACTAGCCGTCAGGTAACCTCTGCGATAAATACAATAGAAACCTAACACCCATTGGAAACACTAGACCCCCTTGTTTCATTTACCTTCGATGGTGCCGGTAATAAATTAACAAAGGCGTGGGTAAGGGGTGGTCAGGTTGGAAAAATAGGGAGTAAGGGGAATGTCTGTCACCGTGGCAACGGGCCCGGCGCGGCGGCCCATTGCGTTATGCACACAGACGTGTACAGATGCCGCGCTTGTGTAAATTTGATCTCTACCATCACTATTATGACTTCTGTATTGATTGTTTCATGTTCTTTTTTGATGCGTCGAAAGCTCAATTTGGTCGGAATTGTTCTAAAATGGTAAACATGTCGCCGTAAAATCGTAAATACCTTCAGTTTATAATATAACGGCGTTAGGTTATATAAATTAACCTAAGTATTGTAGTGGTAGGACTCTTGGCAGAGTCCGCCTGGGAAATACCACACCTTTGCCAGTTATTCTACCGCCAAGCCGTAATGTCCAAGCATTACTGTGTTCCGGTTTGAAGGGCAATGTTTCCAGAGAAATTACAGGGCTTAGAGAAATAATATCTTCGATCTCTAGGTGACGAGCGCAGTGCAGTGCTAGGTAATAATTTGGACTTTTCACGTTTCAATAGCTATGTATGTGTCACTGTGCTGTTATGTGGCAGGTATGTAGCTAACCATCAGGCATATGTCACGCTCGACTCGTCACTCTTATACTATAAAAAAAATGAAAAGTGAAGCCTCGATAAAAATAAAAGTGGATGCAAGATGAAAAATATGACTGACGACCTATCCTCAAACTTACCAACTATGTATGTATATACAAATAATATTCGTTTTGAGGGAATACGACTACGTACTCCGTGATACGACGTTTTTATATTGTATCTATATGTTACCGTACAATTTTTAACACCGTCAGATTTATAATCTAACGCGTGAGATTATAATCTTACGATAGGTAAGGTTAGTTTTCCGGCGGAGTTGGACGCTCTCTATGTCGCTTATAGAGAGGCGTCCAAAGCTCTCTGCGTCATCCACGAGGCTAAGTCGGGACTCGTGGAAGTAACTGCTGGAGACGTTGGACGAGGCGCCCCTACTTATTGGCGTGGCGACAGCTTCGCCCCTGGGCGCCCCCTGTCACCAGCACGTAGCCACAAGTCTCGCGGCGGGTGGTCGAGAGACTGTTCCTAGGTAGCCAGGGAACCCTTCCCCTCCCACCGCGCTGGCAACGGGGGAGAGGAGACTCCGCAACGGAAGAGGAGGACATGTATATGAATATGTATTTCTGATCTGGCTAACATTTTTCTGCCATATAAATTAGTATCAACCGAATCGATTGTCAAAGTGTAGTGACATTTCGCGTAAATGATTTCATTTCAATGAGTGACGTTTAAATTTTATTTGGACATTGTCCACACAAAATAATAAAATCGATATTTATACAACACGGACAGAAAAAGCCACCTTTCTATCTTAAAAAATAAAAATGTTATGTTGGTTTGTGTACGTACGCTTCAAAAATTCAAAAAGTTCTGCACCGATCGAGCTGAAATTTTAGAATGATAAATAATCCGTATCAAGGATTGTTTTTATCTAATTTTTGCATCACAATGTGCCACAGCAAAGCGTGGCAGGGTACAGCTACTTAGTTGTACAAATATATATATCACAGTAGAATTGTAAATGTCGTTTAGAATAAACCGCGTGAGATTACAAAGCCACAGTAGGTTAGTTAATAAAAATAATCGAACGTCGTTAGATTATAAACTGACGATATTTACAATTTTACGAACATTTATGAAGCTGTAGAAGATACATTATATCGAAACATCCAGCGCGTCCACTGTATCTATGTTGGAACTTTAACAATCGCATTAGTAATCCTGCGAGCTACGAATATTGTTAACACGTTTACAGGAGCGCCAGTCGACGCTCTGTCTTAAATACTAAGTTTCGCAACATGTGAAACATTTTAAGTTTTCGTAGATGGAGATACATAGTGATTTTTCGTTTTAGGTTAAACTATGGAAATCTCCATTTTGCATCAACCGTTTGTACCGTCCTACAGATTTTAAAGATTTTATTGGATACAACTTAGCTTATTTTCCCACTGCGAGGACTACCTACGAGTACTTTGCTCTCACAAAGAACAATAGTCCTCTACGCTGCCATAAAAATGTTTTGTTTTGTAAGTAATTGTTCCGTTGTCAAATACTAAAGTTCGAAAATTCAACTCGTAACCAAATGAGCACAGAACAGAAATGAGCCATGATGGCAACCCCCTAATAACACAACGAGTTTAATTATTAAGTCTTCTCATAACCAGTTCCATAGTAACGTAATTGAAACGGTCCCCGCAATTTTTGCGGTATCCCAAAGTTCGGTAGGCATAAAAACTTGATCGAAACTTTGACCTTTCCACATTTTTCATTCAACAATGGTTTCTTTATAATTTCCAATTTTTACCTACAATCCGGTAACACTAAGAATCCTTAAAATTCTCAAGCTGTATTGGCTTTCGTGTCAGGTTTTAATTTGAGGCAATTAGAAATTTTAATTGGGTTTTATTTAGGACTAAAAACAGACAGATCATTTTGGTGGGACTTCCTACCTGCCAGGTATCTAAATTGAGGGATTTATTTTGCCCCGTCTCTCATCAGCCAGGTTTCTATCTATATAGGTTTATCCGTGTTGGCGAATAATAGGAGAGATATGTGACAAGTGCCAGCTCGCGGAATACTAAGGCGGCCAACGTTTTTACAAAATCCTTGGTTTTTTCCAGTATGATTGAGAAATGTCATTATCTAAAATTATTATCCGCGTTTTCGCGAAACCTCTAGCTAGAGTATTTGCAAAAACTTGGCTGATCAAATTTTCCTACAACATATCTACGGTACAATTTATTTAAACTTGCTGCGTCTATTCTAGTATTGTCGTTAATGCTGATAGTATGCCCTATGCGTTCGTCTAGAGTCTAGACGGATAATCGATTGTGTGCATAAAGGGCACAGATGAAGCGCGCCCACTGCACTTTGAGTCACAGATTAAGTTACAATTATTATTGAATCCATTATTAAATGCGATAGTTCACGTATTCAAATGTTTGCTAAGTAGTCACCTTCATAAAGATATTTTGAGTATATCAAGGTCATACGGGGAGTCAGACATGAAGGGCGTCTGTGTCTCGATCTTTGTGGCATTTATTATCACAAAATAACGACTATTTCGTCTGAAACTGATACAGTATTTTTTGTATAGTACAGAGTGACAAGACAACCATGTCATGTGCTTGATGGTAAGCAACGTGCCTGTCTATAACACCACAGTGATACGCAGCTATTGTTAATGGTCATAAGAGTCCAAAGCACTGCACCGCGCTCGTCACCCAGAGATATAAGATGTTTTATCTCTATGTTCTGTTATTTCGCTGGAAACATTGTCATTCAAACCGGACTACAGTGATGTTTTAAATTTTAACTTCTCCAGGCGAACTTTGCAATGAGTCCTACAACTACAAAGAGTATTTGGGGCTTCTAATAAAACCTGCCATAAAAAGTAGGCTGTGTTTATTCCAGACTATAGTCTAATTGTGTTCCCAATTTTCGTCCGATCTGTTTAGACGTTACGACGTGATTGAGCAACAAACATCCAAACTCTCGCATTCATAATATTAGTGTGATGTTATCATCGTTTTTTTATTTAATAGTAAAACCATACAATTGAAAAAGGTAAACGCATTTCTGCTTGTACTGGTACATACGAATTTCGGATGCTTCAGTTCATTGGTATGTGAGATTTTTTCCTTTTTTCAATTATATGAGCATTTTGAGTATAACACAAACAATACGAAACAAATCCTACCAAATAATTGTTAATTTCATGAATTGCCGTCCTAAATATATCCAAAATCAGTCTTAAATAACAAGAAAAGAACTTGATGACGCCAAAAATACGACGATTGTATTTAAAACTAATATAATACGATTACACTTGACCGCCATCTCGCCTAATGTTAAGCGACAATGCGGTCTACGATTCTAGGTAAGCATTCGAAACAAAATCTCGCGATGTAAAGACTCCCAAGATAACCATCGGGAAAACCCCACTCAGGCAAAGGTTCTTATCACAAACTAGCTGAACCCGCTACTTCGTTCGTGTAAGCAGATGTTACGGACTTATACATTAGTTGAAAGTACATCAAAATATATGTTTTTTTTATTTTTAGTATTCATTGTTAAACCGGCAATAGAAATACATCATCTGTGAAAATTTCAACTGTCTATCTATCACCGTTTTTGAGATACAGCCTGGTAGCAGAGGGACGGACGGACGGACAGCGAATTCTCAATAATAGGGTCCCGTTTTCACCCTTTGGGTATGTAACCCTAACAACGGTCTGCTTCGGTCACCGAAGCTTGTTAAACACTACCTTTAAATTTTAAACAGTATTTGGATTGAAATAATACGTTTTCTAATAAGTTACGGCTGGTCTAGTAAGTTACAGCTGACCTAGTCGGGAGAACGACGACTGTCGATCCGGAGACCCAGGGTTCAAAACCACGCGCACCATTGTCTTTTCAGAGTCATGTTCGTAATCTGGTAAATAAAACAGTGAAGGAAAACATCGTGAGGAAACCGAAATGTACCTAGAACCTAAGTTCTAAGTCATATGTCCTCCACCAACCGACACTGGGCCAGCGTGGTGGATTATAGCCTTGACTCTCTCCTTGCGAGGTAAGGCTCCAACCCCCCAGCAGAGGGAACATTTAATGGGTTGTTTATGCTGCTACTTATTATGCTAATATGTTTTCTCCTAAATAACAAAAATCTACTTCAATGACAGGTAATTTTATTCTGGCATTCGACTAAATTTTATAAGAAGCTATAAAATTTAGTCTATCGTACTATGTCGTACAGATAAATCTAAGCTGATTTTAGTTTTTTTGTTGATATTTCAAAAACTACCTCCCTGTTTTCGATATATGAGATCACCTCTGAAGTATTTTCTACCAAACAAAACAGGAATTATCAAAATCAATTCACAATTAGCGAAGTTATCGCGAATGCGACACATGCAACCCGATTGACAACATCCTCATTGTTTGAAGTCGGTTATAACCGAATGATGTTTGTTTTCCACACAAAAATATGTTTTTGATAATTATTTTTTCATTCAAGACGACGCGACGCGATCACGTAGATACGTTTTAGAATCTAGATATTCTGTGGATCGTCTGTGATACACAGAATACTTAGAAGTTAGTATGTACCGAACGCACCGCGCGTGTCGTTATTATTTATGTTTGTGTAATTTCCGAACCACCAGACCGATAATGTTCAAATTTTGACGGGACAATATAAAAAAATGTGTTCTTTCTAACAAAAAAAAAAAAATGAAATTAAACAACGCAAACATGAGTTACAACCAAGTACATATTCTGACTTTTACCCCCTCCCGCAAGAAAACCGATCAGAATTTGGGGATCAAAAGATCAGCAATCTCCTTAGTCTAAAATCATTAACTAAAATCATGCCAAGTTTCAGCTGAATTAAATCAGTAGTTTCGGCGTGATGCGTGTTCCATATACAGAAAGACAGACAGACAGACAGACATGAAAGAAATAAAATGCAGTTTCGACATCAGTACCGACTATGGAGTGCTCCAAAAAAAAAAATTCTAAACATTCTTCAATGTACAGAATTCGACCCGTTACAGTTTTATTATAAGTATAGATGTAGAGTCAAATAATTTTGTTCGAGTCTTGGAATGTCAATCACGAAACGATGACTTTTTCGGTCTACGACCAGTCCAATAGGAAAAGGACAAGGTGGAACCAGATCATGCAGGTCAGTTGCATGCAAACTTACGAAATGCATCCGATAATAAACCTTACAAAGACGCTAGCAATTTTTCGAAAAAAATGCCTACGTTAACCTACGAAGTTTTTAGTATGTCTCTGTCTGTATGTCTCTCGATCGATCCTAGAGCCTCCAGCTCACACTTAGGCGATCCATCCTAAAGATGCGAACTGTACTTAATACAAAAGCGAATCTGTGATTTGTATAATGTGAGTAACTGTTCAGGGTTGAAGTACCTTCGCACGTTTGAGAAGACACCTAGTTTCTTGGCAGCTAATTTGGGCTTAGACTCAGTGAAAGAGCCGAAGTTGAGCATGAATGTCAAAGTGACGCCCAAAAGTTTGAGATGGTGAGTGATCGGTACAGATACATCCTGAAGAGAAGGAGCCAGTTGATTTTGACTCGTTTTTGCAGAGAACATACACGCCTGCGTCTTTCCTTCATTAAATTTGATCAGATTGGCGTCACCCCATTCAGAGGCTGACTCTAAGGTCAAATGCAGACGCTCGAACAAACCCTCTCTCAGTACCTGAATTTTTTGCTTACTGGCTTTTGCGCTAGATGTGTAATTCTCTACAACGGCCCTGTCATCTGCTTACCCAAAGACACCGGGCTACAACAGATCATTGATATGGAACAGAAAAAGCGTTACAGAGGGCACCGACCCTTGAGGCACTCCGGCATTAACTGCCATTTGATCCGACGAACATCCATCAATTACCACTCGTATGGTATCCCTCAAAAAGTCCAATATTCACGAAATAAAACCAAGAAACAAACCAAGTGCAGAAAGATTGGTAATAAGGTCATTATGCCAAACACTGTCGAAGTCGAAACCTTTCGAGATATCTAGGAAGACTGCAATTGCTTCTTGATGGCTTCACTCAGATGTGAGTGACGTACGCTAGACCGGTTTTGGCAAAACCCGTATTGCCGGTCACTGAGGACTTTGTTCGGCTCTAGGTACGCCAGGAGCTTGTGGTTTAAGACATGTTCTATAGTCTTGCATAGTATGGACGTGACCGAAATGGGCCTGTAGTTGGAAGTGTCAGTACTACTACCTTTTTGGGCACTGGTTGCACACTCGCAAGCTTCCAAGACTTCGGGATTTGCCCAGTTTGGCGAGAGTGAACGTGAAATTCTTCCTGCCTTCAAAACTATTGTATAAAATCTATATTTGGTTTACGCAAATATGATCACGTATCTCAATTTCGTACGCAGCTCAAGAGGTTACCAATTCTTCTTCGACGGGATGCTCATATTCTCTCTCTCTTCTATAACATCTTATTTAATCCCTCTACCCCGCGCTATCTTAAGGAACGCTTCACTTTTCTAGAAGATTATCACTAACTCCCCTTAAGGTCTAAAAACAACCTCTCAATTATATGATCCCCTCTGCACGAACAGAAACCTTCTATGGTAAGTCGTTCACTTTTAGAGCAGTTGTTTTGTGGAACGAATTACCCGTGTCTATCAGACGACGTTCGTCATCAATTGAAGCCTTCAAAAAACATGTCAAACAGTTCTATTTGTCAAAATTGTAGCCTCGTTAAAAGTTTAATAGTTTTTAACGTGTCTTTGGCGGAATTGTGAGGCTAATCCACAAAGAGCCATTCATAAAAAAAAAAGTTTAATAGTTTTTACTTTTTTATTTACTGTTTTGTATTTCCTTTCTTATACCTACACCATACAGATATACATATTCATATATTTTAAATAAGTATGTATTATTATACTATAATTAGTATTCGTATTTATATTATATTATAAGTAAGTATTAGTATTTATTCGTTTTTATTTTATTACTAAGTATCTTTAGTAGTATAATATATATTGTAATTCATCGATTTTATTGTAAATTACCTTTCATGTCACATGCACACCCCGTCTATTAACACTCCTCTTATCTTATTTCCACCCTAAGGTTGTCTGGAAGAGATCGCTCATAGCGATAAGGCTGCCGATTGTTGCACTAGTTTTATTAGTATAAAATGTTTTATTCTTGTAAATTATTTTTATTTGGTGTGTTCAATAAATAATTCTATCTATCTAAATTCAGATCAGATCCATAAGAGTTCCGTTTTTTTGTCATTTGGATACGGAACCCTAAAAAAAGAGTAACATAAAATATTAATTATACTCGTTTGAATAACAAATTGCCTTCGTCTTGCAATGCATCTTGCGTTTCGTAAATTTACAAACTGAGATATTTAAAATTCTACTCTGTGTAAAAAGTATCGGGAATATGTCAATAAAAAGACCCGTGTAAAAGAGGTCGTTCTAATTTTTTTACTGCATGATGGTAGCACTGTACTGATTTAGCGCGCAAAGTTTGAGCGGGATCTATCATTTAATTTGTTTTAAACTACACTTTTTGTTGGTATAGTTTTAAGTTCTCGGCGATTTTTACAATGGAAAATATTGTTGAACAAAGAGTGTGCCTTAAATTTTGTGTTTCGAATGATATTTCATGTGGTGAATCACTAAAAAATGTTGCGAAATACCTACGGCGAATCGTGTATATCGAAAATAAGGGCTTATGAATGGTATAAGGCTTTTAAAGAAGGCCGAGAAGTAGTAGTAGACTTGCCTCGTTCTGGTAGACCTTCAACCGCTACGACCAAAGGAAACATCGACAGAATCAAGAAGCTAGTGCTTGAAAATCGACGTATGAGTATGAGAGAGTTGGCTAGTGAGGTGAACATATCTTTTAAGTCCGTCCACAACATTCTCATTGACTTTTTAGGCATGAAACGCGTCGCCGCTCGACTAGTTCCAAAAGAGCTCAATTTTGTTCAAAAAGCGCAGCGAAATCATTTCGCTGAAGATATGGTTTCCCGAGCTGCTACGGATCCGACCTTTATGAAACGTATAATAACTGGCGACGAGACATGGGTTTATGAGTACGACATGCAAACAAGCCAACAGTCTTCAGAATGGCGTCTCGAACACGAGCCGAAACCCAAAAAACCGCGGCAAAGTCGTTCCAAAATCAAGGTGATCCTGACAGTTTTTTTGACTACTGTGGTGTGGTTCACTCCGAATTCTTTCCAGAGGGAGAAACAGTGAATAAAGAATATTATTTAGGCGTCATGAAGCGTTTGCGTGAGAGTATCCGCCGAAAACGTCCAGATTTGTGGCAACACAACTCATGGATGCTGCATTATCACACAGCCATTATAGTGAAAGAGTTTTTAGCGAAAAATTCAACAAAAGTTCTCGACCAAGCACCTTATTCACCTGATATGGCTCCGTCTGACTATATTTTGTTTCCCAAGTTAAAATTACCAATTCGAGGAAAACGTTTTGAGTCGATAGACGCCATAAAAGAAAATTCGCTGAATGAGCTAAAGGCCATACCGCAAATAGCCTATGAAAAATGTATGGAAGACTGGGTGAAGCGTTGGAGATGTTGTATTGCAAGCGATGGGGCCTACTTTGAAGGCGATATTTAGATGAATAATTTGTATTTTTTGTTTTATTGACAAATTCCCGATATTTAGTACACAGAATGTATACTTTATATTATAACAGTTCTTTTAGTTAGGTGTTTCTAGCTTGCTTTCTGTTATATTCCCAAAAATCACACACACAGCCATCAACTTACGAATGCCACTACCTATATTATTAAGTAGTTTTTAGAATAAACCCGAGTTGATAAACCTTGCGCGACTACCGAGCGTAGGTATTAAAAGTGAGGCACTTACATGTGTTTGGCTTCTGTACACATCTTTATTTTGTTGTAGTGTAGTTAGAGTAGATGGCACATTAGAGGAAGAGCCTGTGAGCCCAGACCTTTATTTTAACAATGCTGTAAGTTTATCAGCGCTTGGTCCCTCCCGACTTAGGTAATAACGATGGACTATTATGAAGTTTGGGTCTTCCTGGATATAGCAGATAAACGGTACTAAAAGTCTGTGAAATATCGATGTTTGTTTGTGTATGATGTGTGAATTTTTCAAACTATGTAGTATTTATTGGTATTATGGCTTAATATTAGTACTCGTACCAAATGAAAGTGCTCGACTAGTAGATTACTACACTATTAGAAATATCATCCCGAGAAGGGGTGATATTATATATAGTAAGAAATATCATCCCAAGTAGTGCGTGATGCAACAAGTAAACAACGTTGTTGGTGTCTAGAGCCTTCGTCTCATTTTTGATGTAGCGTGGGTTCTGGTGGACGTTAGGTAAATATATTGTTAATTTTTGTGATTGTAAATAATGATTTTTTTTATTAGAAGAAAAGGCCCTGAGTCCCTTTTGTGGGAATTTTTAGAGGGCTGCTTATGACAATTAGGCTGCTAATTACTACTCAAATATTATGTATAAAATCAGCTCATATACTATAAGTACGTAGAAGTAGGTATAAATTTCATGAACATTAAGGACGTCTGACAAGTGGTTACTACGACGTTAAGTGTCTGTCTGTCTGTCTTCATAGGTACACCTTTAGTTCCTTTTATCTTCCAAATCCAGGTGACCCAAACTTCATAATGGTCCATCGTTCTTACCTGTGTTGTGAGCATGCTCTGACAAACTTTCAGTTTTGTTAAAGTAACAAAGGATTGCGGTTAACGGGCTCTTAGTCCACATGATTTGTATAGAAGCACCGCAATCACATTTCGCATATCGCTTTCAATCTCAATCGCTTAAACGCTCCACACACGAGTCCTAAAATCAGAGGGAATGACGTAAAAGTAGTGGGGAGGAGCCTACATCGCACCATATGATAAATCACCAATCATTATTTATTATTATCAGTTTTACGTAATTACCTCCGATTTTAGGGCTCGTGTGTAGAGGGTTTTTAAGAAAACAATCATTGTTCTATCTAGTCTTAGGTGAGACTACTCTGCGATTGTTCTGAACTTATCGACAATGAAAAGACAAAAGATATATTTTACCAACCGACTTTAATAACGAAAGGATCTGTATTCGTCAGCTTCGTTTTTTCACCGGTTACTCGAATACGTCAGAACTGAATTGCAAAATATTGCTTCAAAGAGTACTTCCCAGGTGGTCTAATTTGGTGGTTAGTGATTTTGCATAAAAATGACATATCGACAATTTAATTCCGATACCTAGTTATTTCCTAGTTGTTAGATATCATCCAATGCCTTTATTGACCTATGAATAAATAAACGATATAGAAACAAAATACATAATGATACATTCCACAAAAAAACTGACAATAAAATTATGTTTTTAGTTTAAAAAATAATAAAATAAATACTAACTATTTTTGTATAAAAGAAAACAACTTAATACCTCATACTAAGCTGAAGTCGTTTGTTGCTTTTTTTCGGTGAAAAGTATCACATAGCTACGTTCTCCGATTGTCGGTCTGCACTTTAGTCTGTGAGTCGGTTCATAGCAAACCTCTTAGATCTAATAATAGTCTTCTTGTAATCCAGTTTAGAGAATATAATTGGAACTAATACGGTAAAATAGAAATGAAATAAGTATTTCCCTATTTATTGCTCAACAAGAACGTCTTTGTAAGACGTGCCTGCGAGTACGACAAACGCTGCGAGTTTTGCCCTTTGTGTCTTGACTCAGTATTTCGCTTGATCGTTCTATTGAAAATCAGCTTAGTTGCAACCTTTCATTTATACTTTATTGCAGTTCTAAGTAAGTGATAGAACATTGCTTTTCTTTACAAGAAATTGTCAGGAAACTGCAGAGATAATACGTTACAGTTGTGACCTAGTAGAAAATAACTATGTTTAAATCAAATGGGGGTGTCAAAAAAACAATTTCCTTCCTGCCCTTTATTGTATCGCGAAGTGCAGTATGACTTCAAGTAAATGCCTAGAACCAACCGTTCGCAGTTATAGTGTTTACACAGACACAGTTTGTGTAACTGAAACAGTTGTCATTGTTGTCTCTGGAATTTCAAGAATCGAAAATAAAGAGACAGTACATCAAATCCAAAATTATTTAATTAGGCGGTGAGTATGCCTCGGAATGATGGTCGTGTGATAACCCCGAAAGGTGTATTTCAGTGATCTATTATTTTGTTGCATCTTTGTCTAATCTAATGAATTTGCCTTTTAAACCGGAGTACAGTAATACTTTCACATCACTGCTTGGTGATATAATTTCAAGAGGTACTTTCCATGAATATGTAAAAGATCCTACCGCTACAACAAATTTTTAAAAGCTCACTAAAAAGTAAGCGGCTTGTTTTCATTATTTTGATTGATCTTATGGTTCAACGGATTTCGCCGACGCGACGCGACAGCTAAGGGGGAATGCGACCTAGGGGGTTCCAGGGGCTTTTGTGTAGGGTTGTTCAGCATGTGAGGGGCGATCTGAAAATTTATTTGTATATTTGAATGATTTGTATATTTCGCACACCGTTCATAACTAATAAGTTATAAGCCGTGTTTTGATATGTAAATGTTTACGGAATGGATGAGTTTAAAGGTAAACATATTACACATTGTGTTAAATGTAAATACTAAGCTTAGTTTACGTCTATAATTTTTACTAATAAAAAACACTTGCTGAACTTTTAATCTTTACTTTTTACCAGACGAAGGGGTCTGACGATAACAACACAGCGCCAGACAGTAATTTGACCAGGAAATTTAAATTGAAGAACTATTTGCAGAGTTCGCCTGGGGAAGTACGACATCTTTACCATTCATTCTACCGACAAACATTAAAGTAATATAGGCAATGTTTCTAGGCAGTGCATAGAGATAAATTATCATTTAACTATGGGTGACAACTGCAGTAATAGGTAATGATTTAGATTTAAACTCTTTCATATTACAATAGCTGCATGATACAGTGTTGATATAAGCAGGCGTGTTGCTTACCATCAAATATATTCTGCTCGCCCCGTCACTGTATATTATAAATAAATCAAGAAAAGGTTCAAATCTCGGACAGGTACTGTTCTCGTAGCCCACTTTTTTTTTCTTTCTATACACGATAAAATAAAACCCTCCCATATTTTACAGTGGTGTTATTCCATTGTTCCAGACCAACCCGTGTGAGCATCCAATAGTGATCCTGAAAGACGTAGCCCACCAAGAGTTGAAGCAGCTACTGCAGTTCATGTACCGCGGAGAGGTGCATGTGCGACAACAGGAGCTCCCCGGCTTCCTGCACACGGCTGAACTGCTTCAGGTCAAAGGACTCACCGGCGGCAGAGAGGTATGCTTTTTAACCTATTTCATAGCTTTTATCGCGGGTTTGGAGCGCGGCGACCGAATCAAGAAATTTCGTAAATCCGTAACGCACAGCCAAAACGAAATACAAGAACAAAATTAAATTTTTTGATTAACCCCCGACTACCTCAGATTTGTTATCTGTAAAACATTCTACTAGTAAAGCCCTTTCATTTGATACTCATATTAAGGGAGTTGTGAAAAAAGAAATGTATTTCGCCATTTTGTGGAAGCGGCCATCTTGGATTTGAAATTTGTCATAGTGCAATGTATTCTACTAGTCAAGCCCTTTCATTTGATACCCATATTAAGGGAGTTGGGAAAAAAGAAATGTATTTTGCCATTTTGTGGAAGCGCTCATCTTGGATTTGAAATTTGTCATAATGCAATGTATTCTACTAGTCAACCCCTTTCATTTGATACCCATATTGAGGTAGATTGTGAAGAAATATTTTGTTCGCCATTTTGTGGCGGCGGCCATCTTGAATCGATATTAGCCAAACATAGCTAAGAACATCCGCACGGATATTAACTTTCAAATAAAAAAACCGCATCGAAATCGGCCCATCCGTTTGAGCTCTACGATGCCACAGACAGACACACACACAGACAGACAGACAGACATCGACGTCAAACTTATAACACCCCTTTTTTTGGTCAGGGGTTAAAAAACCCAACACTCCCACTCCAAATTTGGTCACTCGGCCATTCGACTTTAAATTTTGTTTTAACTATGATTTACATACTATATTTGTATAGGAAGCTGTGTTACAGTAATACGAAATGACCACGTGACTTTTTTTAACTCTTATAGGTTTACACTTGACCCCGCCATCTCACCTGATGTTAAGCGACGATGCGGTCTACAATGGAGCGTGCTTACCGAGAATAGTTACACCACTATACTGGACGCTCGATTGGAACTGCGTGATATGTTATCGTAGAATTATAAATATTGTAAAATCGTAATCTGACGTGGTTAAATAGATACGAGTAAACTTTTTTTGCACGTAACTAAACAAACGTACAAAAAAAAACAGTCTTAAAATAAAGTAACAAATGGCGACCTTATCGCTAAGAACGATCTCTTCCAGCCAACCGTGGGATGGGAAAAGAGTTGTTAGATTAATTATTATAAAAAGGTTTATAATAATATTTATATCATGCTTTTTATTTAATTATTTTAAACAGACGATATAGACAATTTTACGGTGATAGAAATATGTACACTAGCTGCTATCCGCGACTTCGTCTGCGTAGAATGCTAAATGTGATCCATTTGGGGATTAACGGCTTGAAAAAATGGCAGAAATGTAACGTTGTAAAATTATGTGGCTTATTCAGGGCCCATACCATCTTTCCATCATGATAGTTTTACCATCGGGAGTCAGCAATTGAGGCGCTTTTCAGAAGCGCAACACAGCGGGTGAACGCTACACTTCGCACACATTCAGGTCCTCCATGATTTATTAGCCACAGATGCCGCATTATTAATTTTCGCATTATTTGGCGTCTGCCGAACACGTAGAACCGTACCGTACCGTAACCGTAGAACTTTCGCATTTTAATATTAGTAGGATTCTCATGCATACAATACACTGCCATGGCTACTGTACTCGTTCTAGGATTTCTTAAAAAAAGTCTTCTGTAATACAATGCTTATGACACTCACTCATTTGATTCTTTTCCTCGAAGTTAACACATTTTTTAGCATGGAGCGGGTGAGAGTGCGATAAAATAGTCGCAATATAATAATCGGCATCGATCCGTGGTTCGCATTAGACGGTGCGCATGCGATGCAAGTTCTCAGCTAACTAGACATTCCATATTTTATCGGCAGTGTCAATATACCTGTATGATACTCAAAGAAGGCATTAAACTTTTCAGCGAAGCGAATCTCCACCGCCAGTGAAACAACCAAAAGTGGAAGAAGCGCCGCGGCCACCTTCACGCCAAGACATGTCCGACAACCAAGCGGAGTGGGTCCCGGGGGGAGAGGACACAATTGCCACCGAATCCTCGCCTGAGGCAGAACTGGTTAAGGAGGACCAACGGAGTCCGCTCAAAAGGTGCAGCTCGCATATTACCACTGGCTTTGTCCAGCTTTAACAGGCTTAAGCAGATTAGCTCCTCTACCTTCTAACTAAATCGGCTTTGGCTACGCTATTGCTGTCTCTTTAATTTCAAGCGAGAAAAAGAGAGAGGAATACCACAGCTAAAACAGTCGTAAGTTAAGCGATACCTAGACACCCAGGATGACAATTGTCTCTCGTAGTTTCTTCAGCTCTCGATTAGTTAATATTGGCCCGAATACTTGAGTACGTTTATTTATTTTTTATTCATTGCAATCGTGACACCTTTCCACAAATTTAAGTGAAAATTGAAAGGGTTACCAGTTTGGCAAACTTGAATTTAAGCAATGACTAATGTTTCTATCGGTAGTTTAAAATTTGTGTTTAACGGGCAAAAACGCATAATAGTTCGGTTCAACTACACCAAACGACAAGGTTTACAATAGGGAAGTTATGGGGATATGCTATTTCGGATCTGGATATAGAGATAGAATTATATCGGTTTCGGAGACGGTTACAGATATGTAATTTAAAAATATCGGATTATCCGCTAGTTTCGGATAATTTCGGTTACGGATATTAAAATGAAGTAAACACAAATAGTGTGTAAAAATTTGATTTTATTTGTAGGTTTTGTCTAGTCTAGGTTAAATTAAAAATACAAAACTTATATTCACGTGGTAAAATAAATACATGTTGAAACATGTGGTTTTTGTTAAACTCTGCACTTACATGAAACTATCCGAAATTTTTAAAACGGATACGGTTATGGATATATTTTTATTTCGGATATCCGATAGTTTTGGTTACGGTTACGGAGCTCCATAACATCCCTGGTTTATAACAACGCAATAACCTTCGTGTATGTAAATTTTTGGTCCTGGCACTACGCCACTTTAAAAGATTCTAACTTTAATAAATTATGTATGAACTACATGCATAAGAAGTTTGACCTTACAGTTTAAGTTATTTTCGTTTACGAACAGGGATAGATCGATTCTTCCACCGTACACGATGTTAATAAAAGAATCATTTATGAAGTATTTGAAAATGACCCTTGAGATACGCAGTTGAAAGCGTTGGCCCATGAAAAGGAAGAAGACCCAGATGTAGTGATTGCAACACGTTATCAGCTCATAAATCTGTCATGCGTTCGAGTTTTGCAGTCAACATACGTCGCCGTCGCGTCGGGTAAATGACTGACTAGGAATCTGATGTGTAGTTGTGAAACACTTATTTAGATTTTTTTTATGTCTTTATATCTTAGTATAGCTTACTTATGCTTACTTCTGGGCTTTTGCTTCGCTACGATTGCAAAACTAATCTGTTGTTAAAAAAGTAATTCGTGTAACATACGCTATTTGCTGGTCATTAATGTATGGACCTATAGGTGGTTTTGTCACGTTGTCTCTAACCAGCTCTATCAAAGAGAGCCACCGCAACATGCTGAAGGTATGCGATAAATACAGAGGCGGTATAATCGTTTAATACGATTCTTGAATAGTGAAGGTAGAAAAAACCCTTGGCTTAAGGGGATTACAAAAAATATGCGCTAAGCTCCAACATAAATTAGTAATAACTTTTACTAATGTAGTTAATGACTTTTGCAATCATGTAAATAATTTAGTAGAATTGCATAGTTTTTTAATCATGTAAATAATTTAGTAGAATTGCACAGTTTTTTAATCATGTAAATAATTTAGTAGAATTGCATAGTTTTTTAGAGTTTTTCTTACATTCGTATTTATGTGAGACACCGCTGATTTTATCAATATTTCAGTAATAGTTATTGATTGTGAGTTCAATAAAGGGAAAGCAAAAAGATATAGTTATCTTCTCGTTTTCCCTTTATGCGTAGATCTATACATATTATCCGAATCGAATGTAGTAGTTTTGAACGCTTGTAGGTATATATTCTAACAGTCTTTGTACGACTAAACGTCTAGGGCTGGCCCCGTACTGAATAAGGTAATATTCCAAACAGGTTGCTGAAAAACACGCCCACCAAAAACAACTACGGCATGAAGAAAAAGGCCCGTTCGGTGAATGATACGCACAGCCCTACGCATGCTGAGAATACCGAACATGGATACGACAGGTTTGTTTTCGAAGTATCTTTCTCAACGGGAGGTTTAGATTGTGATTACAACATGACACCTGTGACACCTGTACTGGCTATAGGCTGTCGCCAAAGTGTATTTGTAAAGCAATCCATAATTTTAATATTTTTTTTATTTTGGTGTTACGCATAAAAGAACATCATCAGGTCGGAATCCAATTACTAAGTCCGGTAAGGTAAGGTAATTACTAAGGTATGTCTTCTCCGACATATATTGAGCTACCTTTCGAACCAAGCAGTAGCTAGGCAGTTAAAATTTTCAAGAAATTGTATTGTTACGGTGCGGTGGTTTAATACAAAATTATACATTAAAATGAAAAAAAAAAAAACTTTATTGTTTATGCAACAAACTAGAAAGTTGATTCTCTGCGTATAACAAACGGCAAATCATACATTTTTTAAATTTAGTTTTCATTATTAGACTTAACTAGCTATAGTCGCCTGCGTTTTTTCACGCGTTCTAAGGGTTTTTTGAAGTGAAAACTTCTTTTGGCGCACCATACTAGATATTTCCGTAGGATGTGAATGAGGCTCATCGTCACGTTCAGAAGATTTCTTCGGGCGAACCGCCGAGTGTGCCAGAACGAGAAATAGCTGCCGCTCGTTTTACTGCTATTTACCAAATTATATTTCAGACGTTCCATTTCAATGTCTTTTATTTATTCTCTCATACCTATTTTCAATTTCTTATCCTGTCCCTTTCATGCATTATTTAATACAGCTTACTCTTTCATACTTACACTTGTGTCGTATCTGTGCTTATCTTTCACACTAACACGTTACATTCAAATGCTAATTTTATTTGCGCTCCATTTATCATGGTATCATTACTCATTCATGCTGTCTCATTCTACTGTTGCATACTTGCAAGTGCGGTCTTAAGCACACACATTTTTTTATTTCGTAGAACCTTGTTTATTATTCTCAATTAAGAGTAGCCTAAGTTATTTATTAGTACATCAGCTATCTAGTAGTGAAAGCCTTGTCATAATCGGTCCAGCCGTTTCGGAGATTAAAGGGAACAAACAAACAGACAAAAATTATATATATGTAAATGTATTATATAATACTAGCTGTACCCTGCCACGCTTCGCTGTAGCACATTGTGATGCAAAATGAGATAAAAACAATCCTTGATGCGGATTATATATAATGCTAAAATTTCAGCTCGATCGGTGCAGAACTTTTTGAGTTTTTGAAGAGTACACAAACCAACATAACATTTTCATATATAGAGATATATTTTGGTATTTGTACCGGCGCGTCGATATACATATATTCATAAGCAGGTACTCGTAGTAAAAAAAAAGTTAAAATGGTTATCTCAATGTTATACAGACACTAATTTTATTTTTCTTGTAGATGTATGGGTGATTCTATGATAAGGGGGTTCAAGTACATGGAGCATACGACCAAAAAGAAAAGTCGATTTTCATGAAACCTTTATGTTATACTTTTTATCCCGTTTATATGCCTTTTCATGCAAGGGCAAGTCACTTTATACATATTTTATCACTTTTTCGAAGGCCAGGATAGGTAAATACAAAGGCCAGAGTCATCAGGTCCAGTATAAATACTTATTTTAATAGGGGTCAAATTCTCTAATTTGACATAATAATTTACTTAAAATAAAATGAATAAAAACAGTTCATTGTTCAAACAACAAACATTGTTCTTAAGAGCAAATCAATCAAATCAATCAAATCAATCAAATCAATCAAATCAATCAAATCAATCAAATCAATCAAATCAATCAAATCAATCAAATCAATCAAATCAATCAAATCAATCAAATCAATCAAATCAATCAAATCAATCAAATCAATCAAATCAATCAAATCAATCAAATCAATCAAATCAATCAAATCAATCAAATCAATCAAATCTATCAAATCTATCAAATCTATCAAATCAATCAAATCAATCAAATCAATCAAATCAATCAAATCAATCAAATCAATCAAATCAATCAAATCAATCAAATCAATCAAATCAATCAAATCAATCAAATCAATCAAATCAATCAAATCAATCAAATCAATCAAATCAATCTAATCAATCTAATCAATCTAATCAATCTAATCAATCAAATCAATCAAATCAATCAAATCAATCAAATCAATCAAATCAATCAAATCAATCAAAAATCAAATCAATCAAAATCAAATCAATCAAATCAATCAATCAAAATCAATCAAATCAATCAAATCAATCAAATCAATCAAATCAATCAAATCAATCAAATCAATCAAATCAATCAAATCAATCAAATCAAATCAATCAACTCAATCAATGAAATCAATCAATCGAATCAATCAAACCAATCAAAACATTGCAGTTTTTTTTAAAACAAGAGTGTTGAGTAAGCATCGTTATTGTCACAATAAACATTTTTTCATTTCATTAAAAGAAAATCTTGGATAGTCAGGATAATTTTCATTATGCTATGAACAAAGTATAATTTTAAAAAAATATTTAAGCTTTTTCAAACAAATGTACTGGATTTTTTATGGAGGAAACATCTTCTTTTCGAAATATCCTTTGTCATATGAAGTTGCTGGACAACCTGATATAATAATAATTTAATGATCTTCGGATATGAATGAAATATCGTGTTCATCAACTTTAAATTGTAAGTTTTTTCGATGCTTGTTCTTCATCCTGTCGATTTTAGCCCCCTTTTATTCTCATGTTCATATATTTGTTGATGATTATTATCTTCCCTGGTCAGTAAATATCTTCGCCTATGTTATTCAATTCGAATTGAAAATGTATGAGTTTTATGACTTACCAATGGAGAATACGATGACCGTGCGCAATCAGCACACCACATAATCGAGTCACAACAAATTTTAAAATGCAGACCAAACGATTTTCACGATTAAAATTGTTCACTTCACGCCAATAAATGACTTTTGAGAGATACTCCCAATATGGGCGTCGTTGAAATTATGTTTTTAAGATTTGCCAGTGCATATACATGAAAAAAAAACGGGACAACAGTTTACTTAAATAATTATTGCAAATTAACAAAAACATTTTATTTTTACTTAAACACCGACTAAACTTACTCTAGCAACTACACTACACAATACATTTGTATTGTTTGAAAGTTAGATTGAAAACAGGAAGAGGACAGACCAGGGTACCTATAGTTTTTTTTAAACTTGATATGAAATTTCTGAAAAATTTAATATAATTAGATATTCAATCGTGACATTCTATAATAGAGTATATTACGATAAAGTGAGGCACTGTAAAAAGTAGCACCATGTAGAATAAAATAACAGTTTGTATATAACTTACCTCTTAACATAGAATCAGCCGTAAAATAACGAATATAAAGACTGACTTGAAAAGTAATTTGTTTTCCTTTCAGAGCCGCTAGAGGGGTATTGTTGGTTTTTAACAGAATTTATTGTTGGTTTTTAACAGAATTAGTGACATGGCGTGTTTCAAATGTTTTGTTTTGTGCTCGTACTTTGGGCCCTGATAATTAGACATGTCTCTTATAAATATATTAATTGGAGTTTAAATTTTGAATACACTTCAACTGATAAAACGAAAACTCTCATTGGGTTTGGAAAAAAATCAAACAAAAAACTTTTTCCAGTTTTCTTTCTTTTTGTCAAAAGTTTTCTTGGTCCTGTGCCTATCATATTCCAAGTTGGCCCCCCGATAATATCGACTTAGCTTTCAGTCTAGTTTTTTATCTGCACTGTTATAATTTTTTCATTAATTTGTTGTTTTTTTTTTGTTATTTAGTTGTTTTATTTTGCGCAATTCCAGTGAACCGCTAATCGATTTTGACAACGATCTCTATCATAGCGTGCTAGTGTTGCCAGAGTCAGCCAAGGAGTCCGGTAAGTGTTGCTAGGATTTTATTTTTCGTTTGTTTTTTTTTTATTATTTTAGAGAATATGTTTGTAATTATCGTAACTTGCGCTATCGAGAAAGTAGAAATGATATTATAACTTAATTAAGCACTAGTTTTTTTTTATTTCTGTAAAAATTACGAACATATTTTTTCGATCATCGAATCAAATAGTTTCATCCGGCTTGGCTTTTATCATTTTATGTTGTTTACGTTGTGTTCTGTCCTCCTCTCCGTGCCAAGGTTGGAACTGCAAATCGGGCGGTGTCAAGTGTCCCTCGTGTCACCGGTTCTTCGCGAACCGGTACAACCTCAAGGTTCACATCCGAGACAAGCATGACACGCGGGAGGGTACGCTGCAGTGCGAGATCTGTCAGAAGCGCATGCGTAACCCGTCCTGCCTCCGCGTCCATATGTATCACCACCGCAAGCAAGCAGCTTACTTGGCGCAGCTTAGCACGCAGGGCGAACAGATGAGACTGTAAGTATTGCGTACATCAATGTTGCCGTTGGTGGGATTCAACCTCGCGACATATGAAGTCAGTATTGTCACAAATGGTGAGTAGTTTCTAGAATAATGAGGTGTTTTTAGAATGCAATAAACCCGTCAAATGTAGTTCTCAATAGTGTCAATGGAGGCTTGCATGTTTAATTTTGATTAAAAAAAATATTGCATGTTTCAATATCAATAGTTTGTTCATTTTAAATTCATTCCATTTCGTTCATCCTTGTTATTTTGAAAACTCCTCATTGTAACACGATGTGGTCAAATGAATTGAACCCGCAGTGTGTACGCTTTTCAATGGTAAGTAAAAGTAGATTATTATCAGTCATCCATTTATGATTAACTAATAAACAAATGTCATAAAGATATAATTTTTAGTCTACGTTTTAAAATTAGATGTCTACTTAAAACATTATCTATTTTGTTGCATTAAGTTAATATCACCTAATTGGACCTTTATCTCTACCACCGAGCTCAATTGTTAAAGTCACTGTTATTACTAACTGCCAACAATAAATAGTATGATTCACACAAGTCTTGTAAGGTTGTCTAAGCGCCGGGAACCGATTTACCGAACTTGAAATCGTTAACAAAATCAGCTTCCGGCGAGAAAACCGACCAGTTCCAAAACACTAGATCGTGATTATGCGTCATCCGCCAACCGGCACATGGGGTTTTTGTAGGGATAGGACTCTTTGCAGAGTCTGCCCGGGGAAGTACCACAACTTTGCGAGTTATTCTACTGCCAAGCAGTAGTAGTAATGTACTATAATTACTATGTTGCGGTTTGAACGGCAATGTTCCCAGTGAAATACAGGGCATACAGACTCTTCATGTTCCAATAGCTGCGTGTCACTGTATTGTTATGTTGCTTACCATCAGGCACACGTCCTGCTCGTCTAGTCAAAATATATTATAAATGTATGCAATCTTTGCTTAGTTTATTTAGCTTTGGATGGTCTTGTCTGAGAAATGTCCACCAATGTTTATTTTTGTTCTGCTATCGGACTGGCAGACAAACAGAACAGACAGAAAAGACACAAGCGCTACTGTTTGATGGTTCTCTACTTTTTTTTGTGCGGGGGGAACAATACGTGTCACTGAGTGAGCTGTTACCCAGGCATGTTGACCTTCTGCTGCTCGTCTCGCCACTCTATACCATAAAAAACATTTATCTATGACCACCATGCAATGATATGGTGGGCTATGTCGGGCTCGACACTATGGTGGGAGACATGATGCGTAACGACTAAAACCCTCACAGGTTTATGTTCATGCCGCATTATTTGGGGTCAGAGTCGCGGGGACACTTTTCGCACTCCTTGTAACTCCCTTGCCACTGTCCGACGCCCCAGGCCCTCCAGTGGAGACGTTATGCGAGCCGGAGTGTGCCTTTAGGCTCGCCCCTGTGTCCGCTTCCGCCTCAGTAGAGGAGGCATCCACAACTCTCACTACTCTAACTCATACGACAATCATCTTGGCTAATACCGCGGCTAGAGATAGCCGCGGTTCCTCCTCTATGGCCGAATCGTGGCCCTTGTTCTTCCACTGAACACTCTTGCTAATCAGAGTGCTCGTGGAGGACCCTCACCTGGAATACTTAGAAATTTTACTTGGCTGATAAATCAGCTGAGTAACCTTCCCAAATTTTCCAGTCCCTCTCTCTAACCTCTACACGCAGTGCTCAAGGGGGAGAGGACGACGTAAAGAATTTCCCAGCCCCGTTCAGGATTAGTAATCACACAACAAGATGCTACCGAGGCAAGTTGTTGTGTGATGCCCAGAGTACACCACGCGGAGGTTTCCTGAAGGTATGATGCCCCCGAAGCAGCAAAGAAGTGAAGGGTCACAAAATGTTCAATCGAGATTTTCATTATACAAATTATTGTGAAATCCAGATTCTTTTAAAATTTGAACACATATTAATACAGGTAAAATAACGAAAAAACACCAAGAGAAGTTATTAACTATGTAATAACTGTTTACTCGATGGAAGTTGAAAGAATTTTTTTTTATAGTCCCAGATGTACTCCCTTAAATCCGGCCCTGTACTTGGGTCTTTAAATCTAGATTAAATCTTCTAAATAAAATTGCTTCCATCTAGACCGCGGTATTGGTTCATTATCAACATATTTATAAACATCAGTTAGTTTTCACTGTAATAATAATAATTAATCATTACAATATTGTGATTAACATTAAAAAAGTTCAATGATCTGTGAAGCTAATTTAAATCTTTGATTATTTTCAGCGTACAGAACATTGTGGGAGGAAAGTGGCGTGGAGAGGGCGCTCTCGCCTCCGGCGAATTTGACAAGTAAGGATCATTACTTGAGGCCCGCGCCCACTTATTAAATGTATTCTATTTTTAACCCCCGACCAAAAAAGGGGTGTTATAAGTTTGACGTCGATGTCTGTCTGTCTGTCTGTCTGTCTGTCTGTGTGTGTGTGTGTCTGTTTGTGGCACCGTAGAGCTCAAACGGATGAACCGATTTCGATGCGGTTTTTTTTATTTGAAAGTTAATATCCGTGCGGGTGTTCTTAGCTATGTTTGGTTAATATCGATTCAAAATGGCCGCCTCCACAAAATGGCGGACAAAATATTTCTTCACAACCTACCTCAATATGGGTATTAAATGAAAGGGCTTGACTAGCAGAGTACTATACGCTATAACAAATTTCAAATCTAAGATGGCTGCCACCACAAAATGGCGAATTATAAATTTTTTTTCACTACTACCGCAATATGGGTATCAAACGAAAGGGCTTGACTAGTAGAATACTTTGCACTATGACAAATTTCAAATCCAAGATGGCCGCTACCACAAAATGGCGAATTACATTTCTTTTTTCACAACTTCCTTAATATGGGTATCAAATGAAAGGGCTTGACTAGTAGAATGTTGTACAGATAACAAATCTAAGGTAGTCGGGGGTTAATCAAAATTTTTAATTTTGTTCTTGTTAGTCTTTCTATAGTATTTTAGATGTCTTTTTATAGCCTAGTTATAGTGGCCGGCAAACAAGTTGACCCAAAAGTGACGTGAAAGGGGAAAGTTCTCGCATGTGCACTTCCACCAAAGATACCTTAAAAACGTTTCTGCTAACTTAATAGGGTCAACTTGTTTGCCGGCAACTATAATTAATATTACAATCTAGCTGACCAAGAGAACTTCACACCGTGTTTTAATTTTGTTTTGCGAAATTATATTGAAAAAAATCTAGTCTAATTTAATTTACTCCTTATAACTTTAGCTATCTGCCAACGGAAGCAGCTGTATCACAAACAGACAGACGGAAAAATAAAGTATATTTTTTTGTACGGTGCAGTGAACTCACGATGAAATTACCGCACGTTACTCTTATGTGTTTTTGGTGGTGTGTTATTGGTTACCATCAACCAAATCCTGTTCACCCGTCACTTTATTCTTAAATTAAAACAAAAATCTAAACCAAGTATATTACCAATCTTTATTTTTTAAATAATATAGTAATCATAAAAGCAGTTATTTTACACTGATGAATTAGTCCAAGTAATAAGGTAAAGATGGAGTTGATTTGAGCGTTGAGCGTGTACTTCCCACGCCAGGATTCCCTGTGTCTGTATAATTTAAAATTGAAACAAACTTGTAAAATGATAGCTCTATTTTGAATTTTAGTGTTCGATATTTAAACAAAATTAATTTTAATCCTGATTATAACACCATATCACAACGAAAATTACGTGTCATTAAATTAAATTTGGAATGAAGTCAAATTTTTTTTTAATTTCATATTTTTTAATTCTTAAAAAAAAGATAACTGGGAGCATGTTTAAGTTTAACAGTGAGAAATAATTCTTTAAATAGTAATTTTTGATGTAAACTTTAGACAACTAGGTACAATGATTCTAAGTTGTTGACTGGTTTCTTTTCAGCGTACAAAACATAGGGGGAGGAAAGTGGCGCGGCGATGGTGCTCTTGGTTCTGGGGAATATGACAAGTAAGCCATATATTCAATATATCAGAAAAAATGTTAAATACAATTAAATCAAGGTAGTCAGAGTAAATAGTAGATAAATAGTAGAGCTTAAAACTAACCATACTTACGCAAAAAGCAGAGCATAGCTGAAAGCATTCCAAATATATACTTACAATAAATACTAAATTCTTAGATAATGTTAAATGTCACAACATATTATTATGCATACATAGAATAGTTTTACGAAAAACGGAACACAAGAACAAAATTAAAAATGTTGACTAACCCTCGACTACCTCAGATTTGTTATCTTTACAACATTCTACTAGTCAAGCCCTTTAATTTGATACCCATATCGAGGTAGTTGTGAAAAAAGAAACGTATTTTGCCATTTTGTAGTAGCGGCCATCTTGGATTTGAAATTTGTCATAGTGCAAAGTATTCTACTAGTTAAAGACCTTTCGTTTGATACCCATATTGAGGTAGTAGTGAAAAAAATAGTATAATCCGCCATTTTGTGGTGGCGGCCATCTTAGATTTGAAATTTGTTATAGTGTATATAGTATTCTACTAGTCAAGCCCTTTCATTTGATACCCATATTGAGGTAGGTTGTGAAGAAATATGTTGTCCGACATTTTGTGGAGATGGCCATCTTGAATCGATATTAACCAAACATAGCTAAGAACATCCGCACGGATATTAACCTTCAAATAAAAAAAACCGCATCTAAATCGGCTCATCCGTTTGAGCTCTACGGTGCCACAGACAGACACACACACAGACAGACAGACATCGACGTTAAACTTATAACACCCCTTTTTTTGGTCGGGGGTTAAAAACAGATAAACGAAATATGTAATTCATAAAAATTTATAAATAGTTTATTGAATACTAGCGGGGCGCCCCGGCTTCGCCTGTATAGGGTATTATTTTATATGTACATATAAAATACACCCTATAGAATTCTGGGATCACGTTCATGTACAACGCTGAAATAATGTTTGATATCGGTCTAGTAGTTCCTGGGATTAGCACTTTCAAAAATCTCATCAGCTTTGTGATATTAGTATAGATTGCTGTAAAAAGGTCACTTACTGGCAGATTGTTGTTCTGACTTGACCATTATTCAGATTTAAATTGGCTAGTAATAATTCTCAACTAACAAGCATCAAATAAAAAATTAAAGTTAGTTTTTTATGGTCCTGTAAGGTTGTTTTAACAGGTTTGTCAATATAGAACCCAAGAACTATAGTCTCTATGAGCATCCATCGAAATTAGGAAAATGAGGGGCTAATTAAGAGTAATGGCAGGGGCCATACAGTATACTTGTACTAACTTATTGTTTTTTATAGGTTTGTCTACTCTATTTTTTAATTTAGAAAATTTACTGTGGAATGATGCTAAAGTGTATTATTATTTAAAATTAGGCCAATTTTAGTAAAGCTATGTTTCATTTCTATTATTTTGTGGTTTTGTATGTACAGACTGACTGGTTGAACAATCGACGTCTACTGATAGAGGTTCATAATTTGCTATTGGGTTGGTTTTTGCGACTAAACCGTGCAAAATTATATAGATAGCCATGATTAGGACAAGCAATGTTATTGTTGTGGATTAGTATTTACTTTTTTTCGTTTCTTAACATACTTGATAGAATATTTGAAACATATTATGTTAAAAAAACGTTATATGGTACTTAGTGGGCACATTAAACGTTATTATAAATCAGTTAACGAATTAGACATGAACTAAAAAAAAAAAAAAATTTTTTTTTATTACGAAATGTTGTTTCTGGTACATCTGTAATACTTAATGATTACTATGACTATGATAATATAGACTATGACCACAGTACCGCGTAAGTACTTGTTCAGACAGTCATCCTGTACGTCTGGGGGTAGATAATTAGTTGCAAGCATCCCTTCCAGCTTCCCGTCTCCGACACCGGCCCCGGGCACTGATGCGGCGGCCAATATGAACATGGCTGATCCTTCGTTCCCTGGACCACCCGAGGCTGTAACCCCCAAGGGGGAGGCAGACTTGGAACGCGCATGATTAACGAGGAACATAGTCCCCCAGGAGGACTATGTCGACCCCGAGACACTGGTCGAGGTGTTCACAAGGCGCTCTCACTGGGATAACTATGTTTGGACCTTGTATTAAACGTTTTACCTTCACAATCACAGAAGCGGACTAAAACCAAGCAGCAACAACATAACTAATGCCCGCCTTCCACTGCGAGCAGAGCGGACTCCGTACGGACTCTGCTCGATTCGAAATTAAAATTTTTAGAAGTGTTTCCACTGAGAATGTACGGACTGAGCGGAGCAAAAGAGTACAAATAGTTACAAAAGTGGCCATGAAGTTGAGCGGACTCAGTTCGATTCGAAGTTCAAATTTTGATTTATTTTCACATAATTTTCTCTTCGCTCGTTTCCCGCCTATTTTTAAATGATAACTCTTTCTTAATGCAAGGCGTAAACTATTTCTTCATCTCCGCTCAGCCATTCTCATTACTCTTTCTCAGTGGAGGGCGGGCATTAAACTCGAATTCAAAATAAATGTTAGTAAAAAGTATAAAGTTGGTGTTGCAAACTTTCGTTGATTCTACTAGTATTTGGTTAAATTTAACTAAGCTATCTATTTGTTGTAATATTAGCTATGGAGTTGATTTACGCAATTATTTCTTTTTATAGGTATCTCTAAATTTTAGTCAATTGATTTCAATAGCAGTAACTTTTGTCAGGAATCGGTCGTAATGCTATTACAATAAAATCTAAACGGAATACGCTAAATAATAAAAAAAAGTGCACTTTTTTGCTTTCAGTCCGCTTCTATGACCAGGTACACCAAAAAATCATTACTTTTTCAGAAAGTAATATTGTAAAACCACTGGTATTGTATACAAATTAATAGACGATTTCGAAATATTTGCCTAATTAATTTTAGAAGACACAATGAAACATATGTAACACTGTGACTTAGGCGTAATTAGTGGATCTAAAAACAGGATATAAAAGTGTTTATGCAACAGTCAAAACGCTCTAAAGCGTATACTTCATAGTGACAGTTGCAAGCCGGTCTTTTTAGATCCTCAGAAGCCTATATGTCTGTAATAAACCATGAAAAAAATTATGAGTTTATTTGTTACAAATAAGTACGATATATTGTTATAATTTAGCACAAAAACATGTACAGTAGTTGCCAATAATAGTTCTTGTGATTTATGTAATTTACATAAAATGAAGTTTGCCAATAGTTGGTGGAACTAAACTCATTACCGCCATTTAGGACGTAGTTTGAAAATATGGTTCTATCTTTTGAAAACAACTCCATGTACGAAAGAAATTTCCTAGCTGTGTTCAATAGACGGTTTTCGAAATAAAGTGCCTATTATACAAAAGCCTCGAAGAGAAAAACATCTCAGAAATTTGTTCTCGGTACGACCGAATCCTATTTGTATTTAAATTAATTAAACAACAAAGATTAAACCTGTTTTTGTGCTTCTTCATAACAAGTATAATCAGATTTCATCGAAGTCTTCAAGGGTTCAGATCGTACATTATAAAGTTGAAAATTAATTATTATAGATAAATAATTCTAAAATGTTATTTATTTATAAATCAAATTTTTGAAACGCAGTGGTAAGCACGTGTTATACAAGGGAATATTATTCTCGGCCAAAATCTCGGGGTTGTTCAACAACAATGCTCGGTGCATATATTACATCTTCCTCCTTCTGTGTGCAAAGCATACAACACAAGAATTGATTAACGTAAACCCTTACCTGGCCGAAAACGCAAACAAATATGGCGCCAGCAACCAATCACGATTTGTAATTTTCATTAATGTACTTATGACGTCACGAGTAGTGATTGGTTGCCGGTCCGTCATCATTGTTTACCTTTTAGGCAAGGTAATGGCGAACATATTTTAGCACCATTTTCTTATAATGTAACATTTATACGAGTAACTTTCCAGAACACAAATTCCAAAGACTGAAACGATGTTTTAATTACTCTTACGTAATTATTAAAAATCATTTTTTTTAAATAGTTGCTTAGATTGCTTTTGACTCGCTTTTTTATACGCATAGAAGATGATGTGATATCACATTTTTAGATATATATTTACAATTTTAATTAATTTATTATTATTTAATTAATGGATGCTTTAATTTTTTTGATTTTGCACTTAAAATAAAAGAATTTGGTCATATTCTAAAATTATATTTTGTAAACTTTGCTCCGCAAAGAAGGTATATAGTGCCAAGAGACGATAGTCGATATTTAGTTAAAATGTACGGAACAACTGATTTTGACAAAATTAAGTATGATGTCATTGTATATTTTGTCGTATGCGTCGTTTTCGGCTCATTAGACCTTTGTCTGTAAGCCTCTACAAAGTTACGCCAATCACCAGAAGTGAACCGGAAAGGTCGTGTTCTACGAACTAAACATATATTAGTCAATATTTTTTTCCTTTACCTAACCCCAAACGAATTAAAACTTGTAAAGTGGAAGCCAGACAGCTGATACACAAAATTTTGTAATTATCGTTCATATTCATAATTAATTACATAATATAGAAATACGTATATAGAAATCTCTTTTTTGTATCACAAACAAACGATAATATTAGTGCAAAACGCTTAAACTTGCGATAGCGCTTTGTTGTTGAACACCTAGAACACGAACTTTTCGTCTCAGTACATATTATCATTATATACTTACTGTACTTTTATTTATCTGCAAAAATATTTGTAAATTAATTATTTATTAAGTTAAAATATTTATTATTGCAAATATACAAATCTTTTCTCTTAATATCAAAAATACAATAGCTTCTATAAAAGAAGGCGCGTCATCCAACGTCGAACTTGGAGCATTATGCATTAAGCTTAGGTGTTGCCACGCTATATCACAAATTAATTTGAAAAGAGTGAGTCAAAAGTGATGACGAGTGAAACATTATACATTATAGATATTGTCAAGTACAAGGTAATTATTTAGGCAGCTTGGCCGAACAAGTTTTTTTAGATTGTAATTTTTTTTAAAACAACGTTGCCATTTCCATGACGGATGTACAAAATGTAAACTTTCATTACAAGTCGATTATGCTACAATTTCAGCGGTGTGAATTCACCATAATACAAAAAGCATAACCTTACAGTACAAAATACCATAAATATTTTTGTATGATTATCAACAATCACTTATGCTTTATTTAGTTTTTAAGTTTATTTCATAAGTTATCTCTCTTATTAAGTACCTACCGTTTATATATCAGAACAATTTTATACGTACAAGGTTAGTCGTGTAGTTAAAAGACATAATATTACATGGTTTTTGAATTTATATATACAAGGGTAGCTTAAATTACGTTTACTTTTAAAGGTTTTTAAAATGATACCTCAAGTGAGACATTTTGAAATGACTGCAATTATGTAAGATATCGTTGTGGTCTCGTTGGTTCACCGCATCGGATTGCCAAATCAGACGCCACGAATTTATACTGAACGAGTTTATTTAAATTGAGAAGAGTTTTAAAAACAGACATTTTTGAAATGTATTTGTCAAGTTTTAAAATTTGATGTAGGTAAAATAATGATCAAATTTTGTTTTCTGGTCTTGTCTCAAAAGGCGAGCTTACGATAGCTTTAACGTAAGGAAGAATAATCCCATCGTATTGAAGTCGAAATATTAGTCACTAGCTCTCTTAAAGTAACAATTGGTGAACCTGTGGACAGCAAGACACGTAGACGCGGCTTAGCGGCCGGAGGGTGCAGCGGGCGCGGAACCGCGGTACGCACTACCGACCTATATACTCGAGTTAGTTTAGATATACGTACTCTTATATACCGGGCTCCGCTGTGCCCCACCTTAACACTAGGAACAAAATTATATAAATAAAAGTATGCGTCCATAAATCGATGTATTTTACAAAGGTTTGGGTATTTAACCATTAATTTTAAGGGGTAGTAAAACTAACATAAAAAAATAATATGATTATTATTACATTCCACTAGAATAAGTATGCATAATCACCTGAATGTTAGATTTTTTTATCTCAATATGATATTTTATAAGTTGAATATATTGTAGTAAAACGATAAGCATAAAATGGAGATTAATTAATAACATTACGTAGATTCGGTAGCTGTTTAGTGTTTAAGCGTTTGTTTATAGTATGTTTTTTACCAAATTTGTTTCATACCAATGCTGTAACGTATAGTTCGTATAAAGAGAAGGTGCAGACTGCAGCTTACTCCACCAAGTCGGTATATGACACGCGCTCAGGCTCAAGGGCACTGATACGTTAAATGTGCCTATATTTAGAATTATTTGCTAATGTCAGACTTCAGTCTCAATTAATTGACCCGCCGTCTATTATAACTGACGCCGTTGCAAAAAAAAAGGTGCGGGCATCGAGCTATCCTTGTCTCAGTTGTGTGACTAGAATAGGCCGATTTATGCATCTTATCATTGATCATTCGGTCACTAATGCGAACAAATTACTACTGAATCTGACGGAGATTCTCCAACTACTTAAGTGATTAAAAACCGCTTAGTCTTTTTGATGATGTCTAATTAGTACCTACATTATTTACAAAATAGTTCCGACAAATGAAAATAGAGCTTAACAGAATGGAAATATGCCTCTTGAGTTGTAATAATTTAAAATTTTGAAGATAACCGTGGTTCAGTCCTTCAGATTACATAAAAAAACTGTAGTTTCTTTGTTCGTAGGATCAGTGTGAGATCTAAAATGTACGCACGGTGCCATTATAATTACCAATTTAATTTTGTAATGTTGTATTGTCATTGGTTACATATTTATAGAACCTATATATTTTATAAAGTACAAATATATGTATTTGCAGCAAGGACGTAAAATGTATAATTATGAGGTTTATTTAATATATTAGTTAATTGTGACCTGCATTTGTTTTTGTGATATTGACATACCATGAAAAACTACAAAATGTATGGTCTTAGAATAACTGTCAATCGCAACAATGGTGTCGTCTCACTCTTATCTATGTTACATATACATCAGAATAAGCGAGAAGACACATTCTCTCTTGGAAGTGACAGCTATTGTAATATCGGCACAGTTCTGGGGTATATTGACGAAAAGTGCAAAATGTTCACTTCACTTTTCACTGTAACTAATGCACTGACAATAGAAACTGTAGTATAAATAGTTTATTGAAATGGAAAACTGAGCGCGTGCATATAATCATAGCAGCGTGGCGACTTTTAGTCCGACACTTTATATTTTATGCCTGTTTTTTATATTAATACTCAGTACATGTGGCCAAATAGATATTGTAACAGTACTCGTATTAATTTAGTATGTATGACGTGTGACGTGTTTGGCGAAACGTTAACAAGTATATTCATTTCACATACGAGGAGATAACATCAAATCTGAACCTTAAAACTAGCGCATTACGGTACAGTTTCAAAGTATCGAGAACATGTTTATCTAAACAATTGATTTTATCAAAGGGTACTTGAAATATTTCATATACTCTATGTCTGAGCATTTCTCCTCATGTGTGCGTTGCGTCAGACAGTCTTTAGTTTAATCCTTTAATATTTTCACTCTCTTTACATTCCATTTACAAAGTGAACATTCCAGAATTTATATTTATTTTTAAATAAGTATTTAATCGAACTTGTGCTCAAATATTTTATATCTGTAATACTGGGTACCAGATCTTTTTCCATGACAAATTCTAGTGTACTCTTTAGATGTTAAGTTAAACGTGTTAACCTGGTTTTTTGTTTGACGCTTCCTTTTTGAGTAGGAATTTCAAGTTACTTTTTTTTCGTTTTCACTCATTTTTTATAGCTAAGCAACAAACAAAAAAACAGTGTTCAAATGGCGACGAGGAACCCTGACTATAATACTAAACCGGCACTGGCATTATTATGACCAACTTTCATCTTATAAATCATCATTATACTCATGATATACATGTAGTTCGAACTGATTCATAAATTTTTTATTACAATATACAATAATAAGTTACGCAAATACAAAAAAAAGAATATTAATATACATACAAGTAAATGATTAATGGGTGTCATACCCAGCAATAGCCATGTAGACAAACCACACCCTTCCCAAGCTGGTGTAGTGTCCTGGCTTTATCTACTGGTGGACATGCCAGCACACTGTTACATTCACCTAGAAAATACCCTTTGAACTCGACAGAATGTATGGAACAACTAATTGATTCACAACTGGCTGCTTTATTCAGTAAGAAAATACGGTCATAGAAAAAAAAAGTTGGTTGTTTGTGAGGAAAATAAAAAGCCCTTTTGAAAATTTCACATTTTAAAATGATTTTTCTCCATGAGAACTTTCTTTAACGAAAATGTGAAAAGAAATATCCATTTGGTCGAATCGTTTGGGTATTCCGCTTAGCAACACATTTGGCCATTCGTTTTTATTTATATAGAAGATATTAAAGTTGAGCTCATAGTAATAGTTAAACTAAAAGATGTTTTGAACGCGCCCTTTCCGGTTTAGTACCTGTTCCTCCTAAACCTGTGTTTTAAAGAATATGACCAAGTGTAAAACGATCGTTTTGTTGAAGTCTTATAATCTTATGCCATACTTTGTTCTATAACAAATTGTATTAATAATTGAACTGTCCGTCTTTTTACATACATTATTTTTAAATTAGGTATACACTAAATGTAAATTTATGCATTCGAACGAAATTTCATGAATCGATTATATCCTGCAACAGAAACACTATCGAAGAAACTACTTTTTTTAACAAACCAACGTGTAAAATGTAATTAACTTGCAGAAAATGTCCTATCTTAAGCTTAATCACTGCATTTATTTTCAAATATAGTGATTAAATTATTCATTTTTGTTAAATTTATTTAACGTTGTTTTAGTATAAAAATTCTTGCTGTGCGATAATTCTTGAAAATGTCCGATATATTATGATGCATGGAAGAGTGTGGACTGTGGAGGAATTAAGTATTACGTAGAGCTGTATTAAAGCTAAATCGACACAATTTTTACAATTGGCCAGTATTCCTTTTTTGACTATATTTGTCGATTTTTTTTTTATTATTTTGACGGTTTATTATTGTCTAAATTGTTTGAGTCATTTACATGTAGTTTCTTTAAAGTTTGAGCTCCTGCCAATTTTTTTATGTATTTTTCATGAAATTTTGAAATTATGCATAAGGATTAGAAATTGTAGAGGTGCTGAGTCGTAGCAGAGGTGATCGGAATTGTGCAGTGATAGTACATTCGTCCCAAGAGATAGAATCTCTAATACCGCCGTATTCGGCTTCCTCCTGTAACATTGCTTTATTTTTGTGTGTTTATTAAATTGATTTTCTATGCAGCTCAAACAAATGAATATTTTCAAAATAATATAAAATAACACAAATTTCTGATGTTTATCAAATATGTAGGAAAAAATATGTTTTACCAGCTGAGTAAATACTTGATAATACTGAATTATAATTATGCGCTGGCATTTCTACCTCAGACATCAAACTCTCAAGAACATAAATATGTATCCATATTTTAATTTTTGTGTTTATCTTGCTTCTGACTGAGATATTGACATAAAGGTATCCTATTCAATCAAAACAAGGCTGTGCCGAGGGTCCGAAGAAAAATACACCAATAATAAAGCTTTTTAGGCCATACGTATATATTCCTCTTCACCGTCTTGTATCCCTATTCGCGAGTAGACGCTTAGTCTAATACTGTGTTTCAGCCACATAAGTAAATAGTATTATGGAAGGTTGCTAAATAATAAAATAGTTATAGCTAGTTGCTCTTGTTAATGTCGAGCTATTCAAAATACTTACAGCAGCATCGAGTTAACACATAAAGAAATGTTACAGGGGCTAGATGAGGTTTTTGTGATACGAGAGTTATAAGTTACATTTGCCAATTGTCGTCGTGACTAGGGTTGTGAGAAAAAATGTAACTTTTACTAACGAAATGAAATTGTAGTCTGAAATGAATACGATCTGGTTGGCATAATATTAACTGATAGCGTTTGACAGCTGGCGTCAGCTAACCTTCAAGTTAGATAGCTTTAGTTCACACTTTAGATTATAAACAAGTTTGTAATTTGTTTTATTGAAAATCCTTCATGGTAATAAGTTGCTCTTAATGGCGAAAAATTTTCACGTAAACGAGGTAGTAGAAAATAGCTTAACATGTTCAAAGGCTGTTTAGTCTACATAAAAAAAAACGAAATTTCACTTTAAAATTAGAAAAAGACAGATTAATGACACAAAATTTTGGGTTTACATAATGTTTGTCACAGTATTTTTTATCACATATGGATTAATATGGCCTAAACAAGTGTCAATTTGATATGAAAGACACATAATTTTTACAATAAAAGACACTTGAGTCAAGAGCAATGCATTCGAATTTGCATAGGTATATGCTTCTTGTTTTGTTTCTAAATTAAAATTGACCGTTTTTTTACAAAACCTTAAAGACAATGTGTTATGAATAGAGGTAGATATGTATTATAACGAATTACTTACCAGCGCAGCGCATTAAATTCACATGGCATTTATGTAAGTACAAATTGTATGAAGTACAGATGTTACTCAACGACAATTTCTGTGTTCCACCAACATGAGTAATCTGTTCTTCAAACACAACACTTAGAACAAAGGTTGAGTTTAGATATTTTTTTAGATATTACGAACGACTTATTTTATTTAAATCGATTTATGTATTAACAACGAATATATTGGACATTTTGAGTTTGTCGAAAAACTGTCCTAAGCTCTCTATGTTGTGATTTTTATTTCTTAAGACTGTAATCACGAATCGAATAGCATTATCGTCTTTATTACTCATTTCTTATCTCGAAATATGTTTTGTTCATCTGCCTTATATTCCGAGAGCTGGTAGCAAATTTTCGGTAGGTAGGTCATCTGAAGCCAGCTGAAAACTTGTGAGGTACTTCTCCTATTATATCCCAACACCTGGCTGATTAGTAGGAGTGCAAAACGAGTCCCTCAATCCTGCCTGCTAGATCACCTAGTAGGCACCTAGAAAACCCCATAAAAATGAATGGATTATTTTTGCCCCGCTACTCACCAGCCAATATAAGATAGTTTTCGGCTTGCCTCAAATACTTACCCAAAATTCTCGGAATATTAAATCAATAATTTTTTTTTTATCAGGTCTTTAAGGCCCACAATTCAATTTTATTGACTACAGTACGTATTGCCAGAATCAATATGGGGAATGCGATTCACAATTAATAATTTTAGTACCATTATGAGATTTCTACTTTACTCAGACAAAAGGTCTAAGTTTTTGTCATGATGGTTTGAACCATTGCCATACATCTATGTTGAACCTGAATTGCGAAATTATGCAAATATATAGTTTTTTGTTGTACTAAATAAGAGTGGTTTGTTAAGCGACTTCTTCGTTGATTTCTCCAATATAATCCTTTGATCAATGACAATAATAAGATAAACGGATTTTTGTTAGGCTAGTAGTAAAAAGTCTGATTTTTGAAACCGTTCTGCGATAAAACTCCGACCTCTTAAATTATTCTATAGCTTACACTATTCTTTTTTATCTTGCATTCTCCATCCCCTATTCACAAATTGGTTCTAATGATACCGACACGGAATGGATACTTTCCTAATCGTGCCCAGTCAGAACGAGAATTTTTAATTTCGTCTTTTCTTATTCTATATATTTACAAAAATCTAATCTTATGAGAACGCCCGGCTCACACTCTTGAGTTCGTAGGTTCGAATCAGCACTTTTGCCTGTTTTTTAAAGTGAGTTTTTTGTTTTAACGGTGAATACAAAACATCGTGATGAAATCGGCATGTTCCAAGACAGTCATCTCTCGAGGACATGCGTCACCATGCCAGTGTGGTGGATTGTAGTCTTCACATTCTTCTTGTTTTCTTTCTCTACAGTGGGAACTAAGTCGGAAGCTTTATACTGATCTTGTCTATAAATTTAACGTATAACTTTTTTTAAAAGTCTTCCTCTTTTGATTTCTTTCGTCTTATTTCATATTTCAGTAGTTAATAAATAGACAACTTTTTGTACTGGCGGACCTACATTTTAAACACAAATATTTGAAAACGACTTTGGTTGCCACTCAAAGTTTTGAACTTGTTTTATTAATTTATTGTATAATTATTCATGTAATATATTTGGAGAAATAAACGAATAAACCAACATTTTGTTTAAAACGATGTGATTATGTTCTTATTACATTAGAATTATCACAAATAAACGTACTTCACATCTGTTATAAGTTTCTGGGCATTCACTCCTGTAATTATAACATATTTATTTTCTTAATTTAGTTAAGTACTCAATGTGTATGTATAAATGGTATATATTGTATACTTACCGACTTTACTTTGATATTGTTTTCATATACTCATCACCGTTTTTTATATTTTTATATTTCGTAGCTTTACATGAGATAATAAACTATAATTTTGTATATTTGTAGTTTTATTTCATAATTCTTATTTTGTTTTTAACTCTAGTAACTAACTTTAGTATATTTTTCTTAATTTGCATTTGTCATTACACTATGCGAATCATTATGCGGTGTATAGTAATCTTAGTCCAAATTGGTATTTGCAGTAAACAGTATAAATTGACAGAGATTGAAAAGTGTGGGTATAAGGTAAGATTGTTACTGTTTTAGCTGATAAGGGAAAAACCTATACGTTTCAACTGGCTTGCGATATTTCTTCAAATTTATCTTTTATGTCTCTACACTGATATAAAGTGGTTAGAATATGTTATCCTTTCAGCTGATATTTATTTTTTGTTAAATATGTTACTATGTACGACTTAAAAGACATTAGACGCATCGCTGTCTTAGTACAAATTTAGGATAATAACACCAAATTAACGAAGGCGCAAAATACAATACTCAGACCCCTCTATGAATTAAAATTTTATTTTATGCTGGCGCTGTTTTTGTTACTTAGATCTTATGGTTGTTTACTGCATAGCGAACTTTGGGCGAACTCAGAAGGCGTGTTTCCTACTAACCTAAAATGACATGAGGCATATAAGCCTCAAAAGCTACGCGCTACTTTATTTATACCTACAGTCTTGTAGGGCATTTAAACATGATATTAAAAAAATATTTATTTAACCTCGGGTTTATCTTTTGTTTGTTTTGAATTATGAATGTTTCAAAAGTTTCAAAACTCGGCTCTATACCTGGATGTGACAAAACAGGGAAAATTGGAGAAGGGTTATGCCTAGCTGTAGACGGAAATTTACAGACGAATGGTGATTAAAAATCTATTCGAATGAGTCAATACTCAAACCTCACAATTGTTCTATCGCCAAGCAGTAATATTACTGTGCAGTGTTCCGGTTTGAAGGTCAACGTAGAAATTAGAGGGTTCAGAGGCTAAATCGTCCTATATCTCTGGGTGTCGATCGCAGCGCATCGCCTTGTAGTGTTTTGTTCCAAGCTCAAATAGCTGCGTAGCACTGCGGTGCTATGGGCAGGCGTGTTGCTTCTCTTCAGAGCACTTCTCTTCTCCGACTTGTCACTATACTGTAAAAATAATATTACTTTAATGTTAATAACTGTCCGATTTACAATTCTAAAATTGTAAATCGGAATAGACAGATTCGAAACATTTACTAAAAGATTACGCAATAGCCAGCTAAAAAGTTACCAAACTATTGCGTCAAATGAAACAAGAATTTTAATTTTCAGCATTTATGATGTCAACCCGACTCTGGATACAATATTGAACGTACGTCTAGTTCTGGAATACGGCGTTCAAATGCAAATACCTACTAGGTATGATTTAAAAGTAAGTAAACTAAAGTAAGGCGCTTTTTTGCGATTTTACACTCGATGCTCCTGTTAAGTACCTACTTTGCGATTGTTTGTAAAATTCTTGAGCACTTGGCCAATAATACTTTGCTATTTGCAGCGCATGAATTTTGCGATTTCGTTTGTCTCTGCAGTAAGGGTTATTTGTAACAATGCGATATCAGGCGAGATAAGTGATTATAAATAAAAACTTAGAATTGTAAAATGATATGGGACCTTCCGCTAGAAACCCAGGGTGGCTTGGCCACTGACCACTAAAAACTCTGGCGTGTTTCATACGTGGTAGGTAAGTGCCAGAGTTACGGAAACAACTTCGCACCACGCCACCTCGACCCCGGCACCTGGAGGTCTACTCTCTTTCTATCGAAAACGAAATTTCGACCTAAGTTTCGCGACATTCTTACTCCCGTTCTTTTTCGTTCCGTCGTTTAGCCCGACCGAACATTTTTTGACCGTTACATGTTCTAAGCCTACTCTAATTCACGAAAGTCGAAACGAAGATTCTAATTTGACAGATCAATTTTCTTAGTTTTAACCTCAAAATCAACGAAATGAAAAGTGTTACTTTTTGATTTGCGGATTTAGATTTTTTTGGGAAAATATAACATAATATGGTTGTAAAAGTTATGTTAATTGATGCTGCTGTACGTGAAGACCGTTTGGAGCGTAGAAAGAGCCGGTGTCGCCTGCGCAGTGATCTTAACATAATTCAAATTTCCGACTTAGAATTTGTAGGAAATTATATGTTTAGCGGGAATTGTTTGACGACTTTGTTGTGCCTAGAAACCTAGAAAGTTACGGCTGGTCTAGATGGGAGACTGCGACTGTTAATCCGGAGTCCGGAGACCATGGGTTCAAAACCACGCGCACCATAGTCTTCTCGAAGTCTCATCTGCGTAATGCCTGTTGATGTCCTAAGAGAAACAAATTCCTTCTTTCCCGAAACGGAAAAACCATTGAAAATTTTGATCGCCATTTTGATTGATACCATCTGTACAGTACAGCAATCCTTTAGCAGCCTTAGAAGACTAAAAACATGGCTAAGAAGCACCATAGCAGAAGATCGCCTTATGGTCCATGGGCCATGATAAGTGTACACAGAGCTATAATAAATAAAACCTAAATAATTTTAATTTTAAAGTGGTTGAAAGTTTTTTAAAATCCCTGAAAGTTATGTGTTAATTGAATATTATTTTTGAATAAATAATTATTGCTTTGTTTAAAAGTTTGATTTAGTTGTTATGCTGTCGAGGGCTTGTGAAGTTTTATACATTGATACTAGAACTAATACTTGTTGCAATTGTCATCGAGGCAAAGACTTCCAAAATGTAACACTTCATGCCGTCAACTCCATAATATTGACCCATTGCTTTCCTTTTAGCTAGCTGGCGACACCCTTGAATACCCCTAACTTAAAATGGTGAAGGTCAATGTGAAGAAACCGACATTTGCCTAAAATCATTTGAAGTCATGTGTCATCCACCAATCCGAACTGGGCTAGCGTGGTGGATTATGGCCTTCTCGCAAGGGGCTCTACCCTTGAAGTGGAAGGCCTCGAGTCCTAACTGTGGAAACATTTAGTGGGTTGTTTATGCCTGCATCACAGAATCGAGTCTGCTTCTAACTTTATGTATGATAAACCCACCGGAAAAAGAGGATTTTATAAATGTATGTGCCAAGCTCTCTTTAGTGTCATAACTATCAAAGTAAGCCAATTTTGATGTACCTCATTGTGTACAATGATAATGCAATAATAATAATAATAAGCCTTTATTGTTTCCTTTTTTACATTTAACATAGTATATGCATATAAGGTTTGTTTACGCTAAGGACCCCCTTCGGGTATAGGCCTCCTCCCATATGATAATGCAATATAATGATTTATTTCAATTTTCATTGTAGTTTTTCATGACCATTTACTAAAATCATTCCAGCTATTTCAAAATAAGCTATTGTAGATATCTACTAATCAAAAGTGAAGTGTTTTCTTCTGGGTTAGCACGCTCCACCATAGACTATCGTCGTTTAACATCAGTCAAATGCTCAAATGGTGGTCAACTGTAAACCTATTATTATTAAGCCTTTATAACTGGAATTAATTTTACAATAATTTAAATTTCACACTTAGATTTAAAAACACAGGCCAATTCAGCTGCTTTCAATCTTCTCTGAAAAAACTTACTGCAACTGTAAACCTATAATAGTATACAAATATGTAACTTGTAGTTATCTTATCCAAATATCATAAAATCCATCCAGCCATTTGGAAATTAGTGTTTGGGGGTTTTGTTTACTTTAAAATAACATTTTATCTAGGAAATTAAATAAAATACCATTTTATCTAGAAAGTATATTAAAATTTATTAAGTACATCTTCTAGAATATTCTTTGAAAACCCCACACATATAGAGTAGTGCCGCCAGGAAATTCAGTGATCCCTCTCTCTCTCAACTACTTCTAGTCGGACAGCCCGCAGCACACAGCCTTCTGCAATGGATTGTGGGTCTGTAAAGAACAATGAATATTCTAATTTAAATCATCATTATGACAAGTTACTAACAAACTTTGTATCTGAGTATTGGTTTTGACCAAGTAGGTTTAACACTCTAATTCAATTTTGTAGGTACATAATATATCTCTTAGGCTGGTCGTACACGGCATCTTGAAGCAGTCAGCATCGACTGCTTCATGCTACTAACTGCATAGTGCACTACATACTAGGTACTGTGTATGTACACACACAAACCACTCAAGCAGTTGCATCTGCTTCGGATAGTTAACAGCACTATGAAATTTCATCTTGCAGTCGGACTGCAAGAGTGGTCCGTGTTTGTTGATCAGTAGGTAACAGCTCAAGCTGCCAGTGCTGAATGTAATAGAATATTTGTACGTTAGAAATAATGCATAATTATAATAGTGGCTCAGCCCAATGGCTTCATCCATGTTGTAATGAAAATATGCATGTATCATTCACACAAAGCTTGCACTCGAACCACCTATTTATAACTCGGAAAGTCTGAAATCTGGGTCCGGTTTGCCATTCACCAAATCCATCTCCCATCACTTTTATACAGCAATTTTTATGCATAAACACATGTTTATATTAAGAAAAATAACGAAAACTGCACGGAATACTTGCAAGGCCTTTTTGTTTTATTTTGTTTGTATCTTTGTATGTAATGTTTTGAATTAGAACTTTCGATTTCGATAGTTTCTCGTATCGTAGTGTTGCCACCTTTATTTTTCAAAATCCGTACCATAAACTTGAACAATAGTGTGAATTCAAGACTAGGGCTTCCAATATTATGGATAAAATATGTTAATTAGGTAAATGATTACCAATTTTGGTGGTCTAGTTAAGTACATCGATTGATTCATTGGTACATTTATGATTTTTATTTCATGTATGTATATGTGGTATATTATTATATAACATATTAGGTTAATGTGTATTATTATTATATTTCAATTAGTATATGTAAGTTTATTTATGTTGTAAATATGTAGTATGTTATTATTTATTTTCTGTTGTGAGTACTCATAATGGTGTTGATAAATGAAATGTATTAATTAAACGGGCCATGTTACTATCTTTTGTGTCTAATCCGTGCACGGTTGCCTGGAAGAGATCGCTCTAAGCGATAAGGCCGCCAATCGAAATGTATTTTTATATTTGGTTAATTTTTTTTTTTTGTATTATGGCTTTTAATAGTTTTCTTATCTCTCTTATCGTATCTTATCTTTGCGCTCGGGCATAAAATATATTTGTAATAATAATTATGTAACTTTCATCCCATCTCAGATTGGAAATGATTCAATGGTTTTCACATTATTTACAGTTTTGTTAATTCTGTGGGTATCAGTTTGTTGGTTTTAGCTGAACGTTACGATAAAAAGTGAAATACCCTACATTTTGTCGCTGACGATGGTCTTCCGCAATAGGCTCGATAATTATGTTTTGTTATAGTGTACGTGTAAGTACTGCGATGAAAATACCTAGGTGTCATATTGTGTGCTTACGTGTTGTGATAAAACAGAAATTAATATTACAACCAAAACTTTTTGCAATGGTTGTGCAATGCAAAATTTAATATTTCGTGATAGGTTCAATTAATGTGGTAGTAATTAGTACCTAGAAGTTAATGTTGCGACAAAATAACATGAATAATGTAATAAACACAAGGACATAACAGCGACGAGCAGTTGACTAAATCATTTTCTCCGTCTGACGCACTTGTTCACTATATTTTAATTCTCGCTGAAGCATCTGAGTTCACCGAAAATTTCTTATCTTACCCGAGCGTGACGCTAGAATTCAATTCACAGCCCACGAAAAATCTATCTAGGCGCCCCAAATGAAGTTTTCACTGTAAAAGTTTTATTTACCTCGTCATACAAGAGAAACTGTCATTATTTTACGGCGGCTCTTTTAAACCGTTTAAACACAAAAATATGGCAAACTTTATAATAAAACCTAGGAATTAAGCACACCAATACGTATATTATTAATATAATAAACTAGCAGCGCCCTGGGGGTTTACCTGCGTAGTTGCCGTTGCCATTATTTTCTCAGAATGAAGAGTAGCCTGTGTAATAGTCCAGATTGTAATCTAAAATAATGTGTTTCAAATTTCAGCTCGGCCGTTCAGATGTTACGATATGATTAAGGAAGATTAAAAATAGTTTTTTTTATAACGGGAATATGAAGGAGAAGAGATCTACATGGGAAAACCACGGGGTGCTGCTAGTAATAATGATGCTAGTAAGACTAATAATAATGCTAGTGATAATACAATTATTTATCAAGCTACATGAAAGAAATTAAAATATAACAAAGTTCTCAGCGCCTTACGTACGTAGTGTAATCGATTGGTTTAAAATGACATAAAAATATTGATTGTGAGAGGATTTCCAATTTGAAGTGGGCCACATTGAGAGGCTAATACCACAGGATAAACTGGATATATAAAGAAAATACATTGAAGAATTTCAAGTTCGTTCAACTTTTCTGCTTGTTTTTTACACCATCATCATACTGTATTTATTTAAGTAATTCGCAAGATTCCTTTCAAAGGTCATATGCGTACGATTTCGACTTCTCGATCGTACATGAGGTAAAAAGCCGTATAAGTACGACTTAAATTGTACGAAGGGCAACACTAGATTTACTGTCCCTCGACAAAACGTCAATGCCAATATGAGTTTTAAGTATTAAGCGGATATGTTTGACTGTCACAAGTTGTAGTCCAAACGAGTGCTTGCTGTATAACTCCTATATTTAGCCGCATAATAAGGTCTATTCTAGTGCCTCGATTCTAATTGCGTAAATAATTTGATTTGCACTCGTTTCATTGAACCAATTGCTATAATTTTAAAACAAATAGGTCAGATATCGTATTTTTTAGTTAAATTAAAAAAATACGGCATAACGGATCATAAATATGATGTTAAAGAAAAAACCGTAAATTACCGCAATGGCAATGAAAATAACCTCTCTACTTAGTCTGTGGAACCTTTTGTTTTTCATTCAATTACATCGTTCACGATGAGACTCTATGGATTTGAAAGTCCGTAACCCGATCCGCAAGAGAAATAGAGTAAGGTTACAGGCAATATTTCGTTTTCGTTTACGGCCGTTTGCGAAGTGCGGATGCGGAGAAAGAGAGTAGACGCCCTGTCTACCCATGGGCTACCTCGTCGAGTGACAAATCCGAGACCGCTGTCAAAGGTTCGCTTAATGGAGGTTGTGAGAACGTTAAAGATATTCCTGCGACGCCCAGGATAATAATAAAAATAAATATATAAAGATGATTGTGGAGTAAAGATAAATCCCCACATAAGTTAAAAAACATCCTTTGCTTCGTTTTGGGCTATATAATGTTGTGTGTGAAATGTCCACCAATATTTATTTAAGTAGGTAAGTATATCACATTTAACATTCAACAACGTGGACATAGTCACGGCTAATTTACACATATCTACGTAGTACTAGCGACTCCCCCGACTTTATTCTGATTGAATCATTAACCTTTATATTGCTACTTAATCCGGCCCATAGTTAAGTTCACACCGCCATCTATTAGAATAATTTTGAATACATGCATGTGGTGTGAAATAAATTGAATTCGAATTTTAACAGAGTGCCATCTATTGGGTACTTAATCCTGTAGAGAAATTACACTGACATCTAATTAAGCTCTTAGCCACATTTATAAGTTTATCTACATCATATCATAGGTATCTCTCACAAGTTGCATCTAACTCCTCGCATTAATAATAAAATAATATTGTAGTGTATGTTTGTAACATTAAAATAACCGGGTGTAAAAAGTAAATTGCGAATCATATGCATGTAGTAATGCATATGATTCGCTATTTACTTTTCCTCGATAGTGCAGAAAGAAGGCTTTGAAAATGGCAAAAGCGGAAAGAAATCATAGTAGAATGAAACCAATTGTTAAAGGTAAAGAAAATACGACAAACGTGTATATAATAGTGATATAAGGATATATAAGGATTTGTAGTTTTGCCGGAAATCGAGATAAACCGATTCTTTACCCTAAAACGAGATCCGTTATAAGGGTAACCTTTCACTTCCCGACCTCAGATCGTCCGTAAATTATTTTTCTTTCACTTTTGTCATATTCTCTTCCTTTTACAATGGATTTCATCCTACTGTTAATTGTTTTGTTTTATTGATTTTAATATACATATGTACATTCTGTGCATTATTCAATAAAAGTCAAAATATAATTAATGCCAAAAATACACGTCCCCGACCGGTTTTATTATTTAAAATAATTTACTATTTATTATTTCTTCAATTACCTATGCAGAAAGAATAGCTGCAATATAGTTATTGAAGTGTACAAATAAAATGTTTTTATATGTTATCAGTTTCAAAATTAATTCGAAGAATGTTCATTATAGTACAATGTCAACAACCTAACAATATATTTAAAACACTTTTACAACGTTTACAACGTGGTGCGGAAAGGTATATTTTAAAACAATATTTTAACAGGTCATTCCAACACTGATACGGACTTCATCTTCGAAGGTCACTTTCCCCTAAGGACTTTAGACCACGAGATAATACGAGTCACAGTTTGACGTAAAATTGACCAGCTTCAACCATGGACGTATAAAAAAGTTATTTATACTTTTTTATACGTCCATGGCTTCAACTTCAACCCTAATACATCCACAGCTGACAAACGACCTTGCCTGTCAAAGACTACTATCTACTAAACCTCCTGTTTTTTTGAAGTCGTTTAAAAATTAAACATTAACGCCGGTTCAGAACTACTTTTTACAGGTTTTATTTATTGTGGTCACTATCTGTACTGAATACTATAAAGTTAAACTATGTTTTTCAGTCGAAGATAATATATATTTGATTGAAGATTAAAAAGAAAATGGCACAATTTTACGAACCATTGTAAGTAGTTAATTTGTCAGTACAAACTGAGGCTCGTTGGTCTAGGGGGATGATACTCGCTTCGAACGCGAGTGGCCCGGGTTCGAATCCCGGACGAGCTACACAAATTAAAAGTCCAACTCAAATGGGCTTTTATTGTGTAGCTATTTTGTTTTGTTGCTCCATATACATTTTGTTTATTAAGAAACAGTTCACAATTTCTTGTGAAACTCAAAAGTGGTTGTATTTGATGAAAGCGGCATCTTTCGTCAGTATATTGAAACATCTGAGTAAGTGTCTTCGAACCCTGGCATCGAAATTTACAACAAATGCAAAAAGAAGCTTAATCACTGCAGCCTGGACGTCAAAAGGCATATTACACACATATTATAAGGCCTTGACCAGAAGGGGCGAATTCGCCGCGTTGCGCCCAGAAAGAGCGTACCAACGCGCGAGCATTTTGGTAACATGTATGTATATCGCTCTGGATTTCGCGAGTTGACTGAACGCAACGAGGCTTCCCAAGTATCTCGTGTCGCGCGTCGTAGCGCCCATCGCGAGGCGTAATGCACGCGATTTACGCGCGTATTTTGAATTCGCGCGATGTATTAGTTAGTGGCTAGTATCTCACTAACGCGCGAAACATTCGCCTCTTCTGGACAAGGCCTAAGAACTAGCTGACCCGGCGAACTTTGTTCCCCGCCTTGGGGCGTTTAATGAGCAGGCTTTTCAGGGTCAATGTTTTATTTGGATAATTAATGTAAATTCAAAATATCAAGTATTTTAATGATTCTTTATTGGCCATGTATTTTGGTGCATGGTTCATGCATATGACGTGGACGACCTATGTACGTTGCTGGCAGAATAAGTGTATTAGGTAAAGGGACCAATTAAAAAAAAATCTATATAGTTGGGTCACGGTACGTTATGACGTCACAAGACAACATTGCTGAAAAATTGTACTTTTATGAATTACGAGTCGATTGAATTGTTATGAATGAATTACCATCATTTTGTATAAAGCTGCAGCTGTCTCTTCTACGCGGGTGCATCAGCAGATGGAATGGAAATTAGATCCGTCACAACCCGAACGCTTAAAGGCTTTTTACACTTGGCTAAGTGAAGTGTAATAGCATTCAATAAGCTAGCATACTGAATTCAGAAGATAGATAGATTAACTCTTTATTGCACTTTACAAGTAAACAAAGTTACAAAAATATACAAAAACTAAAAAAATAAATAAAGTAACAATTGGCGACCTTATCGCTAAAAGCGATCTCTTCCAGGCAACCGCTGGATGGAAAAGGAGAAACGAAGAATAAGAAGACGTGGAAGTACACACAATTGTTAAAAGAAATTTAGAAATCTGTATTTATGAAAATTAACTTTTTAATTATTATTTAGTTTTACTAATTATTTTAGTATTACTAATAGTAATCCAGTGTTAAGTCCGTGATGCTGATCCAGGGTTGATGGGTAAGTATCACAGCCTCAAAAGCCGGGGTGTAACACCTCCCCCTTTTAGAGGAGACATGAAGTACTTCCAGGTTTCCATTAGATCTGACGTCTGAGGGGTGCTACTAGGTATCGCGAGGTCGTTAGTTCGACATGACCTTCCCGAGGAATCATCGGCTGAGCCTGATGATGTCGCTGAAGGTATTGGAGGTCTACGAGTAAAAGTGGAATGGAACTGCGGGTTGCTGTTACGTAATTAAAAACGCTTATAACTATTATACACTAAGTAGATACAAATTAACACTACGAGTATAATTATGGTTATGACTATAGACTGATGTGTCCCATACTGGTTTGTACTGGTGAGTTTCGAGTATGTGCAGTCGGTCTAGAAGAGACTCGACTTCGACCCCATTTGAATTGAGACTATCCAGGTCTGATATGTTGACTAACCGTGTAGGAAACACATTATCTTCATATCCGTGATATGAAACTCCGGTACAAAGTTTGTAGGGGTGGTTATATTCAAAATGTCAACGTTTTGCAATACCCGACACAGTTGTCGGGGACAGCTATGGTTCCCGTTCCGGACAGGGTGGTCTCGTACAATTTCGAATATTGACAATCGATTCTGATTTAACTTGGATCGGAAAATACATAATTCTTCCTGTTTTTTGAAATAGGATGTATCTAATTTCCCAGTAATTACCTTTATTTTACATTGTGGTGGTTTCGAAGTGATTGCTTTGGACAGCAATTCACTTTCACAAATCGGTTTTGCGTCGATTACATAAATATTCTTTAGTTTTAACCCCCGACCAAAAAAAGGGTGTTATAAGTTTGACGTCAATGTCTGTCTGTGTCGATGTGTTCTTAGTGTAGTTAGGTATGTAGCGTAGTGTAGTTCTCATTGTATTTTAGTTTTGTTAATAAAGAAGAATTCAAAAAAGGTTAATTTTTTTTTCTAACTGACTTATGGCTGCTGGCCCGGAGGCCCCTACTGCCTATCTGACTATTGAGTTAGTGCCGGAGGCGCAGGACCCAAAAAAAGGTTAATTATGATTCATAAATGTAAGCTAATTTGAACAAATATGCTATAGCTATAACAAATATTTGTTTCACCGACAGTACAGTGTCGGATGTGATTGAATAATTTATGTATAATGGAATTCGATCATTCATCGTCTTGAATATTATCCCTGGGTTATGAAAAACCCCCTTGAACAACGTTTGAAATAGTCTGCTGTGCAATGGAATGTAACGTTATAAGAGTACATACTGAGTCAGAAACTTAACGGAAGTTGGAGCTATTGACGATGCGACGTTGGTTTCAGGTGAACAGTTATTGAAAAGGCTGTCAAAAACATTCCCTAAACACCACAAGAATAGGACACATTAAAAAAATTATAGACTTAGCGATTTTTTACCCCCCATCAAAAAAAGGGTTGTTATAAGTTGTCGATCGTCGAACGTCGATGTCTGTCTGTGTGTGTGTCTGTCGATGGCACCGTAGAGCTCAAACGGATGGGCTGATTTCGATGCGATGCGATTTTTATTTGAAGGTTAATATCCGTGCGGATGTTCTTAGCTATGTTTGGTTAATATTGATTCAAGATGGCCGCCTCCACAAAAGGGCGGACAAAATATTTCTTTACAACCTACCTCAATATAGATATCAAATGAAAGGGCTTGACTAGTAGAATACCTACTATACACTATAAAAAATCAAATCCAAGATGGCCGCCACTACAAAATGGCGAATCATATAATTTTTTTCACAACTGCCTCAATATGGGTATCAAACGAAAGGGCTTGACTAGTAGAATACATTGCACTATGACAAATTACAAATCCAAGATGGCCGCTTCCACAAAATGGCGAAATACATTTCTTTTTTTACAACTCCCCTAATATGGGTATCAAATGGAAAGAATGTGGTACAGATAACAAATTCGAGGTAGTCGGGGGTTAGTCAAATTTTTTAATTTTGTTCCTGTTCCTTAAAAAAGTTACTTAAACATTTGATAACTTTATTTATGGTTGTTACATATTTGAGGATTAAAAACGATCGGTTTAGAACATATTTTATCACTTTGTTGGTTTGGATAATCCACAGAAATCTAAATAATAAGGCAATAGAAATGCCATAGCTTTCAAATTACTTGCAAAACGCATGTCGTACCCCCGTGGTCACTACTACATGCGCGTACCATTCGGATACATATCAACTCACACATAAACAGTTGCACATTAATAATCACGGTTTGTGATTGCACCGCACACATACATAAACGCTTATCAGTGAACCTACTAATACATTGAAAAATAAACAATTTTTCTCATAAACACTAGTGCTTGACAAAAATTAAAATATGTCGATATTTCAAATAACAGCCTAATATTAATTTTCGATAAAGGTTAAATTTTTTTCAGTAATTAATATTACAATTTCATTATATTACACTACAACAAAGTCAATATGCCTATAAAATAAGTGAGTCACGCGATTATACTACTATTGTTTCGAGAACTGAACTATGTAATTCTGCCACCACATGGATTTTGGTATAGTTCAAGAACAAAGGTTGTTGCTCTGCAATACATTTTGTTCTTAAAATTTCGCCCAAACCCGATAGTGATAGCATTACAAAGTTGTTGCTAAAAGATAGTACTGTGTAACTATGACACTATCGGCTTTGTGTGAAAAAATATTGGTTTTAGAATAAGAAAGGAATTAAAATGTGTCGCTTATTTAGTAAATAATAAAACAAATACTCGTATGTTAATTTAAAAATCATATTTCGTAATAATTCCAGACAAAACTCCCTTTTGTACTTATTACTTAATAACATTTATTAATTTTAGTAATGAATGTAGGTGATTTTAGAGGTTTACTAAAGTTTCACAAACATTTTTTGACAAAATATACTTTAAAACCTTAATAACCTATTTTGTATTGATGTTTGGATATGTGTTAAAAATTGCAACAAAATCTAGTCAGGCGTTCCGATCTTACATTTATACTTGATCCCTAAGGAACTGTGCATTATTTCGGGATAAAACGTACCCTATGTGTTATTCCAGACCATAAGCTATCTGTGTCCTAAATTTCAGCTCGATCCGTTCAGCCGTTTTGACGTGATTGAGCAACAAACATCCAAACATTGAGATTTATAATAAGTATTAGCAGGATAATATGCAGTATGGAATTCAAGTGTCTAGTTGCAAAATTTTACGGTTCGTCATCAATATTGACGAACTTCCGATCGAAGATCGAACGAAGATCCGATCCGATATCGATCACAATTTCAAACTTTACTGCCCTGTAAAAAGAAGAAATTTGTTTAAAAGTTGCCTTTTCTGAACATTTTGCACAACATTTTTTGCAAAGTGATTAAGACGGATATCCATGTACTTCTCCAAAACACATTTTATTAACTGAATAACATGATTATCCAGTGGGGACTGATCATACTGATGAAAGTTAATATTTTTAAATATTTTAAGGCCAAGGAAATGACTCATAGTTTTTGTAACAAAATAGCATTTGAATTTTTTTTTAAATTAGTTTGTTGTCTGGGTAGCTTTTTCTGAGTAAAGATTCAGTTATTTTACAAATGGTGATAACATCTACACTGGGAACAATAAGCCCTCCATTATCTTTCAAATTAATGAATTCTATGTCGTCGTTCTCATTATTCGATCTTAATAATGCACCAATACACGTTTCACACACTTAATCTTTTTTAATAAGTAGTGAACAACGGACCCTGCTACGTAAACTACCACTTGTGAACCAAACTCAGACACATTATTTGTATCATAACTTGACAACACGTCATCAAAACCGGTTTCATTATCGTTTTCTTCGTCATCGTCGTTAGATTGATATGGGGCCACTGTTGTTACATTTATTTGGTCTATAGCTGACAAACAACTAAGTATTGATATGTTTTCTAAAGCTACGCAATTTTCGCTATCGAAATCCTTTAGTTCAACATGTAATATTATTTTTTTGTATATTGACATGAATTGTCTAGCTGTAGGATTATTATTACAACCTCCATGTGCTCTTATGTGACCAAAAGTCAGTTCGATGTGATCTTGTGATAACTTGTATGCCGGCAAATAATGTATCTTCTTTTCATTTTCAATCAGTCGAATGTACATAGCTCTCAAACTATTTATACAAATCAACAAGCCTACAAAGCCTGTTTTTTTTAATGGATTTGGCAGCATTTTGGCCGTTGGCAAGTTTCGAAGATTTTAGATATGCTTCCACTTTTTCTAAAAATTCAAATGTTTTGTCAATGGATCAAAAGATTTTACGTTTGGGTGTTAACTGCTTAATTTTTTTTATCGATATATTATGTTAATTTATCGATAAAAAAATGTAAAATTTAAAATAAAATTTTCATCGTTTATTTTTGGCCAAGTAAAATTGGACCGTCACAGCACTAACTCACCATCGCTACCTGCGGTTGTACCATGGAAGATAAGAGATTATGACGATATCTTTAATTTTACATTACATTGCTGTTTATGCTTGTACCACTTTAGGTGTTAATTAATGTATGCAGAAATGGTATGCAAAATAACGGTAACACCAAAAATGAATAACTATCATAGTGAATCATTGGGCTCCGTTTTGTTTTATAAAAAAATACAATTAAAATAAAATAAAATACCTATCAGTGAAATATAATCTCATTATTGGTATAATTGCAAGTTGTGGAAGAACTTTCACAGTTGTTTATGCTGCATAACACAAGTTTTAAAGATGATTCACGCCTGCCGGTTCAAAGAACACTAAACTACAACTCGAGCACTGGTGGCCTACAAGTCACCTGTGCGGCGACAATGTCACGCAGTCATGCGACTTCTAGTACCTTATTATTTAGATTTCTGTGGGATAATCTTATGTTTTTATTAGTTTTAATGTGCTTAGTTTTAAACCAACCTACGACAAATTTATTACAATTTGCAATACCGTTAGAAACGAACACTTTTTCCCAGGAGAGCAGGAGAACCGAAGAGGCATTGTGATACATTTGCAGCAGTAACGTGAATTTTCGACTGGTGTCGACGAGATTTGAATAATATTTATTCATTCATTCATGATACATGGTAGTGTGCCAGTGTGTGTAATGTTTTAGCAGTAAAAACTTCTTATAGCGCACCACACAAATCTATACTAATATTATAAAGCTGGAGAGTTTGTTTGAACGCTAGGATCTCGGGAAGTACTGGTCCGAATTGAAAGATTCTTTTTCTATTGGATAGTCCATTTATCGAGGAAGGCTATAGGCTATAGAAAATAACGCTACTATTGATAGAAGCGGATCATGAATCAAGAATGTAACAAAATCGGGGAAAAATATTCCTTTTGAGAGTTTTCGTACGTTTCGTGCTTTGACATGACAGCATGTGTCTAAGATTGCGTCATTGAATATCACAGATTACATACGTCCTGAATATAAAACCTTTACTAATCAAATTTGTTTCTAAATCTGAGTTGGTACGACCAATTTCCGACAGGTGGCGTAGCAGGTAGCTGAAGAGGTGTTTTGCTTACAAGTGATATTCTCAGGAATGACTGTGTTCAGTCCTTCTTTCACCGTTGTTTATGTACGGGACTCTGATGAGTGCTATATAATGTACCACGGGCGACGCCGGGGCGGACATCTAGTATGATTATATAAATAGAGAGGAACGTTTATTTCGTTTGGAACTGTGGTACATCTCAATTTGGGACAAAGATATCAAAGCAAAAAAATCTATATGTATGATTTCGGAATCCGACAACGAACTTGAAATCCGCTAGAAAATTTATGTATGCAATAATACATCAGCACCCACATTTCCGAATGACCTACCTAATCACAATATCACAGATGAAAAAATAGTTACCAATACAGGTCCTGTCCGGTCCTGTGCAAGGATCAAGTGCGACCAAACTATCCTTAACTACCAGGAAAACATAAGAACTAAAGATGTTTTCAATAGACATCGCATAAGAAGGCATCGACGTCACTTCACTACATGTTTATTTAATAAGTGGGCGAGAGCACAAAATGGGAATAATCGTATTCGAATTGGCCGAAAATGCAAGGAACCTAATTCAAGGTATCAGATTGGTTAGATGTTTCTACCTACTCTCAATATACAATTTGAGCATAGCCATCTAGATGTCTTCTAAGCATGGCCACCTAGAAATGCATCCCGAGTAGGTCCCGAGTTCTCCCGAACATTTCTTTCATTTATAAGCGTGACAATGAGCTTCATTCACAGCCCACGGTTCCTTGCATTTTCGGCCAATTCGAATACGATTATTTCCATTTTATGCTCTAGCCCACTTATTAAATAAACATGTAGTGAAGTGACGTCGATGCCTCCTGTAAAATTTGTATAGCAGCTATATTAAATATTGCGTTTAGGAAACTGGTTTCATAACAAAAGTAACTTGGATTGGAATGGGTTCTCCAAAGGAAAAAAATTCATTTTCTAATAATTCCGTACTTTTAAAATGGACTTGTCCACAACTTTGAATGATCATAAAGTAAGTTAAACTAAAAAATATCAAAATTAATATTGGTACATATTGTATTCTATTTAAATAATGTAATTATATCAAATAATTTAATATAATTGCAGGACCTCTCGTCACGCCTATTTTCGCTACTTAAAAGTGGTGCTCTTCAAAATAAAGGCCAGTAGATGAAGGCTGAATACGATCGACTCAGATAGCGTGCCTGCAATGATATGATATATATATGAGATGATGTAGATAGATAGATAACTCTTTATTTAAAACAGAAATATTACAGCAGAACACTTATGAACTAGCACCACAAATGGCAGCCTTATTGCTTAGAGCAATCTCTTCCAGGCAACCAGCAATCTTCTGTTATATATTATAATACTAGCAGTATCCCGCGATTTTCCCGATCCCGTTTCCGTTTTTTTTTCGGAAAAAAGTAGCTTCATATGTTCTTCCAGACTATAATCTATACGTGTTCCAAATTTCAACCCCATCCGTTAATACGTTACGACTTACGGCGTGATGGAGCAACAAACACCCAAACATCGCTTAACATCAGGCGAGATGGTAGTCAAGTGAGAACCTATTATAGTAAAAAAAAAACTTTGACATTTATAGTATTAGTAGAATACTGATAGCGCCCCGCGGTTTCACTCGCGAAATTCGCGATCCGTTATTTTCCCGGGATAAAAAGTAGCATATGTTGTATTCCAGACCATTTTCTATTTCTATCTATATAACAAAAAATTTCATCCAAAACCCTTCAGTAGTTCTTACGTGAAAGAGTAACAAAAATCCATCCATCCATACTATACAAACTTTCGCATTTATAATCTTAGTTATAATAAGTACCTATATATATGTCGCCGGAAAATAACAAACGGCGGTTGTAATTTATTATTTAACGCAAAGAATTTACGCTAACTGATCAACTAACGGTGTCTGGCCGTCATTTATTATCTCTATATATAAAAATCTTATGTTGGTTTGTGTACGCTTCAAAAACTCAAAAAGTTCTGCACCAATCGAGTTGAAATTTTACAATGGAATGTTGTCCGCACCAAGGATTGTTTTGACGTGACAACGTCTTATAAATTGGTTTGCCGGTTGACACTTCAAGAAACTGCGTTACGCTCCGCTCACGTTATGCGCTCACAACGAGAGCGAGTGAGAGGCACGCGTCCCTTCCACTCGGGCATGGTTAGCCCGCCTAAGAGCGAGAGAGACAGACATAAAAAGTGAAAGGCACGCGTCCCTTCCGTAAAATTATTTTACCACTCAAAGTCGTTGTCACGTAAAACTTTCGCCCGTATACCGACTTTACAGGCAACCAATTTTTTTTATCTATTTTTTGCATTACAATGTGCCATAGCGAAGCGTGGCAGAGTACAGCTAGTTATTAATAGATTACGATTTTGCCGCAAGTAAAATTATCCAATCGTTGTTCAGCGTACCTACTATTTGTACCATTACACTATTACCAGAGGTTATTGATACACTGTTCTCTGATTGGTCAATGCCATTAATTATAAGCATTTGGCAAATGTTCATTCAGAGTTCTTACCTACCGTCTACCTCCTGAGACCACCTGAGTGAACCGTGAGAAGTTTTTTTACAACGGCTCATCTATCATATAAAACTTGAAAGCCCCTAATATTGGTGCACTTTTTGGTACGGGTGGTTCCCGCCAGTGTCGTTTCTCCATAGTCGGCCTGCGCTCCACTACGGTGGTAAGCGATTCGCTTCCTTCGCCACCTCCTTCTCCTTCGCTACGCTTGGCCTCGCATGGCTCACTCCACTCAGGACCTTCCTTGAGCTTTTGGCTCCCGCGTGTTTTATAAACACTCAAGGGGTAGTAGCCACCAGAATAGGTGCTCCGAGTCGGATCTGGGTCCTATGTAACCTAAACGGTCCGATTTGGTAATTTAACAACGCGGACATATTTCCCAAGGATCTGACAGGTGAGTCGTTGTAAAAAAAACTTCTCACGGTTCACCCGGCTGGTGGGAATCAGTGTAAAACACGTGAGTAGTTGAACCAATCAGCCCAACCTTGCCTTCGTCGGATTATTTCACGGCAAGACGCCGTGAATTGATCAATTTACTAAAATACGTTAAATAATACATTTCAAATGCCATTTTTTTCCGACAGTTGATCAACTACCTAGTGAAACTAACGATTCTTGTTATTTTCCGGTGACATATATAACGGCAATAAGAACTGTCGCCATAAATCAAATTTTAAGTAATTTAATAATAAAAAGTAAGGACGAAGGACTAAATTTCGGATATGTGAATGCTGAGAGACGTGAGGTGTAGGAGGTGAGGAAAGTTATAGCGGACAGCATCCATCTTGATAATATTGCAAGTTGTTGTGTGAAAACTGTGATTTGGTTGTAACTTGTGAAATCCGTTTGTGATGATATAGAAAACGCTTCCCGGCATCCAAGCAGGTAAACTTGTTTGCTTATTATTTACACAAAACTTGCAATGAAAAACAATGTAATGTATTTAAATAAACAATGTATTATATTTATGGGAATTAAAAATGTTTCTTAGTTTAAATTTGGTGTTGTTCATATAAGTAACCATGAGCGAAAAAAGAAAGAAATGAATGCCCAAAGAAAACCTGAGTGGACTGTGAAAAACGGACATGGTTAACCCATGGAAGTGCTAACCCAAATCATTACAAATGATACGAGGTGAATAGAATTTTATTTATCAGTGTTTCCGCCTCTTTAACGAAGACAAGTACAAACGTCATCGTCACCTCTGTTTTATTTTATTTTATTTATAAAATAGAATGACGGGACTAGCAGTAGATGAGCCTGACGGTAAACAAGACACCACAAACAACACACCTTCCCATAACATAAATGCGGCACGCAACTATTGGAACTCGAATAGTCCAAATCATTACCTAACACTGCACTGCACCCGTCACCCAGTGATATAAGATAGTTTATTTCTATACCCTGTAATTTCTCTTGAAACATTGATCTTTACACCGGAATACAGTAATGTATGTTCTTTACTGCTAGGCAGTAATATACCCTCTGTTAGCGATTGCACAAATAGGTACATTCTCGTTATGGTAACAACATAATAAGAGATCAATAGAGACGCTGCGTAGGTACCTATTGGGTATTAATTGGTTTGTTATGTTACGAGAGTTATATATCGCGCAGCAAAATCCCTGTCTTCTCCGACAACGTCCAAGCCTGCCGTAATGATATTAGTTCCAAAAAAACGTCCATACAATTTTGCTTGATTAATTTTCGTTTATACGAGAATGAGGAGTTTATGCCAGTAAGGACCAATCCTTCCGCCAATTTTTTTAAAACTTTAATTGATTTACAGTTGACCACCATCTCGCCTGATGTTTGCGACGATGCGGCCTACGATGAAGCATGCTTACCTAGAAGAAACCGATCCACTCTCGATTTGTAACACGTTCCCTAAGAAAGTAACTGTTTACTCTGAATTGTAAATCCAGAGCAATTAGGGCTTAGAGATATAACACCTTAGATCTCTGGGTGATGAGCGCAGTGCAGTGCTGAGTAATGATTAGGACTCTTCATGTTCTAATAGCTGCGTGTTACTGTGCTGTTATGTGGCAGGCATGTTGCTTTCCATCAGGCACATGTCCTGTTCGTCTCGTTACTTCTTATTTAAAAAAAAGGACACTCCGGTTGTACTTTGACTGGAATAACGGCGTGGTTGGTAGTATGTCTTCCTGCGGAGCCGTTGGTCGTAGGTTCGATACCCACCCAAAGTAAATATTTGTTTGATTAATACAAAAATAAATCTTAAGTGTCCGGATATATCTAATGTGTATGATACTTATACGTAATAGTAAGTGTTAATAATACGAGTAAGTATTGTATTTACAAATATATACTTGTACCTGGACTGGACTGGTGGCTGAGTTTGTAATAAGTCTGTCTGCACGCCCCGAAGCCGTAGGTCGTGGGTTCGATTTCAACCCAAGATGGGTGTTTTTTATGTATTATATGTATATATACGTATTTACAATTATATTGATTTTGTATTTATATCAGGAATCTGGCTCTCATTTCTGTTTTGCTTAGTTCGGGTCTAGGTGGTGTCGTGTGAGAAATAAATACATAAATATTATTGGACCAATATATAACCTGGGGAAGTGCCACACCTTTGCCAGTTATTCTACCGCCAAACAGTAATTGGCAAAAATTACTGTGTTCCGGTTTGAAGAGCAATGTTTTCAGAAAAATTACAGTTAGAGATATAACATCTTGGATCTCTGGGTGACGAGCGCAGTGCTGTGCTAGGTAATGATGTGGACTCTTTATGTTCCAATAGCTACGTGTCACTCTACTGTTATATGGCAGGCATGTTGCTTACCATCAGGCACATGTGCTACTCCTCTTGTCACTGTTTATTTAAAAAAATACAGGTGACAAATTGTACAATATTGGTAATGTTTAATATTAAAATTCTAAGAGTTCACTTCTATCTGCAGTCCATGACTGTGCCTTTTTTAAATTATGATGTAAATATTATAAAATAAATAATTTCGACTGAAAATAAATAACATATTCACAAACGGACCTAATTGTTATTAGCAAAGTAGCTTCACACCTGGTCATAAAAGCATAGATAGTCCCAATGAGCTGCCTGAACATTCTAGCTACTGAGCTCGTCATCTGGCATTATACGATTATCTATCGATTTGCTCTGTAAACATTACCATTCTAACTGGAACACAATGTTTGGGCCTTATAGCTTGAAAGTAAATGTTAGAAACCATTTGTCACCTCGTTTCACTTTCTAAAATATCAAACCAGAAAAAATATGCAATTCAAAGTTCCCAAATGCAAGTATCAGTATTGTGAGGAAGGTGTAGTGAGGCACCTTCTAGTTAAAGCTTGTATATTTGATTTTTTATAAATAGATGTAGGTATTAAAATAATAAAGATTAAATTTCCTCAACAAGTACACTTTTAGCATATGTACTTGTATATTTATGTACATATCTACAACGCGGTGCAAAAAAGTTGGCAACACCCAGTCCAAAGTTATCTGTATGTGGTCTGTGGTCGGCAGTGTACAAAGATTACTTTTGTAAGTACTAAATAGGCAGTGAGTGTGAGCGTGCGACAGAGATCGCACGCGCGCAGCCGAGACGAGTGTCGACTCGATGATGCGTAGTGAGGAGCGGGGCGGCGGCGGCGCGGCGACCGGAGCCCTGGCGCTCCCGGCCGAGCCCACCGCGGCCGCAGCCGCCAGCGCCGCGCCACACATCGCGCAGGTCAACGTATCCAGCAACTCGCGCTTGACCATCGGCCCGCAGTTTGTCTCCGTGACGCAGAATGTACACCGGGATCGAGTCGTCAAAGGTGAGGCGAGCTGCGACGTGAAATCTCGTCGTCATCACAACGTTCGTGTACAGATTTTTTTTGCAAAAGGCCGTGACGCGGTTTTCCCGTTCATCAACCGTCTGTAAACATCGGCAAATCGTCCTCATAGGTCGATGTGTCATTCTCCTCGGCGCGCCGGAGAGAGACAGATAAGCGCCGAGGCCGCTGTCGAGTATCATCACACAAACTATAACTATTTACGACACATTCATACTTCACTATAATTCGTTTAACAATTACACGATAATTATAAGCTAATAACTAAATCAAAGAAATTAGGACAGCGTACATTTTAACGGTTTTCGAGGAGAATGATAATAGTGGTGGGAGTCAATTTACTAAGTAAATTATCATATCTCATTGAAGTTACTGATAACAATTTTAAGAATAATATAATTTTAAAGTTTATAGAGTCGTCATAATAAAAAACAATATAGGTACCTATAGTAAACGGCTCAGTGTCTAACTATACAATTAGTATCTTTCCTCTACACGGAGGGAAAATACTAATAATATTGAATCGTGCTGCAGTGTATGTTTATCAATAGGATACAAAAACATCAAATTCATCGAAAACCGATTAAGTACTATTTCCCTATTTGGGGAAAACCAATGACAAGAATTCATTGGAAATTTAAAATACAATAACCTGACTCAGCCGTAACGTTGCAAACTGCCTAATAATTGGTATAAATATTTGAGCCGTTTCGAGTAGAGACAATGGACCATTGAGGACATCGAAATTATTACATTCTCGTTTCCGAGGGCTAGTTGACGCGTACGAGTACCTAATAAGCGCTGGCATACGTTTCTACGTACTAGGCATTCAGCTTAGAACAACTCGTCGCCGCCATTAGGTACAGATAAGTTTCCTACTGGTGTCCGAGGTATTCAGGTAAACTGAACAAAGACATATCCAAATAACCACCAGGATTTCGTCCATGGATGCCTATTGCCTTACAGAAATACCTATTAGTTAATTATTTAGTGTAGATTTGAATTTACGTAGCAATTTTGCCATATGACGTATTATACAATGTGAGGCTAGCAGATTGACCGTGAGGCATAAGCTTGAACAAATAAATAAAAAAATGCTTGGATGAGTAACCTCACGTCATAAGTCTGGCCTTGTTAGCGCGCAAGCGCTTTGTTAAAATGTGCGTGCATTTTGTTATGATTATTTTGTGTCTGGTATACCTCAATGCTTGCCTTTCCTCCATTTACCAGTGCAAAGAGACTAGCGCCAAAACATAACCGGCCATAAATGGCTTTACTGTATCGCCGTCTCTATATTTTCAAGCGAAAATAGAGATCAAAATCAAAACTATTTCAGTTAAGCGGTAACCCCCAGGATTTGAACTCTGTTTCTTAGAAAAAAGAATAATACTAAGCTCTTAATCTGAGTGAACTCACAGCGTATTCGTTCGATCTGCAGTAAACACGATCAGTTTTGCCACTCTTCCGTTATTGGAAGACACTGGTTCCATGGTTTTGGTATAGACAGACACTGCTGATTTCTGCAATAGTTCTGCCATGTAGATAAGTTTACCAATATGTGACTCACAAACTCGCATCTTCTAAAATAATCCCTCAGAGCCTCAGTGAGGAAAATATATCAAGAAGAATACAACACAAGAACAGTTCAGTCAGAAATGTTGTATGATGGAGTAAGGGAGTAATAATGAGGTTTATAACAAAAATAGTACCTTTGTAAGTACGAGTACAAAATTTCAGAGCGACTTCACTCCTATAAAGTGTGCCAAATTCCGCCGGCAAAAGGGGGAGAGGGTTTATATTTTTCACAAGAAGAATAGGAAAATCCACGGATATCGGGAAAATCTTACCTCAGCACAGTAAAGTAAATAAACAATAAAAACATTTTGAAAACTACGTACACAGAATAGTCGACGTGCGTTTATGAAATATGGAAGCGTTTGATTGGTAAAGCCGATAGCGGAGTGTTGGAGGAGCGGTGCCGGTGCAGCGGGTGACGGGCGTGATGCGTGTTGCAGGGCGCGTGCTGGGGCTGGTGCTGGAGGCGCGCGAGGCGGCGGCGGGCGGCGCGCGGCGGCTGCGCTGCAGCGTGGCCGTGTGCGCGTGCTGGGCGCTGGCGGTGGCGGCTGCGCTCGCCGGCCTCGGCGCCTGGCTGGCGCTGCGCCCGCCGGCCAACCCGCGCCTCGACCTCCCGATCAACGCCTCCTGGTACATGCGCCGCGGCGACTGGCAGGCGCTCGCCGCCTACACCACCGACCCACAGCCGCAGCCGGCCGGCATCGTCACCATCGGACACTCGGCCACCTACGCCTGCTGGAACCGATACAACTGCACGGGGCTTCTGCTCTCCATCCAGGATGATCACATTCACCACGGCTGGGCAGATATCGGGCCTAACTTCCTCGTCGGCATGGACCGGGAAGAAGGGATCGTGTTCGAGGGACGCGGTGCCGGCGTGCTCGGCGCGATGATCGAAGGCCACAACGTCGGCGCGGTCAGCGTCATGTGGCTTGGCGACTACCGCGTAGGGCACGACGCTCCGACGTCGTCGCAGCTGAGCCGCGTAGCCGAGCTGCTGAACGCGCTGGTGGCGGTGGGCGCACTTCGAGCCGACTACGTCGTGCGCGCGCACTGCCAGCTGGTACCCTGGATGTTCACGCCGGGCACGCGCTTGCTGCGCAGGCTGTGCGTGCTGCCCGCGTGGCGGCCGGCCGGCCTGAACACCTGCCTGGAGTGGTCCGCCTGCGCCAAAGACCCACTCTGCGACCCGCCGCGCCCCGAAGACCCGCCCTGCTTCACGTCCTTCGCCAACGCCACGTTTTACTCCAACGACGCACTCTCGTAAGGCGAGTCTACCTACTACAGTACCACACCTCACCCGTCTGCCGATATCTCATTCCTGGGTTTAGAGTGACTCAGTTATTGTATTTCATCATTATAACATCGCATAGTTTGTCGAGTTCAAGGAACTTGTTTTAGTATTGAATTGTATTTAGTAGGATTTCTCTCAAAGTAAAAGTTGTCCACGATTGTGAGTATCCAGAATTTTAGTTCTTTTCGTATTAGTAGGTACGTACTTCCAACCGTTTTGAATAACCCTACCTATATTAATGCGATATTAGTCGATACTTAAACATCTTTGCAGGAAAGTTATCCCATGTCGTTTTTAGGGAAATGTAAAAAGTAGAAAAGAGTGGAGCTGTAACGTGAATCATTTTCATCAGCGAATCGGTTAACCAACAAGGAAAGATCTAAATCATAATTACACTCCCTGGCGGTTTGTATTAGCAAGCTAGAGGAAAACTTTGTGTGATGTGGTATTCTTCTTCACATTCCGAAACATCACTTAGGTACTCGTATAGGCAGAGAATTGAAAGTTTTAATTCCAATTTATCTACATAAATGTAGGCCTTACAGTACAATCGTGTGTAATGAGAGTCTATCAAAAGTCTTTATACCGATTGACTAAGTACATATACATAATAGATGTATACTGAAAAGCTACTTCGATACTTTTACTAACCTACAGATTCCTGGAACCGAAATGACATGGTCATTATTTATGTTCTTAAGATGTCCTTCCTCATTTTCCATCTAACCAGGTAAATCATTATGAGTAATTTTAGTAAACTATTATTTATAAAAAAAAAATACCTACGGCAATGTAAAAATAATTGCTGGCGTCTCATTTAGACTACAGAATGTATGGGTCAACAAAATGTATGGGTCAAATGAACCACCAGGAGTTATGTTATGTATATACCACCTATGTAGGATGATAGAAGGGTATAAAGTAGGTAATAAGATTCAGCACTATACCGTCACTTGTAAGCTGTCCAACTGAGTGCAATTGAAGAGGGGGGATTCTAACCCATGTTTTTTTTACAGCGCTGCGGAATAATGGATTAGAAAAAGTATTTAAACTATAAAATTATATATTTTTTTTATTATTAGTTTGTCAGAAAAATCCATGATTTTCCGACGATTTACAGAGTAAATTTGGTCATTTGATAACCATTAACCAATCGCCATTAACCAATGGCGTACATAATCCATACAGTTTCAATACCTCATCTAATCCATTATTTGCCGACTATCGACCGATTGTGTTTCGTGGTATAAAACGTCCTTAACTTCGGCCGATATATCGTTTATCGGACTTCGTAGTAGACCTGCTGATTCTGAAGCGGAGACTATATAAGGATATCATCAAGGCTCTACAGACTACAATATACCTCCAGCGCATAATTCAACGTTGTCATGGAGATTTAACACTAAAATGGGGAATTTGTAGTGGCAGTAAAGAGGGGTTGTTTCTGATGAATCCAATAGCAAAGCCCCGGAAGACGGACAATAAATTATATTAACTTCAGAAATTGTTCACAAAGTTTAATACTGGAAGTAACCACAGCGTTCGCTTGATGCGGTCAATATTAGGGGAGGTCGGCCCAAAACGGGTAAGCTAAGGTAGGATGCCTAAAACTAGTTTTTTGTAATTTAAGGGGCTTTTATTTTAGTTACATCTTATTTTCCTTCATTAAACTTTAACAAATCAGTCTCAAACAGAAAAAAATGTCTTTTTTACTTGACAAAAAAAACAAAAAAACTAAACCTCTCCATAAACCCGTTTTGCCCTGAGGGGGTGCCTAAAGCGGGCTTTTGGGCAAAACGGGTAGTGAATACAAAACTGATATCAATCAACCTTAACATCTAAGATTTACTTAATTATTTCTGTTTTTAGACCTGGGCATATACCACTTTTCATCAGTCTATAATACAAAACTCAAATAATTTAACATAATCGGAATCAAATTGACATTACTTGCATAATATTGTATGTTTCATGGGCTCAACACTCATAATCATCATATTTTATCCATGTAATTTCTTTTTATAATTTTGAATTATTTGCTCACTATCTTCAGTGGGATATTGTGTTTCAGAGATCTAATTTTCTAAAATACACGGACGCATAGATAGTGCTTTGCGATTTGCGATTTCGGTTGGTGCGATCGAAAAACAAAACGATGGCACTAATAGAGTATTCGGAAGGTCGGACGCCTTTCACACAGTTAAGTGCGCTGCTCGCACATCTGAGCAGAAATGCAGGTGAAACACCCCGGGTGATAAGCGTGGATGCGATGGCAATCGAATATTCAAGAGCGAGAGTCGCAGACCGGCTGGGTTGCATTGAAGCCTCTAAACATCATGAGGTTGTCGTATACGAAGACAGGGGAAGAAAATCTGAGCTTCCTCAGAGCCCCTTCGCACGACCAAACAAATGCAACTGACAGCTGGGGACATCTTGTTCCTAATTCGACCATCCAAACCGGCTCCGAAAGAATACAGCAGAAGGCAGCCGCGGAAAAAGCTTCAGTCAATCTAAATGGCAGCCGAACACCAACACGGCGTTCGTGCAGCAAGGAGCGTACTCCAAATCACATCCCATTCATCACCCCCCTCGACGTCAATGATCCCCAAAGCAGCTTCACAGCAACAAATGAGCCGAACGAGAGCCGACATGGGACAGGTTGAACCGCCCCGCTATATCACGGCTTCGGAGCCGCGGAGCCATGCACATAACGCTTTCATCGAATTTATAGCCACACTGAGCGTGTCACGACAAGTCAACCTCAAGACCTGTGAAAACATCATGCAGTCTTATAGGCTAGGAAGTGAATGCCTTTTAAAGGCGAAACTCGAGGAGGCCGAAGCAGCCATTTACAATAATGTCACTTCCCGGGTCATCAATAGAACCATAACAGGACAGTATATGGCAGCTTATAGTGCGGAAAATGGCTTCGTGACACTGAACGAGAGAGAAACAGAGCGCGCGGGAGTGCCTATTTATACGACACCACCAAACGACCCAATTGTAGTTACTGCCCGATGCACCAAGATTATGCTGGACGACAAGATCCTAGAATCGGCCAAGACCATCGAAGGGAACGGAAACGTCAAAACAGATTGGGAAAATTGGGAGGTACCAAGAATACAGTGGGTCAACGGAGTTCCAGGATATGGAAAAACAACATGGGTGATTAGACACTTTGATGTGGACAAGAACGCCATCGTCACTACAACAACCGAGGCAGCAAAAGATCTAAGAGAAAATCTATCGCACCGAATCGGAAACCTGGTCAAAACCAGAGTGCGAACAATGGCTTCTGCTCTTGTAAATGGTTTCGGTAGAGAAAGTTTCAGTCGCCTCATGGTGGATGAAGCCCTCATGAACCATTTTGGAGCCATTGTGATGGCTTCAAGGCTGTCTGGTGTTGATAGTCCACTTTTCCTCAAGATCCATTGAAACAGGGCAAATCGGGTATGGGCAAGACGGGTACCCGTTTTACCCCTACCTGATTTGCCCAAAGGCATACTTTTTCATTGTTGAATAATAACCTCGAAACCAAAGCTACATATAACAAAACACTACTCTGAAACGAAAGTCAAAATATAAGAGAGTAATATAATCTGACTAATAAAAACGCTCAAGGAACTAGAATCGACTAAACAGCAAATAGTAATCCTCATAAATTTTAGCAGAAACAGTTAAAATCTTTGATGCAAAATTACCATGGGAGCGCTTGGTTCAGATGCGTGAGTAGACTGTCTGTGATTGGACGACGCGTGCGCCATCCTTTCTCATGCACACATTCGAACTAAATCCATAAGCGCGAAATTTAAAGTGCCTACCCGTTTTGGGCAGATCTCCCCTATCCATCCAAATCCTTTGTAACCCGTGTTTGTAACCGTAGTTGAATCTAAAAAAAAACGTTAGAAAATAAAGCTGGAAAATCGACTCTGTGAACTGGAAGCCACAGACGTGGTTGAAGTGAGGCGAGGGCGAAAAAATATTGCAAATTAGGGCGCGTTTTAGTATGAACAAATCTTCCGGAGTGGAGGATTCTGAGTTCACGTTAACATAATAATCGTAAGTAGACATGACCTCACTCGAAACTTATAAGCACTATCTATATCTTCGCCATTTTTATTTGTGAAACAAAAGAAAAGAGATTTGTAGAATATTTTTTGTTAATCTAGGACATTTTCTTTTTTAGCCACCTATTCATTAAATGAAGTAAACTTTATATTTATGTCCCTAATATATTATTTTTTAGTGCCTATTAAAGTTATGCCATTTTGTTAGTGCTATAAGTTGCTAGGTGTTATGATAGAAGAGTGAGTGGATTATTTCGTAAGTGTACCTAGGTGTTATGATAGATGTGAGTGTCTCGTTTGCGTGTTTCAGGCGGCGCGTGGCGCGTGGCGTGGGCGTGGGCGCGCGGCTCGTCGCGCGGCGAGCGGCTGGTGTGCGGCGCCGCGCTGGCTGCACTGGCGCTGTGTGGGGCCGCCGCCGCCGCCGCCGCACTCGCCGCGCGCAGCCCGCCGCAAGACCCCGACTCCGGTCAGACACCCCTCTTACTAGCAACGTAGCGTAGTGGCGGCCCGCCCCGAGTGGGGCCGTTCAAGTATCACGTAAGCAGATTTATACCACATAACCACAAAATCGTGCAAGAAGTCAACAAGTCAAGTTTTATGAGTAGTTCACTTAGGTTCTAGACCTATCCCAGGGCCCCAGTGTAGTGCGATTAATGTTCTAATATTACCCGAAGTTTTCTTATCATTCGTGACGTTAGAATTCAATTCACAGCCCATGAAAAATCTGTCTGTGCCGCGCCGAAAGAAGTTTTCACTTCAAAAGTTGGCGTTCTTCTGCGTAGCTAACGGGAATGAAGTAGTACGGCAAGGTGATGGGAGCAGCGGCGAATGACCGATGTGGGGGTGTGCAGGGCCGCGCGACTGGCTGGTGGTGCGTGACGCGTGGCTGTCGGAGAACCACACGAGCACGGAGGAGCAGTGGCCGGCGCGCTTCCGCCCGCTGCGGCTCGTGGTGGTGCAGCACACGGCCGGCCCGCGCTGCCACTCCTACGCCGCCTGCTGCAACGTCATGCGGAACCTCCAGAAGTCCTACCTGCACGACAAGACCCGTGGCTACGACCTGCCGTAAGTTTATGCCTACTTCTCAGCTAGGCGTGAGCGAAGCGGGCGCTTGCCTATGGCCTCGCATTTAGGGTGCTTTTCCACCAGACTAGCGAGGGATGTGTTTGTAAAGAGCCAATACTAACGCTTCATTTACCTCGCCTCGGTCAGCACAGCTCTGCTGGAAACGGTTCAGCGGATCTAGATTTTTGCGCGTACAAAACAACCGAGGGATGTGTGCGATGAATGTGACCTCATGTTATTCACAGCTCCGCTACACATCCTCGTACGACACATTTTCCTCGCACAGCTTTAGTGGAAACCTCCACACATTTTCACAGCAGTCACATTTACACAGTCCATGCGTCGCCACTGCTCTCCTCCCGACTGCCGCTCATCGTCCTCTATAACGCAGGTACAACTTCGTGTTGGGGAACGACGGGCGCGTGTATGAGGGCCGCGGCTGGGAGTTCATCGGTGCGCATACCTACCATTACAACCGGTGCTCGCTCGGCCTCGCTTTCACCGGTGAGTGAGCGCGTAGGGATGTTACGGAGGTGTTTTTAACACGAACGAAGAGGTTTGACGCTACTTATATGTTAAGAAAGTCTAGGCTGTAGAATGCATTGCCTTTGGTTTTTCCTGATAGTTATAGTTATAAATAAATAAATAAAACAATATCAATTCTCCTTTGAGCAAAAAAAGTTTGTATGGGCATTCCTCTGACAAAACACAACACACTGCCTTGATCCCTATCCTATCGGTACCAAGAACAAATGAATATCGATTCGCGCAGATCGCGTGTGTTCTGACAAGTCCAAAAAAGCTTATTTAGTTACACTTCGTTAAATTTAGAAGACATTTATTTAGTCGCTACAGAATTCAGTGAAGTGTAATAGCATAAAAAGCTACGTACTATATTCAGAACCAAGGATGGTTTTTGACTGACTGAATTCGGTCGACTAAATTTAGAAAAGTATAATAAACCTTAAACCTGTTTGTCTAGGCACGTGCCGGGCAGTGTGAAGACTGAAACCTCAGGGGTGAAATCAACCGAAACTTTCGGTATATCGGAACCAAAGCCGGAACTCCCTAACATCTCTAGTAGTAACCAATGCCGGTGCTCGGGCACAGGGCGTAGACTCTGGGAGCGCAAGAATGACCAGACCAAGTAGGACTATTATTTTTTCGGTTTGCTCCTGATAAGTTCCCGTTGCGCCCCTAGTCCTCGATTCTAACACATACCTACGAACCTAAATGCCAGTATTACCAAAAACGTCTAAACATCTCGCTCATTTATTTGACAACGCATTTGTGTATCTAAAACAATTTGTATATTTAGAAGCTCGCACGGCAGAAACGTTTATTTACGGCAGTGGTAGCACAGTCTATTAAAATAATTTAATAGTTTTTTTTTCTTGTTGTACTTCTGCTATATTGAGAATCTGATATTATGCGAATAAGCTAATCATACATAGTCGTTCGACGAAGCCGTCTAGACGGGGCAATCGTGTGGGGCTTGTGGGGTGAGCGCTCTTGCATTGCCTACAACACAATGTTAGTATAGCAGGAGCGTGGCTCCGGGCTGACGTCTTCCATACGTCTCATTTTATTTTGGTAATAAGCATTTTTGTTTCCAACAACCCTACACGTGTTTAGATAGGTCTGGATATTATCGGCCTTTCTCCCAAGATCATTAACGTTAATCGGAATCGATATCGGAATTTACGGCTGGTCTAGTCGGGAGAATGGCGACTGCCGATCCGGAGCCCCCGGGTTCAAATCCCACCACGCGCACTATCTTATCGAAGATATGTGCGTAATGCCGCTAACTTAAAAACGGTGAAGGAAAACATCGTGAGGAAACCGACATGTACCTAGAATCTTTCGAGGTCATGTGTCATCCAACAACTCGCACTTGGCCAGCGTGGTGGATTATGGCCTTAAACTCTCTCCTTGCGAGAGAAGGCCCCGAGTCCCAGCAGTGGGACCATTTAGTGGGCTGCTTATGCTCCCAAGATCAAAGGCGATGAACTACTTACTGGTATTATTTCTATATACTGTGGTGGTAATAAGACTCGCGCGTTTGCAGGGAACTACGGTAACGCGAGTGCAGGGGGGACGGCGCCGAGCGCGGCGCAGCTGGCGAGCGCGCAGCGGCTGCTGGCGGAAGGCGAGCGCGCGGGCTGGCTGCGCTCACCGCTGCTACTGCCCGCCTGCGACCTGCAGCGCACCGCCTCGCCCGGCGCGCAGCTCACCGCCGCGCTGCGCCGCTGGCCCGAGACGCCCGACGACCCCGACGCCTACCGCCACCGCTCCTGCGACCAGATCTACGCCGAGCTGAAAGCGAAGGACGACGCCACGACTTCAATCCCCGTGCAGGATCACGCCGCATCGACCCCCGACGTAGTAGCGACGTAGTAATGCGCCGGATATACCTACATATACGAGCATATCGGCCCTTCTACCGCCTAACTAAATCACCTTATTGACATCTCTATAATTTCAAGCGAAAACAAAAGAGAGACTAGTATCAAAGTTTTAGTAAGACGGTAGAACCTCCGGTCAGTAACGAGTTCTCGCTCATTGAGCGGTCAAGTGTAATAAAAAAAAGTGTGTATAAAAGTAAAAAGGGCCAGAGAGCTGGTAGTACTAAAACCGCGATGCCACTTGCCACCGCTCCGCCAGAGTAGTGTCATCTGCCACGGTCTGGCCTGGACGTGCCGGCCGCGAGCAAATCTACGAAATACTGGAAGTGTTCCATTCGAATATATGTACAATTATTCACTATTCCTATCTCACATTCCTTAGTAAGTTTAGAAAATTAAAAAAGATTCCTGTTCTCTTAAAATAACGTTGCTAACGATCTTCCTAGATGTTTTATAGACAAGGATAGGAATACGCCACCTACCATCTAACTGAGACATAACGGACGAGAATAAAGCCGAAGAATAAAATCGTTCCAAACTTCTAACTAGGTGGTGGGTTATTCACTGCTTCACTGCATTTCCACTACCACTACACTCAATGTGTTAATACGTAGGTTTACGTAAATGGTGTATCAAAAACATAGCTGAAAATGAGATTCTAGACAAAACATTACAAAACCTTAAAAACATTAGAGAAAAAAAGAGAGAGAAAGAGATAGTGAGAGAGACAGAGAGGGGGGAAAAGAGAGTTATACCAATACCGAGATATATTGGTATAAGTAGTTCTCCTTATTGAGTAGAAAAATTTCGTTATTGAATAGACCCATCCGCACAGTTCCGAGTGGATACGAGTTAAACTAAGCCGGTTAAACCAAACTAAACCAAATTCTATCGCTGCGACTACCATCCCTACTCGGAACAAAGCTCAAAGAAAAAGACTTCCACCCAGTTGTGGGTTACCTATAGGATGCTTTTTGTGTGGCGTCCGTCAACACTCATCATTTGTAATTCACTCAAAATATTTTTGTACACTCGAGGCGTAAATATTTAGCGTTATTTTTTTATTTAGGTAGGTATATTCATCACAGCGAACTTAGGTATAAACAAAGTTACACAGAACCTTTCCTAATTACTAAAAGGAAATTAAACAATTTCGACAATGGAATCAAAGCGCAAAAGAATATAACGTTACCGCTGTATTACAAAAACGTAACTTGAGCCTTTGTCTCTTCTTTGAGTTCGCTTGTTACAAACGTCGACAAGTTCTATACCAATCTTAAATCAACAATTTGTAAGGTTTTTAGATTATAAAATATGTCTTGAGCTAGTAATATTTGTAATACGGCGGCTAATGTAAAAAAATGTTTGGTATTTTTTTTTCTTCTGTCTTTGTTTTTAAGATCTCTTTCTTATTATATTTGTTAATATTTTAATGGGCATTTTTTACATATAGGTATATCCCCAATACGAAGGACACCTGTATTTTAGTGAATGCAATAAGTAGGTAGAGCGAAATATTAATTTTAAATTGCGCCTTCAGACTTGACGCTTTGTAAATATTTCAGATTTAAAACTCAATGTAAATAAACAGAATTTATCAATATAAATAAACGTTTGATTTGAACAAACTGTAGTCTGCTATTCTAAGCCTGCTAATTATCCTTACCGTCGCGTCGGAACTACTATGACACTACGGGGTATATCGGGCTCGCCACCATGGACGGACATGGTGCCCCGACTAAAATTACCACAGATTTCTCCCGCATGGCCTGGGCTCAGAGTCACGGGTCACTTCTTGTACTCTCACCAACAACCCTGACCTACTTGCCACTATCCTTGCGAGCCCGCCTCGTAGGAGGCGTCCGAACGCCCGCATTTAGCAATAATGACGCGGCGGAAAGCAACGGCGCATCACCTCGGAAAGGTATCCTTAGGTGGGGTGCCCGACGGCCCTAAAACCAAGCCAAGTAAACTTCCCAAGTCTTCCAGTCCCTTTCCCCAGCCAGAGAGGAGCGCGAGTAGAAGCTGTCTCCCCGGCCGGGATTGCCATCACACAACAAGATGGCACCGAGCCGAAGTTATTGTGTGATGTCCGGGGTGCACCACGTGGAGGTTCTCGAGCCTCCCACTCCAAACTTCTATCCCCTATTTCAACCCTTTAAAATCCTTATTTCGTATTAAACTAGCCTACGTCCTTGCTCAGGTTAAAGTCTAAATTTGTACCAAATTTCATTTTAATCGGTTCAATAGTTTATGCGTAAAAGCCAGGCAGATTTTGCGTCACATTTATAATATTAACTAGGGATAAAGACACCAGCGTCAGTTTGCCTCAAGTGGCTTATTCTGCGTTCTGCCTATCAAACTTAGAGCAAACGCAGGATGTGCAGGTTCTAAATATATTTTACTCTTCTATATTTAGGTTGTAGGTATAAGGGAGGGAATGCAGGGTAATTGGAGCCTACTAAGGGGAAAACTTTCATAAAAACAACATATACTAACTTTTTAATATTTTTTAATCAAGAATTCTTAGAATAACCATTTAGATATGTTTTAAGCATAGAGAAAATATCCTCAATAGTTGTAACGTTTTACTTTTAAATTCTACCACAATTTTGCAATTTCGGGCAACATATTATGTTGATGCACGAGCAAACGAATACAAAGTAAGGAGGCGTTTCCCAGACGCAAATTAACTTGTCAGAAATAGTTCTAAATTTTGCCAAGTGTGGCACCACTGTTTGTTTTTATGGTTTTTGTGAAATTTCTCTAACAAAGTAAAACATTGGCGCCACCTTTGGTGAAATTGGGAACTGTCTTTGACAGGTCTTTTTGCATCTTGAAAACGCCCCATTGTGACCAGCTGAACTTCGCCTTGCGGATTCATCTGTTGATTCTTTAAAAAAGGCTTTTTCTAATGGAAGGATGTCTTCTTGATTTATAAAATGGTGTGGGACCATCAGAAAAACTTCCAGTTCCTTATCAGAAAAAAGTTGCACCTTTCACAAAATTCGTAAAATTAGAATTAACTTGTTTTCGTTTTATGTGATTCCCAAAATCAAAGAGGTCTAGTTACGCTGGCCGGTCTGTTGACCGGCTGCAGAATGTGTCTCATTCGCACCCGCTGACTTTTCTGTCTCCTTTCCATGTCTTTACTATATTCTAGGGTTGGTTGATGGTCAAAGTTCACGTCACGCGCCCAGAACCTATAAGAGCGAGATAGATGGCTCGAAGCTTGGGCAGATTTGAAATCTAACTATTAGACCAGTAAAAATAGAATTTAACTTAGAGCAATAAATTTCCGATCCAAATTTCTTTTTTTTTATGAGGTTTCGGATCACTTACTAAGCATAAATTCACAAAATGCTGACAGATTCAGGGTGAGCTTCAAGCGCCATCTTGAAAAAACTACTGATTACTCTAATATTTCAAGAGTTGAGTTTCAAGATTGGCCGCGATAGAAAAACCGGTCCATTAAATGGGCCATAAATCGTAAACGGTACGTTTCACAAAACAGTTTTTTGTGAGCAAAAGATGCAATAATGTATTTTCTACAATAAGGATTTTAGTAATTCTCCCCTAAAGTGCTCGGAAACTATTTCCGAGATATCGCCCAATTTTTTTTTTCAAGATGGCGCTTGAAGCCCAACCTAAATCTGTCAGCATTTTGTGATTTTATGCTCAGTAAATGGTCCTAAACCTCATAAAAAAAGAAATTTGGATCGGAAATTTATTGTAAAGTTTACCAAAAAAACGTTTATTTGTTGCATATACGTTATATATAACAAATATACAACGCCTATATTATAGCCAAATAGTTACTCTCGTATATTTTCTCCATGGTTTTAAATTACAGTTAGTATTAATCACAGTCATATATTAAGGTACAATAACGATTTTAAACAAAAAGTAAATCGATCCCATTACCCGACACATGTGGGTAAAGGGAACCCATTTCACGCTCATTTGGGAAATGAGAGCTATAAAATTAATCTTCCGCCAAAGATTAACTAAACATACCCTAAACAATACATATAATATTTTATTCATTTGTATAGTGTTTGAAATTGTTTAAATAATGTTATGTTTTTGTTATATGCATGCTGTTAATATTAATGTGTTTCAAACAAAAATAAGAAAAAATAAATATTGGCAGTCATAGGAACTGCCGATAGAAGTGAAAACTTATAACTTGGAATTTGATAGCTTACTTTGGAAACTACGCGTGTGAAACCGGAGGGCGTGACCATGAGCAAGGCCATCTAGAAATGCTGACGCATTTTTAGATGGCCAATGGATAATGCTGACGCATTTCTAGATGGCCAATGGCCATGGTCCCGAGTTTACCCGAAGATTTCTTATCATTCCCGAGCGTGAGGCTAGAGTTCAATTCACAGCTCACGAAAAATCTGTCAGTGGTACGCCAAAAGAAGTTTTCACTTCAATAAAGATGAAATTAATTAAGAAAAACACATGACCCAGATTGTAGGGATCCTAACACAAACTACAAATATAAGAGTCTAGACTATCACTTCCACAACAACTTCCGCAACTTATGCATGGGTACTACATTTCCCCACTTTTCTCGTGTCTAAACAAATTGCAAATAAAGTTTCCTAGTGAGCGCCATCCTAGGCACCCATTTCCCGCCGACTCCATTTTGAAAAGTAATAATATAGATGGAGAAGTCTTTTTCGTGACACAGAAACAGAAATATTACAGTAAAACACTTATGAACTAGCCACAAATGGTGGCCTTACTACTTAGAGCAATCTCTACCAGGCAACCAGCTAAAGGAAATTCGCCTACATAGGTACATGGTTACGCGAAGCGAGGTGACATTTTTTTCCTAATACTACTAATTAAATACTATAACATAAAACAAATTACATGATATACATAATCATCTAAATGTATAATAGTGAGTTTAAAACATATCTATAGGTATATACAAAAAATAGTAGTTATAAACGTACGTGACATGAAATACAGCGTTACAACTAGCAGCGGACAACGGCATTAATTACCACTAACGATCTACTAGTCGACGTCGAGTCTAAGATTACGAGTCTACGACGTGCATTGTGATAAGTAAAATTCTTTTACATTGCTCTTAAAAACTTTTAGAGACTGCGAGAGCCTGCCAAAGCATTCCAACAAGCGAACAGCCTTGACGGAAAAATAATAAAAGAATAAATAATAATAGAGGACGGGGACGCGAAATTTTTATGGTAATAGGTGAAACGCTTCTTAAGGTACGACGGGGAGGTAGGATTAAACAGATTGGTATACAAAAATTACAGGTGTGCATTTCTGCGAAGGCGGATAGGAACCACTTGAGCTTAGTGCGAAATTGAGATTTTTTGAATTAATAATAGAGATATATAGAGAATTTCCAACAGAAGTGTATATTCTGTATATCCACGAGAATCCTATAAGCAGGTAGAAAATGTCCAGGTTACAGTTTGGGGACAAATAAACATCTGTCTGCTACGAAAGCTGTCAGTTGTGCTACATATTTTGCAACGTGTAAACGTATTAAGCATTGTGACCACTATTTACATAAATAAAATTACGATCAATTAGAAATCTTTGTACTTATTAAGATAATGAATAAATATACCTATATTTAGACATTTAGAATCGTATGTAAAGTTTTTATAAAATTAAAATATCTTTACAACGAGATAAGATAAATTGAGCTAATAATGAGCTAATATAATATATGTAATAGATAACATGAGCTAATATAATCTAGACCATAATCTAATACATTTTAAAAGAAAAATAATAAATTACAAGAAAAAGTAAACTTACATAATGAGCAAAAACGTATCTGTCCCTATCCAAAGATCGATGTGCAATATTTACCGTCGCGTACACTAAGAAAGTTCAGTTCCGTATCCGTATCCGCGGATCTTGCGACCAAATATCCGTATTCAGATCCGTATATGCGGATATACATTTTTAACGATCCGGCACATTTCTAGTAAAACCCTCTTGGCGACATTAAAGTAAGAATCGTGAAAGCTCTATAGCTTTCAGCGTGAAAACTTCGCTTTAGCGAAACTTTTCCTTTCATTACAAGGTTGGCCTGAGGGGATTTTATTACTACACTGATAAAAAAAACAATTATCAAGCCAAAATTTAATTTTCGGTGGAATTTTTGCTTAAACTTCTTTATTTTTGAATTTTCAGGAAAAAGTAATATGAGCCAACTTGTAGAAAATTGGATTTGCTATAAATTATATCTTATTTTTGTAGGATTGGCAGTTTGAAAGATATATCGAAAAATAGACGTTTTCCAAGATGACGGCCACGTTACAAGGGTTGCGACCCCACAAACTTAGAGGTAAGCTTATAGTGACCCCCCCCCCCACACATCTTTAAAGTACCGTCGCGTTCTCAGACAAGCGCAAGGTCCATGTAACATTTCAATGGACTAATATTAATAATGTAACTCTAATTATTTTAATCACAATTTAACAAATTGTACTAGTTAGGGTATGAATCTAACGGATATAAACAAAATAAAATAAGAATACTACTTCAGGCTTACCTTGGCGTTGGTAATCAATACATTGTTGGTAAATAATACATTGTTTTTACTTACCTGTTACAACATTATCTTTTGAACGGGACTATAACTACGTTTAACAACCAGGTCATGATAAATACTTACTGGTATATTGTCCTTTATACAACTACGTAATGTAGGTCTGTAAGTACCTACTTTGATATCATGGGCGCAGCATGAACTGTGTGTCATGTGGAGATATCCATATCTCTAGCAACAATATTTTTACACTATCAACATAAAACTGGGCTTTTCATATACCTAAATATCTGGGCTCTGTGATTTCAACCATCGATGTTAAAAATCACACTAATATTGCAAAAGCAACATTTTATGGGTTTATTTGTGTCTTATACCCACTAATCTCTGTAATAGTTGTTCGGATTTGAATTAAGTAAATACGTAGCAAGTACAGTCCGCGAGGTATAAGCTGAGCTTTGCATTAGTGTGAGTGATCACCAAAAGTACAGTCAGAGTCAGATATTAAAATAAAATAAAACTAAATTGATAAAATAAAGTCCAGCTGTGTATTTGACTGATGAGTACATATTATTGTGTGATTATTACTAAAAAATCAATTTGAAAGACTAAATAACTACACATCTTCTACACCAGACATTGCACCATAGTCACTTTCTTTATCACTCTCGTTATCATTTTCACTCTCGTCTGATGTGTCGTTTGTTTTAATAATGAATCTTTCCGTTATATTGTCAATAACGGCGTCGTATCCATGAAACTTTTTTTCTTCTTTTATTGCATGGTCACAAACATTTTTCCATTCCTGTACAGTGATACTTTCAATTTTTTATTTGCTAACCTCATTATTGTATCCATATTCATTGACACGTTTTTTTTCGCGACGTATCCTTTTATCATTGCCCATATATTTTCAATCGGATTGAAATCTGCGTGATAGGGTGGTAGACGAAGGACGCTGTGACCATGTTCTCTTAATAAGGTGTCAATTTTATATTCAATAAATCGTAGTTTATTATGCAGTATCAATTGATAAAGTTGTGGTTTAAGCATGGATATTGAGTGATCGATATTGCGTAACTTGAGCCAGTCCATCATATCTTGTATGCGACTATTTGAGTTGGGAGCGGGATTTTTTAACGAATTGTGGTAAGATGCGTTGCCAACTACAATAACGCTATTGGGCTTCAAATTGGGAATTAATTGCGTTTGTAACCATTTTGTATTTGTATAGTTTTCTGTATTCATATTGTTATGATAATCACCACTTTTTTGAGTAGCTTTAAACATCAGCAGCGCATTTGGTATGAAACGGTCCTCGCCGCCGGCATGAACGATTATCAATCGATTTCCTTTAGAAATAGGTTTCTTCAAACCAGAAGTGCTGCCATCTGAATATGATTTTGATGAAGTGTGAGTGGTGTCAATATATGTTTCATCGGTATAAACGATAGGCCTGCCCTGAATACGGTATTCGGAAATTTTAAGTAAATAAGTTATACGTAGGTGACGGATCTCATGCTTTTCCATTAAAAAATTTCTGTTATTCTCTGTCCTTGACCATTTGAATCCTAAAAGAGATACTTCTTTTCGCAATGACCATATTGATCCTGGATAGTTAATGTCAGCCTTTAATTTTTAATGAATTCTTTTCATTGTTGGCACCTCTTTGTCAGTAATGTGAAAATTATGAATTGTTCTACGGATTACTGCTTTATCAAAATCATCAATGATTATTATATTTTTCCTGCATCTGGTCTTTTTCGGAGATTTGAATTTGGTTCCATCTTTCAAAACACGTTTACCTTCCAATAAGACTCTTTTAACAGTTGACAGTGGAATTCCTGTCGATGTCGATACCAATTGGGCTGATGTAGTCACACTTGACATGTCTTTATCGTTCATGTCTTTAAAATAGCTATTTAAATTACACAAAATTTCTTTTACTTGGCTATTTAATGGTTTCCGTATTTTGTGCTTATTTGTGTTGGCATCCATTTATCAAACAAAAACAAAATAATATTAAACACGTCACTCTGCAGTCTGTACAAGAGGCAGGAGCGCGGCGAGACAGAATGGCGCCGCGCCTCAGGCCGGTTACCCAAAATCAGTTTAAACCGGTTTTTACCGGGCGAAAATGGCGCCGCGCCTAAGGCCGGTTGTCACACCTACACTATCCATGTACACTCACACAAATGCAAAGCTCAGCTTATACCTCGCGGAGTGTACCAACATTACCTCGATTAATACATAGGCCATTTTTAATCCCGTGAAATGTAGTGGGTATGCCCCGGGTTAAATCAGGAGGCGCAGCTTGGGCTATTTCGTGGACTGTGCTATTAGAAGTAAAATTATTGTTCAAATCAGATTGATACTTTCAGCACAAATGCCTCTCTATCCTACCTCCATTCAATTCTATCCTGAGCTAGATTAGTGTTTACAAACAATAAACCTTTCACTATTCGCACGGAAATAATATATAGATACTCCCCGCTACGGCTGTAGGACACCCCCTTTAGTGATGCCAGGTTGTTTCTTCATCTTTTCTGCCGGCGCGGCCCATGTCGCCGTACGAGGTGTCGTATTCGTCAAGTGCGGATAATCAGTATGGTACGAGCATTTAGTAAATATAATACGTATAGTTATTGGTGGACAATTCACACACAACACCATCTAGCCAAGGTTTATATTATGGGATCGAATTAATTTATGTAATACTTATAGAATTGTGCATGTGCAAATACATACTAAGCTATGCATAGAAAAATCCAGAAAGGGAACACTTATTTTGTATTCATCACACAAATATTTACACTGGGTGGGAATCGAACCCACGACCTAAGGCTTCGCAGGCCGACTTACTACTAACTAAGCCACAAGACCAGCCCAATAGAAACTATTAAGGTATGTGAGTAAGTATAGTGAATTAGTAAGATAAGGCTGGTAGGACTGTCAGCCCTTCTGTTAGCCCAAAGTTCGGTAGGTAGAGCCCACACAAATAGCAGTCATACGGACTGTCGATAGAAGTTAAAACTTATAGCTAAATGTATTAAACAGCTTTTATATTACGTATATCTCATTGTGCAAATCGAAAAATAGATTTTGGAAGTATGTACCGTATTTCTATACATTTTATATTAGATATGTATTGTAAAAGTAGCGAAAAAAATCTAAATCTGTGATGTAAATATGATGCAATTACATTACGTCACCGGTTTAGCTCTACAGAGATCGGCGAAGCGAACTCACAAGGATTCACCTTGTACTGAAAAGTGCACCACGATGTGGACTAACTGCAAAATTACTGTGCTCCGGTTTGAAGAGCATTGTTTCCTGCGTAATTATAAGGTAAAGAGATCAGTCAAAAATATTTATATTTAATGCTCAGGAGCGACGTACGACGCCTAAAAAATTACGGCTGGTCTAGTAGGAAGAACAGCGACTACCGATCCGGAGCCCCCGGGTTCAAACCCCACTGGCACCACTGTCTTTCTGAGGTCAAGTGTCATCCGCCAACACGCACTGGATCAGCGTGGCGGATTATAGCCTTGACTCTTCTCTCCTTGCAGGGGCGACGTGCTCAGTGCAGCACTAGGCTAGGCTAGACTTGGGTTCTTCAGGTTCAAATAGCTGCGTGGCACTGCGCAATTATGGGAAGGCTTATTGCTTAACATCAGGCGGCGCACATCACTCTAAATAAAAAAAACTCAGCCACACACTAGAAAAACAACGTCACTTTGTGTAACATTGGACACAATGGACTTCTAATAATGATCAAATAATCCTATTAATTAATAAATCCTAATAATAAATAGGTACCTATTGTTAATGTGAAAATTTGTATGTTTGTTGCTCAATGACTTGGGAACGAATCGGGTTGAAATTCGGATCACAGTTCATCGTTTATAATAACACATAGATAGGCTTATTATACTTACTTTTCATTGAGGAAAAATACCGGAAACTACGCGGGGTATACATTATATATAGGCTGAGGACCGTGAATAAAATGTATGGGACATATGATACACCAGGAGACCTATGTAGGATGATAGAAGAGTAGAAAGTAATAAGATTCAGCACTATGCCGTCACTTGTAAGCTGTCCAACTGAGTGCAATTGAAGAGGGGGGGTTCTAACCCGCGATCATTGCTCCTTGTTGCATGGTTTTTGTACGGCGTTGCGGAATAATGGATTAGAAGAGGTATTGAAACTATAAAAAACATAAATTTTAAAATTTTAATTATTAAAAAAATTTATTATAATGATTAAAAACGGAAAAATTCTAGATTTCCCGACGATTTACAGAGTATATTTGGTCATTTGATTATCCTTTAAGTAGGTACCTACGTGCCATTTTAGTTGCATAAGTACCGACGTGACGTCTACCAGACCACCATAGATTATGTGAGGAAAATATTTATATTTTCATTGAAAAAAAAAACAGACGATCTATTGTTAATTACCTAGTTATTGTATAAATAAAACAAGACAGAAATTGACATATTTGACCTTTGGGAGAAAAAAACAGTGTTATCTTACTTAATTATTAATTTTTATCATATAATAAAAAAAAAACAATCACAACATTTTATTTTCTTAAAGATAAATAACTAAAAAAACAGTTAAAATATTAAATAGATAAAATATTAAACGATTTTTTTATAAATGCAAGGCATGAAATCACTTTAACTTTCACAATTTACAAACACTCATTGCATATTGGCATGCTGCATTGTAGGCACACATGTTTCATGCAAGTGCCACATTTCTTCAGATGCCGAATATAGTCACTCTCTAAGTCAATAAAATAATAACAAATAAAGGGTCGATATCATCAGAGTCAGACTCTGGGCTCTCATTGAGATTATTCATGATCTTTATTTTGAGGTGTTGGTTCACGTTTATTTCATGAGACAGAAACGCAGTTTATTTTATTTGAGGCTACCCGTTGTACACCCTGAAGTACTCGGATCATCAATTTCTATAACCAGCTGAAAATAAAAGAGAAAAAAGTAATATCTGAAAAAAGAAGTATCCAAAATCAGTTACATAAGTAAATACGAGTGGTCTGACAGACCACTCGCAATTTTATAAAAGTTATAACTTACCGAAATCGCACGCGTCGACCTAGCCACTCTCCTCGAATGTTGCCGGGCGACAGCCCGAGGGGGTTATATGGAAGCGTAGAGAAATACGTCTTCGTTAACTAATTAAACCAGTGCATACGACCTCTTCAATTGTCTGTCAGACCACGCTTCGGTAGGTACTTTAAAGGTTATGTATGGCATTGGTTCCATACAGTTTCAATAACTCATTTAATATATTATTTCGGAATGCCGTACAAAAAACATGCGACAAAAAGAAATTATCGAGGGTTGTAAACCCCCTCTTAAACTGCACTCAGTTGGACGGACAGCTTACAAGTGACGGCATAGTGCTGAATCTTATTACTTTATACCCTTCTATCATCCTGCATAGGTCTCCTGGTGGTTCATTTGACCCATAAATTTTGTTCACGGGCCTGCAGTCTAATACGAACTATATTACAACTAGAGTAAAACGAGTCATATTTTGTAAGTCCTTTATGGTGGTGTACATCGCTTTAATCACAATTTCCAAAAATGTACAGGGGGCGTATAAATATTTGGCATAGATAACTCGTGTAATTACGAATACATTCGAACTCGACTAAAATAAAAATTAGACTCTAGGGTAGAGGATGCGGCCGGGCGCCGCCCCGGCCTTTGTTCGACGTTTCGTTTCATCTTTGGGATACGTCAGTTCATCGGAGGCGTGCGGGCGGCGGCGCGCCGGAGCCGCCCGCGTCGCGCGAATTCATCCTTTACGATCGATTTCACTTAACTAAATAATTTTACATGATCGGTACGTACTCGCTAAATAAAAAAGGGTGTAAGCTTGCGTGTCCGGTCGCGCGTCAGTCGCGGGCCGCGGGCGGCGCGCGGCGCGCGCGGAAGCCGCGCGTGCCGTCGGGCCCGCGCGGCGCGCGCACCGCCACCACGCGCGGCGCGCCGCTCTCCTCCAGCGACGCCGTGCGCAGCCGCGCCAGCAGCCGCTCCGGCCGGGACTTCGCCGCGGGCTTCCTGCACCATCACACGTACACACATCACACTCACTTTCTATCTCGCGATCTGTCATTCGAAATCGAAGAAGCCAACAACAGGTAACAATATTTTTTAACCATCAACCAAAAAAAAGGGTGTTATAAGTTTGACGTCGATGTCTCTCTGTCTGTGTGTGTCTGTCTGTGCTCAATCGGATGGGCCAATTTCGATGCGGTTTGTTTTATTTGAAGGTTAATATCCGTGCGGATGTTCTTAGTTATGTTAATATCGATTCAAGATTCCGCCTCCACAAAACGGCAGACAAAATATTTCTTCATATCCTACCTCAATATGGGTATCAAATGAAAGGGTTTGACTAGTTAGTAGACTACTATACACCAAAAAATCAAATCCAATATGGCCGCCACAACAAAATGGCGAATTATTATTTTTTCACTACTACCTAATTATGGGTATCAAACGAAAGGGAAACTAGTAGAATGTTGTACAGATAACAAATCCGAGGTTGTCGGGGGTTTATGATTTTTTTTAATTCTGTTCTTATTATTACCCTGTGCACGACGATCTGTTTATAATTTGTAAAAATAGGTATATCGAATTATAGAAATAAAGTGTGATACATCTATGAGCCGTGACATATTGGAATTTGCCCTCGTAAGAGGTAACATATAGAACCTCTTACGACAGCAGATATCCGAGTACAGAAACTTTTTGCTTTTGCTCTAAATTTAAATTTTCCGCGCTTCGCATTTGGTCGTCTTTTGTTTTTTCAGTTCGAAAAACGCGGCTCTAGATTTCACGTCACAGAATTAATTGAAATTCGTTTTTGTTATTATTTTCTCTAAATAAGTCTAGTAATAGGTTCCATCCGGAACATTTGGTCCTTCGCAGTCGGATTAAGAGAAAAACAAGATTCACAGTTTCAATAATGGTTTTGACGCGTTCCGACAAAAGAGCTGCGCGACCGACGTCCCGAGCTACTAACGTCGACGACAACCCGCAGAGCTCAACGGAAAATCCACAGAGCATACAACTACCGCTCTCCTCACGTACCGTCACAGCGGCGACACGGAATAAAGAAACTTCGAATGTCACACATAGAGGTACCATGACTGTATCGTCTAAAGTCTCGAGTAAACGTTCCGAGCGCCGATGGAAAATTGCAAAGGCAAAAGAAGAGCATGCTCGACTTCTAGTAGAACTTGCCGCAGCTCGCATTGCTACGCTGGAAGCCGAAGCCGAACTTGAAAGCGACGATGATGCACGAACAACTCTATCCTATGAAGATGACGGACAACAAAGCCGACGAGTCGACACCTGGGTTAATCAAGTGATGCAAAGCGATGAAAAGTGTCCAGAGACAAAGGTAACATCACACAAGCCGCCAATACACGATGATCACACCGCTGCCACCGTCGAGCAGCTTCAACCTCGCGATACGTTACCGATCACCGAAGGCCCTGCTGGTGGAAACGTCGTGCCTACTTGTCACAGATCTGACATCGCCGAGCTTGCTGCCGCCATCAGTCTGGCCGCCCGTGAAGCTAAGCCGAGTCCGACGTCGAGAAGTTATACTGAGTTGCCAATTTATAGTGGGTCACATCAGGAGTGGCTGTCCTTAAGGCCGCCTACATCGAGTCTGTCGCGAACTACACCGCAAGTGAAAATACAGCGCGACTTCGACGTAGTCTTAAAGGGCGAGCACGCGAAGCAGTGGAAAGTCTACTCCTTCACTACACGGAACCTTCCGAGATTATAAAGACACTCGAGTCAAGGTTTGGTCGGCCTGAAGCCATAGCTGCCACTGAACTCGAACGACTACAAGCCCTACCAAAATTAGCTGACAGCCCGAGAGAGATCTGTACTTTTGCGAATAAAGTGTCTAATATCGTCGCCGCACTGAAAGCTCTTGACCGATTGTACTACTTACACAATCCCATCCTTACGTCAACGACATTAGAAAAACTACCACCGACGCTTCAACACCGATGGTTTGAGTTTGCCGCGACACAACCAGCGGGAGACCCTGATCTACTCAAGTTGTCGCACTTTTTACAACGCGAAGCTGGTTTATGTAGCCCATATGCACGTCCCGAACCCGATCCGACGACAACGAGAGACGATGTAAGCTACCGTAGGCATACCACTCAGCGATCTTATACGATTCACGAGAACTGCGAGAATACCTGCGTTACGTGTCGAAAACCAGGCCACTCTCCACGTAACTGCCCTGAAATCAAACTAGCGAACATCAACGATCGATGGGACATGGCAAAGGCGGCTAAACTCTGTTTCCGTTGCCTACGACTACGGCGACACAACCACCGTTGTAAAACAAAGCGATGCGGTATTGAAGGATGCAGCTACAGCCATCATCAACTTTTGCATCGCGAAACGGTACAAGAGCCTGTAATACAAGAAACGGTTAGTTCGACCTGGACGACGAAAACCTTTTCAGCGGCCTACCTGAAGATGGCACCGGTGAGGATTGTTGGACCGGCGGGAGAAGCCTACACGTGGGCGTTACTCGACGACGGCTCCACCGTGTCACTCATAGACACAGATTTAGCTAAACAAGTCGGCGCCGACGGACCGATCGACCCGCTGTATATTACTGCAATCGGAAATAAGAAGATCGACGCAACACACTCGCGTCGAGTGTCTCTATCGATACGTGGTCGCGCCTGTGCTCCTCAACAACTAAAACTTCGCACCGTACACGACCTACGATTGACGTCACAGCTAGTACCTGACAACATACTCCTGTCATGCCCGCACCTAGAAAAGCTTCGAGATCATATAGTCACCGGTAACGCGACACCGAAAATACTCATTGGCCAAGATAATTGGCATCTACTAACTACAAAATGAAATGCGATCGGGGCGACGCGACCAACCAGTGGCCTCATTGACACCCCTCGGTTGGGTAATACATGGAGCATATGCCGGCAGACGCGCACGAGTACACTTTGTAGCGCAAGCGACGACGCAAGACAACGTAGATGATTCCCTACACCACTACTTAGCTTTGAAAAAAGACATACAATGGGCGCTTACAAGCCGACAAACGACCCGAAACAACGTGCGCTGTATATACCACGAGAAGCCACGAGAAATTGTCGAACTAACCCCCGGCACAGATGAACACGCGCTGACGCTGGGAGGTATCCTGAGGCGACCGGTGAAGAAGATCGTAGTACTGCCAACAGAATCGCCGCGCACCCAGACTAAATGCAGCGTCGCCGACAACACCGACACTGCACGGCGGGAGAGATGTGCACGACGGTCTCTTTAGTTTGTGTATATAAAAGTATACTTATGTAAATAAAGTGTGATACATCTGTGAGCCGTGGCATTAGAATTCGCCCTCGTAAGAGGTGATATAATATAGAACCTCTTACGAGAGCGAATGTATAGGAAACTCTTTGGTTTTACAAGATTTTATTCCAAATTTAAATTTCCATCGCATTTTATTGAGTGTTTTTTGTTTTTCTCAGTTCGAAAAACGCGGCTCTAGATTTCACGTCACAGAATTAATTGAAATTCGTTTTTGTTATTATTTTCTCTAAATAAGTCCAGTAATAGGTTCCATCCGGAACAACCCGTTGTCAGATTTTAAAATAAAAGCATACGGGCCTACTGTTGACATGTTTAACTCGAAGTAAAGAAGCTATATTACATAACCACACAATAGTCAGTACTTTACTATGCATAATAAATGGAAAAGAAACAGCATTAAACAATAATAATTCGAAATAAGTGGAAACACATTAAGCCAAAACAGTGAATTTTATTGTATAAAGTGACGAGACGAGCAGGACATCTGACTGATGATAAACAACATGTCTGCCACACAACAACACAGTGGCACGCAGCTATTGGAACATGAAAAGTGCAAATCATTACTTAGCACTGCACTGCGCTCGTCACCCAGAGATATAAGATGTTTTATCTCTATGCCCTACAATTTCACTGGAAACATTGCCATACAAACCGAAACACAGTAATATTTTCATCAGTGAAAACTGACTAAAATAAAATAAAAAAAGCGACAACGCGAAGATAACACATGTGATAGTGCGTAAAAGTAGAGAGGGAATAAAAACCATTTCTAACCACATCAAAACAAACTTGTCAGTTTTAAGAATGTAATTTGTTAAACGTAAGTTAAGTCATTTAGCTCAATTTATATGGGAGAACTTTAGATTTTTATAAACAAAATATAAATATTGTTAGGTGAACATAGCTTCGACAGTATCGCGTTTACATAGCGACTAAATTGTGGCGTGGACAAGACCGCTAGCGCCCACATCGCGACTGAATAAGCAAAGCAAAGCAAAAAATAAGCAAACGCTCTACAGCATCGCTACAAAAAGTTGCCGTGTGCGAGGGGCTTAACGCTGTTTGTTATCCAAATAAAATGAAAAAAATTGGCAGTCATAGGAACTGCCGATAGCAGTGAAAACTTACAACACAGGATTGGATAGCTTAGGTACTTTAGAAACTACGCGGGTAAAACTGGAGGGCGTGGCCAAGAGCATGGGCAATAGGGAATGCTGTCGCATTTTATCTGTACAACATTGTACTAGTCAAGCCCTTTCATTTGATACCCATATTGAGGTAGGTTGTGAAGAAATATTGTGTCCGCCATTTTGTGGAGGCGGCCATTTTGAATCGATATTAACCAAACGTAGCTAAGAACATCCGCACGGATATTAACCTTCAAATAAAAAAAACCGCATCGAAATCGGCCCATCCGTTTGCGCTCTACGGTGCATCAGACAGACACACACACACAGACAGACAGACAGACAGACATCGACGTCAAACTTATAACACCCCTTTTTTTGGTCGGGGGTTAAAAAGAGCTATGTTTGTAATGTGTGTGTGAGTGAGTGAGTGTGTGGATACTAACGCGATCTTGACGACGTTGCAGGCGGAGCACTTCCCGTTGCGCGGGTTGGTGAGCATCACGAACTCGACGGTGTCGCCGGGCTGCAGCTCGGCGGCCGCGCCCGTGCCGCGCACCTCCGACATGTGGAAGAAGAGCCGGCGCGCCTCGCCGCCGCCGCCCGCGCCCTCCTCGCCGCCGCCCCCGCCCCCGCCCGCCAACGACAGGAAACCGAAACCGCCTGACCACACAAACAACAACACTTAGGCCCAGAACAGACGGCGCATCGCGAATGAAACGACACTGCAACTTCTAGTTACTTTAGAGTTTCATCCGAGTTTCTGTCATAGACTCTTAAAGCGAGGCAGCACATGACGCGACCGTTTTGAAATCGGTTTGAAACGCATTCCAAATCAGTTCCGTTGAAACCGGCGTGCAGGAAACTCGTGTTCACGTTTCATCGGCTTTGGTGTCTATACGTCTTTTTTCGGTACAACAAAATGGCCGATGACGAATTATTCCGGCGTTGTTTAAAAACTGACGTCGGCCGTTTTGTGGTAGCGAAAAAGACGTATAGACGCCAAAGCCGATGAAATTGTACAGAAACACAAGTTTTCTGCACGCCGATTTCAACGCAACTGATTTGCAATACGTTTCAAACCGGTTTCAAAATGGTCGCGCCATGTGCTGTCTCTTTTACAAACAAGAGAAATTTGCGTTTTCTGTATTATTTTAGGACATCTTTAATGAATATTTCAAATCGTTTTCTAAGTTTCGCGATTTGAACACATAATTTAAACACTTTACAGGACTTGAGCACGATCAAAACTATCATTTAATTACCTCGACGTTTCGGCAGGGTCCTGTCATGAATAAATGTGTGCATCGTGGAGTGAGTTTGGAGAAGCCTGGTGATACTGTTAGTGTTGTGTGTCGTGGTGGCAACCCTGCGATTTTTGAAGACCAAATGAGGGTAGATGGAGATCTCCTCATTTCCTAATGAGACGACCCGCCATTTCTTCAGTCTTCTCGTGACCACGGCGGTTGTAACACTGCCGAAACGTCGAGGTAATTAAATGATAGTTTTGATCCTGATAAGTCCTGTGAAGTGTTTAAATTATCAATGTTTTAGTAAGTTTACGCCTGATATTAAACGACGATGCGGTATTATGATGGACCACACTTACTCAGATGAAATGTAAAATGTCACATTTAGGTAATGTAGGTAACATTACCCATTATCAATTGTTGATTTTTGTTAGGTCTTAAGATAATCTTTGTGATTTATTTATAAACTCGTTAAAACTTATAATCCATATCGTCGTGCCCAGTGCAATTTAATTTATTTATTTTGAACTATTGACATACCTATATACTATATTATAAAGCTGAAGAGTTTGTTTGAACGCTGGGATCTCGGGGACTGGTCTAAATTGCGAAAAACAATTGTTCAATACGAACCAGTAGTTTTTGAGATTATTGCGATCAAATAAATAAACTCCTAAGCTTTATAATATTAGTATATATGATGTATTCACTTCTGCTGAGCGGATTCGAGCACACAGATTTTTTGTTGGCTTACCTTTGATAGCATCGACGGTGGCGCGGCGTTTGTTGCGCACGGGCACGATGTCGGCGGCGCGGCCGTCGGCGTCCACGTGGAAGGTGACGGGGTCGCCGACCTGCAGGATGTCGCGCTTGCACGCCAGCCCCGTGATGCCGAACTCGTGCGCCGCGCCGCCCTCGGCCTGCACCAGGCCGCAGTACTGCGGCTGGTCGGGGTTCAGCGCCCGCAACGTGCGCGTCACGACCCCGTGGAGCGGCGCCCCGCCCCCGCCGCCCCCGGCCCCGCTGCCGCTCGACCGCTGCACACAAACAGATACCTCTATAATATTATCTATCAGTAATTTAACTGATCCTTTTTTGTTTTTCTGAAACTGAGTTTCTTTGCAATTTATACCTACAGCTGCGGGGTTCGTTGACAAGCAACAAGGCTGCGCCGACTTATACCACTCGGCTACCTTATGTCATGCCCGTTAAGATAGAGATAAAATTTGGAACACGTAACGAGCGCGCACAGAGATCGAGGCGCGTAATTATAGCTCGCGTTTCGTCCATTTGTATGAAGTCGAACTACTGTAGATAATATTACCGTGCATGTATTTTATTGGACAGAAAAATTGTGTAAGTTTACACAGTCGTGACAATTGGGCTCTGCACCTTCTGCGCTAATAATAAAACCAACTTTGGCAGTAATAAGACAATTGGGATGATGACAGGCTCAAAAATATTCCATTCTAATTGGTCCATCAGATTACAGAGATTACGGAAAGTATTTTTTGTTTAGTCAAATTATTAAAAATCGACAATGATATTATAGACCGTCACACTTGCGTAACGGAGGGTTGTGATGTGAAGTCTACATAAATGCATATAGATGTGATGTCACTCGAAATTTCTAAGCACTACATCGTAATGATTTTTGTATGTGAAACAAAAGAAAAAATAAGTGTTCAATATTTGTTAATAATCTAACTGGCAGACTATTTTTTTTATTTGTCTGATGTAGCTACTATCTTAACTCACTGAAAATTGCATCAAAATCGGACCAGTAGTTTTGGAGAAAAATGGCAACATTGATTTGCACAAAAAATGTTTACTGCAGCGCCTCCTGGTGAGTTGTCACCGTAATACATATCTAAAAACATGCACCAATCAAACCTAAACCTATCACTGAAAACTTCCATCAAAATCGAAATCGTTTTGGAGAAAAATAGCAATATAAGACATATGCACAAACATCCTCTCACCACAACTCATATTCCGTTTCCGTTCCGACGCGGGTAAAAAACGAAAAAAAAATCCCGACGAAAACCCGACCGCAAAGGATAACTTTGTCGGGTTGAATTCGAATCCCCAAAGTGAACCGCATGTTCTGTTGAGTTGACCGTTGTTCTGTTGAGTTGACGGTTGTTCTGTTGAGTTGACCGTTATTCTGTTGAGTTGACCGTTGTTCTGTTGAGTTGACCGTTGTTCTGTTGAGTTGACCGTTGTTCAATACTCAATCATTTATTGCTTCATTATGTAACAGTAATAAACAAGTACATTTAAAACAAAATTAGTACAAAATTAGTCGTAACACAACGTACCCCAACCGGGCATTGCAATTTAAGTGTCATTTTGGAGCAAAGCGTTTCATTTCACAGTCAAATAGGTACTTGGTTTTCTTCCTCGAAGGTTCTTAGCTCATCGGTTAAAAACTCAGATAGGCTATAATAGGCTTTTGACAATAACAGATCTCTCAAGGTCCTGACAAACCTACGCTCGTTTTCAGTTTCCTTAAGTTTATTGGGAAGTTTATTATAAATTTTTGTAGCCATCGCATGCGGACCGGTACTATGTAAAGTCAGTTTTGATGTTGGTACGTTTAAGTTGTATTTGTATAATGTCCTAATCGGGTAGCGCCAGTTGTCTGATACTTTACTAAATAAATTTGGATATTTTTAACTAATTTGCAGTTTCCAATATATAAAGTGATGTCAAAGTTAAAATTTTGTAGTCAATGAAATAGGGTTTATGAAAATGTGGTTTACTTATATCGGGGAATTTGACGTTGGCGAGGATACGCACGAATTTCTTTTGTAGGATGAAGAGGTCGGCGGCATCAACACTTCCACCCCAAAGTAGGATCCCGTAGGTCACCCTGGAGTAAGCGTACGCGTAGTAGGCTGATAAGGATGTGTCGAAGTCGGTGCTTCGTCGGTGCTTGTTCTGTTGAGCTGGCCGTTGTTCTGTTGAGTTGGCTGTTGTTCTGTTGAGTTGGCCGTTATTCTATTGAGTTGGCCGTTGTTCTGTTGAGTTGGCCGTTATTCTGTTGAGTTGGCCGTTGTTCTGTTGAGTTGACCGTCGTTATATTGAGTTGGCTGTTGTTCTGTTGAGTTGGCCGTTGTTCTGTTGAGTTGAACGTTATTCTGTTGAGTTGACCGTTGTTCTGTTGAGTTGGATGTTGTTCTGTTGAGTTGGCCGTTGTTAGATAGATAGATAGATAAACTCTTTATTGCACTAAATAAAACAAAAAAGAAAAATCTTAAGAAACAACAACCTAAAAAATAAAATTTTGTAACAATTGGCGGCCTTATCACTAAAAGAGATCTCTTCCAGGCAACCGTGGTATGGAAAATGATTATAAATTAAAGAAAACGGGTTCACAAACAAAGAGCAAATAGAAAAATAGGAGTAAATTGATAACTACATACATTACTAAAACAAACAATGTTACAATAATTGTTGACTATCCTAAATTAACGATACACATAAATTCTAATAACGTTACATTCTAATACATAAATAACATACCAATAAATATACACTAATACATAATCGATTACAATTATAACAATAATTGAAAAAAGTAACATGAATACTTCAGTAATAGTTTTAGGCACATCCACAGAGCGAATTTAGCATGACTTGGACAAATAAAAGGTTTGAGTTGGCCGTTGTTCTGTTGAGTTGACCGCTGTTCTGTTGAGTTGGCCGTTGTTCTGTTGAGTTGGCCGTTGTTCTGTTGAGTTGGCCGTTGTTCTGTTGAGTTGGCCGTTGTTCTGTTGAGTTAGCCGTTGTTCTGTTGAGTTGGCCGTTGTTCTGTTGAGTTGGCCGTTGTTCTGTTGAGTTGGTCGTTGTTCTGTTGAGTTGGCCGTTATTCTGTTGAGTTAGCCGCTGTTCTGTTGAGTTGGCCGTTGTTATATTGAGTTGGCCGTTGTTCTGTTGAGTTGGCCGTTGTTCTGTTGACTTGGCCGTTGTTCTGTTGAGTTGGCCGTTGTTCTGTTGAGTTGGCCGTTGTTCTGTTGAGTTCGCCGTTATTCTGTTGAGTTGGCCGTTGTTCTGTTGAGTTGGCCGTTGTTCTGTAAAGTTGAGTGGGTACCCGTTGAGTTACCTCGGCGGGTTTGGGCATCGCGCGCACCCACTCGGCGCTGGCGCAACCGCCGCCGCCGCCGCCGCCGCGCCCCACCGCGTACTCCACCTCGGCACCGAGCTCCAGAGCCTCCGCGGCGCCCTCCAGGTTACTGCAAACAGATCGACAAACTATTTATAATAGAACTCACGCACAACCTAACAGCGCATCGTGGTTTGTACCATTTAGTTTTTTTTATTGACTTTTCTTTGCCTGCATTTCTGATTTTATTTTGAGGTGAACAATAAACAGTATATCTTTCTGTTTATCAAGTGATTTACGTAAAGACCGTAAGTTTTATTTAAAACTCACTATCTTAAGGACACAAATTAAGTCACTCATGTAAAGACCTTAAATAAACTCAATGACTTGGAGACATCAAGCATACTCCTTCATACGAAGATCAAATCAGTGAGTGAGTACTTACTCACATAGACTTCAAGTAAATCCACAAACATAAAGACTTCAAGAACATGGGTCGACCGTAAGTGAACTCACGTAAAGAACTTAAGTAAACTCACACACATGTAGACCCCGGAGTATATTTGTTCGATCTTGTTGTATGCGAAGACCTTAAAGTCTTAAAGCCTTAAAAAGTGTGGTTAACACTCACATAAATACCTCAAAGCGTACTTAACGAACTCAAGTGAACTAACACCGAAAGGTTAAACCGAAGGGTGTGGCCATGGATCCGAGTTAACCCGAAGATTTATTTCACTTCACTCACTCTCTTGTCCATGTCTTCTTTATGCTGATGATCTAAAAGTTTTTAATATAATCAAAGATCGTACAGATGCCTCCAGGCTGCAAAATGATCTTAATATAATCTTAGACTGGTGCGAACGGAACTATATGCAACTAAATATCAATAAATGTCAAGTTATCACTTTTACCAGGAAAATAAATAAGCTTGTCGTAGACTATATGCTTAACGAATCGATCCTTACAAGAAAATCTATTGTGAAAGACTTAGGTGTTATGTTTGATGACAAACTTACGTTCCATAACCACTATGAATACATTGTGGAACGAAGTTCACGGTTGCTTGGCTTTATTTCGAGAACCACTAAGAAGTTTCGTCAAACAAAGAGTTTCCTGTATCTTTACTACACTCTCATCCGTAGTATACTGAGTACAACTCATCAGTCTGGTTTCCTTTCTACAATGTACACAGTGATAGGATAGAGCGCATTCAAAAACGATGCCTAAAAATTATGAGTTACAGATGTGGCATGGGTCGCAAGCTCCCATCGTACAATGATCGTCTACAATATTTTCACGTTACCTCCCTTAATATTCGTCGTAATTATATTGATCTTACACTGTTGCATAAGATCGTCCATTCTTCGATTGACTCCCCAACCCTACTTTCTCTTTTAAATTTTAATACACGTTTCCGGTTTCGTAATCGTAATTATAATACCTTCAGTTTGCAAGTTTTTACCAATAATACATCTTATTATAATCCCATAGTCAGAATGAGTCGCCAATACAACGAAGTCCTTGTCTCTGATAGGGACATTGATATTTTCCACTTAAAGTTATTCCAATTTCAGAGGAAAATCAAAGAAATTTTACACTTTAATCTAAAAGAATAACCCTGTTGTGCTTACTGTAAATACTATTATGAGTTTTTTTTTATATTATTTGTTTATACATTAATTGTTTCACACTGTTAATATACTTATCTGTTGTGTTATAATATTCTATGTTTATATCTTATTTATCTACTGTTTTAACGCATGTTAGTTTTTAGTTTTAAGTTCAGATCTGTTGGCCTAAGTTTCTTTATGTATTATCACTAATGTAATGTTATTATTATCAAACCACTGAATTTAAATAATTGTTGTTTCTAGGCCCACATAGTTTGGAATGTAATACAGTTCTGTACAGTATACTCTTATGTTATAGCTTATATTTATTACACTCTCGTTTTGTGTGCTCATTGAATTAACAAATAATAAATAAACTTACAAACGTGATGCTTGAGCTCAATTTATAGTCCTTGAATCATTATTACATAGCTTACCATAATTACAACCACGGATATCGGGGGATATGCCTTGAGGGCGTGGCAGTGTCTTCTCGATACGGTTAATATGACCGTATAACTTTGACATTCGTTCAGTCGCTCTGAAGCGCCTAGAGAGTACGTTGGCGCGTTAGTGATGGGGTAATGGAGTTTGCCGACGTGAAATTTCTTCGAAAATTTATTCGGTAATTTACATAGACAATGTTCGTTTTTTTCATTTTTAATTAACTACCTATTTTCCAGATTTTTTAATTTGTTTTATGATTATTATTAATAATATATATAAAGAAATAAAATTGGAGCGTTTGTATGTAATATCAAATTAACAACTGTTTACTAAGTTGTGACAAATGAAAGTATGTACAGTACCTATACCTAAAAACTATTTTAAAACTTTTTGTCTATATTGTTTGTTCCACTAATCTACCAAACAGCTGGACCAATTATGACAGGACTTTCACTACCAGACAGCTGATCGTCTAAAGCATAACTTTTTACGTTTTTTTAACGTGTACTTTTCTCTTGCTTGATGAAAATAAAATGTTAATATTATTACTAGCCTACATTGTCCCACTGCAGGGCAAATACCTCTCTTCCTTCCTTGCAGATAGTCCAATTCACGGCATTAGGATTTACGGCGTTCGACAGTCTGAGATATAATGTTTTACCTCCCTGTAATTTCTCTAGAAACATAGTCCTACAAACCGGAATAAAGTGATGTTTATTTAATGTTTATTAAATAAACTGTTTCATTAAAAGCCCCTAAAATTTGTCCAGCAGTTTCAGAGATTACCCAGTACAAGCAGGAAAGCAAAAAAAATATAATGTTTTTTTGTCATTGGTATCGTAAATCCTAGTACCTAATATTACAAATGCCAATGTTTGGACGTTTGGGTATTTGGATGTTTGTTGCTCAATCTCGTTTAAACGTATGAACGGATCGAGTTGTAATTTGAAATACAGTAAAATTATATTTTGGAAGAACACATAGGCTTAGGCTACTTATATCTCGATAAAATAATGGGAACGAGAACTACGCGGGTAAACCCGCGGAGCACTGCTAGTACATTAAACGTAAAACTGTTAATTTGAAAAATGCAAATAGATTCCTACTCCAACTTTATACATTTCTTTATAGTATAATACATGTGGTACAGGGTATCAATTTTAATATATTACTAGATGCCCGCCCCGGGCTTCGCCCGTGGTATATTATATAGCACTCATCGGGATCCCGTACATATCCAACGGTGAAAGAATGACTGAAATCGGTTCACTCATTCCTGAGAATATCGATTTCAAACAAAAAACCTCTTCAGCAACCTGCTACGGCACCTGTCGGAAATTGGTCGTACCAACTCAGATTTAGAAAAAAAATAGCAAAGGTTTATATTCAAGGCACAGATTACTGAAATTCAATGACGCAATCTTTGACACATGCTGTCATGTGTCATATCAAAGCACGAAACGTACGAAAACTCTCAGAAGGGGAATATTTTTTTCCCGATTTTGTTACATTCTTGTTTCATGCTCCGCTTCAATTAATAGTAGAGTTATTTTCTATAGCCTAAAGCCTTCCTCGATAAATGGACTATCCAATAGAAAAATAATCTTTCTATTCGGACCAGTACTTCCCGAGATCCTAGCGTTCAAGCAAACAAACAAACAAACTCTTCAGCTTTATAATATTAGTATAGATAATTATATTTACGTATTTGTTTATTAGTAAAACTTAATAAATGAAAAAATAATAATACAGCCCAAAATAAAATGTCGAATAAATTTTGCAATCACTCATTTCAATCCCTAGTGACATATTATGTGGGCGTTGAGTGACTCCTCCTTCTACATAGACAAAATTATTTGTTAATACGGAAATGTTCCGCCCATTTTATGTATGTTGTGGGAGGAGACCGGAGACACTAGGTTTCGAACTAAATTCGCAATCAAGGCACATCCCCCGAATATCCGTGATTATAACCAATGCACGTACAATATCGTTAAATAAAGAAAACCGCATCGAATTCGGTGCCACACAAAGACAGACATCGACGTCATACTTATGCCATCACTTTTTTTGCCCAAACCCAAATGCGAAGGTCACCGATCCCGGAGTCTGTGAAGTGGGTAATTTAATAAAAAAACCTCACCTGTAGTGGAAGAACACCTCCTTGGAGTGGTCCGCGGTTTCAATGAATCCGAAGCCGTCTTTGAGCGCCGCGATGTAGCCCAGTGCGGGCGCGCGGCCCGCGCCGTTGGCCGGCGGCTCCGCGCCGCTTGCGCCCGGGCCCACTACTAGCTGCACTCCCACCGCCACCAACTCTTTCGTGCGTTTCACCTGGAAACGAGAACGTCACAATTTATCACTGAAAACTGTTTATTTTTTTTAATGAAAACTTCTTTTGACGATCCACATACAGATTTTTCGTGGACTGTGAATTAGCCGCCAGCATAACGCTCGCGAATGAAAGAAATCTTCGGGTAAACTCAGGACCATAGTCATGGACCATATAGAAAAACGTCAGGGTTTTTTTTTATAATCTGACTGATTACGATGAAATAAATAAAAATATAAAAAATATTGACAGTCATAGAGACGGTCGATAGAAGTGAAAACTAATAACTCGGAAAATACACGGGTGAAACCGGTGGGTGTGGCTATGACCATGGCCATCTAGATTATCCGAGTTTACACGAAGATTTCTTTCATTTACGAACGTGACGATGAGCTTAAAGCAAGCAATTGTATTAAAGCCATATTATACTCGTATGCTTGACAGTTTTCTGTACAATAATTTTATAATACAGTAAAGTAGTCATTTTAAACTTTGAAAATGTATACAATTTGTATGCTCTTTCTTTTGTTTTTGTTTTTATTAATTGACGTGTAAATTGTACATTTATGAATAAAGTACTTTGACTTTGCTTCATTCACAGCCCCCGGAAAACTATGTGTCTGGTGGGCCAAAAGAAGTTTTCCCTTAAAATGTTATGCAGTTGTCCAACTATTTGTCATGACTAACGTGTTGGACTAAAAGAATGAGGAGCGAGAGAGAGAGAGAAACAGAGAGTGAGGGGTGTCACCTGATGGCAGACAAGAAAAAAAAAATGATTTACCCCCGACCCTCGCATTTGTAATCTGTACGACATTCTACGAGTCAAGCCCTTTCATTTAATACCCATATTGAGGTAGTAGTGAAGAAAATGCGAGAGAGCTGACCTGATAGAGATCGAAGACGACCTTGTCCCCGTGGCGGGGGCGGCGCGCGTCCGTCGTGTTCCGCTTGAGGCGGTAGGGGAGCGTCTTCTTGGTCTGGTCGATGTGCGCGACGAGCACGCCGTCGTAGTCGTCGTGCGGGCTGTCGGGGCGCTCGCTGCGGTCGCGGTCGGCGCGGTGCACCTCGGAGACGGTCCCGCGCAGCGCCCGCTCTAGGAGCGTCTCGAACGACACGCTGCCGGGCGGTAGCGGCTTAATCCGCACGGCGGACTGTCGCGCGTCGCACTTCGCGAACGTGGCGGGCGGGTCCACGGTGAACTCGAGCTCGTCGCCGAGCGCGAGGTCGCAGCGGCGCGCGCCTCGAAGAACCTCAAATCAAATCAATCTTTATTCAATCAACATATTATTATTCAATAATTTAATTTTGGTAATACATTATAACAATTCAACACTTTATTAATTCAATGAACAAAAACACACAATAAATCATTTCTAACATAATTACAGATAATATGTGATTTCCCGCGTAATCTATACTAATATTATAAAGCTAAAGAGTTTGTTTGTTTGTTTGAACGCTAGGATCTCGAGAAGTACTGGTCCGGATTGAAAGATTCTTTTTCTATTGGATAGTCCATTTATCGAGAAAGGCTATTGAAAATAACGCTATTATTAATAGAAGCGGAGCATGAATCAAGAATGCAACAAAATCGGGAAAAAATATTCCTTTTTGAGAGTTTTCGTACGTTTCGTGCTTTGACATGTCACATGACAGCATGTGTCTAAGATTGCATCATTGAATATCACAGATTACATACCTCTTGAATATAAAAACTTTGCTAATCAATTTTTTTTTCTAAATCTGAGTTGGTACAACCAATTACCGACAGGTGGCGTAGCAGGTAGCTGAAGAGGTGTTTTGTTTGAAAGCGATATTCTCAGGAATGACTGAACCGATTTCTGTCATTCTTTCACCGTTGGATATGTACGGGATCCTGGTGAGTACTATGTAATGGATAACGCCGGGGCGGTTCTCTAGTAGTATCTAGTATTAAATAAATCCCGGGATTCTAATTGTCATGTTTTATTATGTATTTTTTTTAATTTTTGTGTATGTTTATTGTAAAAAACTCAATAAGTAAGAAAATTATATAAATGTTGGTGGACATTTCACACACAATACCATCTGACCCGAAACTAAGCAAAGCTTTTTTTTTTTAATAATGAATGACCAGACGGGCAGGACATGTGGATGGTAAGTGATATGCCTGCCACATAACAACACAGAGACACGAAGCTTTTGGAACACGAAGAGTCCAAAGCATTACCTAGCACTGCACTGCGCTCACTCACCCCGAGATCTATGATATTATATCTCTAAGCCCTGTAATTAAAGTAGTGTAAAAAAAGTAATTAAAATTACGCAGTAGGAATCCTACTTGATATGTCAAAGGCATATAACAGAGTAAAGTTTAATATACTGTTAGATAAATTATATGACACAGGAATACGAGGTATAGCCCATAACTGGTTTAGATCTTATTTAAAAAATAGAAAACAATACGTTGAAATAGAATATTTTAACTTTGACAGCAGGACAATTGACAGAATAAGATCAGCGCCCATTCAAATTAACATCTCAATCCCCCACGGTAGTGTAATTGGATGTATCCTGTTTTTATTTTCAGATAATCTCTTCGTGGCCCAGAAAACATGTATCCGTATCCTGGCCAATATAAAAAATCCCGATATAAAAATAGAACATTTTCACAAACCATACTTTATAAAATTTAAAACACTATCTCTCACTTCATTATATATTTTAGAATGCTGTAACTTTGTTAGAAAAAAAATTCTTCAAAAATAAGAGTTCTTTGTAAAAAAATTGCAGATAAACCTCGGAAGACTCCATGGAATATCAGATCTCAATATAGGCACAAAATTATAGAACCTAAATCCCGGTTAGAAATGCATAGCGCTGGCCCACACTCAATGGCTGTAAAAATATAGAATAGGTTGCCAAATGACCTAAAGGACTTGAAAAAAAACTACGATTTTATTGAATGTCTAAAGAATATATTAGAAAAAAAATATTACTATAAATTACACGACTTTTTAACGACAAATTTGACGACTTAGAAATGGAACGTTCCATTGCCACTTTTGCCATGCCCTTATAGGGTCATATTATGTAATAATCACAAATAGCTTTAACCACACATGCATGTATTGTACATATGACGCAATAAATATTTGAGTATTGAGTAAATAATATTGAGTAATTTCTCTGGAAACATTGCCCTTCAAACTGGAACACAGAAATTGCTGTGATATTCGTATCCGAATCTGGATACGTATCGTAATAAATATCGTAATCGGATAGTATCGCATCCATAATATCGCTAATGAAAAGAATAATTACACGAGTATAGGCTATATACCTCGGCGAAGCGGAAGAGCAGCGGGCGGTCGCGCTCCTCGCACCGAAGGTACCCGAAGCCGTCCCGCAGCGAGCGGACCACGCCGCGCTCGCGCCGCTCGCCCGACACCGTGAAGCTGTCGTCCAGGAGCGCGATGTTCGTCGCGCGCCGCAAACGGTCGCGCCGGTCAGTCGCCACCTGACACCAAACATAAACAAGCACAAAATTAAAAAATTTTGATTAACCTCAGATTGCCTCCGCTTTGTTATCTCTACAACATTCTACTAATCAAGCCCTTTCATTTGATACCCATATTAAGAGGATCTCGATCTACCCTCATTTCAAAAAATCGCAGGGTTACCAACACGACACACGACACTAACCGTATCACCAGGCTTCTCTGAACTCACTCCGCGATACGTACATTTATTTATGACAGACGCTAATAACCAAAACGCATCCTCCCGGTTGAAATTACAATGTTTTTTAATTTCTAAGGCTTCCCGAACTATTCTAGCGTAATGGCGTTCGGTGGAAAGAATCTTCGGGTCGTGGAGCTCGATCCAATAACCAGTTCCCACATCAATGAAATGCTCGGCAATCGCAGATTTCTGTGTCTGACGATTTTTACAGCGGCGATATGTTCCTTGATTCTTTATAAACATTATGCGTTCAAATCATGAAAGTTTAAAAACAATACAAACATCTTTATTGCTGTTTGCAGGTAAGATAAGGTGATACAAAACATTTTAAAAGTGTACCCATACAAACTGGCCTCTTCTTCCAGAGGCATGCAAGTTACACAGTTTCCATTGGTCTGAATTTTTTGCAATGATAACAATGTAGCTTTTAATCGGTTGTATCATATTAAATGGCATCTGATTCATCGTCTATTAATTTCGGGCTTCTATCCAGTTGTGCTATGTAAGTGTGATATGTTTGGTGAGCACAGTTACGCAAACGTCTTGTGCTACAGCAGGATGTTGTTGTGGAAAACTAACCATCATGTGTGATCCTGAAATACATGTATACTATTGGCCCGTTCCGGCTTAATAACACAAAGAACATATTAATCGAATTAAAAACTATCCTATCTTTCAAGTTGTATTAAACTGCCCAAGATGTGCTCAAGATGGCAAATTGATTAAAATCGGTTAAGTAGTTTAGGAGCACATCGCGAACAAACAACGTAATTTACATTATATTAACATCAAGTCACCGTAAATTTTTATATACGCTCAGATTATAATCCGACGACGTTAGATTATATTGACGGCGTCTACAATGTTACCGTGGCATGTTTAATAGAATTCGTACATCCATATTATCGTACGTATGTAATTAAAATTACATTTTATTATTTCAGCTATGTCTTTCCTGTAATTCAAGCTTTGCTGTTTTTGGTTTGTCGAATCCATAAAAATTTCTTTATTAGTAGACTAAACGGAAAGAGGTGGACGTATGCAGGTTTGAGTCGATCGATAGATACAATAGGTGAACGATGACTTGGCAGCTGGAGTACGAAGTTTTTGTCGTTTCGATGTAATACCTTGTATAGGCCTTCGTAGGGTGCTTGTAGCGGTTTTTTGACAGCGTCGTGCCGTATAAATACATGTAAGCATGTTTTCGAATCTTGTTGCACGAAAACTGGCTGCCGGTTACTATGCGATGCGGTCGGCGTATGCGATATCAGGAACTTGATAGTCGCTCGCAATTGTCTGGCGTAAAAATAGTTCATTTCATGCGTGTCACTGGGTGTTGTGAAAAAACCGCTCGGTAGCAGCACAATAGGTAGTTCGTCAGCCCACATTGAATGTGGATGTTCAATGTTGATATATGTACCTATACCCATGCGCTTAAATAAACATTGCTTAATTAGTATTATATGATTGTCTTACTCTAACCTAGATAGCAAACCAAGGTGCCCTAAAGTTCACGGGCCATCGTCCGTCCTTCACGCACACATTTAAATATAGATGCGGGCGCGCTCGCCTTGCATTCCTCGTTGGCTTCTGCGGTGAAAGTCACTCAATGCAGGCGATGTTTTGAGGATAACAGTGATACTACATAGTTGTCGTGTAAACGAACGTACCAAGAAACACACCCAGTTGTGTACATAAACAGCCCACTAAAGTTCACAGCTGGGACTCGGGGCCTTCTCTCGCGAGGAGACAGCCAATGCCATAACCCACCACGCTGGCCCAGTGCGGGTTGGTGGATGACACGTGACTTCAAAAGATTCTAGGTATATGTCGGTATCCTCACGATGTTTTCGTTCACCGTTTTAAGTTAGCTGCATTTTGCACTTGACTTCAAAAACACAGCGGTGCGCGTGGTTTTGAACCCGGGATCTCCAGATCGGCAGTCGCCTTCTCCCGACTAGACAAACCGTAACTTACCCAGTCATGTGACCGTACCAAGAAGCACAGCCAGGTGAACGTACCTGGAAGCGCACCCAGTCGCCGTGTCGCAGCGTGAACTCGCCGCACTGGTCCTTGTCGCCGAAGGGCACCTCCGCCTCGGAGCGGTCGGCGGCGCGGTACCGCAGCCGGCCCGGCAGCGGCTCGGCGCGCGCCGCCCCTCGCTCCAGCGGCTTCAACACCTGACCCCGCACCACTTCAGGCGACACGTCTTCAAACACCACCGACCCGCTCGGCAGCTTGCAGATCTCGCACGCCACCTCCTTGCCCTGAAAAAAAATTAAAATAAATAAAAATGTGTGTGCTAGACCGCAAGGCAGAAGTGAAAACTAATATAAGAATAACTATTAAAACTTTTGAATTACCTATTTTAACAAATTGAACATAGAAAACACAACTATATGACAGTGGCAGATGCGGCTGAAGGACCAGTATCCTTGGCCAAGAATAAATTTTCAAAAAGACAGTGACATCAGACAAGACAGCAGCAGCTGTTTCTTTCTCGCTCTAGTATAGAATAGATAATATAGATATAACGGACACTCCCCAACCCCCGCCAATTTTATGCTTCCTCACCCCTCAGGCCGCTTCGAGTACGCGAGGAGCACTCAACGAAGGGCTGGTATCGAACATCTAATTCCTAACGAAATATAATTAAAAGCTTTTTTAAATTTTTTTAAGTATAAAATAAAGTAAGTTTTAATAATTTTTACCATAACTCACAAAGCCACTACAGTGTGGCCAACCTATCGAATATATACTAAAACTGGTAGTAGTTTATTTAGATAGCTCTGTAACCATGCAAATTTTCGTTTTATGACAATTACCTACTGCTCTAGAAAAACAAAAAAAAAGAAAGACGTTCTATATTCTATTAGACTATCTGTACCTTTATGAGCGTCCGTGAATACGTCAATAGTGAACACTAAATATACGGTTTCATCTAATATTAGGCTTTCCAATTTATTATATTCACATTACCATCGATCTATGGATAATTTAGTTATGCTTAGTTATATAGTGCAGTTTGATAGTTAAGGTTTGTTACAAAGACCCTGTCACCTGATGATGATTAGCGATTACATCGGATTGCATTTTATATTTAAATACAGGTAATTAGTATTGGTGAACTTTAAAACAAACGCCTACAAAACTACACTGATAAAAACTTGTTAGCTACTAATTGGAGTAAAATATAATTTAAACAATTCTAAAATCTAAGGTACTACACTTTTGTGTCGAGTCCAGGGTACGATTAGAGCTATGTCCTTTGATGTTTTTTTCTGAGTTAGATCATAGTTCAGAAATGGTTTCATACAAAACTTATTGAAATCGAAATATTTTGAAATATTATGAACACAAAACTAAAATTCACTTTCGTTTATCTACTCGTACGAGGGGTGATCCAAAAGTAATGATAATCAGTTATTTCTAGTGCACACAAAATACAAAAAATTACAGTCACTTGCTCAATTACCCACTAGTTCAGGAAAAAAATCATATAAATAGGCCACGATTCCCGGGAGCTACATTCATTTGAATACGGACTGTCAAGGAGTGAACATCAAAATGGAAAAACGCGAAATCAGAGCTGTCATTAAATACCTCTGCTTGAAAAAATGTCTACCAAAGACATACACAGCGACTTGGTGGAAACATTAGGGGACTGTTCTCCTCCATATTCCACAGTTGCACGCTGGGCTAAGGAGTTTAAGCTGGGAAGAACATCGACGGAAGACGAACACCGCGAAGGGCGCCCATCGACGTCCCTCACTGAGAAAATGTGAAAAAAGTTGAAGAAGTTGTATTGGAAGATCGAAGAGTGACTATCAGGCATGTAGGTGAGGTCACAGGGATCTCATATGGCAGCATTCAAAGAATCCTTGTGAACGAATTGCATATGAGAAAGGTCTCCGCGCGTTGGGTACCGAAAATGTTAAACGACGAGCAAAAGAAGAAACGAGTCGACATGTCAAGAGCAAATCTCGAAAAGTTCCAGGCAGACAAGGATAATTTTTGTCACGTTTTGTGACCATGGACGAAACCTGGATCCACCATTTTGATCCTGAAACAAAACAACAATCGATGACATGGAAACGATCCGATGAACCGACGCCGAAGAAATTCAAAGTGTCAAGCTCAGCAGGGAAGGTTATGGCGTCTGTTTTTGGGACGCTGAAGGAATAATCATGGTGGACTACTTGGAAAAGGGGCCACTATTACAGGCTCCTACTATGCAGAACAAATAAGAAGATTGCGGGAGGCTATTAAGGAGAAAAGGCGAGGCAAACTGCGGGCTGGAGTGCTGTTCCATCAAGACAACGCACCGGTTCACAAAGCTGCAATTGCCATGGCTGCCATTCAGGAAGCGGGCTTTGAGCTGGTGGAACACCCCCTATTCACCAAATCTAGCCCCAGTGACTTCTATCTCTTTCCACGACTCAAGGAACACCTCCGGGGCAAGAAATTTGACGATGATAGCGACGTGATGGCCGCGGTTGAGGACTTTTTTGAGAGTCAAGATAAAGATTTTTTTTCTAAGGGAATTTTAGGTTTAGAAAAGAGATGGACTAAATGTATAGACTTGCTAGGAGACTATGTTGAGAAATAAATTTAGTTTTTGATTTTATTCATTGTGTTTATTATTGATTATCATTACTTTTGGATCACCCCTCGTAGATCACATAGTGATGGGAACTTTGGAAATTTGGTCAAGTAAGTATCTGAATCTAATTTGAAATTGGTTTTTGTTTATTCGGAGAAAATAATTATTAAGTAATGAATTTAACCTTAAAATGTGATTTGAGTATAATAGACTCACTCACTATTCTTAAAATATTTAAAAATTTATGCGTTCCTTACTATAATGCAAATAAATAAGTCACTATTTATCAATATAGGTACATAAATAAGTAATAATTATTGAAGCAATTAGGAATAAATTAAATCCGGAACTAGCAACATTAACCCAAGATCCCGGGCCTCCGGGCGGGTGGCCACAAGAACAAAAATTCGTGGTGTTTGTTTACAAAATTTAATTTCAGTTTTGAGTTGAAAAATCATAACACTTTACTGTTCGCTGACATGATATGTAAATAATTATAATTAGTTTGTGCCGTGTGTGATACTCTGATTTAATTAACCGTGATAATGCCTTTTAAAATGCAACTAATGAACGTAGTTTTACCTAATCTAATGTTCTGCGATCTGCGACTATCCTACAGTGAAATACCTACGCGATATGTGGAGTGATTAATTAATATACATATATTATGTTTTAGGTATAAGTTAAAAGTTTTCTCTTTGGGTAAGTGTAACTAAAAATCAATTCGTCCATGGTGCCTCCTACTTTGTTTTGAATCTTCTCCCTTCGGATTTAAAAAGTTTTATTTGCATTCAAAAATACAACACGAAATAAGGATTAAGACAGGGTAGATTTTAGGATACCTTACACTGTCAGGTGAACTCACGGGGCAAAGCTATTCAATAAAACAATTCAGTAAACCCTAGACTAAACGCACACATTCACGCGTGTGTACGAACGACATCTGCGTATTTGTGTGAATAGTAGGTAACTCGACAGCGTCGCTTGTATGGAGTTTTACTGATGTGTCCGGGGTGTGGCTCTAACACACTCGATGGTGTCGATGTGGTTCACCCGAAGAATTCTTTCATTTCCGACCGTGACGATGAGCTTCATTCACAGCCCACAAAAAATCTGTATGTGGTACGCCAAACGAAGTGTTCACTTAAAAAATCAATTACACCACTGGGTAGATTATGAAAAATATGGGGCATGTATTACTTCTTATGTTTCACATACAAAAAATTACGAAGATACAGTGCTTAGAAGATACGAGTGACGTCACTACATTGTACCATTTTTACGAAGACTTGACATCACAACCGGACAAGTTGAAGTTTAAGTTGACAATGCGGAAGTTTGAAGATATACCTTTGTCAATTATTAATATAATTTAAATTTTAAAGTGTTATACATATACAATGTCTTAATTTTCGCTGGAAATTCAAGACAGAAAAAGAGAGCGAGCGCATTTACTAAGGTCAATAGGTGAATCCTAGTTCTTCATTTCTATTCAAACAAGTTGTTACTTTCGGTTGACCAGAACAAAGCCTCAACTCAGGTACTCAAGTGTATTTTACAGATATAATCTCTCGTATAAAATTGACCTGTTACTATATTCGAAAACAGTGATAAACTATATCAGAAAAAAAACTCTTTGTTGAGTCCGACTGGGGAAGTACCTATGCCTTTTGGACTCTTGTTCCAATGGCTGCGTGTCACTGTGTTGTTATAGGCAGGCATGTTGCTTGCCATCAGGCACATGTCCAGCCAGTCTGCCACTCTAAACTATATAAAAAAAATAGTTTTACGTGACTTACATTACGTGTTTGTATGAGGAACTCGACGTCATCGCCGAGTGCTAGTTCTTCGTCCGCCCGCACCTCCGAGTAGTGAAAGAAGATCTCCTTAACGACGTCCGCGCGTTCAATGAAGCCAAAGTTTTCTTTCATAGAACACACGACGCCGTGGTACTTCACCGGGTGCGCCGGATTCTCGAACCGCACGTGGCACGCGCCGAGCGTCCCTCTGTGCATCACACAACACAGTCATGAGCCGGGCGAATCGAGCGACGAGTGATCACCAGTCAAGCGAATCGAGCGACGAGTGATCACCAGTCAAGCGAATCGAGCAACGAGTGATCACCAGTCAGGCGAATCGTGCAACGAGTGATCACCAGTCAAGCGAGTCGAGCAACGAGTGATCACCAGTCAAGCGAATCGAGCGACGAGTGATCACCAGTCAAGCGAATCGAGCGACAAGCGATCACCAAGACGGCAAATCGCCAATTACAATTAATATAATAAATATTACATAAGTAATAAGTGAAATAACTCAAATTACTTATTTTATAGTGTTTAAGTGACGTATGTCACATAAGTTAAAAATATATTAAGTTGAACTGTTAGTTTCATACGTAAGACTCACAATATGACAAACAAATGGACATTAAACGGGGCCATGTGTTATCATAAATATCAGATTCCGGATTAGCCTTCAAGAGTACGCTCTTTTGAGCGGTGAGAGTGAGCGGGATCAGCGACCTGGAGTAGGCCCTAGTGCGGTAAGTTCAGCAAATCAAGCCACAAATGGCCAGTTAAACGAGTCGAACAACGTGCGCCACGTCAGTGAATGGAGCAATGAGCGAACTGTCAAATGATTCGAGTTGATAACGCTTAAGGAAAAAAATAACAATACCCTATGTATTGTACGTCGTAATTCTTTCGTTATTTTGTGTTTTTTTTTAAAGTAAACACTTGTTTTAGTGAACCACATACAGCTTTTTCGTGGGCTGTGAATGAAACTCATCGTCACGCTCGTAAATGAAGGAAATCTACGGGTGAACTCGGGACGCATTTCAAGATAGCCATGCTTAGAAGACTAATCTTGATAGTTAAGCTTATAATACTATTCAATTCTGAATAATAAGTTATCACTTCTATATCTAGGACTGCCTTTTTTTTTTGTCACTCTGCTCTTAATTAAAGTAGGTTGGAAACTCGGTAATCTTGTTGAAATTATATGTCAAATCCACGGTAACTACGGAATTGTAAATTGTGAATATCTTGTGACACACTTGATGACATTGTACTAACCGACCGAAGCAGTGTTAAAGTAAAAGAAAGGCCTCTATACCCAGTAGCGGGATAGAGAAGCTAATAGACACAATTCAGTTCTCTCAACAAACTAACGAATAACATAAAAATCCAAAACTGTGGCGTTCCGGTTGGTTTCAATTCTCAAAAAGTGTCAATCCAGAGATCCCGAAATTAACTAAAGTCCCATATAATCATAAAATTTTAAACATTCACGATCGGACCTCATTTTGAAAATATCATATTTTATGGGATTAAATAGAGAATAGAATTATTTTTGTTATTTGAAAAAAAAAGCTATAGCAGCATATAATGCGAAATTTAAACGATGTTTACATGCGTCCCTATCATCGTTTCAAACCGGATGTTAGAGATTGCGTCGAGATGTTTTATTACATCAATGTGTCACTACAGTCCTATTCCTATCTGAAAAATATATACGGTTGAATTGAGAAATATCTTCCTTTTGTTTGGAGTCTGTTATAAAAACTATAGAGGTATTTTGAAATCCGTATTTGGCTCTCGAACAAAATCGAATTACTAAGTAACTTGTTCTCCTTTTCAACTCCCAAGTTTCAAAATGTTGGGTGAACATAAGATTTCCTTAGCAAACTAATAACGAAAAGTTGTAACTAGGGCGGCAGCAAAAGTATTTATGTAGGCTTCGATTTACGTAACATTTGCACAATTTTGCTTAGCTACGGAATAAATTAAATTAGCTCAAAGCTTTTGCAAAAGAGCCCTAACACTAGCGGCCCGTTCCAGCTTCACTCAGACAAAAATACTACTCGTATTAATCGAAATAAAACTATCATATCTCTCAAGTTCGACCAAATTCCACATATATGCCTACTTTTGTGAATATCAGTTGACTTGGTAAAGGATTCACTGGGAACAAACACCATGACACATGCAGTGTAGTCCGGTACTGTTAGTTATTATCATTTTTTGATTTCGGTGACCACGGGGAAATATTTCGCAGGCAGCCTTCTATTCCACCGACCAGATTCCGATGCCCATCATTCACATGTTGACTAGTTCTATCTTCCATCCCAGTTTAGGTACCCCTTCCTTTGATCACTCGGAAAAACGAGGTTTTGCCGATATCTTTGTAGGTATATTATTATTCCTGACTGGTATTGAAACTAGTCGTGTCCTTTAGCCGTTTAAATATATTTTTTAATAATTATTAGTTGTGATTATTATCAGAATTTTCATTTAGGATTAGAATTATTGTGTAAATGTTGTGATGTGTAGCTCAGCTCCGCTACTTTTTTCAGCTACTTTTCGTTAGGAGGTCCGAGAGGACCAGCGCCGATACAGGGTGCGGACGGCATCCCTCGTCACTAGGCGTTAAGAGGGTGGTGACGGAGAGACCCACATAACCACTGGCTCCCGCCGTGGGCCGGTAGTATACATATGTACTTTAAATATTCTCCATAAGCAAAAGTACCTTTGATTAGTTGCAATCTGGAAGCTGACAGCGTCGCCCGTTCGTAGCACGACATTGCCCTCGACGTCGTCCTTGGTGTAAGGCAGGAAAAAGCACTCGCCGCGGTTCTCGTACGAGATGCGGCCCGTGTTGTCACCGGAGCCCTCGCCCTTCACCTCGGTGGTGACGGTGCCTGTGACTCGCGCCTCGCTCAGTACCTGTGCCACATAACACATATCACTCCTACCATATAATTGGCATGATTTAAATGGAAGATTTTTGACCATGTCATCATCTGATTTGAAAATTTCTCATCCTTGCTACCGACGGCGAGGTGACCTACGCACGCTTCAAATTATGTTAGTTTAATCGCAATCGGATATATTGCTTCAGATACAAACACCGCTAGACCATGTGTCCAGAAAATAAACAGATTTACTCATTTGTTGTAAAGTGATGTACTGATTTTTTTACTTTCAATTTACAACAGGTCTAGGCGGGAGAACGGCGACTTGCGATCCAGAAGCCCAGGCAGTGGTCATCTCCCACACGCACCACTGTCTTTTCGATATCATGTGCGTAATGCCGCTAATTTAAAACGGCGAAGGAAAACATCGTGAGGAAACCAACATGTACCTACGATCTCTCGAGGTCAGGTGTCATACACCAACCCGCACTGGGCCAGTGTGGTTGGAGTATGGCCTTGCGAAAGAAGGCTCTGAGTCCCAGCAGCGGAGAACATTTGGTGGGCTGTTTGTGTTACGTGTTTGTGTGAGCATTAATCGTCCCCACTTACCACTTCCGGCGCAATCTTGGTGACGGTGGAGGCGATGGGCTTGCCCGTGCGCCGATCGTACGTCATCTCGAACTCGACAGGGTCGCCTATTTTGAGATGTTCCGTATTGCCGCTGAACTGGGAGAAGTGGAAGAAGAGGCGCGCTTGTCGCTCGCAGCACTGAATGAAGCCGTACGAGTGCAGGAGCTTCTCGATGATGCCCGTCTCGCGCATGGGCGGGTGCGCGGTCGCGTCGTACGCAGGGGCCGGCGCCGCGCCCGCGCCCGCATACGACGCGTCCCCCATCGGGCACGCGTCCGCGCCGTACGCGCCGCTCCCGAACCGCCCGCCCCCGCCGCCCGACTTGACACCGTTGTACGCGTCGCGTGGCGAGCTCGGGTACTCGCCGCTGTAGCTACCTGTGGGGACATTTTCCTCTTACTTCACCTCAATCACATAAAGGTTCCCATCCGAACCTATAGAGACGACATTAGCCGAATTTAGTAGATACCCAGGTATAGTATACAGTATTGAACGCTGTTTAAGGTTGTAGAATACTGAAATAACTAGATACACACGAAAAATCGGAAAAAGTCAACCAAAGACAGTCTTTGCATGTCGGGTGGTTGTCAAGACACCACGTATCACACGCATTCCAAGCCGGGTCACACAGGGGCGGGAGCCGCGAGAAAGCGATCGCGATCCGTGACGGGATTTTTTGTAATATTCGAATTTGTATGCAACCTGACACATAGCAAGCGGGAGCGATCCGGCGCGATGCGATTTCCCGCGCGACAAGATCGTGACGACAAACAAGAGATCGCTTCGCCAGGCTTCGCGGGAAGGACGCGCGACGGACGGCCGGCGCGGGCGCTGTATTCTACGGTAGTCAGTACAAGCTGTCACACAGGACAGAGCGTTCGCGTAGCGATCGCGATCCGATCTCACGAGTTGTATTTTTTTACAACGTAAGGTCGTGAGCAATTTGATCGCTTTTGGTGTCACACCGGCTGTGTTCTCGCCATCTGCCCGCCGCGGGCTGCGGGCAGTAGCTCTGTGTGACATGATACGGACCGCTATCGCTTTGCACTCGATCGCTATCGGATCGCTTTCTCGCGGCTCCCGCCTCTGTGTGGCCCGGGTTTTATACTAAATATCATCGATATAAATCACTAGATGTGCCCTCCCAAACTTCAGGGGCACGGAATTATGTCATCTCTGGGAAGAGTGAGCTCACTGTTTCCTTTCTAGTCGGTTTCAGGAAGCGGTGAACGCCGGACGTTTTTACCTATCACTATTCTAGTATATAAGTAGATTAGTTGTATGTAATCCACTTACGCTACACACAAAGACGCAGTTTATTACAAATTTCAAGGGCTCAGGGCACATGTATTGCTTTATATCGATGCTAAATAGTAATATCAATTCACACTTATTACCTACTTACATATAATAGTATGAGAACATCATTTTTTACGATAGTTTCTACCCCCAAAGTAGTTTCATGTAAAAAATAAAATAAAACTAAACTTTACCGTAGTAGACCAGTGTAATGATTCAATGATAATATTATAAGAAAATTGTAGGGTTGTGAGTCTGGCAAATATCAAAGAATTAGTTGTCAATTACTTATTATACTGCAAAAGAAGTCTGTTAAAAAGAATAAACTTCACACAATCGCTTTGACGAATTCCTCCCAATCATCACAGTATGACTTTAATGCCATTTATCTAAGTATTAAACTATGCAAGCATACTTTAATTCGGTAGAATTCGCATGATGTCTCGTTTTATCCACGCGGATGACCGACAATGCAAATACAATCTAACAATAAGACTGGGGTCCGAAGTCTGAGCTCTCCTAATGGAATTAAGACGGGACGTAAAGGATGATACCCTCAGATCAAAGAGTTTTAAATTGGTTCGAGTAGGTAATGGACGGATGCCCCGCTGTTTCGCCCGAGCAGTACCCAATCCCGTTATTATCCCGGATAAGTAGCCTATGTTACTTTTAATATGTTATATGTTTTCAAGAATATGTGTACGAAGTTTCATGATGATCAGTTATTTATAATTTATAATATTGTGTATCCTACTTGTAACGACACAATCAATATTTTTTTGTTTCATTTTATGTTAAAATACATTAAAATCAAATGAAAAACAAAATCAGAATTGCCGTGTCTAAACGTGATGATGCGTTGAAGCACAGTAAACATACAGTAAAACATCATCATACAAACGTGCCGTTCTAGGTTTGAATGTGTGCGTGCGCGCCGCGCGCCTTGTCGGCACGCGATTTCACGCACACGCTAGCATAATATATGGGGGGAATAAGGTGCCGGCAGCACGGGCTGTGCAGCGGCAGCGCGACTGTGAGCACGTGCGTACGTTACATGACCGCGCGCGTTCGTCAACTCTCGAAATAAAACTATCATATCTCTCAAGTTCGACCAAATTCGTCAACTCTCGCCGGCCACTTACCATAATATTAATTATTACGAGTATCATGACTTAAAAAAGGGGGAAAAATATTGTAGTGTTTTCGGGTGCCTCAATAACGATTCCGCAAACCCGGACTTATCATTCTTCATAGTTCCTACTGAACCTACCTAATATAATAAATGTTATGTGAATAAAGGCTTTTTATTTTTACTAAATTTATAAATTGGTAAAATATTCAATCTTAATATGCTTTTTATTGCATAAATTTAGATAAAGTGCTGCTTGTTTGAAAATATTAACTAAAAGTAAAAGTGACAACCCTGGGTATCAATGCAAGAGTAAGCTAATAAGTCGGCGGGCGGCCTTAGATAACCTACGGTTATGTACTTACTGTGGTTGAAGTAAACGTAGAATTAAAAACATGAGTAGTAGCCGGAACATATACAAGTCTTGGTAATACGAATGACATTTCCGAAAATCTACGTCATCAGCACAATTAACATTTGTAGAACAAAAAATCATCTTCACCGACTCACATTATCGGACTGGAAGTTTGAATAATGAAACAGTTAAATCTGCCCTAAGTTCAGCTTGGTAGCTTCAAAAACAGATTAAAATGCTTGTTTATCGAGCAAACTTTTTATAGATACAGCAAGTAAATGATGGTAAAGCTTCTTAGCTTAGCTGGGATAAAAAAATTAAAAATCGACACTGTTTATTACAATTGTAATAAATAAAACAAATACATTCATTTGACGAAATTCAAATTATCGTAAAGTGAAATTTTATTGTGTACATTTTTTAAATGTTGTATCTTTGTATGCGCCGCGCTTACTTTTGTTTTTTAATGACTAATCGACGTGGAATTTCATTCGCAGAATTTATTTGGACTTTTGACTAATTTCCCTAGGGCTGTGCTCCCCAGGAGCCCAACCTTGGCAAAGAGAGTGTAGAAGGAGAAAGAGAGTGTATGGAGTACCTTTGGGGCAGTTCATGTTAGTGATTGAGCGTCGCGCAAACAGACTGAAGGTCAATGCTTGGGTAGATCCCATCCATGAGTAACGCAGTCACTTGCCTCTCGATATTCAACAGGATAAATTTCGGGGAATATGTGTAAGAACTGCACATCTTAATTCCGTCATCTCTCTTCTACTATCGGACAGCGAGACAAACATCAGTCAACAAGACTCAAGTATCAGCTGTTTTGGGCGATATTTCTAAAGTTCGAACCAAGCGTTTTGAGTCCTCATTTATCAATTGCACTTAGGGTTGTCATCTCTAAAATTTTTCAACTAAGACACCCCGGAATCCCGGATTTTAGATACCAGAACCCGGGACATGTCCGAGTTCTGATATCCAAAGAGGTCTAATGAGAGTTTTGAAGTGAAATCTTCTTTTGGGGCATCACATATATATTTTTAAGGGGTGTAAGGGGGAAGCGCTTCCCCAAATGTCAACCTCTCCTGCGCGTGGTACACCCTGCTGCCAACTAACGAGGCTCTGGCGACCGAACCAATGGCGGTATATCCATTAAAAAACCAGTCCTAAATTGACCAGGCCGATGACGGGCAGCGGCGTCATCGATGCGAAGGGCTGGTTCCGCGGTCACCAACCCGCCTGCCAAGCGTGATGACTATGGCAAATACCCCCCCATATGATGATCACAAAAAAGAAACGGCCCCTAGTCCCCGGCAGCTCCGCTATTCCAGGCGCTGATGGCAGCCTTGGTTCCGGCGGAGCATGGGGTGCTAAGAATCCCCGGCAGACGCCCCGCCACCAAACCCAACGACTCGACCTGGCAACATTTAACGCACGGACGCTGAGGGCTGACGAAAAGATTGTGGAGCTAGAAGAAGTGGACAAGTTGCGTTGGGATATCATAGGGGTATCAGAAGTCCGTAGACAGGGCGACGACAGGATAATCCTTGAATCCGGCAACTTGTTCTACTACCGGGAGAGAAGATCAACAATCCCAGGGGGGTGTCGGGTTTATCGTCCGCAAGTCTCTCGTCAACAACGTGATAACGATCGAGAGTGTGTCGAATAGGGTTGTATACCTTGTACTTAAAATTAGCGACCGGTATTCATTAAAGGTCATACAATTATACACACCGACCTCGACACATCCCGACGAAGAGGTTGAGAGCATGTATGAGGACATCTCCAAAGCCATACATGTCTCGCCAACACATTTCACAGTTGTGAGATGACACAAAAAATGAGATCGACTTCATTATAACGACTAAACGGCAAATATTCAGCGATGTCTCTGTGATCAGCAGGGTTAAGACCGGCAGCGATCACCGTATTGTAAGAGGCACGCTGAATCTAAACATTAAGTTCGAAAGGTCGTCTAATGAAGTCCACGCTCCGACCAAATTATGCTCAAATCGAAGATGCCGATAACTTTCAACTAGGAACTTCAAAATCGCTTCGAGTATTGAAGAAGCAATCAAGCAGAACTAAGGCTCGAAAGTGTTCGCAAGAAATCTGTCTCTTGGGCAAAGTCAGCTGACCAAACTGAAGACCGATAGTGGTAACATCGTCTCGTCGAAGCCCGAGATTTTGGAGGAGATTGAGAGGTCCTATGAACAGTTATACACCTCTACGCAAGCACAACTTGTCGTTAGCATGGCAAAAGACCCCAGAGCCAAGCTGACCCGACACTTTACCGAAGATATCCCGGAAGTCAGCCTGTATGAGATTAGGATGGCCCTCAAACAACTTAAAAACAATAAGGCACCTGGCGACGACGGAATTACGACTGAGCTTCTGAGAGCGGGTGGAAAACCGGTACTTAAAGTCCTCCAGAAACTGTTCGACTCCGTCATACTTAACGGTAATACGCCAGAAGCGTGGAGCAGAAGTGTGGTAGTGATCTTCTTCAAGAAAGGTGACAACACCTTGTTGAAGAACTATAGACCCATCTCACTTCCGAGCCACGTTTATAAGTTGTTTTCGAGGGTCATCACGAATCGTCTCGCACGCAGGTTTGACGACTTCCAGCTACCCGAACAAGCCGGTTTCCGAAAAGGCTATAGTACCATAGACCACATCCATACGCTTCGGCAGATTATACAGAAAACCGAGGAGTATAATCGGCCACTATGTATAGCGTATGTGGACTATGAGAAAGCCTTCGATTCCATCGAGACCTGGGCAGTGCTTCTATATCGAAGTGTTGAAGTGTATCTACAGTAAAGCCATAATGTCTGTCCGATTACAGGACCAGTGCACAAAACATATCCAGCTACAGAAAGGCGTGAGACAGGGAGATGTTATATCTCCGAAACTGTTTACTGCCACGCTGGAAGATGTTTTTAAGCTACTGGAATGGAACGGATATGGCATCAATATCAACGGCGAATGCATCACTCACCTTCGGTTTGCCGACGACATAGTCATTGTGGCGGAGTCGCTGGAGGACCTCGGTGCAATGCTCAGGGACCTCAGTAGAGTATCCCAACAGGTAGGTTTGAAGATGAATATGGACAAGACGAAAGTCATGTCAAATGTTCATGTCTCACCTGTACCGGTTATTGTTGGGAATACCACACTCGAAGTTGTTGACGAATACGTGTACCTGGGTCAAAAGATCCAATTAGGTAGATCCAACTTCGACAAAGAGGTCCAGCGAAGGATCCAACTCGGATGGGCAGCGTTCGGGAAACTTCGGCACATCTTTGAGTGCAGAATACCCCAATGCTTAAAGACGAAAGTCTTTAACCAGTGCAAGTTGCCAGTGATGGCTTATGGAACTGAGACGTGGTCCTTAACTGTGGGCCTCATAATATGGTTTAAGATATTTATTTTCTCTAAAAATATAATATTCACTTACGAGAAAATACGTGTACAAACATAAATTAATTAATTCGCAGGCGTCGGAATGCTATTGTTACAAACACAACATTCGTAAACAAGGATAATTTCTAAACGAAGCAAAAATATACAAATCAAAAGTGATAAAGTTTAGAAATGTACAATCAGGTAGTTTTACATTATGTTCTCTGATTTTCTTAATAGCGGGTAGCGACCGCACCCGACTCAAAGCATCACACAATTTTGCATTCTTGGCGTCTATTACGTATCATAACGAAGCTCAAAGTCACACAGCGAGCTACGGAGAGGCCTATGCTCGGGGTATCTTTGCGCGACTGAACCCGTAATGAGGATATTCGCAAAAGAACGAAAGTGGCCGACATAGCTCAAAGAGTAAGCAAGCTGAAGTGGCAATGGGCAGGCCACATCGCTCGCAGAACTGACAACCGATGGGGAAGAAAGGTTCTCGAGTGGCGACCACGAACCGGAAGACGCAGTGTTGGACGGCCTCCTACTAGATGGACAGATGACCTCATAAAGGTCGCTGGAAACCGCTGGTTGCAGGTTGCGCAGGACCGTTCGTTGTGGAAATCTAGGGGGAAGGCCTATGTTCAGCAGTGGACGTCTTGCGGCTGATGATGATGATATAGATTTTTCGTGGGCTGTGAATGAAGCTCATCGTCACGTTCGTAAATGTAATAAATCTTAAAAGATGGCCATGCTTAGAAGACTTAATTCGATTACATTGCTTTGATCGCTCTCCAGTTTCAACCGCGTAGTTTCCAGATTAATTGAATTGTCCGCCAATATTTATTTATTTATTATTTATCAAATTCTGAGTTATAAGTTTTCACTTCTATCGGCAGTCTCTGTGACTGGAAATATTTTCAAATATAGTTATTATTTTCAAACCTTACAATTAAATTGAGTCACCTTTTATCATCATTCTAATAAGAATTTAGTGATTCAGTTCGTCGATTGATTGTGTAATTTTACTAATTATTTAACCCCGGACTACAAATAAAACCCCACCTGGAGGCTCCTCGGACATAACTAAACTAGGACAAATCCGGGGAAATTCGGACGGATGGGCCTATAGCACCGAAAACCTGTGAAAAACTCTTCTACCTGAGTCTCTGTTTTTCAATACAACTATCACTTGATTTATGTATTTAAATCAAAAGCGCAATTAAGTATTGTCTTACAACCTAGGCCACGATTTTGGTTAACATCAGGCTATTCGCGGTTAAGCGAGATTATGTTTATTATATAGGTATAAAAATACATTTTATCCCGCAATTAACGATAATTGTATTCATTATCAACTCGAAATTAATTATAGTCACTTGCTTGAAATAAACGTTATTGATTTCGTTTAAAGCAACCGAACTATACTTATCACTAACGAAGCGAAGTAGGCCATTGTGAACCAACTCGCCAGAAAACTTAACCTTTGACATCTACTTTATGTACTATCTAATTTGTGTAACATCTTCGAAGAATAGTAAATTCGCGATCTCAATCAGCTTACTGAAAAAATAACACTCTAAAAAGAGCTAAATCGCAGGGTAAAGCAAACAATAGTATATTATAATAATAATAACATCCTATCGTCCCACTGAAACGCAAAGGCTTCCCTACCATCTTTTATATTACTGATTCTTGAGCTGTTGTTATCCAAAGGATTTCATTAATTCAACATAAACATCAACATCAATAGCCTACTACATTTCCCACAGCTGGGACTCGGGCATTCTCTCCCAAGAAGAGAATTAAGGCAATAATCCACCACGCTGGCCCAGTGCGGGTTTGTGGATGACACATGACTTCGAAAGGTTCTAGGTACATATCGGTTTCCTCACGATGTTTTTCTTCACCGTTTTAAGTTAGCGCCATTACGCACATGACTTCCAAAAGACAGTGGTGCGTGTGGGGGTTTGAACCCGGGGTCTCCGGATCGGCAGGCGCCGTTCTCGCGACTAGACCAGCCGTAACTTAATAAGGTATTAAATTGTAATTTTCATCCCATCCTATTCGAAAAGGAAGACTTGGTTCGCATTTATTAAGTAACCCAAAGGTGGCGTTTTCTACAAGAAACTTTTAGCGGACAGTAAAGAGTTTTTAATCTTCTTTAGTGCGCCACAATTATCGTTGCCGCGCAATTTTTACCCGACTGAAAGAAGGGTCATGTTTTTCGCGCGTTTTTCTGATGAATTTTCGCAGTCGGGTTTTTTACATTAAAGTTATTGAATTTGGAACATCTTAGTGTTCAGCTCCAAAGAAATCGAACGCAAAAGGCCTCAAATGTAAACATAAGTTTTTAGTTATTTTACAACATGATACTATTTGATTTCAATTTAGTTGTTACCCTATGTCATATAAAATTAATGAAACAAGAGGCATCTTTTATTTTCTCACAGCGGGCGATGAAAAGTAGAGTGTACTCGTATTATCATTCGGGTGCAAACTATATTTTTGGCTCGGGCGACGTGTACTTTGAATTCCTCGCTACGCTGAGGATTCTACTAAAGAATTCTACACTAGAATCCCTCACTTCACCCTGGATTCAAAAAAGCGCGCTCGCCGTAAAAATATGATTTCTCTCTTATGACACAATCTACTACTCAGTAATATTTAACAAACACTTAATTGAGCAAAAATTGGTAAATACGGATTCAGGATTTACTTATTAAGTATTGTCTCACAAACCACGGTTCGACATATAAAACAAAAGATTTCATATGAAAACTATTTTGATTGCCTACAACATTTAGACGAGTGAAAATACGATATCTTTGACCACGAACATGTATCACGTATGTATGGAAGTTCACACATAGGCATTTGGGATTTTTGAGACATTTGTAATGCAAAAATAAACGGCTACACAAAAATTCAGCACATCACAATTCCGAAGTGAAATGTCTAGATGGATTATGCGGATATACGCCGAGTCCCCACATTTCTGTCAAGTCTTTGGAATCACAAATCTTCAAATCAAGCCATGATTTCCGATAAACACAACCAAAAGCAAACCCATTACTTAACATCACATTAACCAACTTGAACTCGGATTGCGTAGGACCGCAGAAAACTAGTTAAATTTATATAGGATTAGCGCGTTTCGGTTATTGATATTGCTTTCTGAGATAAAATGTAGAAGTAAGGCATAAGTATATCATAAGTGCTTCAACCACTCGAGGGGTTCCCGCATAGTCGAGGCGGGGAGGCGCAGTGGCCGTGACCTGGTCACCTACAGTGAAGCGAAAAGAAACGCGAAGTGGGGCCGCTTGTCGGTTGCGCTGTGTATGGGTACCAGCGCACTACAGGGTCGCGATGTTGGGTGATAGGCATCGGGTGTGGAGTGGATGCCGTGGCGGAAGAGGACTGCTAGTATTACTTGGCGCCGCTCTCCATACCTGCCACGGCTTTTACGGGGCGGCTATCGTGCGCGCGATGGAGCTGCGGAGGAAGAGGAGTGCCGGTATTGCGGTGGGCCACTCGTCTTGCTCTCAGCAGCCGAAAAGTGGAAGGCGGCAAGGCCACAGATCAAACCAGGGGGAGACTAATGATGTTCAGACGCTGAGGCGTGTGGTACCCACTTACTGGTAAGTCCCAGTAAGTTATTCACGGCGCGGCACGCTGGTAACGGGGATGTGCCCCAGAAGAGTGCGGCTGGTTCGCGGAGAACGCAAAAGCATCCCCACGTTCGCAACGTATGCCGTACGTATATAATAAACCCCACGGAGATTTTAATCGCTCCACGTTATTCCAGATACCTTGCCGCGTTACTGACAATTTTGTTTTACTATTATTTAGTAAGTCTATATGTTTGTATAATTGTAAATAATGATTAATTCTATATTAAATTAGATAGTAGTAAAACCGCGCCTATCTATAGTGCTCCAGACTTTGCGATCGGCTTTGCTAAGTGATCTGAAATAACTTCATTCCACCCTTATAATGAATGGACTACGGTGTTAAATAACCACAGCTCATTCATAACACAGACGGTCCACGTACTCCAGCCCACTCAATGTGCTATAGACTGTATTATTGCATTGGAATCTATTTAACTCGACTTAACTCAATAAGTCTAAAAAAAGCTAACCCTTTCCGCTGAACCACTAAATACGCGGTATATCAAATTACATCGACTTTGTAAGTTGCACAAGTTTTAGAGAACTTTCCTTGAGATATATACAAATCTATACATACAATAATACTATATAACTCGAATGTAAAAAGGAAACTTACGCATAAAAGGATTTTTACAGTACAGAGTGACGAGACGAGCAGGACAAGCAAAGATGTCTCATAAGGTCGGCACTAGACGGACTCTGCCGAAAGTCCTACCACTATTACATGATTCTTCATGTTCCAATAGCTGCGTGTCACTGTGTTTTTATGTGGCATGCATGTTGCTTACCATCAGGCACAGGTCAAGCTCGACTCGTCACTCTTTATTTGAAAAAAAAAAAAACATCAGACGCGATTTGTCCGCAAATTCATTCAAAAATACTTGTTTGGCTCAAGGACGTATCAAAAAGTGGGACGTAGTCTCGCTAAACCAAAAACTGTGTACATCGAGTCAGCTACATAATATGCACGTGTGGGCTGTCACATACAGACTAACACGCAACCATTAGTGGGTCATTACACGCGCTACTTGTGTATATGTGTGCCTGTCAGCCTATCAGTGACAACCTGACAATGCACACGTGCAAATGTGCCCGACTCTAGTGACACGGTTTTTGTTTTAGCGAGACTACGTCCAACTTTTTATACGTCCATGGTTTGGCTGTTAAGTATGTGAAAAAAGACAGGGACAACTCGATACGGATAATCAGCAAGCACGTTGTCTTCAATAATTAAACATCCAGCCGAAATATTGCGCTGACACTAATCAAGTAGCAATTAATCTTACAATAATTTATACGAAAACTTATTCACCCGATTGAAACAATGTAGGTAAAACAACAGCCAATAAAATTTCAAAATTACAGAGACACATTCTAAGACCACAAGACAGTTCTATTGCCAATGGTTGGTTGGTGAATTTCATAAAGCTTCATGAAAAGTTGTGACGTCGTGTGTTTGTCCTTTTCAGTAGTTATAGACTAACAACCAGTAAAACTACAAGAAACCTACCGACCAACGCGCAACAGCCCGCATCAACATTACGCTACGTGCACACTGAACAAATCTGAAATGAGCGTGCCATCAACTACGCACAATACATTGGCGAAGAAATTGCGGTCACGCTGCATTTAGAAGCCAAAGATAAAAGTTGAAGCTGTTGATTCGTACATGAGTTTTTTAGAGACTGAATGATGAATGAAATGAATGTAATACTGAGAATAATAAACTAAAGATATATTCGGCTTCGGTTCGGTTCGGCTTGTAGATTATGTGACGCGTGATGAGTTAGCTACCACTGGGACACTAAAATTCCGAGAGCTGACACCAAAATTTGGGTAAATATTTGAGACAAGCTGAAAACCTGTCACATAGCTCTCCTATTATACATACTCCAAAACGGAGTTGCAGACTTCGCTGATGTTCGCGGGGCGAAATGAAGACAAACATTTTTTTTATTTTTTGGTCAATTAATATGTTTGAGGCAATATGCAATTTGTATATTTAGTAGTTTGAACAATAAATAAAAGTGGTCAAGTGCGAGTCGGGCTCGGCCATGAAGGCTTCCGTAGCAGCAAGTGACATAATACAAAAGTTCTTGTACTTCGTTGTTACTTTAATCAGTGTTTTAACAATAGTCAATTTATGACGTATTAAAATAACATTTTCGCTGATAGTTTACGTGGTAACGTACATGATACACTTTTTTTTATATTTTTTCATTCTCTTATTTTAGAAGTTACAGGGAGGGGGGGGGACACTTTTTACCACTTTGAAAGAGACACTCACGCAAACTATTCAGTTTAGAAAAAAAATATGTTAGAAACCTCAATATCATTTTTGATGTCCAATCTATAGATACCCCACACGTATGGTATTGATCAAACAATTTTTTTTGAGTTTCAGTTCTATGTGTGGGACACTCCGATTTTTTTTTTTGTATTTTTCAATTTTTTGTATCAAAAAAAATCTTAATGCAGTTCACAGATTACATCTACCTACTAAGTTTCAATAGTATAGCTTTTATAGTTTCGAAGAAAAGTGGCTGTGACATACGGACGGACAGACAGACAGACATGACGAATCTATAAGGGTCCCGTATTTTGCCATTTGGCTACGGAACCCTAAAGGCTTGTTCGCATTAGGCTAGTAAATTAGTCTAGTAGAGAGTAATTTAGTAGCTAAAATACTCGCTACTATTCAAAAATCGTTCGCACCGTGCTTTAGTACAGTTCACAAGTGAGTAGCGTTTCGCAACGTGAAGATCGTACAACGCAATAAAATAAATGAATGAATAAGCTAATCTTATCGAATCGTAATGGCTATTTTAGAAGAGGTGAATGAGGAAATTTGTGTGATCAATAAAATAAGTTATTCCACAGACAATTTCGTATTTGTAAAATTGTTTGAAGTTATTTTTTTCTCCAGACTAATTCGACAAGTTCGAACCTGTTTAATCGGCGAGCCAATGAGCGCACCGCTCGCAATGAACGCGTGGTGGGGGGGGTGCTACTCGCCCGTTGAAAATAGAACAAAATGGATAAATCACTTCCTAAACTACTCGACTAAATTTTCACTGTTCATACACGTTTAGTTGCTAAATTACTTGTCACTAGGCTAAATTACTAGTCTAATGCGAACAAGCCTTAAAAATAAGCCAGACTATTTAGTCGGGGTTTCAACTTTGCCAGATACGTACAAAAATGTTTTGCCTTACTCTATCCTGGGTATAGCACCTGATTGGACTATTTTAATGGACACGTATGAAAAGCACTACAAAACCCCAGAGGATGTGGGTGTTTCGTCATCCAGACCGGACATTTTTCTTTTTTCTAGAGCTACGAAACGCATGGTCCTTGTAGAACTTACCGTACCCACGGTACGGTAAGTTCTACAAGGAACGGTAAAGAACACGCGATGAAACAAAATAAGTATTACGACCTCCTAAACGAATTAACAAAAGTGGAAAAGTGGGAGCGAGAGGTAGAGGAGGTTCAGTAAGTTCTATACTAGAACGAGTATTTAAAGCTGCACTAGTAGGCTCATATCAGATTTAGCTGTGCAGGGAGAGAAAAACGAGTGGTGAAGGTGAGTGTTGATGTACGTCAGAAAGGGGCCCCTTAAACCTACGCCCGAGTCACAAGTCTCGGGATCTACTCGAGTTTTCTCTCTCTGCCACACGATGGACCCGGCACCCGTACGGTGAATCGATGGAATGCTAAGAAGATCGTCTCGTCTCTCTACAAGATTGAAATTTTAATTGGGCACCATTATATTATTTATGACTAAAAAAATAGGGACTCTCAAAAGGAAGATCATTTTTGTGGGACTTTTCACTTGCCAGGAGATCTAAATTGACGGATCAATTTTGGCCCAGTACGTACTCATCAGCCCGGTTTGCTCCTCCGTGTTGGGGTATAATAATGCAGTTATGATGTGTGTATGTATATGAGTTATATGCTAAGTTTTCAGCTTGCCGCAAATACCTACTCAATTGATGTTAGCTCTCGGAACATAACTGACATTGAAATCTACCTATCTATCTGATTTAATCAATCAGAATACAAATCATGATAATGTTACCGAAAAAAAGAACTGTATGAAATATCAATTTAAGAGGTCAGAGCAGCAATCAACTCACTACAAAGTTACATTGAAAGATGAATTGATTGATTGAATGATATTGAGAATCAAGTATTCAGTTTTGATTGAATTTAAATAACATATTGATAACATTTGTGCAGATTGCTTGAATCAAAATAGTATAACCAATTTTATGTTCTACATGGTTTCAATGGTTTTCTTCGCCAATGTGTAGTTTATTTTCATTTATATGTAAATAAATATTTATCATAAAGTTTGGTTCAAATTGTTCTATATCATTTTTGACTCAAATTGAAAAACAAATTATTAGACTGCAGGGCTGTGAACAAAATTTTGCAAAAAGCAGATGTGGTCAAAGATGGTTCTTAGCTAAACTTTTATTCTATGGTTGCTTTAATCAATTATTTTAAAAAATCATTTCATGTGTTTAGAATTTCGCAAAAGCTTTCTTATCACAAATTTTGATACTACAAATAATGATTTTACTTATTTATAGCTTTTCTGTTGCCTGTAGTAGTTTAATATTTGCATAAATAATACTAAAAAAATAAATACTTTTTCTTTAATAATAATTGATTTTTATAATTTTACATATGGTCTAGATTAGTATACTTACTTTTAATTGATATTTGGGATATTGGTGATCATTTCAACACACCGCAAACTAAGCTTAGTTTAAGAATTCTATGACTGGAGTTAAAAAACTTAGCCTTTCTTTGTGAGTACTGGATACCAATATAAAAATTTATCAAAATCCTATTCTCAAAAAAAAATGTCCGGGACGTCCACCTGAACTATGCATGATTTAAGCTGACTCTTTTCATAGTTCACTAGTGTTTCACAAACATAATTATGTATTTAATACGTACTAGCGCCCGTTGGTTTCACTCACAGATTTCCCGATATCATTATTTTACGGGGATAAAAAATAGCCTATTGTAATTCAAGGCCATATTTATGGAACAAATTCTCTCCAAATCAGAGTAGTTTTTGCGTGAAAGAATAACAAACATACACCCATACATTTTAAAAAACTGCACATTTATAGTATTAGTAGGAATCAATGCTTGCATTCCTTTATTTCTGTATGTAAAACAGCTTGTTTTACTCTCTTTGAATTAAACAGTGCTAATGACTAGGAATACAAAGTGATGATAAAGTTGGTGGAATCACATTGATTACTGCTTAGCTGCCTCGCACAGATAAAGTGTACGCTCAGCCTTAATGTAAAAATCTAAATGTTAAAGAAGGAACAAATATAAAATTAAATGATCCTATCAATAAGAACGTACTTAATAAAAAAAACAGATTCAAATCACAGCTAAGAACCATTTTAGTCAATTCAACTTTCAAGCAAAAAATGCATCTAAAATCAGACAGTTGTTGTACGATGCCCCAGACATTTACAGATAGCAACATCAAAAAAACATATCTTTTTCACATCAGGTTAAAAACATAAACATACTAAAGAAAGTAATATTCTAACAAGATAGTAACTGGATAAAGGAGTTGCTCATTGAAGACATGAGTCTAATTGGAGTCCTATAGAAGTTTCCTATAAAATTTGAGTGAACAACACTAACAATACCTACTATTGATGGTCAAAAACAAGACTGTTCAGAACAGCTTGGCATCATGGCATACTTTAACATGAAGACTTCAAAACTATTAAACACTGCACTATACTAATCACCTAAAGAGACAAATCCCTGAAAGATAAAAGAACCCTGTTCAAAATAATTTAAAACCTCTGAAGAGAATCTGTAATAAATAAATATCTTTGGAAACTGAACCCAAAATAAAGCAACAAATGAATTTAGACTAATCAAATGCATTCGGCCATCAAGATTCCTAAAATTTAGTTTGCAGGAACAAATGCTTGGTATGAATTGGTTCATAGTCTGCATAGTTTACATTATTTATAGCCATAATTGCTTTAAAACCCCCCAAGATTTTTCTCAGTATGGGTTTGTAATGAGTTATTATAATGTTAACTTTAATTACTAGATATTACCAAATTTACAAGAATTGACACAGTCATGTAGAAATAAAGAACCAAGACAGACATTTCTATCCAAGAATCTAATCTTTTGCTCTGCAATTGCCAGATTCCCCTAAAAATGGTTTATGTAATTGTACTGAAATGTCAAAAAAAATCACAATTAAGTATAATATTATGTTGGTAAGTAATGCTATTAATGTGTGTAAGATGAGAATGTAGAGAGTTGCTGTCTCTCTGCATCATTATCATACATAGCTCTACCAGCCTTCATAATTTTTACTTAGGTTTGATAAGGTGTCAGGAGACATAACGGCAGGGTCAAGTAAGCTACTGAACTCTGTACTTAATGAGAATATTTTACTTTGAAAGAAGTATTTAAGCATAATAACAGTAAAGTGACCTATTGTCTTATTGAAGTACAATTTATGGGCACATTAAACAATTTCTAATATTTATTTCAGTACAACTAAACTATTAATAGAATTAAAAAATGTGCATTGCTGTATTTATTTGGTTAAAACACAGTATTAAGGCTTAGATTTTGGAAATAGTACTGCTTTGCTGTACTAAGTCAATCATCAAGTGTTTGATCACTTATTTCAATTTGTAGTTTGATATTCTAAACTGCAAACAAAAGGAAAACAAAAGTGATTGATGATATATGCAATGAATGAATACTACATCACATCATGGCATTGCCATGATTCAAGTAGATTTATTTGATAACATCATCTATTTTGAATAGTGGTGAAAACATGTGCTTCTACAGCACATTTTATTTACAAAACCACGATTTCGCATCATGATCGCAGAAATATAACACAAGCCACACATTCAACTACATGAGTTAGAGCTATTTTTAGACAATCAAATTAATGTATAAGATAAATAATAAATAAACAAACCCAAGTATTTTCAAGAGAAGATATAGAGTGAATAGGTATATCATGGGTAAGCAGATGCTGTATCTTAGACCACATCATCACATTCAATCATGCAAGTTAAAAACTCAGTCAATATAAAAACCGATTTATAAAAAAATATTATCAAGGTATTGTAGTAATTTTTAGTACATTCATAGCTTGAGTATACGCAAATTGAAGCAAAGAGTAACAAAAACAAACATTGAGCAAAAATAAATGGGTGGCTGAAGCATCGCGGCTATGGCACAGTAACCTAATAAACATTCTCTCAACTCTACTCTACTAACAACTCTAATAATAATTAGTGAAATAAATTTAGTGAAAACTACAGTAGTTGCGGCGATCCTTCTATTTTAAATGCAAAGTTTAGATTTCTGTTACTTAATTATGTAGGATTGGCAGAATTTGATTGAAAAAAGATTGGATTTGGAGTACAGTTAAATTATACATAGGCTATTTCTTATCTTAGGATAATAATGGGAATGAAAATTACAGAGATAAAACTGTGGGGGGCACGGTTTGTATTTCATGAATACCATTGTTTACAGCACCTTCTTAGGGTGAATGTAACCCACTTAGGTACTGACTCTAAAACATTTTAGAATTGTCATTCGATTTTAGAATACTCTGTAAATATTTTATAAAGAATGGGTGTCAATGAAACATTTTAACCAATAATGTTTCTGAAAGAGAGGGTAAGTTTATGGCATGTTTGTTAACAAGTGCAATGATAACATTCGCAAGGGCAGCAGAGCAAGTTACAAGACTCACCATTGCGATATGCTGGCTTGTTCTGCATGGAAGAGTGTTGTAGGTCCAGAATGTCATGTAATGGTGATGAGTGGGATTCCGGCGGCTGGAACATTTTCCACTGAGGATTGTTTGACATTATTGCTTATTTATATCGTTGTATTGGTCTAAATATCAGGTATATGTACAGATATATCACAGAAACGCGTGTGGTGTTAGTTTTTAAAAATCCGTTACAAATTTACAATCAAGCCGCATTTTTAAATCTTTGCGTCTGAACACTTAAAGTCTGCAATAACGCGAGTCACAATTTCAACACCAAAATCACAGATGCAAATTAAACTAGGTAAGTGGGTACTTAAAAATGATGATTATCCTAAATCCTCAGATGTCTTCAATGCTTGCTGGGTCGGAGCTCCGTGTTCAGTGGTTGCTGCGGTCGTCAAATTTGTTGCTATCTACACTCGGTTCCCACTATAGCTGGAACAGACACTTTCTTTGAGGTATTCGAACACTTTCAGTGACGGTACGACAAGCATATTTTCAAGGAAACCACTATTATTTATGCTCAATTTGATTAGTGTTATACCGCACCGACTACAATTTATTATTGCCGATAATCACTGTTTTAATGGTTAGACGTCGGGCGGCGAAACAGAACTGAAGAACTGAACTATACTCCAGTGCCGACAAGTACAAGGATGCCGGTCACCGCACCTAACGTAAAACTATAAATATTTCTAAAACGTTTCACAAAACTCTAATATGTTTTTGACTACGTTTACGAGTCAGTAAGTAAAAAACTAAGTAATTATCAATCTCACCACGACACAGCATAGCACTGACGACATACCGCCATATTGAATGAATGTCAACATTTTTCACTTCGGTGCAGCCATACAAACGCAATGTGCAGGAAATTAAATGATATTTTCATTAAAATATTTAACAGACGGTGAATTGATATGTAAGGTAAATAATAATATAACATAAATCAGAATTTTTTAATTTTGTGAGTTTATTTTTTTGTCTAAAGGCAAATGTCTGTCATGTATGTAGTTTGATTTTCTATGGATTGTTTGTTGATTGTTCTTTCAACTTGTTCCTCTGTTTTTGTGTGATTTTGACAAATCTCAAAAAAGTTACATTACTCTTCATTCTCTCCTACTTATTTGAAGGTTTATTTTCAAAATTATGTAATTCTACATGTATTCTTCAGTATTTTTTAGTTGTAAAAACATTTTTTTCCAAATGTTTAAATCTTCCAAAACCTACTATGAAAATCTACCAAAATATTTTAATTTATTTTACTAGCCACACTGCTTTGCTTTATGGCGCCTACTCTAAAAAGTTTGAATCCCTTCAATCTGTTCTATGTTCGTTTTTAGCCCCCGCCCTGACCAAAAAAGCGGTGTTATCAATCAATGGGTGTTATAAGTTTGACGTCGATGTACATTTGCTGCTTTGTGTCTGTCTGTTTGTGTGTGTGTGTGTGTCTGTCTGTGGCACCGTAGAGCTCAAACGGATGAACCGATTTAAATATGTTTTTTTTGTCTGAATGTTCATTTCCGTGCGGTGATTGGCTAATATCCAATCAAGATGGCCGCCTCCACAAAATGGCGGACAAAATATTTATTCACAACCTACCTCAACATGGGAATCAAATGAACAGGTTTAACTAGTACAGTACTATACATTATGACAAATTTTAAATCCAAGATGGCCGCCACCACAAAATGACGAAATACATTTTTTTGTCACTGCTCCCTCAATATGCGTGTCAAATTAAAGTGCTTTACTAGTGGTAGGTACACTTTTGGTAACTATTCTCAAGTAGCACATACAGTGGTTTTGGTACTTATCAACTATTCTTACTAGTATTATAAAGCTAAAGAGGTTTTTGTTTGAACGCTCTAATCTCAGGAACTACTGGACCGATTTTTTTTCTTTTTTCTTTTACTGTTTTATAATATGTAGTTACGTGATCCCTAAGTGCTATTAGGCGTATAGGCTGTTACAGGCACACTTGGCGGTCCTGCGGACACCCGAACGAATCTTTCACTTACGAACACGAAGATGAGCTCCATTCACAGCCCACGACAACAACAATTTTGTGTGGTGCACCAAAAGAAGTTGTAACTGCAAAATTATCAAATTCAATTCGCAATTACGTTTATACAAAATTTTGTGAACTTTTTTTTGTATGAGATAAAAATTAAAACTACAAACATAGTTATTTAAATTTTTCACATACATTATGTGATTATGTGAAAAAAAAGCTTTTTATTACCCACAACTTTGTCGGACAACTTATTTCCACAAGACTTGTACTTTTGTTGGAAATCGTGATAAAACATTAAGAAGTCTTTGACGAGGAAATAAAGGACAGCTGGTCTCAAACAAAACATTACAAATTATACAACGCGCTGTTTCAACTTGTCAAAGTTGTCAAAGTCATGGACTTTGATAACTGACTCGTAATATCGCACTAGTGATTGCAATCCGGCGTAATTTTCAGTCCGGCCGGATCCGACTGAATTGCCGTCGATCAACTAACAGCTGGTTTATCAAATCGGGATAATTTACGTTTTTTGGTTCAAAATTAAATGTTAGTGAGTTAGCCACGTGTAAGTATATAAGGTATAATAAAGGTAGGTTATAAAAATTAAAAATCACGAGTATATTAATTTTCATTTTGATCCTGTAATTAATATTTTTATTGCTTTTAAATTTTAGTTAATAAATAAAAAAAATTGGCAGTCATAGGAACTGCCGATAGAAGTGACAACTACTCAGAATTAAATTTGATTGCTTACTTTGGAAAATACTAAATAGGAAATATAAAATAAATTGGTCTAGATGACCCAATGGCCTTAGTCTGGAGTTACCCGAAGATTTCTTATCATTCCCGAGCGTGACGCTAGAATTCAATTCACAGCCCACGAAAAGTCAGTCTGTGCCGCGTCAAAAGAAGTTTTCGCTTCAAATAGACGGTGATAGGAGCTAGACAGCACCAGCTAAATTGCTTTTCCGAGTATTAACGCCCCTTAATTGACAGAATGATGATGTACTTACTGAAAATATGATATACCATCTCTCTTTTTCACTTTTTTGTTGTATTTTTTGCACGATATTAGGATGCAAGACACCATCATAGGAGAGTACGCAATGCGGTTGGTAGGGTGCAAAGTCATACAACGGCTGACGTAAAATTGGCTGGCGTGTGGCGTTTTGGCGCTTGTTGAGTGGTGCCCTCTTTGCGCTTCAAAAAGACGATGATAGGAGCTAGACAGCACCAGCTAAATTGCTTTTCCGAGTATTAACACCCCTTAATTGACGGAATGATGATGTACTTACTGAAAATATGATATACCATCTCTCTTTTTCACTTTTTCGTTGTAATTTTTGCATGAAATTAGGATGCAAGACACCATCATAGGGGAGTACAGTAGTATGTAGTCATACAACGACTGACGTAAAATTGGCTGGCGTGTGGCTTATTGGCGTTTGTTTAGTGGTGCCCTCTTTGCACGCTGATCTAAAATCCCTGTTGTTTAAATATCGTTCGGTCTAAATTTAGTAAACACGGCGGCACGACATTACCTTCATGTTATTTGTGCAACCAGATTTCCTCTAAGTCATATAGTCATATCGGAGCTGACTTATGGCCTTTCAAAGATTTTTTTTTGGTATCTTTATGTGGACTAGTGGTGCCTATTTCTTTAGCGGCCAAAAATATGTGCCAAATAAGGGGACAAAAATGGTTAGGATTTATACCTGAATACTGTTGGAATGTTAAGAGGGGGAAATTCCGAACGACTCGAAATATATACTACAACTTATAGGCGCATAATTGAATATAAAGCATCTCATTTACAGCGTTATAGCTCCTAAACTATAAATGCTACAGGAAAAAAATTTAAAGGTAATTTCATGCTGTTCAATGCAGTTACCATTATTTTTAATTTATAGGTAAACAAAACATTAAGTAAAAACCATATGGTAAAAAATTTGAACCGCTATAATTAAAATTAAAAGCCTATGCGTTATACAAAAAAGTTTCAAATAAAAAAGATGACAAATATTATTAACAATAAAAATTATCTCTATAAACTTTATCGTATGATGCGCGGTTCTCGAGAATATCATACATTTTTTTTTAGTTTTGTCATTCACTTTTTTTCGAAGTTACAGGGAGAGGGGGGGGGGGGTGCATATTTTATATCTTTGGAAGAGTCTCTCGTGTAAACCATTCAGTTTAGAAAAATATGTTAAAAACCTCAATATAATTTTTGAAGACCTATCTACAAATAACCCACCCACACGTAACTATGGTTTTGATGGAAAAATAATTGCGTTTAGTTCTAACTAAGTACTTATTTACCTAGTATCAACCCCCAAAATGTATTGTTTTTTTTATATTTTTTGTATGAAAGTTTTAATGCGGTTCACAGAATACATCTGTTCACGCCAAAAACAACCCCTAGCGACACCTAGTTTCTTTCTAGTGTACTGTTTCAACTAAATTTCTTTTATTATAGCACAGCAAATATCGCGTCATTGTCAGCCAATGACATCACAGCTCAATGACGTGATATATTTTTAACCAATAAAATTGTTCCTCTCTCACCCTTTTCACGATCTTTGAATTAGACACGTATTCAATAAAATTCTAGCATTCAATTCACACACAAGCTGGTGTTTATTTATTTCCAAAATTAATTCAAGCGCATACACATCTACTTACCAAGTTTCAATAGTTCCTATAGTTTCGGAAAAAGTGGTTGTGACATACGGACGGACAGACAGACAGACCGACATGACGAATCTATAAAGGGCCGGTATTTTGCCATTTGGCTACGGAACCCTAAAAATAGATAACTATTGCTGACGTAATCACCATAATATGTACACCCCACACCCCCCATGTCATCAAAAATAAGCAAACACATATCCCTCCCCTCCCTATAGCGCTTACGTAATACTTGAACGATCCCTTGACGTACCTATGTTTCCACAAACAGCTCTCCTCCTCAAATCGCGCTATGTTTTACTTGAACATACCAGAGGTGTTTCATTATGTTAAAGACATTTTACACTATAAAACATTAGCGCAACTTTTAGTGAACTATCTTTGACAGGTATTTAGCATCTAAGTTCGATTAAAATACGTGGATACGATCACATAAAAAGTATTTATTTAAGTAAGTAACAGCTTCATAGTGGTCTCCAGCCAGAAGTTAAAGGGAGCGGTCTGCGCAAACACCAGTGGAAGATGTTCGTCTCCGCCCCACGACGCCAGGCCGACGAGACGTGGCCCTACGAACAACGCCGCCCCTGCCGGAACAAGAACTTGCTTAGTGCTTAATATCACCAAAATCTAATTAATCATACAGTAGCTCGATAACGTCTTGACGGAGTAATAGTGCGGGGCGAGAGGCTCCCAAGCTGCGAACACGAACATGTTTGGAGTTTGGGAGCGTGATTCGGGGGATAGTAATAAATATGTGTCAAATAATATAAAACAATGTTTTAAATAAATGAATAAAAATGTTGAATAATAAATAATAAAATGAATATTGGTGGACCATTCACACACAACACTATCTGACCCCAAACTAAGCAAAGCTTGTACTATGGCGGCCAGATAGCTGATATATCAGCTTACTATATAGTTATATAGTTTTAAATACATACTTATTATAAATAGAAACACCCAGACGCAGTGCAAACATTTGAATTCATCACACAAATATTTGCACTGGGTGGGAATCGAACCCACGACCCTCGGCTTCGCAAGCAGAGTTACTACCCACTAAGCCAGTCAATAATAATAGTCAATAATAATTAACTCCATTGTTCCTAATGGTAGTTTTTTACGGTTCCGTAGCCAAATGGCAAAATACGGGACCCTTATAGATTCGTCATGTCTGGCTGTCTGTCTGTCTGTCCGTCCGTATGTCACAGCCACTTTTCTCCGAAACTATAAAAGTGATACTATTGAAATTTGGTAAGTAGATGTAATCTGTAAACCACATTAAGATTTTGATCGAACAAAAATAGAAAAAAAACCAAAATTTTAGGGGTGTCCCATACATAGAACTGAAAAAGTCCCCCCTGTAACTTCTAAAATAAGAGAATGCCAAAAATAAAATAAAAATTATGACGTCCGGTACCATGTAAACTATCCACGAAAATTGGTTTGAATGATATCTATAAAGTAGTTTTATTTTAATACGTCAGAAATTGACTATTGTTAAAACACTGATTAAAGTAACAACGAAGTACAAAAACTTTTGTATTATGTTACTTGCTCCTACGGAAGCCTTCATAGCCGAGCTCAACTCGCACTTGACGACTTTTATCTTTATAGGTACTATGCTATCACTATAAACTACACTCTATAGATTCCGCGCAACCATTTTAACTTCTTCGACGATACTATTGTACCATGAGTTTTACCTCTTGAAATACTTTTCCACGAATGGGCTTACGCTAACTTCTCTGGAATGAGACCACCAACTAATTGGAGCTTTTAGCTCACGTAATATTTATTTCTTTCCACAATAGAATAATCTCCTCATAAAGCAGAATTGCTTCAACGACAGGGGTAGATTTAGAAAGGTCGCCGCCGGTGGCAACAGGGAATTTTTATTCCCATTTGCCTCCGGTGGCAATTGCCGCGGGGGCGACTGGGAACATACCATAGATACTACTTACCTGTGCCTACTTACCACGTACCTACATAGTATCATCAATCTACAAATTGTTTGACCTGACTGGCACCGACTTCAAATAGAAGAGTGAGTAGCGCTTATAATATTTTTTTAATTTATTTTTCGCTTTTGAGTGCCTATTTGTGGTTTTGAAGTCGGTTTAATTATTTGTACGAAAATAGTTTATTTTACCCTTTTTAGTGCAAAACAAGTTTTTATAAAATTTCGCATTGACAGATCGAGTTTCATAACCTTTTAACGGACTTCCAAAAAGGAGGAGGTTATCAATTCGACCCCTATGTTTTTGTGAAATCTACAACTCGTCATCCAGAAAATTGTACGCAAATTTTAGTTTATGGTTCATATTTCAAAAACCACCCAACCGATTTCGATAAGATTCATATGGAACCATTCGGGAAGCATACCCATCCGAACACAAAAATAAGTTTTAAATCGGTACGCGGGTTCTCGAGAAATCAGGTAATAACATACATAAAAAAACATTGTGGCCGAGTTGATAACCTCCTCCTTTTTGGAAGTCGGTTAAAAATGGTTATTGTGTATTATTTCTAAGAGATATACATTTTTTATCTAGCGTTAGAGTTACGAGACGAGGAGTACATGTGCCTGATGGTAAGCAACCAACACACTACGAAAGAGTACAGTGACACGCAGCTATTGGAACATTAAAAGTCCAAAATCGTTATCTAGCACTGCACTATACTCGTCACCCAGAGATCTAAGATATTATATCTCTAAGCCCTGTAATTTCTCTGGAAACATTGCCCTTTAAACCGGAACACAGTAGGTACTGCTTGGCGGTAGAATAACTTGCAAAAGTGTGGTACTCCCCAGGCGGACTCTACCAAGAGTCCTACCACTACAAAATAACATATACTAAAAAGATAAATACTATTGTGGACTTTTTTGTGGACCTTTTGATATTGCTATAGGCTATAGGTACATTATTTTGATCTACAAAATACATAGTTTTTGTATTTTGTAGATCAAGATCAGAATGTATAGTGCCGGATAGACCGTAGAAATAAAAAAAAAGTGTGTATCTATTTTATAATCTTACAATTTGAGAGAGACGTAAAGTAAGGGAGCTTAGATTAAGGAGTATAGGAGGGAGAGACATAAAGATACAATGTTTTAAAAAAAGGCATCTCTACATTCTCAAGCGTTGCAATTTTTATTTTGAAGGACAACGAAAAACATATATTCTGACAATTTCCACAAGCTGAAGCAACAAAAAATCATCCATAAACCTGATTTTACATATTTAAAACTTTTTAGCCGCTCCCCTCAGCGATGATAAGGGAGCATTGTATAATAATAAAAATATTCTTATCATCTAAGCTTCGCAACCCACTACTAGGTGTCTATGACGCACGAGTAAATCCCCATTTAATTAGCATCGTGGGCTCCTCTACCAATATAAAACTTCAACGTTTATTTCATCCTCGTAGAAGGTGAATAACACAAAATCCCATCTTAGCGAACGCCTACGTGGTAATGGTAAACGGCACATTCGCCTTCATGCAAAATTTGAGACTCCTACCATATTTTTTTTTTTAACTATAATAGGTTCGCACTTGGCCACCATCGCAGCTTTAAGGATTTTGGTCAAAGAGTTTCAGAGATTTTGTGATAAATGAGTGACCTTTCTTTTTTACCCGACTGCGCGACGCAAAGGAGTGGTAATGTGTTTATCAGTCTATATATGTACATATGATTCTTCGAAGCACTATACAGACCAAACGCCGATTTTTATGATTCACACGTCAATCGATTCCTCTTAGTCTCGCGAGTGACACTAAAGACATGACATTAGTGTAAATTCAATATGGCGGCAACCGGACGCCATATTGTCCAAATTAAAAAAATTAAAGTCAACAAACTATATCACGAGGGGTATCGTTGAATAGGTAGGTATTTAAAAATAAATTTTAGCTTACTTTTTTTGATTTGGCTGACCATTTAGGATGTGTATCGATTTAAAGTTGCGTAACACCCATTCTCACATTTATAGATTTATAGGTAGCAGAAAACATAGTATCTATGATTGTAGTGGTAGGACTCTTGGCAGAGTCCGCATGGGGAAGTACCACACCTTTGCTAGTTCTTCTACCGCCAAGCAGTAATGTGCAAACATTACTGTGTTTCAGTTTGAAGGGCAATGGGCTTAGAGATAAAACATCTTAGATACCTGGGTGACGAGCGTAGTGCACTGCTAGGTAATGATTTGGACTCTTCATGTTCCAATAGCTGCGTGTTACTGTGGTGTTATGTGGCAGGCATGCTAACCATCAGGCACATATCCTGCTTGTCTCGTTACTCTTTATTAAAAAAAAACAGCTGTATGTGTGAATGTAGATGGACATATATATACAAAAGTATCTAGTAGGTATATTTGACTACCTGGTTTCGTACGTGGAGGAAATGCATTTACGCATACCCTACCGCCCGGGGGCACGGCCGGGCTATGTTGCACTCTACACCATGTTTGGATATGGTGGCTCTATCTACTAAAACCTCCATGGGGTTTTAACTCTGCCGCTGACGGTGGGAACAGGAAATCGCTTTCGGGTTACTGCTACTCGGTCGCCCAACTCCGACTTCAAACGATTTAGTACTCAACTTCGGTCGAAAATCTATGATTATATAGGTACTTACGTAATACTATAAAAAATACATGCAGTAGAAAAACTTACATATTTTATAATAAAATATATTCTAGTAAAGGAACATAACAACTGAACAGTCGGGATCCATTGAACTTGAATTGAGATTGGCTGTAGAATAATAATGGATCCCGACTGTTCAGTTGTTATGTTCCTTGACTGGAATATATTTTATTTATGAGTATTAATTCAATAACATATTATAGAATTCTAGACCACCAGAAATCTAAGTGCTTGTTTTATTCTTTTCAATTTGTATAGGTAGTATGTTAGTACGTAGTTTGGTTCACTTTTTATGCAGTCGGGTTTTTTGAGTTTTTATATTTATTTTTTTAGTTTAAGTATGTTGTAAGGGGTTGTCCTGTGCGTTTATGTAAAACTTTCATCCTCTATATTACTCTTAGGGGTTGAATTTTGGAAAACGCTGTGTTACATGACATATGAAAAAAGATGTTTATGCTATCGAATGCGGTTTTATTGTTTTTTCGTGATTGTTACATCGTTTACGATTAATTCAAAACATAGTCACTATGCCTTCCGTATAATTTAAAATGCAATAGCTCTTAGACCGCTTGAGAACCCAAAAAAAGTCTGACTCATGTGTCAAAATTGTTAGTTTATATTTCAAGCACATAAGTATGTATTAACTATAAACATACTTTTACATACATATTTTTTTGTAGTGGTAGGACTCTTGGCAGAGTCCGCCTGGGGATGTACCTCACCTTTGGCAGTTATTCTACCGCCAAGCAGTAGGTAATGTGCAAACATTACTGTGTTCCGGTTTGAAGGGCAATGTTTCCAAGGAAATTACAGGGCTTAGAGATATAAGATCTCAGATCTCTGGGTGACGAACGCAGTGCAGTGCTAGGTAATGATTTGGACTCTTCATGTTCCAATAGCTGCGTGTCACTGTGTTATGTGTCAAGCATGTTGTTTACCATCAGGCACATGTTCTGACCGTCTCGTCACTCTTTATTTAAAAAAAATATCAAATAATACTGCTGCAAGCGTCATGAAACGCCCTTGAAAATAATGGGTGGATGGAGTGGGAATAAAAGATACAAGGCGGCACTTTATATGCTGAAGCGTAAACAACGCACGCAGGTATATTGATATCCGTTTTCCCGCCAAAATTTAGTCGCCAAAACGCGAGTCCCCGCCAGAGTATTAAGTGGATACTCGTTACTTAGTAGTTCCGCTTTTGGTCTTTCTACAGATAGGTACGTTGGTGGCACTGTATGCATAATGAATAAGTGAGACTAACCGAGCGTGGGAGTCGGCAGGTTGGAGGGTAGCGGCGCAATGCACATCGAGGTGCTGTCCGACGCGACGGGTGCTGTCAGCCGAGCGCACCGCTCCGCTGATAGTGCTTGCACTGTCATCTGCACCGGGCCTACTGCGAAAACCCAGTGAGATACTCACATCGCATCGTATTAAATGTAAAACATATAAAATCACGTAACAAGAACAAAATTAAAAATTTTGACTAACCCCCGACTACCTAAGATTTGTTATTTGTACAACATTCTACTAGTCAAGCCCTTTCATTTGATACCCATATTAAGGTAGTTGTGAAAAAAAGAAATGTAATTCGCCATTTTGTGGTATCGGCCATCTTGGATTTGACATTTGTTTTAGCGTATATTACTCTACTAGTTAAGCCCTTTCATTTGATACCCATATTGAGGTAGATTGTGAAGAAATATTTTATCCGCCATTTTGTGGAGGCGTCCATTTTGAATCGATATTACCCAAACATATCTAAGAACACCCGCACGGTAATTAACTTTCAAATAAAAAAAACCGCATCGAAATCGGCCCATCCGTTTGAGCTCTACGGTGCCACAGACAGACACACACACAGACAGACAGACATCGACGTCAAACTTATAACACCCCTTTTTTTGGTCGGGGGTTAAAAACGGAGCTGGAAACTTCTACTCGCGCTTCTCTCCCCTTTGAGCGTGCGTGTAGAAGTTGGGGAAATGGAGTGGAAGACTCTGAAAGGTTACTCGGCTGATACTCTTATCGGTCAAGTAAAACTCCTAAGTCCCCTTAGGGATCCTCCACGAGCACTCTGTTAAGCAGAGTGATCGCTCGAAAGTAACAAGACAAGGGCCACGTGGCCACAGAATCTTGGCTATCCCTAGCCGCGGCCGCGCGGGTTGGCCTCTCGCTGCCGACCATTTTAGCCAACGTCGTGTGAGGTGGTGGAGAGAGAGTGAACGCTTTTCGCTCATCCAGTGATGTAGAACTGGACAGGGGGCGACCCTGGAGAGGCACTCCGGCTCGCATTTTATCTCTGACTTATCTTACTGCGGAACCTAGGGCCGTCTGGCATCCAACATAAGAATAGAGCTTCCCGAGGAGGTAACGCGCTGCTGGTTTCCAGCGCATCGCTGGAGCCAAATGCGGGGGTTATGACGTACCCTGTTAGGCAGGCCAGCAGGGGCGGTAGCAAGTGGGTCAGGGTTATTGGTCAGAGAGCAAGAAGTGACTCCGCGACTCTGACTCCAGGCCATGTCGGAGAAACTAATAAGGGTTTTAGTCGATAGGGGGAAGCACTTTTAGTGACGTCGAGTCCGACACACACGCCATGTCTCAATTAAGTGGACGGTGCGTTGAAGTGTGACATCTTTTAGAAGTGCTATGTGAAGTATGTCGGGTCACCAATCAGCGTGACGAGGAAGTAACTAGGGGAGTGGTGCCCTGCGAGTTTATACGTCAGTGGCTGTAGCATGTTGATATTGTGCTTATTTTTATGGTCAACTGTAAAAAAAGGAGATAATATTTAGACTATAAGTTTATTAAAAATCTTGCTATTGTAATCATTGTTTTACTCATTAACACTCTAGACTATAAATAACAATCTAAAGAGGAAGTCTACAATCTAAGCACCATGCGTACTCCACGCATGGTGCCTAGATTATGTACCTACCGTGCATTATGTAGTCTTTAGACTACATAGTGCACTCAAGATTTACTATCTAGTACCTGGGTGGCCGAGCTTTGCTCGTTTACTTAGAAACATACTGATTTTCTCCAAAAAAAATACTTGAAAAAAGAAAGGCGACCGGTTGGCGTCGCGAAATTTACCGACGCATTATAATCTTTACGTAACAGTTTTTCATTGTCTAAAAGCGCGCATAAAACGGCGTTTTTAAAAAATAAAACTTGGCTAGATCGGTTTATCGTCCCCAAAACTCCCTGTATACATTCATCATTCATTCATCAACAGCCCACTAAATGTTCCCACTGCTGGGACTCGGGGCCTTCTCTCGCACGGAGAGAGTTAAGGCCATAATCCACCACGCTGGCCCAGTGCGGGTTGGTGTATGAAACTGTTATCCGCGTACCGACCTCTTCTCGACTACCGGCTCAAGAATCGTTATTCGAGTAGACAGTACGAATTTCTTAGCTAAATTCAGTCAGCGTGCCAGCTTTCAGGACAGTCCTGTCCTACCTTCTGGGCGCCACGACACCACGGTCAACGCCGGCCACGGCTCCGTCAGTGGCTCGCCATACACTGCGAACGGATGTACAACGTCTATACTTAGTTATTCGTATCGGACCCAGACTAGAATAAGTAAAGATTTACATGTCTTGTGCTGTCTGTTCTCGAAATCTCGATAATTATGAAGATTTTTCAAAATGATAGGTATGCAAATGGACTGGTATGCAAAATTTTGATGAACCTCCGACTATCTTGGATTTGTAATTTGTACAACATTCTACTGGTCACTTTCATTTGATAACTATATTGAGGGAGTTGTGAAAAAAGAAATGTAATTCGCCTTTTTGTGGTAGCTGCCATCTGGGATTTGAAATTTGCCATAGTGCATAGTATTTTACTAGTAAAGCCTTAGATACCCATTTGAGTGGTAGTAGTGAAAAAAATTAATGTTATTCGCCATTTTGTGGTGGCGGCCATTTTCGATCGAAATTTGTTATGGTGTATAGTATTCTATTAGTCAATCTCTTTCATTTGTCAATCCTTTTCCCTTATTGAGGTAGGCTGTGAAAAAATATTATATCCGCTAATTTGTGGAGGCGGCCATCTTGATTCAATATTTACCAAATATAGCTATGAACAACGTAATTAACCTTCAAATAAAAAACCGCATCGAAATCGGCCCATCTGTTTGAGCTCTACGGTGTCACAGTCAGACACACACACTGACATACACAGACAGACAGACAGACACACAGACAGACATCGACGTCACACTTACACATTGGCACCTTGAAATACCGGAGTGAACCTCAGGTTCACTGCCTTGGAAGGTCAGGTCAAGGCCACGATGATGTTGCAATCTTGGTTGTCACACTGCTAAGTAAAATTCTCTCCTCTTTTTCAGATTCGAAGTGTGTATCGTGCAACGTTTTCTAAACCAAGTGAAATAGTTATATCGGCCCCAAGTTTTGGCAGCTTCAAAAACAGATTAAAGTGTTGGCTTATCGATCAAACTTTTTATAGTTACAGATATTTTTAGAGAGTGATGGTAAAGTTCCCATAAAAATGTAAAGAAATAAATTTGACATGGGTCAGTACAATTGTAATAAAGACTTATTATACTTTTATACTCGTATAATGCTTGACAGTTTTCTGTACATTAATTATAGTAATATAGTAAAGTAGTCATTTCAAACTTTGTAAATGTAAACAATTTGTAAGATCTTTCTTTTGTTTTTATTGATTGACGTGTAAATTGTTTATTTATGAATAAAGTACTTTGACTTTGACCTGTTCAATTTTGTCCTTGTGTATAATTAGCTGGGATGAATGTGTGAATAGGATGAGGAAGACAGACCGGGGCATAACGGCGAATAGTTTAGCTCAGGCAGTGGTAGTGGTTCTTGGTGCTCGAGAAGACCGAAGTCGGCTTCGCCAGAGCCCCCAGCGCCGGATCGCGGGTGCGCCGCTCCACGCCTTACGCCTGAAACACTACTAACTGCACTCTTATGTCTGCTATATTTTACTACACTTGCCCTTCTACCGCCTAACTAAATCGGCTATGGCTTTGCTACAGCTGTCTCTATCATTTCAAACGAAAAGAAAAGAGAGAGCAATATTTTGATATTACTCTCGCTAAGACAGTTTTGGTTAGGCGGTAAAGCCTCAGTACTAATAATTACAAGATATCCACCGTCGTTGCGGATCAAGTTTCCAAAATTTCAATGCAGTTTCATACACCATGTTCTCAACTGTAATTTTTTCTATGGGCACCACCGAATTACTTTTAAATTGAATAAATCAAACATTAAATAATACTTGAGACGGACTCGTCTTCGAAGGATTTGAATTGGGTTGAGTGTCCAGATTTTGCAAGATACCTAGGGGTTTTTACTACCAGTATGTTTGTCCTTAGAACATTTAACAATTTGTCTGAGTGTGTCACAGACAGATTTTACAAAGGAGTCTGTACAACTATTGTTTCTAAGCCTTTTTAGTAAGAATAATTTGTATGAGGGCGGACCCTGCAAGTCATAGTAGAAACTTCTTTGCAAGGTCCACCTGGGTATCTAAAACGCTTTAACAGTTGGCTAAATTTAGTGAACTGAAAATTCAGGAACATACTCGTATTAGAAGCAATTTTAGTTGACTGAACTCAGAAGCAAGTAAGCAAGCAATCCTCGCTTCTGAATTTGTGATTACTGAATGCACTTCTCTAGCACTCTCTCTCTCTAGCACTTCTCTGAATTCAGAAGCGCCTAAATTCAGTCTTCAAAATTTAGTCAATTGTAAAGTATGCCTGTGAAACGTAGTCATGGTCCAAGATTGTGACCATATGAAAAATTTAACAAGTGTAACAAATTCCTAGTGGTCGGCGTACCTGTGTGGAAGTTTTGGTAGCGTAGCGTCCAGTGCGGCAGCAGCGAGGACAGGCGCGGGTGCGCGCGCGCCGCCACGCAGCGCGCCGGCGCCAGCGACCAGCGCGCGTGCAGCATGGCCGACCCGCAGGCGCACCTCGCCTTCTGGCCCGGCGGTGCCACCTCTAGCACGCCCGCGCAGCGCCGCGTCTCTTGCTCGTCTGTGGGGACTCTACACTGAGCAGGCGCGGAACCAGGTTGGGGTCGTGGGGTAATGACCCCCCCCTTCCTGGGCAGGGTCCAGTACCTAGGTAGACCACTATCTAAAAGGCATGCATTTTTTTAAAATAAGAAGTGACGAGACGAGCAGGACATGTGCCTGATGGTAAGCAACATGCCTGCCCCATAATACCACAGTGACACGCAGCTATTGGAACATAAAGATTCCAAATCATTACCTAGCACTGCACTGCGCTCATCACCCAGATCTAAGATGTTACATCTCTAAGCCCTGTAATTTCTCTGGAAACATTGCCAACCGGAACACAGTAATGTTTACACACTACTGTTTGGCGGTAGAATAACTGGCAAAGATGTGGTACTTCCCCAGGCGGACTCTGCATGTACTTATCTCATCGTTTTGTGGGTTGAACACGACTATGTGACCCAATGGCTCCATGTGACACCCCCCCCCCCCCACCCCTTAAGCCAAAGCTGGATTCGCCCTTGACACGGAGGCAAACTGAAATGCTACGCAAATCAGGCGCGGTCACAGCCTAATATTTTGTAGGGGGCGGATATAATCTAACGACGTTATATTATAAACTAACATAACCAACCGTGAGATTGTAATCTCACGCGTTATATTGTAGACTACAGGTCCGTGAACTAAATCTATGGGTCAAATGAACCACCAGGAGATCTATATAGGATGATAGAAGGGTATAAAGTAATAACATTAGCACTATGCCGTCACTTGTAAGCTGTCCAACTGACTGCGATTGAAGAGTTCTAACCCTCGATAATTTCTCCATGTCATAATACATAATACTGTACAATACACAATGATATAGTGTATTGTACAGTATTCTACTAGTCAAGCCCTTTCATTTGATATCCATATTGAGGTATGTTGTGGAGATATATTTTGTCCGCCATTTTGTGGAGGCGGCCATTTAAGCGATATTAACCAAAGTTAAGAACACCAGCACGGAAAATAACCTTCAAATAAAGAAAACCCCAGAAACTCAGGTACTGAGAGAGAGTTTGATCGAGCGTTTAAACTTGACCCTGGAGGCAGTGTCTAAATGGGGCGATGCCAATCTGGTCAGGTTTAACGAGGGAAAAACGCAGGCGTGTCTGTTCTCCGCAAAAAGGAGTCCTTTCCAACAGACTCCTACTTTTCGCGGTGTATCCGTGCCAGTATCCGACCATCTCGAGCTGTTGGGCGTTACTTTGTCATCTACTCTCAACTTTGGCTCGTAAATCGAATCTAAGGCTAAATTAGCTGCTAAAAAACTAGGTGTCCTCTCAAAGGTGCGAAAGTACTTCAAGCCTGAACAGTTGCTCACGTTATATCAAGCACAGATTCGCTCCTGTATGGAGTACCTACTGCTCGCACCTTTGGGATGGATCGGCTAAGTAACAGCTGGAGGCACTGGAATCGATCGAGAGACGTGCCAAAAGGCTCCTAGGCAATGAAACCCTCGTGCGAAAAAGACTGCAAAGCCTCGAACATCGCCGGAAAATTACTAGCTTAGCGGTTTTATATCGGATACACTTCGGAGAGTGTGCGACTGATTTGTACGATCTAATACCACCTTGCCCTTTTTTTCTATCGGAATGCTCGTAGCTCGAAAAAGCGAACAACAATCATTTCATGGTTGATGTTCCAAAGACACGAACGAAGAGATTTGACTCTACTTTTGTGATAAGAACATCAAGGCTGTGGAATACGTTGCCTGAGAGGGTTTTACCCGATAGTTACAATCTTTTTGTTTTCAAATAGAGAGTGAATCGGTTTCTTCTAGGTAAACACGCTCCATCGTAGACCGCATCATCGTTTAACATCAGGCGAGGAGGCGGTCAAGTGTAAACCTATAAAAGTTAAAAAAAATAAGAAACCGCATCGAAATCGGCCCATCCGTTTGAGCTGTTCGGTGCCATAGACAGACAGACGTCGATGTCAAACCTAACCCCCTTTTTTGTTTTGGTCGGGGGTTATAAAATATCTGCTAGTCTACCGCCTGATGAAATTGGAACAGCAATAGCAATATAACAAAGACTTTAGGTTGCATACATATTGGCTGGCCTGGTTAGTAGTAGTTAGTACTGGTAGTTGGTAGTCTGCCTGCGAAACCGTGGGTCGTGGGCTCGATCCCCACCCAGTGCAAATGTTTGTTTGATGAATTCAAATATTTGTACTGTGCCTGGGTCTTTTCTATGTATAATAAGTATGTATTTAAAAAATATATGTATTATATCAGATATCTGGTTTACAGAGTAGTACAAGCTTTGCTTAGTTTGGGGTCAGATAGTGTTGTGTGTAAAATGTCCACCGATATTTATTTATTTATTCTAACTATAATGGTCATATCTTTGACATTGCTCTATGTTTATCTATCTTTAAATTTCCTACATTTAGTAGTCAAACACTATTGAATAAATAATGGTACCTAAATATATTTTGTAGTACTTATAAATAGGGAAGTACTAGGTACACCTTTGCTCGTAATTCAACCACCAAGCAGTAATTGAAAACGTCACTGTTTTGGTTTGAAGGGCAATGTTTCCAGAAAATTACAGAGCATAGAGATATATCATCTTATACTCATTTATTCAAAACCAGGAGTTACACGTCAAGTCATTTACATTATATTAGTGTGAAATGAATAATTAATATGAAAATAACACTTAAACATTCAAAGGTAACTAATTAGTTACAAAATCTAAGAAGTACAGATTCTATCTAATACCAGTCTCAAACAATAATAAATAATTATAAAAAACAACACACAATAAGCTAAATCGACGAGTGACGTGCACAATCCAGTGCTAGGAATGGTTTGGACTTTTCATCTGCGCATGTCCCAATAGCTGTGGCACTGGGTACTGAGTATGCTTGTTGCTTTCTAGCTGACCACCAAGCATATGAACATACATGTATTTTTATTGTTTCATTTAGCTACTCCACAGGATGCAGGGTCCGTGACTTTTGTCATTTGGGTCCTCTTTTTTTTAAGATAATAAATCTTGGATTAGGAGAAGAAAAGGAAAATAAGTTGGAAAGGATTTGAGAACATTTTCAACCTAAAACTAGTGCTAGTCCGATATCGTCTGTTGAGTCGATCTCTACCGGTTGGTACTCCTCTAGTTATCGACTCGACATCGTCATTTGCTGTTTTCTAAGCCGCCTCCTTCCGACTCCTTCCTCCACCACGGCTACTTTTCTGTCCCTGATGGCCATCTGCAAATTGAACTCTCGGACGGTCTTCGATGCGAACCGAGCGATGGCATCATCGGTGTCGTCATTATAAATAATATATATGCCCTACTCGTCCCGTCACTCCATACTAAAAAACACCATCCACCTTCCTGAAAATAAATTTGGTGGCGTCCATGGCTGTTAACATTTTCTTGTAAAGTCCCAAATGCCAATAATGGAGACATGAAATAAATTTTAAATTTTGCACCTTATTGTCTACAACACAAAAATGTGTAGACAAAAAGGTACATTCTTAAAATTAATGAAACAAATCGCGACCTTAACGTTGCAAGCGATCTCTTTCAGGCGGAAAGAGAGAAAAAAATGGTTGTCTGGTATGCAAAAACAAGATTTCACTTCTAAAACGTCTCGTCCAGGACGCTGGCTAAATGGTAATGGTAAATGTGATGGGGCATTACCGGTATCTGACTGTAGACGTGAATCTGACCAACGCCCATGTGGCGGCGATAGCTGCGGCCGCGGGTCATTGCACGCGTGTGCATAGTATACCACCACTATGACCAAAATGGCGGCGAACGTCACCACTACATGAGTGAAGATGCACTTCTCCCCGCGCGTAAATTTAGACGAGCTCGAATGAAGGCCCGTCGCCATCATTACCTACTGCAGCTGACATTCGCCGCTACAATCGCGACCGACGCGATCTGAAGGGCTGCAGTTACATTACAGTAGACTAACTTATCTGTATTTAGTAGCGGTAGGACTCCTCGCAGTCCGTCTATGGAAGTACCACATTTTTGCTAGTTATTATACCGCGAAGTAGTAATGTGAAAAGATCACTATGTTATGTTCCGGTTTCAAGGGCAACGTTTTCAGTGAAATTTAGGTGACGAACGCAGTGCAGTGATAGGTAATGATTTGAACTGTTCATGTTCCAATAGTTCCTTGACATTCTTTTGTTAAGAGCTGGCGTGTTGTTCACCATCAGGCAAATGTCCTGCCTGATCGTCTCGCCACACTTCACAATAAAATAAATGTCGTCATAGGAACTGCCGATAGAAGTGAAAGAGTTTATAAACTCAGAATTTGATATCTTACTTTAGAAACTACGGAAACTGGAGGGCGTGGCCTTGAGCATGACCATCTAGATATGCTGACGCATCTATAGATAACCAATGGGAAATGCTGACGCATTTCTACATTTCTAGATGGCCAATGGTCCCCCAGGTTTACCCGAAGATTTGTTATCATTTCCGAGCGTGACGCTAGAACTAGAAATTCACAGCCCATGATCAATCTATGCCGCGCCAAAAGAAGTTTTCACTTCAAAAACTGTAGAATGTAGCGATGGCACCACTATCGAAGTGTTGCCTATTACAAAATTGGACTTCTGTGTTCTTAGATACTCGTAGCTCAGTAGTTCCGCTTTTGACCGTTATACAGATAAGTTGGAGGCACTGTAAAACGAGAGAAAGGCTACGGCCTTGTTATCTGTCTCGGTATTCGAGCGTAAATTACGACTAAGAGCCCTTGAACCCCAGACCTTCGTTATTTTAACAAAGCTGAAAGTTTGTCAGAGCATGCTCACAATACAGGCATGAATGATGGACCAGTATGAAGTTAGGGTCATCCTGGCTTTGGCAGGATATAAAGGTGTACCTATGAAATAACCATCTAAATGTGTCCAATTATCAAGTCTTATGTTACCCTTACATTTATTACCTTTAGAATATTATTAAAACTCACATTATTCATAGTCAGACACTTAATACTCGTATCGTGGTAACCACTTGCCAGACACCGTTAATGTTCATGCAATTTTAATTCTAGTTATGTTACAGTATGTGAGCTGATTGTAGGTAATACTTGGGTAATAATTAGCAGCCTTATTATCATAAGCAGCCCACTAAAAGGCCCCAGTGCTGGGACTCGGAACCGCCTCTTCTAATCAACAAATAATTATTTTCAATCACGAAAATAAAATATAAATGTCCATGTAACACGTCCAACTGAACCCTGCGCCACTCCAAAAATGAGACGAGGCACCAACAAACCGGCCGCTACCCTCATCAAACCACTCTTGTTGCAGCACGCACTGCTTGTCCAATCTTCAATATACTTACGCCATAAAGCATTCATTTGATAGCATGACAATAAATACTATATGTATATTATTTATTACCTAGCTACAATCTCATCAATATTATTTCAGTTGTTTAGGTGACAGACTGAGTTACTTTAACATTTGTATAGATTGCTTCATGACCAGTGTGTAGATAGAAAAGTTCAGTTTCATTTCCAATAATAACGAACTTCCAAATAGGTACACTTTCCACACTCAATATACTCGTAAATGAATTTAATAATTATGTTTTTCATTTCAACAAACTTCCAAGTACACTTTCCACGCCTAATTTATTCGTAAATTAATTTAATATTTTAAGGGTAGGTAGCTAATGTCATTATCCAACATCTATTATATTTTTCTATAATATCAAGATTAATCAAAATCGGTTTAGTCGTGCAAGCCTGACTTTGTTTCCTTCATATCGTGTGTATATTAATACAAAATTTCATGATTTTGTCCAACGATATTATTTTTTCTTCAACATTGACGAATTTCCATATAATCTTTCGTCCCGAATTTTAATCCCAATTTCATCCCCGTACAGTTCTAAATGAGGCATTTTCCAGACGCAAAAAGACTTGTCAAAGATAGTTCTAAATATTGCCAAGAGTGACACCACTGTTGGTTTTTTGCATATTCTTTAAAAAAATAAAACAGTGGCGCCACCTACGGTGAAATTGGGAACGGTATTTGACAGGTCTTTTTACGTCTTGAAAACGCCCCATTAGAAAATTGGTAGAAATAAACATTCATTGGCTTCGTGTCAAGAGTCTACAAACACACTTTCGTGGTTTTATCATCAGCATTGACGAAATTCCATTTAAACTTTTATCCCACATTTCAACCCCTCTTTTATCCCTGTAAAATTCTATATTACAAAATTGCTGGAACAAGCATTTATTAGCTTCATGTCAAGTATTTTGATACAAAGTTTAACTAGTTTATCTTCAACGATGACGAATTTCCATATAAATTTTCATCCATCCATCCTCTTACAGTTCAAAATTACTACATTGCTAGAACAAACATTCGTTCGCTTCGTTTCGAGAGTTTAGATACATACTAACTTTCATGGTTTTATCTTCAGCAATGACGAATTTCCATATAAACATTTTGTAGTGGTAGGACTCTTGGCAGAGTCCGCCTCGGGAAGTACTACAGTACCACACCTTTGTCAGTTATTCTACTGCCAAGCAGTAATGTGTAAACATTACTGTGATCCGGTTTGAAGGGAATTGTATATATGTATAACATCTTAAATCTCAGGGTGACCAGCGCAGTGCAGTGCTAGGTGCGTGTCACTGTGCTGTTATCTGGCAGGTATGTTGATTACCATCAGGCACATGCCGTGCACGTCTCGTCACTTTTTATTAAAAAAAAAAAAAACTTTCATCCCTGTAAAGTTCGAAATTACAAAATTGCTGGAACACACATTTATTGGCTTTGTGTCAAGAGTCTAGACACAAAGTTTCATGGGTTTATCTTCAACTATGACGAATTTCCATATTCACTTTCAACCCCTTTAAACTGTTTTTTAGGATAAAAAATAGCCTATGCCCTTTCTCAGGATCTGCTTTACATTTGTACCAAATTTCATTAAATTCGATTCAGTGGTTCAGGCGGTAAATACGGACAGACAGACAGAGTTACTTTCGCATTTATAATATTACTACTAGTAGGTATTTCACACACTAGTACCGTTTATCTGCCAAAGCCAGGATGACCCAAACTGCATAATGGGATTCTTACTTATGTCGGCAGCATGCGCTGACAAACTTTTAGCTTTGTTAAATTAACGAAGGTCTAGGGTTCACGGGGTCTTACTCTATTAGAAGGTTATAGACATTCTAGTTCAATTCAAAGACAGGAGAAGCGGCACGAAAGCAGTACAATGACGTCATGCAATTGTGAATTGTCAATTGAGACATTCTAGTTCAATTCAAGGACAGGAGAAGCGGCACGAAAGCAGTACAATGACGTCATGCAATTGTGAATTGTCAATTGAGACATTCTAGTTCAATTCAAGGACAGGAGAAGCGGCACGAAAGCAGTACAATGACGTCATGCAATTGTGAATTGTCAATTGAGACATTCTAGTTCAATTCAAGGACAGGAGAAGCGGCACGAAAGCAGTAGGCACAATGACGTCATGCAATTGTGAATTGTCAATTGATTCTAAAAATAATGTAGGAAACTAAAAAATAGACACATTTAATTACAGTTTTTGCAATTGAATAGAAAAAACAAGGAAAATACAAAACCTTAAAAATCAGCAATTTGCGACTAAGAGCATATAAGCATCCATATATCTTCCTCGCAGGATGGAACAAAATAAATTAAGAAGAAGAAAAGTGGTCACGTGCGAGTCGGACTCGCCCATGAAGGCTTCCGTAGCAGCAAGTAACATAATGTAAAAGTTCTTGTAGTTCGTTATTACTTTAATCAGTGTTTTAACGATAGTAAATGTATGACGTTTTAAAATAAAACTACTTACTAGATCTCATTCAAACAAATTTTCGTTGATAGTTTACATGGGAATGTACATCATACACTTTTTTTATTTTACTCATTCTCTTATTTTAAAAGTTAGAGGGGACACTTTTTACCACTTTAGAAGAGTCCCTCGCGCAAACTTTTCAGTTTAGTAAAAAAAATATGTTTGGAACCTCAATATCATTTTTGATGACCTATCCATAGATAAACCCACACGTATGGTTTTGATCAAGTTTTTTTTTTTTTGAGTTTCAGTTCTAAGTATGGGACACACCCCTAAATTTTTTTGTTTTTTTTTCTCTATTTTTTGTATCGAAATCTTAATGCGTTTTACAGATTACATCTACTTACCAAGTTTCAATAGTATAGCTCTTATAGTTTCGGAGAAAAGTGGCTGTGACATACGGACGGACATACAGACATGACGAAACTATAAGGGTCCCGTATTTTGCTACAGGACCCTAAAAAAAGGAGGAGGAAAGTGCAAATAAAGAGTGGAAGATACATACAATAGATAAGTACTAGTTACAATTTACCGCCCAACCAAAATGGTATCGGTCTTAATAGCGCTCTCTCTTTATTTTCGTATAATATTTTAGAGAGACCAATATCCAAGCCATCCTCATCATCATAATATCCATATCCAACCGTTTTGGTTTAGCGGTCAAAAGTCTGGTGAGAAATATCAAATAAGACAACATGTAATTATTTATTCAATACTTTACTTAATAAAAGAGCTATACAATTCAATCCCTGTTTGTGCTTAAATTCAGTTTAACAATGATAAAATTCTTCTATAAATTCAACTAGACCTTTCCGAAGTCACTATAGCTGTAAGAACGTATACATAGCTTTATAAATAGTCGGCCGATAGCGCTAATATCACGAAAATATATAAAAGTTGCTTACGGTCTAAGGCTAAGAACTTACGGAGCGATTTTCAGCCGCGCTCGCCGCGTTTGCGGGCCCCCTGCTTCTGTAGAATGTAGATATACATCTATATTTATATACGTAAAAATTGAAAGCACAACTCACGACGTATTTTATAACTGCGGCACGCGCGGCTGTCGCGCGACTCCCGCTTGGGCCGCGGTCGCTCCATGACTCGACGGCGACTCGACGCAAACAGACAGACGAAAATAGGCGATCTTGTGAGTTTTGAAATAAATCCGTAGTTCCGCTACCGTGGCGACCGCGGGTTAAAATCGCTCCATGAGTTCTTAGCCTAACACATTGTAGCCAGGTCTTGATAAACGTGTCGAAAGATCGCCTCCGACATTGCTCATGGCGCGAGAACCGACTTCAGTGTCACACATTTATAGTCAATCATCGCGTGACAATAGAATTGAAAGCTGTGCATTCGAAAGTGCATTGAGCGTCGCACATTCGAAACCACTAATTGCGTGACAAGTGACTTGAGCGTAGCGCTTTGGAGGTCATTTTTTTACGCAAGAAGTGACTTGAGCGTAGCGCTTTGAAAGTCACTCATTACGCGAGAAGTGACTTCAGCGTCGTGCATTCAAATTCATAAATCGCGCGAGAATTGACTCTACGTTTAGTTGCTTATCGTAGAAAACCCGATAATAAACGGAACGCACTCTATTATTTAAATGTCGATTCCCAATAATACTATGAGGTACTTCCAACTATAATTATTATTACATTTCGGAGGTGAAATTGACATAAGTAAGTCGTAAACCCATAAATAAATAACAAGTCCAAAACTGGTACTCGTGTCCCAATGTTAAGAAATAGGCCCCAAGTCGTACAATTATCCTCAAACATAGTCTGCAGATGTTGTTTTCCCAAACAGTTTGACTCAAACGCTGTCGCGTTTCCGTTTGACGGAAAGCGACGAGTGACGCGGAATCCTTCCGTAGTAGCCCGTGGGAGGCCCGTGGGCAAATGGCGCGTCCCCACGGTTTCACACTGCGCGTCGAAAATGTTACTATCTACAACAATTACTTACAAGCTATAAATAAAAAATAAAAAGATCTAGAACGAGTCTGTTATAGACTCACCGTACCACTCGCCATTTACGTTCGGCAGCGCGTGGCGAACCTACAAAATAAATAAGGTAGTATCTATATACACATGAACAAAATAAAAAAAATGATTAACCCCCGACTACCTCGGATTTGTTATCTGCACAACATTCTACTAGTCAAGCCCCTTCATTTGATACCCATATTAAAGGAGTGTTGAAAAATGAAATGTATTGTAGTTGTAATGTGGCCATCTTGAATTTGAAATGTGTCATAGGTAGTGTCTAGTCAAAGCCTTTAGTTTGTAACCCATAGTAAGTAAGGTAGTAGTAAAAAAAAAGTGTAATTCGCCATGTTGTGGTGGCAGCCATCTTGGATTTGAAATTTGATAGTGTATAGTATTCTAGTAGTCAAGCCCTTTCATTTGATACTAATATTGAAGAAATATTTTGACACAGGCAGACAGACAGACATCGATGTCAAACTTATAACACCCATTTTTGGTCGGGGGTTAAAAAGGGGCCGATTTTAGGGTTTGGTGAATTCTGATTTATCACATCGCTATCGTGACGGTTTGTGAAGTTTATTGAAGTGAAAACTTCATTTGGCGCACCGCACACAGATTTCTTCGTAGGCTGTAAGTGAGCCTGACCCGTCACGCCACGCGTCGAAACGGTACGCGTCATGGTGAAAGGCTCGATCGGGTGAACTCGGGACTTCCGAGTGTACCCGAGCACGAAATATACAGTCAGCTGCTCACTGTTGTGTTGCGGTGTTTACTTAATTCAATTTACATAAATATACATAATTTTATTTAATTGTCACTATTAATTATATATTATACCTAATGAAGTTTTCACTTTTTCCGTGCGGTATTAATCTCACACATTTTATTTAAGTTTATTCTAAATGGAAAACAAACAGCATTACACGATGAAAAATTTCGAAACACTAGCCAAAAAAAATACAATGTTGAAAATCAAACGTAGACTTCTCCGCGTTTGGCGTCGTCGTGTGAGGGTGTGGTGGAGGGGGGAGGGGTGGGTGGTGGGGGGTCGCGGTGGTCGAGTTCGGTGCTGCCGTCGGCAGGTTCGCGTTCGCGCGGGAGGGGTGCGGGGGCGAGGACGGCGCGTGCGAGCGCGGCAGTCGCGGGCGCGCCGGCGTGGAGTGTGTTGTTCACGGAGCCACCGTCTAGCTCCTGTATGGGGGATAGCACGAGCGCGCCGAGCACGGGCGCTTCGTGCGCGTGCGGCATCAGCACGCCTACGTTTTGCACGCCGGCGCCGCCCGCGCCCGCGCCCGCCGCGTCCGGTGTCGGGATCCGCGGCCGGTTGCGCAGCGTGATCGGCACCGCTGACCCGTTGCTCTTCTGACCGCCCGCTGACGACACACCAACACATTTCGTTACATTAAATGATTGTTATTAAGAGCTTAATTTCTCCCAATGTTGGGCAAATGCCTCCCTATATTCTTCCCACATGTCTCTATCTAGTGCTTTTACACATTAGCCCTGCTGATATTTATCTAACGCAAACGCTTTTTGGTCTGTCTTTTCGGTACCCCATCGGAAGAGACCACCACCACTGAGTGGTGGTTTTAGTCCAAAGATCATCCGACATTTGGCAGAGATGCCCAGCCCAATTCCATTTTATTTCATTACTAAATGCATACTTTTTAAACGGGCAGAGTCTTTAGTAAGAAAACTATAAAATATACAATACAATACACTGAGAAATACATTCCTAACTCTTTACACTAAGCACATCAACCATAGACATTGGTCTATGGATAATTCAGTGACCTTCATTGGAGGGTCTAAACATATTCATACCAGGGTTGTTACGGATGCAAAAATTTAGACATCCGCGAATGCAGATGCGGATGCGGATTATTAGAAGTTCACATCCGCGGATGCGGATTCGAAGCGGATGCGGATGCGATGCAGATGCGGATTTTGGGATTTTAAAAGGATAATTATTTAAATTTTAAGTGTAAAATAAGTCCAGATATTGCTTTTTATTGGTGGCGACATTTCACCTAATATTTATGTCAAAATATTCATTAAACACAAAAAAAACTATGAAGTACACAGTAAACACTCACTGTAACTATAATTTATTGACAATGAGAAAAAACACAACAAACAAACCTGTAGGCTTTTGTTACCAATGTGCGCCTTTCTATTCGACAGTTACTGAATGAAGTTAGTAATTACCAAAACAAACGCGAAGCACGTGCCACTCTGGCTCCCCCCACTTTCTTTACATGTAGTTACTTGTTGATGTGAATCTGCATCCGTAAAAACTCCGCATTGATTGATGCGGATGTGAATGCGGATGCAGATGTCTGAATTAATGCGAATGTTCCGCATTTGCGGATGCGGATGCGAATATTCGCAACAACCCTGATTCATACATACTTATTTATTTTAGTTACAGGTAACTCACGTGTGATTTGACTGGTTGAGGCCTTTTTCAAGAAGACTGCATGCGCATGATTACTGCCCGTTTTTCACTCCAAACCAAACCAAATCAGTGCAAAACGGGCAGCGATCAAGCGCGTGCAAGCCAATAGCCTGGATGCAGAGTCTACATGCCTGGTGAGCTATGGTTTCTACAGAGTGGACGTCATCGGTCAGTCGACCTCAGAGTCATTCTCTAACGCGATAGAAAGATGACTTCGGAGCGTTTATAAATATTGGACGATGAAGGCTCAAGGATTTTTTCAACTGTTTTAGATTTACACTTGATCGGCGACGATGCGGTCTACGATAGAGCGTGCTTACCTAGGAACCAATTCACTTTCCATTCGAAGACACCAAGATTGATAACTTGGGGTTATTGGGGGAAACCTTTGCTCAACAACTGAGGTTAGCTGAAAACATACCGTGTCGCGAGTTCTGTCGATGATGCGACCGCGTGGACTTGCGTCCGACGAGTCGTTCGTAGAGCGACATTTTGTGGGCAGGCGGGTGTGGCGGCGGCGCGGCGTTGGGCGCCGGCGCGGCCGGGCTGCAGTAGACGAGGCTGGAGTGGCGCGCGCGGCCGAACAGCCCTCCTGACGAGTACGCCGTGCTGGCGCTCCGCACGGAACCCACGCGGGAGATCTGCCTCTGGAACCAGTTCTTGCGCCGCTCCACCAGCGGCGTGTCCACGCTCTCCTGCAACACCGCACCACTCTACACTCTGGTTCTTGTTTAGAATAGCCTATTCCAACACACTCTCCCACATTGAATAGCTTTAGCATAAACAGCCCACTCCCACAACATCGTATAGCAAAGCATAAACAACCCACCTCCCAACATTAGAATAGCTTAAGCATAAACTGCCCAATACCTCAATATTAAATAGCACGAGCATAAACAACCCACTCCCGAAACATTGAATAGCTTAAGTATAAACAGCCTAATACACCAATATTGAATAGCATGAGCATAAACTACCCAGTCTTCCAACATTGAATAGCAAGGACAGACAGACTACTCCCGAAACATTGCATAGCTAATGTTTAGGCATCCCCCCTACCCCAAAATTGAATAGCATAAGTAAGGAGCATAAACTGGCTAATTCAGAAACATTAAATAACTTAAGTACGAGTATAAACAGCCTACTACCCCCACATTGGAAAGCTTAATCAGCCCGTAGCGTAATTTTTTCACTGTAGCGAATCAGAGCCTTCTTTAACAAACAGAGTGTCAAGTCCAAATAGTTTACATATACAACGTATAGAGTTAGAACAAACGCTTTACATCGAAAGCACGGTTCTGATCTCTCTTGTCTTGTCGCACTTGAGGAAGTGTCATACTTTTGTTGCGGCACATCACAATGTCGCCATAACAAGCATACACCTCATATGCATACGATTGGTACAAAGGAACCGTGCGGAAAAAACTGATCTATTTACTTATTCTTTACCCAAAGTCAAGTCAATCCACCACACTGACCAATTGCCAGTTCTAAAAAACGTTTTGTTTGAACCGTTCCGAACAGAAATAAAACTTAAACCCCTGAACCCCAGGTATGGTACTAAATTTGTGACCCTAGTACGTTCGTTTTTTTAAGAAAGCTGAAAGTTTGACATGGCATAGTATAGACGCGACGGGTGCCATTTAAAACGCATATTTTTCCCCTAATTTACTTTGTCATAATTATTGTAGCATAATATCATCATCATAATCAGCCCGCATTCGTTCACTGCTGGACCTATAAGCCTCTCCAATAATACGCCACTCAGCCCGATCCTCGGGTTTACGTTTCCAACCGCCACCAGCTGCCTTCCGTAAATCGTCACTCCACCTAGTCTCAGGGCGCCCTATACTACTTTTACCGATTCGCGGTCTCCACTCCAGAACACGTCTACCAGTCTACCCCAACGGTTATCGGTTCTGCGACAGATATGACTATTATTATCCCACTGCCACTTCAGCTTGCTGATGCGCTGAGCTATGTTGGAAACTTGGGTTCTCTGACGGAGCTAGCCAACTCTAACAGGTAGTGGATATGCCTACCTACCACGTGCCTACATAGTATTTTAGCCTGGCACAGCCTTCAAATAGATGAGTGAGTGTACCAACGGCTTTTCAGAAATGTGTATTTAGGCTGATTATATATTATTACTAGCAGCATCCACGGTTTTACCAGATGCTTTCCCGTTATTTTCTTGTGATAAATAATATATAACATAAACAATAATTAAACGAACTACGTTTAAAAAACCGACTTCAAACCCACAAATGAGCACCACAGAAGCGAAAAATAAATTACTATACTAATAATTGTTGTAAGTGCTACCCCGCTCATTTATTTGAAGTCGGTCGGCAGGTACTACTGCTATGAAAATAAAGCTTAATTTGGCATCAAAACAAATAAAAATACGGAAACGCAATTTCTGTGTCTCGATCGTCCGACACTGTTGCCAGATTGGAACAATCTCCCCAAAAATACGGGGTTTCAATAGTCATGGGGGGACAAAAAAAAGGGTTTAGAGAGAAATATGGGATATTTATAACCTGTGGTTTACAATTTTATTGTGAATACTGCACTTCTCACAGCTTTTCTTATGTTAAATTGTCGATACACTTTAGTGGAGGTGTGGAAGTTTTTTGGGAATAGTGTTATATTGTATTTTATGAGTTAGTAAATTATATTTTAGATCACAGTAAACTTAATACAAAATTTGATTCGTTTTTCTTATGTTAAGTTGCCAAACACTTTAATAATAATAATTCTTTATTACATCCACAATTTTTAAAACTTAAAACTAAAGACAATAAATTATATGCAGAGCAAAGGGCGACCTTATCGCTTAAAACGATTTCTTCCAGACAACCTATGAATGGATACGTAAATTATAGAATTCTTGTACTGTAGGTGGTGTAATACAGTATAAATATCTAAATATAAGCGTATAGTAAAAAACAGTTCAATACAGATTAGGTAATCATTTAGATAAATACATTAATAATATTCGATAAACGTACATATACTGACTTACATGAATTGAATACATAAATACTTATACAATCTATATAAACAAATACAAATTAAATACATACATGAATTTATCAATAAAATATACATAAATCAATATAATAAACGTATCAATTAAGAAGAGGAAATACAATGCTGGTAAACAAGATTTTTGAAAATGGCAAGCGCTTTTCTTACAGCGAGAGGAAGATCATTCCACAGCAAAACAGCCTTTTCCGTGAATGATTTAGAAAAGGAAAGGTTTGCATGAGTAGAAGTAGGAAACTTAAGCTTAAGGAGGCGAGTGGAGCGGAGAGGACGAGAGTTAGGCTCAATAAAATGAAACCGCTCCTTAAGGTATAACGGAGTGGTGGGGTTGAATAAATTTTTGTAAAGGAGGAAGAGGATGTGAGCGTTACGGCGAAAACGGTTAGATAACCATTTGAGCTTTTGTCGAAATTCAGAAACATGGTCATATTTACGTAGGCCAAATATGAACCGTATGAAAAAGTTTTGCAAACGTTCAAGCTTGTCTAACTGCTCTTCGGTTAAATCCAGATAGCAAACGTCGGCGTAATCCAATATAGGGAAAAGAAGAGACCGTACAAGCGCAGTTTTGGTAGTGATGGGGAGAAAATTTCGAAGTCTTCTCAAAAAAGCCGCTGAGGCAACTATCTTGCGACTTACCTCTGCCAGTTGAGGACTCCAAGAAAAAATTCTGTCCATGAGAATACCCAAGTTTTTTACAACATCACTGATTTGACTTTAATGGAGTAATGAAAGCTAAACTCGTTTTTTGGAGGGATTTCGATAACATTTTGGGGTGAAGTAGAGATGTCCCTATGGCAACATTGGTTACAGAGGTCACGACTACGCAACAGTTTTTGTTTTTATGCGGTTTGAAAATCACGTCGTTTGTGTCGCAATTTTTAGTATAGGGTATTCATTAATTTTATAGGCATTTCGCTAAAAAGATGCTTATAATAATAGGTAGATATGTGTTGTAGTGTATGTGTAACTACTGTGATAAAAATATAGTTTTGTGTTTCCATAAGTACCTAGTGTATGTTTAAGTGTTGTGCAAAAACTGATATATTTCAACTACTAAAACTTTTACACAATTGAATACAATATTTCGTGGCAGGTTCAATTATTGTGGTAAGTACATAGAAGTTAATACCTATAGGCTGTCACAGACGTAGCTATACCTTATATCTATACTAATATTATAAAGCTGAAGAGTTTGTTTGTTTGTTTGAACGCTAGGATCTCGGGAACTACTGGTCCGAATTGAAAGATTATTTTTCTATTGGATAGTCCATTTATCGAGGAAGGCTATAAGGCTATAGAAAATAACGCTACTATTAATAGAAGCGGAGCATGAATCAAGAATGTAACAAAATCGGGAAAAAATATTCCTTTTTGAGAGTTTTCGTACGTTTCGTGCTTTGACATGACACATGACAGCATGTGTCTAAGATGCATGCGTCATTGAATATCACAGATTACATACCTCTTGAATGTAAAACCTTTGCTAATCTCGGAGTTGGTACGACCAATTTCCGACAGGTGGCGTAGCAGATAGCTGAAGAGGTGTTATGTTTGAAAGTGATATTCTCAGGTATTATTGAACCGATTTCAGTCATTCTTTCACCGTTGTATATATGTACGGGACCCTGATGAATACTATAATATAATGTACCACAACGCCGGGGCGGACATCTAGTCTATATTTATAAAATCAATGCACCTTTCCGTTTTAAGTAAACTCCTCCTAAACGGCTGTTCCGATTTGAATGATTTTTTTGTATACGTTTTGGTAGGGCCCTGTATGGTTTAGACTTACAAATCAGCCCGGCAGATGGCGCTACAGTTGGTATCTAGGTAATTATCCGAGCGAAGCCGGAATGGGCCGCTAGTATATTCATATTTTCTTGATATCAGCAAACTATACCGCAATATTAATGAATATTAATATACATATATAACGTAATAAACAGCCCACTAAAGAGATATACATAAGGCCATAATCCACCACGCTGGGCCAGTGCGGGTTGGTGGGTGACACATGTCTTCGAAAGATTCTAGGTACATATCGGTTTCCTCGTGGTTGTTTCCTCACGATGTTTTCCTTTACCGTTTTAAGTTAGCGGCATTACGCACATGACCTCAGAAAGACAGTGGTGTGCGGGGTTTTGAATCCGGATACCGGTATCCGGATGGCCAGTCGCCGTTTTCCCGACTAGACCAGCCGTAACTTATAACGCATATTAATATAGCAAGACATATTTGAATGTCAGCATGTTTCAATATTGTCTAAAAGCACATGCTGATGCAAAAACGACGGGGTGTTATAAGTTTGACGTACCTGTGTATATGTGTGTGTTATTATTGGGAGAATTAGTCGGACTTATTTTAATCTACGTTTGATATAAAACTGTTAAAGATGGCCGTCGCGCCGCCAAAAATGTTAGATAACTAATAATTGATAGTTTTATTACTAGTACTAAATTATTTTTATTCGCAACTCGTAATTAAGATCTACTACGACTGGAAGATGGCCATAAGGCCATAAGGATTAAGGAAGAAGGAAGCCATGTATTGTGTATCACATATCAGCAATAAAGGCTTAGCGAAGCATAATAAGGTTTTAATTGTCTGTTCTGTATTTTTTTTGTTTTCCATAAATGTTGTGCAATTGTTATTAGTGCTGAATATTATTTTTTGGCATCGTTGTATTTGTATTGTGATTAACATGAAGTTACATGATCCACCAACCCACACTAGGCCAGCGTGGTGGATTATGACCTTGACTATCTCCTTGCAAGAGAAGTTCCAGGAGTGGGAACATTTAGTGGGCTGTTTATATGTGACATGATGTTCTGAAATAAAAATGATATGATTTAAAAACTGCCAAAGGTAAGGTACTCACGTAGTCCGCGTAAGTGTCGTCGGGATGCTTGCGGTGTTGGTGCAAGTTGGCGTAGAGGGCGTCCTCGGCCTTCACCTTGTAGTGGTCGGCGGAGCAGGCCGGCTCGTGCCGCCGGTAGTGCTCCGACGCGACTGTGTAGGGCAGCTCGTGCGGAACCACCTCCTCCCAGTACTGATCTCGGAGCAACTCTGGGTGCTCCTCGTGCATCTCGTCTACTATCATGTATGCTGCCTGTGACACATCAGAAATTGTATTTTTTTTTGTAGTGAAAACTTCTTTTGGCACTATTTTCATGGGCTGTGAATGAAACTCATCGTCACGCTCGTAAATGAAGTAAATAAATAAATATTGGTGGACAATTCACACATAACACCATCTAACCCCAAACTAAGCAAGCTTGTATTATGGCAGCCAGATAGCTGATATAATACATATATACTTTTAAATACATACTTATTATAAATAGAAACACCCAGACACAGTGCAAACATTTGAATTCATGACACAAATGTTTGCACTGGGTTGGAATCGACCCTCGGCTTCGCAGCAGAGTTACTACCCACGAGGCCACGAGGCCAGTCAAATGTTAGGGTGAACTCGGAACCTAACGCATTTCTAGATGACCATGCTTAGAAGACTAATCTTATCGGACAATCATGCTTTGAAAGTTTGTAGCAGCGCCCTCCGGTTTCACCTGCGTAGTTTCCAAAGTAAGCTGTCAAATTCTGAGTTATTAGTTTTCACTTCTATCGGCCGTCCCTATAACTGTCATTTTTACGGAGAATCTTTATTAACAAAACTAATATAAAATAAAAGTGGTCAAGTGCGAGTCGGGCTCGCCCATAAAGGCTTCCGTAGCAGCAAGTAACATAGTACAAAAGTTCTTGTTCCTTCGTTGTTACTTTAATCAGTGTTTTGACAGTAGTCAATTTATGACGTACCTATTAAAATAAAAACTACTTACTAGATATCATTCCAACCAATTTTCGTCGATAGTTTACATGGTAACGTATATCATATACTATTTTCATTTTTGTTATTCTCTTATTTGAGAAGTTACAGGGGGGGGGGGGCGACTACGATACATTTTACCACTTTGGAAGAGTCTCTCGCGCACTCACTATTTTGTTAGTATTCAGTGACACGACATATCATGGACACACATGATGGTAGGTACACCTACCTGATGGTGACACACAGCCATTGGGACACGAAGAGACTAAATTATTACCTAGCACTGCCCTACGCTCGTCACACAGAGATATAAGATGATCCATCTCTTTGCCCTGTAATTTCTCTGGAAACATTGCCTTTCAAACCAGAAAACAGTGCTGTTTGCAGGTTATTGCTTTGAATAAAATAACTTGCAAAGGTATGGCGCTTCCCCAGGTGGACTTTGCAAAGAGTCCTACCGCTTCATATAGTAGTAGTTACCTTGATATGCCGGTCGATGAGCCAGTTGAGCTCGATGTCGTCATCATCTTCGCCGAATGGGTTGATCAGCACCTCCGCCACTTTCAACCAACCAACGTAGAAGCAGAACTGGAAACATTGTGTGACTTATTACATTCTCTCCATACACATCTCACACGATCTTGGTTTTATCATCTCTTTCTCGCACGCATACCGTCAGATTATAATCTAACGCGTGAGTTTGCAATCTTACGGTAGGTTATGTTAGTTTATAATCTGACACCGTTAAATTATAATAAATAAATATTGGTGGACATTTCACACACAACACCATCTGAGCCCAAGATCTTAGATCTCTGGGTGACGAGCGCAGTGCAGTACTAGGTAATGATTTGGACTCTTCATGTTCCAATAGCTGCGTGTCACTGTGTGCTGTTATGTGGCAGGCTTGTTGCTTAACATCAGGCACATGTCCAGATCGTCTCGTCAGCATTTATTTAAAAAAAAAAAACTAAGCAAAGCTTGTTATATGGAAGCCAGATAGCTGATATAATACTTATCTATATATATAAAAAAAGTCGTGTTAGTTACACCATTTATAACTCAAGAACGGCTGAACCGATTTGGCTGAAAATTTGTGAAGAGGTAGCTCAGGACCAGGAAAAGGACATAGGATAATTTTTATCATGTTCCCGTGGGACATCAAAAAACGACAAACACGACAAATATCCCGTTCGACCGCGTTCCCGTGTGACGTGACATAAAACGTAAACGACAGCTAAACGTCACTTCATCGTCGTCATGTCAATGGTAACGGTGAAGTTAAAAAACCTTTGCTAATCTTTGTTAATGTGTAATGTCTGAACAGATTTCAGTCATTCTTTCACCGTTGGATATGTACGGGATCCCGATGAGTGCTTTATAATGTACCACGGGCGAAGCCGGGGTGGACTTCTAGTATATTTTTAAATACTACTCATTACACGCTAGTTGCGTGGAAGTCGAACTGAACACATTGTATAACTTATTGGAATTTAAGGTACCTACATTATTTCCATATTTTGTTACTGGGTCTTCTCTCTACTGCTCCCGATCACACTATCTTAGTATATCCATCTCTTTCTTGTACATTTACCATATCCACGCTAGTTATGTAGAACCAGAATTATCCACCAGTTAAGGCCTTGTTAAATTTGGCAAAATGTAATAGCAGTGAAGTGTAGCATTTAGTAAGTTAGGATAGATACTAAATTCAATTTTAACAAATTATGTATGTTAATACTATACATATATTTGTAAATAAAATTGTGAGGCTAGATAGTATAGTGTAGGCAAAACATAATACATTTATTTTATTATACTTCTTTAAACCAAGAATCACCTCTGAAATCGTTTAAATAGCGGGCCCGCACGCCACACATTTTGTAATTTAGTAAAGTTTGAAAGGTCATTTTTGTATGACTTCGTTTGTACATTGTTAATGTTGTATTGTAGACGACTGGTCCCTAGTTGGCTATTGTTTCATTTGCACGTGCTTTTCGGTGGGGAAATTCACCAAAAAGGACGTATAAAATTTTCGTAACCGGCACAAGTTTGGGAAACCATATAAGAGTCTATTCTTGGTTCCTCGACAAACGTTGTTTTCTTTGGTTGCGAAATAATTCTGTATTGAAGAGAACTTTAAAACGGACCATTGTTTTAAATTAAAAATGATTTATGCTTGGTGACTGACTATTTGTTACCCTTCAACGCTCAATTTCGCAGTTATAGCGAACTACCTAGTTCACTCTTTCGGCTGGGCTAGTTTTGTTTGTAGTATAGGCAGTCGGTACGTGCCGGACTTGTACCTTATGGTCAACAACATGCCTGACGACAACAGCACAGCGTTACGCGCAAAGAGTTTACATATACTACGTATAGAGTTGGGACATACGCTTTACACCGAAAGCACGGGTCTGATCGCTCGTGCCTTGTCGTTCTTGTGGAAGTGTCATACTTTTTTCGCGGCACATCACTCTGTTGCCAAACCTGATCTATTTAGTGATATTTGCTCATTACTGTACTGCTGTAGAATAACTGGCACAGGTATGGTACTTCCCCAGGCGGACTATGCATAGACTCCTACCTCTACTATATAGTAGTACCTAAGTCTGTCTGTAAAGTCGTTCGTGGGTTCGATTCCCACCCAATATTTGTGTATAACTGGGCGTTTCTACATAATTATGTATTTGCAACTATATACATAATTATATTGACGAAGCTCAAAACGAAGTTCAAAGTCACACAGCGAACTATGGAGCGAGAGTATACTCGGAGTCTCTTTGCGCGACAGAATCCGTAATGAGGATATTCGCAAAAGAACGAAAGTGGCCGAAATAGCTCAAAGAGTAAGCAAGCTGAAGTGGCAATGGGCAGGTCACATCGCTCGCAGAACTGACAATCGATGGGGAAGTTATAGAGTGGCGACCACGAACCGGAAGACGCAGTGTTGGACGGCCTCCCACTAGATGGACAGATTACCTCACAAAGGTCGCTGGAAACTGCTGGTTGCAGGTTGCGCAGGACCGATCGTTGTGGAAATCTAGGGGGGAGGCCTATGTTCAGCAGTGGACGTCTTGCGGCTGATGATGATGATGTATTAACAATAGTTATCTGGCTCCCATAATACAAACTTTGCTTAATTTGGGGCTAGATAGTGTGAGAAATTATTATCCGCCAATATTTATTTATTTAGTTTAGTTCAGTTCTTTTGCAATATTTCAGTAAAAGTATTTTGGCAATTCAGTTGTAGAAAACCTTCCCCGTGCTTGTAAGACAAGTACCGTCACTTTTTGACGTGTTTAAGACGCTTGTCAAAGAACATTATTATTTGTCTAAGCCTGGCTAAGTGAAAGAAGTCTACTGAAATCTGAACTGAAGCTGATATAGTTCTCTTAATTAGTAGATATTTTAACTGCTACTAATTGCTTATTACTGTTATCAGCTATTGCTAATTACAATGGTTTATTCGGCTTAAGTCGATTCTGTTAAAGACAACCTATTACCAGTGTAGGTATATAAATTAAAGTTTATATGTATTAGAATGTATGTTTATTATGTTTTAGTCACTAAAATTAGCATCCCATTTATTTATTTTAAGTAGGTATTATATTTACTCTTTGTTTCTATTGTCCTGTATTCCTTCCTATAGCAGTATATGGTTGCCTGGAAGATTTTTTTAGTGATAAGGTCGCCATTTCCTGATAGATTTTCAGATTTTATAGGAAACTAGTTTCATAACAAAATCCACTTTAAATTGAATGAGTTATCCTATGGTAAATACATTGTCTGATAATTTCGTACTTTTAAAATGGACTTGCCTATCCAGCTTTGAATGATCATAAAGTAAGTTAAACAAAAAGATATCAAAATTACAAGTTGGTACATATTTTATTCTATTTAAATACTGTAGATTGATCAGTCGTCATGCCTATTCTACATTTTTTTTTGTGTAGGTTAAGGACTTCTCATAAAGTATACATCAAATACAAAAATCATTTAATTTAATTTCATTGCTACTTACATTTATACACCTTACTATTTAATTCAAGTATCTACTCGAATACATATTTCTAAATTCAGTAAAGCTACGTGTGATAAGCGTTGAGGTTCATTTATTTATTAGTAAAGGCTCTGCCGATTAACATTAAAAGGCTTACAAAGTAATACGAGTGTGTGTAATATAACGTGTCGAACGTGCCTATTTATAGTTCTCTAACAGCCTGGTTTTGAGATACGCGTCCGTTTGTCTACAAAGCGGCTTCCTGTTATGATATTGTATTGATCATGTAAATATGAAGTCCGCGCATTAATTCGTTTCGGCTCTGTTTCGAAATTTAACTGCTACTGTATCCTGATTTCTACGTAATTTGATTGATCTCGACACGGAATAAACGCTCTCGGTCTTTGTCTTATCAGTTTAGAATGACAGAGACAAGGATTGTCATTCCGAATTTGAATCGTTCGGATTGCGTTCAGAATCAGCAAAGTGAAAATTCGATACAGTCTGATTGAAAACGTCATAAAAAATCTGTGGGTTTTTAACAGTTTCTTTCCATTTAATAATAACAAAAATTACACTAGTGAATCGATGTCCGTGGATAGCCGCTGATATTGTTTCACTTATTGGGTGGTTGGAGCATGGATCACCCTGTAAGCGGAGGCCGCATTTAAGCAAGCATAGCGTCGTGCATCCTGAGACTAGGTCCATTTAAATATAAAGATCTTGGCTTTGGTGTTTTCTCTTTATTTTAGATTGAAATTAAAGAAATAAAAATCTAAATTATGACTGTTTTGGTTAGACGTTCAAGGGCAGTTTTAGCGAACTAACTGTAAAGCTTGGCAAAAAACTCTTGAAATGGAATTGATAGTTTTATACTTCAATGACAAAATATTATTATATATAAGTAGGTATTGAAGGGTCCTATAATGACAATATACTGGCTTGCTAACTCAAACCAACTAAAATATAACCAGTAAATAGCATCGGTTGTGATACTGATGAATTAACCAATATTATCCTTTGGATATTTTTTGACGTGACAACGTCTTATAAATTGGTTTGCCGGGTGACACTTCAAGAAACTGCGTTACGCTCCGCTCACGTTATGCGCTCACGAGAGCGAGTGAGAGGCACGCGTCCCTTCCACTCGGGCATGGTTAGCCCGCCTAAGAGCGAGAGAGACAGACATAAAAAGTGAAAGGCACGCGTCCCTTCCGTAAAATTATTTTACCACTCAAAGTCGTTGTCACGTAAAACTTTCGCCCGTATACCGACTTTACAGGCAACCAATTTTTTTTGTACTTGTATATTTTGTGACAAATAAATTATTATTATTATAAATTATCATCCGTCACCCTCAAACAATCATTATAGCAAGATACATTTTTTGGAAATATTTACGAATGCCAGTATTTCAAGTGAGTATTTGAAGTGCCAAGAGTTTACAGTCTTTTTTGCCCATATGTAGAGTTGCCGGGAAGTTGGAAAAGATCTTTGCCCATTATAGAGGAGATCCCGCTATACAACGACCTTCACCGAGCTGATTGTTGGATGAAAAGTGTTTTATATGTAATTTAATATGTCAACAAATATATTGCAAATGGGTAGCCTAAAAAATTTCAGTCCAGAATATGATTAATATTTTTTTTTTATATTTCACTTAAATTGATTGAATTAAAAAAAACTATATAACATAACTAGCGCGATATTTTCGCAACGCGAAAAAGCGCGTAAATAAAGATTATAAAAAAAAATATATAACATAACTTATTATTTTGGCTTTACTCAGTGCTTACGAAATATCATTACGAAATTCAACCCCTAAGGGTGTAAAAAACGGGATGGAAGTTTGTATGAAATATTTTATTCCTTAAACGTATGCGCATAAAATTTCGTACAATTTGAGCATGATCAAAATAATGAATTATGTGTATTACAGTATTTTTCAAAACTCAACCTCCAAAGGGGTGAAATATGGGATGAAAGTTTGTTTCAAACTTTTTATGGTTTGAAAATATTTGCATGAGATTTCGTAAACACTGAGTAAAGCCAAAATAATAAGGTATGGTATATAGATTTTTGTAAAATTTAATAAATTTCAGTGAAATGTTTAAAAAAATAATTTTTAATTGTTAATTAATCATATTCTGGACTGAAATTTTTTAGGCAACCCATTTGCAATATATTTGTTGACATATTAAATTACATAGAAAACACTTTTCATCCAATAATCAGCTCGGTGAAGGTCATTGTATAGCGGGATCTTAGACTATTAGAAGCGGCTGGAGTCTAGAAGTTGCTGACGAAAGATCGACCATTGTTGTCCATATCATTACTTGGTACGTTTCTAGCTAGTGATGACCTTTAGGTATTTTATCTCTATAGCTTAATCGGGGTTTGGATAATTCAGATCTGTTTAGTGAATGTCGTGTTGTTTTCACATCAATTTGAGTAGTTTCCAACCAGAAGGAGTTTCTCAATTCGGTTATATCCACATAAATCTAAATCATTATTTTATTTAGATTTCTGTGGCTACATAAATTTCTTTATATGGATGTTCGCCAATTTAGAATCGATTTGATGACTATTATTGGAAGATTATAGTTCAGAGGTAATATTTTTTTTTCGAAATCGATGAAGTGGTTTTTGAAATATCAACTAGAAACAAAAACATGCTTACCTTCATCTGGAGGACGTTATCACAAAATGATGTAACTTTGTCGAGTTGAAGTCGTTTTTTGTTTTTTTCTGAGAAAATTAATTTACCTACTATTTGATTTACTTCTACAACAAGAACAAAACTAAAAATTTTGATTAACCCCGACTACCTTAGATTTGTTATCTGTAGAACATTCTACTAGTCAAGCCCTTTCATTTGATACCTATATTAAGGGAATTGTGAAAAGGAAATGTAATTCGCCATTTTGTGGTAGCGGCCATCTTGGATTTGAAATTTGTCATAGTGCAAAGTATTCTACTAATCAAGCCCTTTCATTTGATACCCATATTGAGGCAGTAGTGAAAAATATTATATAATTCGCCATTTTGTGGTGGCGGCCATCTTGGATTTGAAATTTGTTATAGTGTTTAGTACTCTACTAGTCAAGCCCTTTCATTTGATACCCATATTGAGGTAGGTTGTGAAGAAATATTTTGTCCGCCATTTTGTGGAGGCGGCCATTTTGAATCGATATTAACCAAACATAGCTAAGAACACCCGCACGGATATTAACTTTCAAATAAAAAAACCGCATCGAAATCGGCCCATCCGTTTGAGCTCTACGGTGCCACAGACAGACACACACACAGACAGACAGACAGACAGACAGACAGACAGACAGACCGACAGACAGACAGACAGACAGACATCGACGTCAAACTTATAACACCCCTTTTTTTGTCGGGGGTTAAAAATAACATTAAACCGAATTGAGAACCTTCTTTTTGTAGTCGGTTCAAAACGTGTGTAAGCGGACGGGACGGGACGGGGGGGTGCGTACTTGTAGCGCAGTGAAGAGCGGGAAGTAGACGTCGGGCTCGTACTTGGAGGTGGAGCCGGGTGCTGGCGGCACCAGCTGCCGGCCCATCAGCGCCGCCACGAAGTACGTGTAGAGCGCCAGGGTCACCACCTGCCAACACACATGTGACCTTACTCACATACCCTATTTATTACCAGGGCCGTTTTGTGACAACCCTCGGAAATTCCTGAACTGCAGCGTATTTATAGTATCTGCTGTACATGCGCCCTAGAGCCCTTTTTATAGTTTTCCCCCTTCAAAATGAAACACAGTGATGTTTCCTCATTACTTGGTAGAAACAACTGGCAAAGGTGTGACACTTCCACAGGTGGACTCTGCTAAAAGTCTTACCTCTACAAAACATGTGATATAGCATTGACTACCGAGTCCATTTTGTGACGAGCTCTCAGAATGTGTAGTCCGTACTTTGTTTAGAAAATTATCTGCTGTACATCCACGGTCGAAAGTTCGTACTTCGTACGCAAACGGAAATAAACAGCAGTACGCGTGCTAAGGTCGCGTTAGGTTCACAAATTACGTGAACATTCGAGCATCATCTTCTTCACCACAGATTTTCTGAAAGCAATTCAGAGCCTCGCTGAGGTTTTTCATAGAGATTATCTCAGGACTAGCTCAGGAAAGCGCTAGAATAGAAATAGAAGAAAAGAAGATAATGCCAAGAGACATCAGTGCAGGACTCATTGTCTCCTGTCGAATAAGAATGATTCCAAGTACCAAAACTGTTTATGTGATTTGACCTTTGCCAGTTGTTATACGCAAACACGAGAAACATGTACCCAATTACATATTTCCTCTGTGCTCAATCGCAATAACTCCAATTCCCTTGATTACAGAACAGAATGCAAAATACATGTACCCAACATTTACCTAAGCAAACTAGAAATTTTGCGAAGTACATTTCTAAGCATTTCAATATGTTCTGCGCATTTAACTGGTTTTTGTAAAACACGGTACCCTCAATGGCTTTTGGATGCGGAACCATGCAAAGTGGTTCTCAGTAAGCAATGGGTTCATTTTTTGATAACATCCGGCACAGAGTTGCTAATGTAATTCACATTAGACGAGGCATCAGTCAAGCGTAAAATTGTTATCAGTGATCAAAAACACACACACTTGCATGTACACGAACGTGGGCGTCAATCGCTTAACTTAGCTTCTTGATTTTATTTAACTTGAATTCTATGAGATTCGTAGAGAAACAAAGACTCTGCTTCTGTTCTGTTTTTAACTTCAACCGAAAATATTAATGAGGCATAATTTAACCAGTTAAACGTTACAAGAGATGGAGCCTGGTCCTTCGGTAGTTGATGATCAACACACATATACATACCTGTGTGTAGACAAGCGGCACGCACACTGTGTCATAGCCAATAAGCGCGCCGAGCCGGCGCCGAATATCGGACAGCTCGACTAATAGCGTTTGGACAATGTGATCACTGGTGATGAGGCCTTCCTTCCGCGCTCGGTTGATGATGTTAGTGGCCCACACCAGCGGCATCCAATACTTCGACATGGGGCTCTTGCCATCCATCTTCTCGAACACCTTACGTTCACTCTCCAACATGAGGCCTGAAGGCATAGACAACATTAGGATTAATAAAATCGCATCCTTAGTATTTTATACTTCCATTACATACATAGTTCTTTTATAAAATACATTTCTCAAACTATCCGAAACATTGGGATAACGTGAATTTGATAACCGCATTAATTAATATATTTTATAAGTAACTGATCCGATCTGGATACAGATCCGAAACTTTAAATTAATTATATTTAGTGATGATAAAGACAGCCTGGCCGAAATAGGCAGCCCGTGTCTACACAGTAAGAAGGTTATTATGAGTTCCTTTCCAAATCTATCTCTGTCGTTGAAGCCATATGCTGTTTGAAGAATATGCTTTTGCAGATATGATGTGTGGTAGCGAAATGCTGGGATTAGTTGATGGCGTCGTCGTATTGGCTTCCATGCCATAGAAGTAAACGCCCATTGTGGAGATTCAGTTGAAGAGGGAGAAAGTGGGATCTGTGTCGGTGAGAACTCACCTGAGTCCACCACGTGCTGCCAGGAGGGGAAAGCGCCGCTTGACTCGCAGCGAGACTCGCTGCAGAGTGATGACGTACGCCAGGATTGCGTACCGTACGATGTTTCGCCGCATCAGCCGCCCCGTCTCGTCCTGCAACATACCTCTGTTTCAAATAACACCCAAAAAACTAACTAACCAGAACTGTTAGCTTTGATAATGCTCTTTCTTTTCTTTAGGTTTGAAATTATAGAGACAACAATAGCAAAGCCATAGCCATAGTTAGGTGTAGAAGGGCGGGAGCTCATTTAATTTTCAAATCCTTTTCTGCTGATAATTAGTTTATTATAGTAATTATAGATAATTAGGTATGTAGTGTAGTTCTCATTGTAATTTACTGACAATTTTACATACACATTTTCATAATGAACGATGTTCCCGAGCGGGCCGCTGGATGGCAGCGAGGAAAATGCGAATGCTATCGTATCAGTCTGTGTCGGTGAAGCCTGATAGCATCCCTTAGCATACACTGTCACACTAATTATGTTTGCAATAGCATTAGGCCACATGGGAGACAAGTGCAAATATATTATTGTTAAAAAAAGCATTAAATGTTTGAAAAGACAAAACACCAGCTACGCCAGCTAAATCCCACAATAAATATATAAGCCATTTAATAATGTATTAGCAACAATCGATAGTTGGTTTGATCTCATGCAGCATTATTCGAAAAGAAAATTGAAACGATTTATTGGTTACCAGTCCATATTCATTGCATAAAAGTATTTATTCCTAAAAATCGAAATGCACAAATAGGGTTGTGAATAAGGTGCGACATCAAGAAGGGAACACTGATTCCACACTAGGCTAGACCGACTACTAAGCCGCCTCGCCAGTGCCGCGATTCTAGTTTGCGAGTGCACGGACATTTAATCCTGAAGGAAACGTAGAACGCCTCCACCTCGACTCCAGCCCCAATGTACCACACGCCTTAGATCTACACGTAAAACGCTCCACACACGATTCCTAAAATCAGAGGAAATGACGTAAAAGCTGTGGAGAGGAGCCTACATCGCACTATATGATTGGTGATTTATGGTGCTATGTAGGGTCCTCCCCACTAGTTTTACGTAATTTCCCCTGATTTTAAGGCTCGTGTGTAGAGGGTTTTACACCTAATTGGAATGGCGTTACTGAACCCATTAATAACCCGTATGTCAAACATTAACTCCGAGATTGATGCGGTTTTTAATGGATAGAGTGATTCAAGAGGACGGTTTATAATAAATGATAATTTTAAAGGTTTCTAATTTGATGTCACAAATATATACATTTTTTGCGCTTACATTGCGAACTCTGGCTGAACCCTAAGAGAGTATTGTAACCTTAAAAGTCTACAAAAAAATCTGCGATTGTACATATATATTTATCCCTTAGGGATAACCCACAATAACAATGTGTTCAGTCCATTTACTGGAATTCTTAAGTTGGTTGGTGTAAAATAAATGTACCATTACACCTCCTGGCAACATCCAGAATCATAATGCATGCTTTTCTGAGTCCAAAACCGTACATCGAGTGCAGTCTTCATATTTCGCACACTCAACTCCACCCAGGGCCCGTTCTATTAGGTTAAAAACAAGAAATGTGAAAACAAGTGAAACCCCTAAAATTAGTGATTCTAGCGACAAAGAAGTTTATTTGACACCAGCACATAACTAACTGAAACTGTTAATAATAGGCAAAGCATTTAGTCATTTCCTCGCTGAGGTGAAAAGGGATGATTAATTACGTGTTGCACTCAAGTGCAAATATTGTTGACATCGTGCTCTTTTGATTCCCCCGTAAAGACTTCAACACTCAGGATTCTAATTTTAGAATCCTTTGGTTACTCTGTTATTAAAATTGAGCACGCGGTTAAAAGCAACATAGCAATCTTGTATAACAAATAACTATAATCGTGATCTCTTCTTTACTATGACAATAAACTGTTTGCATTGCAGATTGTCATGCGGGTGAAACCGCAAAGAAAATATGTGGTTTATGAATAATCTTAGACAGCATAGCATAAGCCCCCTAAATGGTCCCACGACTGAGACTCGGGGCCTTCTCTCGTAAGAAGAGAGTCAAGGCCATCATCCACCACGCGGGCACCGTGCGCGTAGGTGGATGACGTATCATTCGTCATCCGAAAGACTCTAGGAACATGTCTAGACTAGGCCAGCCGTAACTTTATATTTACCTTAGACAAAACCTACCATAAATAATGACTATATGTTCTCAAAGCCGGGACTCGGGACCTTTTCCGACAAGTAAAAAGCCAAAGCCACAGTTCATATACCCTGTCAGGGCTATTGTCTTTGGTCAAGGCCTTAACCCACAACTCCGGCCAAGTACGAGTTAGCTAATTAAATATTTCTCAGAACATGTCGTTTTCCTTGCAGAGTTTTACTTTGGCGTTAAAGCTAGGGGTAGTGACAAATTTTCACTTGAAAAATTAGTTAGCAGTGCAGGCGAAATGAAAACTACGACATCATGCTTGTGAAATCGGACATTCTTGCTACTGAGCCATCACGATTCGCCTACTATAATAGAAAAGATAACAATTATTTCGAAACAGACTTTTGTTTTGAAGTGAAACTCTTTAGCTGGCGTTGAGCACTTTTTGGTAGGGGATTATCTTTTGTGTTCGTGTCACCGACATGGTAATTTGGTAACACAACGGCGTAGGAGCAGGAAGTGCGCGTCAGATGGGTTTGAAAGGGTGAAGTCTTGTGAGCCGCGTTACTGGACATGAGTAACAGCAGCATGTCTGTAGTCTGTAGCTATACAGGTGACGTATTATTGAGCTACCCTTTGGGTGTTTAAATGTTTGTATGTTTGTTGCTTAATCAGGCCGGAACTTCAGAACGGATCGGGATGGAGTTTGGAGAACATTTTATGTACTTTTTATCACGGGAAAATAATGGATACGGTAACTGCGCAGCGCCTGATCAAGAGTTCTGACCCTAGGATAGTTGTGAGGACACGCCCCCGTCCAGTGTGTTAAAATCAGGATCAAGCAGCTTGGGCGTCCAGCTTTATCAGTTCACAATTAACTAGTTTTAATATTTTGTCTCGGTCTAGTTGAAATATGTGTAGGGTATGAAATATGCAATAATGCTAGATTAATAGTGAGCGAAAACACGATTTCAGCGCGCGCTCCCAATCCTCGCTCCCTAGGCTGTAGCCTAATTACATTAATTAATTATACTAAGGATTAAGTGTTGATCAGGCCCCGACTGCGCGAGTAACTCGCGGGGCGCTGGTAGTAGTTACTACAGATACAGAGAAGGAGTATAGAATGCTAATGTTTTTAACTTTACACACACAAGCATGTATTCATGTTAGTCTGTGGTCATATTGAGAAAACTAAAGCTAAGAACTCACTGAGTGATTTCCAGCCACACCCGCGGCGGTTGCGGATCGCAGCTTCTGTAGAAAGGCAGATAGATAATATACTAGTTTTTATTTTGCGACTTCATCCGCGCGAAATAAATATTTTGGTAACTGAGGCAGTATATTTGTACATCCATACAAATTTACATTTAGTAAAAACAACTTATATTCAAACATTTTTACACAATTTCATAAAAATCGGTTTAGTAGTTTATGCGTTAAAGCGTTACAGACAGACAGACAGAGTTAATTTTTCATGTATACTAATAAAAATATGGATATCAAGCGTCTAGTTGCAAAATTTAACTGTTTTATCTTCAACATTGATGAACTTCCATGTAATCTTTAATTTCTTTCATCCTCATTTACACCACTTCAACTCTTTCTGACCCAAAGAGTCGCCCTTGCTATTTTCTGAGCCTAATCTAGCTGTATACTAAATTGCATCAAAATAGTGTCAATGGTTTTGGCGTTAGTGTAACAGATAGACATTCATATTTATAATGTTAGTATGGATATCAATGATCAAGTTGCACTATTTCATGGTTTTATCTTCAACAATGACGAATTTTCATCTTTCATCCTTCATCCCTCATTTCAACTCCTATGCATATAATCCCCGTATAGTTTGAAATTGCATAATTGCCAGAACAAACATTTATTTGTTTCATGTCAAGTGTCTAGATACAAAGTTTCATGGTTTTATTTTTAACAATCAGGAATTTACATAAAAACTGTCATCCCCAATTTCAAACCCTTTTTCCGTACTAAAAAGTAGGCTATATTACTTCTGGAGATCATGTATATGGGTACAAAATGTCATCGGTTCTGTGGAGTGCGTGAGTATAAGCACTATACATATAATATATAGATTGAAAGAACAAATCACGACTCGTTTTACGGGCCATAATCTCAGTCGCGGTGGCTGCGGAACCGCGAAAATAAGCGGTCTCGTGAGTTTTGAAATAAAACCTTAGTTCAGCAACCGCGGCGGGCGCGGGTAAAAATCGCTCCATGAATTCTTAGCTTAACAAAGTAATGTTGAAACTTATTACAGTAATAAATTAATGTTGTTCCTTCGACCACTAGTAATAGAAATTACAATTAGTAAAAAATTGTGGGGCAATAACAATGAATGTTTTGTTGTAGAACTGTTATCGCTTGTTTTGTCACAGGTAGCGGCAGTAGCATGCGAGCGCGTCACCGACCGTTGCGTTGCCAGGGTAGGTAGATAGATATATGTGATTTCAACGTTTGTGCAAAGAATTCGCCATATTTACAGTAGGGTCTTCGCTTTCACGTAATTTTCCTATTTAAGCTTTGCTTAGTTTGGGGATAGATGGTGTTGTGTGTAAAATGTCCATTAATATTTACTTTTGATTAATTTTAGTCTTCCAGTTAAGTACCTGCTCCACTCAAGCTAGTAACAAATTGTTACCCCTGACAGGGTATATGAACTGTGGCCATGACTCTTGTCGGAAAAGGTCCCGAGGCCCGGCTGTGAGAACATAATATGTTCATTATAGTAATTGTTTATACTAGTTTCTGTCTTGATAATTATAAATAAGTCAAGATAACGGCAACTGCTACGGCTACGATGCCACAGAATTACACACACACAAACAGACATCGACGTCAAACTTGTAACACCCCTCTTTTTTCGTCGTGGGTTAAAAACTACCTAGAGCGCCGTTTAAATGTCGGTTTAACACATGTAATAATTTGTCAAAATATACGTCAGTTAAGGGGTCATTCTTCGTCACAAAATTTAGTTTTTTTGACTCCTCTGATGTCCTTGTCACAGTTGGTCACATTTACCCCTTCCTAGTGTGACGTCACATGTTATGAAATGTTTACATTTAGAAATTAGTAAAAGAAGTAGTAAACAGAAGATGAGAAATTAATTTTACTGCCACTTAAATTATATCTTAAAGATGAGTAAGATTTCAAAATGTGACGTCACGAAACTTGGACCTCTCCTACACTCTGTCACACTTCACACCTTTAACCCATTTGACATAGAACAATAGATTTATACGAAATATGTTAAATCATATTAGGTATCAGATAGGCGACATCTTTTATAATATTTTTGAATAATTTTCTGGTTTGTTCGAAAACGGCTTATTACATATTAAGGTTATAAAAGTTACTTTTCACAACACCTGTCTGGCAACACTAGCATACAATCACACAATGCCGTGTGCGCTGGCGATGAGCGCACGCGCAAGACCAAAAAGAAATTCCACGAAACAAACATTTATGCAAAGTGCTACAGTAATATTAGGCTTCGCTACAGTCAGTATTAGCAGGACCCAAAGAATGACGTTCATATTGAGTAAATCCATAACATTGAGTTGGTTAACAATGGAAGTCACATTCTGTCGTTCCGCATTAACTAATCTGATATAGTATTACTAAACATTGTGTGTGTAATGTGGCACGGCAAATGCATAACGAATCCTTTTGAATGGCTTGTATTCTGCGGTGGCTTGCGGGCCTCGTGGGGCCGCTTGCGACACCGGCCTTCCGTGGTAACCATACAACGGGTAGTAAAACTTTGTGACTACATTTGAAGGACTATAGAGACTCGGTGTTTGATCAATGACTACTATAACATCAGATATTCGATACAATACAACTAAATTACAATAAGAACCACTTTGTAAATACATTATAAGGCATGTGCCGCGGCTAATTCAGCTGAGCGTCGCAAACAACGCAAATATGCGAAGTTTGGAACTATAAAATCTTTCTGAGCGCTAGAGCGATGCGACGCGTGACCAAAATACTGGGTTTATTTTTATATTATTAGGTCCAAAGTTACGGCTGGTCTAGTCGTAAGCAAGGCAAGTGAGAGTGTGCAACTGATCTGCATGATCTAATACCACTTTGCCCTTTCTTTTATCGGACTTTCCGTTCCACAAAACGGCGACATCGTTTCATGGTTGAAGTTCCAAAAACGCGAACGTTTGTGATAAGAAAGTCTAGGTTGTGGAATGCGTTGCCTGCGTGGGTTTTCCCCGACGGCGACAATCTTGGTGTGTTCAAATCGAGAGTGAAGCGGCTTCTTCTAGGTAAGCACGCTCCATCGTAGATCGCATCATCGCTTAACAACAGGCGACATGGTGGCCAAGTGCGAAAGTATTACAGTTAAAAAAAATGGTCCCATGTCCCAGCAGTGAGAACAGTTAGTGGGAGGATTATGCTATGAAGTCCAACATATAAGTTTATTATTAGATCCACTGGTATTCAGCGTTGTAATGCCGTCAGCATGGACATGCTTCCGACTATTGGTGAGCTTGATCATCTTGATTATGAAGGATCGCATCGCCCAAGCGAGAGGAAGGTTTTTGAAAATGATGGTTATTTGCTTATTAGGTTTATGCTTCCCAGCCCCCAAGGGCCCTATGTCTCATCACAACGGTGTAGCGATATAGAAACAATAAGTAAATTACAAATGGCATCTATCTAACTTTTAACATGACATGAACATATTTAATTAACTCTAAGGTTAATCACAGTCAATTGGGCTAATTGACGTATATTTTTACAAATTCCATTCTTTAAGCATATTTTCGTTATGGCGTGTTACCTTTACGTTTAATCACACTTAAACGCGGTAAAGTCATGACACATTTTTATGCATTTTTACATAAAAGAAATAAGCAAACCGTGATTGATGGTTATAATTTAATACTAGTAACATCGACTACTGCCATCTAGTATATGGCTTTCTAATAATATTTTCAAATCACTATATTTTATTGTGATCACTATATACTATTGTGAAATTCTAACATGACTTCATTAATAATCTTAAAATCGACCCATTTAAAAAAAATACATATACACACAAATACATATACATATAATTCAGTTTCAAACCACTATATTTTATTGTAATTACTATATACTATTGTGAAATCCTAACGTGACTTCATTAATAATTTTAAAATTGACCCATTTAAAACAAATACATAATTCAGTTCTCGGCATATTTATCGTGGCACTTATCCCAGTAATTAGTTAATGTTTTTACTTCTTTAATGTGTTGGTGTACACAACTTTGGTGAAATAAAAAAGTATAGTGGCCGGCAAACAAGTTGACCCAAAAGTGACGTAGAAGGGGAAAGTTCGCGCATGTGCACTTCCACCAAAGAGACCTTAAACACGTTTCGACGCAGCCATACGCAGCTAACTTCATTGGGTCAACTTGTTTGCCGGTAACTATAGTCAAACATTATTTTGTTCATACGCCCATTTCTTAATACGGGACAACGACAGGTGGCTAAGTAAGTAGCTGATTTACAACTGCCTGGAAAAAAACAAGGTAGATGCCGCTAGCCTCAGACCTGGTACTTGAATATCGAAAGAGATCTCGAGTAAGTTCTACTGGGGCTCATCCATAAAGTAAGTCATACTATAAGGGGACAGGGGGTCGACGAAGTGTGACTGAGTGTAGAAAGGGTCCAAGTTTCGTGACGTCATTTTAAAATCTTACTTATCTAAGTTTCTTTAGAAATACGGGTAATTTAAACGGCTATAAACTAATTTCGAAACTTCTGTTTTAACTTCAAAATATGTGACGTCACACCAGCGTGGAGCAAATGTCACTAACTGTGAAAAGGACGGAGGAGGGGTGAAAAATAAGTGTGACCTAGTTTATGGAGATCAAGAACAAAACAAAAAATTTTGATTAACCCCCGACTACCTAGGATTTGCGTCCTATTTCCACCGCCTATGTCCCAACCATTCTCGAACCAAGTGGTTAAAGCAAGACCAAAGCTCAACATATAAATATATATAGATACTTTACATTATAGATACTCTGGCACCATCACATTTTCCAGAGACTACAGAGATAGTAGGTCTGGTGCTATGCCTAATTCAGTTAAGCGTTTCAAACGGCGCAAACTGTGACCAAAATGCTGGCGTTTATTACCCAACGCATAAGCATTGTCATTCAACGCTGTAATGCCGTCAGCATACTGGACACGCTTCCAACTGTTAGTGAGCATCTTGATTATCTTTAGACCTTCATTAGTATGGGGACAATTATTCAGATGTGCTTAGTGTAAGAAGTTAGTATGTGGTATAGTGCAGTTCACGTTCACATTATACTCGTAATTTAGTTTTGCTAATAAAGGTACTGTGTCCATTAAAAAAAAATCACTCATATTATGTATTTCATCATCTCATATATTTGTGGTGCTAGTTCATAAGTGTTCTACTATAATATTTCATAGACGTTTAAGTCATTATTCTCCTTGAAATCATAATAAAATTGTATTCTATTTGTTTTCAATTTTTCAATTATATTTGAAATTAATTGTTAGTTAGTATTATCAAATTATCATTCGGGAAGTATCTATGTACTCCTAATTGCACTCCCCGTCTTCCATTATTAATTTCTTTTTTTACCATCCTACGGTAGCCTGGAAGAAATCGCTCTTAGCGATAAGGTCGCCAATTGCTACTTTTTTGTATGTTTTTTCTGTGCTATTGTTATTTTTTTTTATAATTTAAGTGTAATAAAGAGTTTATCTATCTATATTTCTGTTTTTGTGTCGCAATAAAGAGTTATCTATCTAATAAAGTTTGTGTGTATGTATGTCACTTCTCACGTATTTCTGTATCATTTCAACCAATTGATTAAAAACACACAATGTTTCTAATTTTATTCAATAAGTATATAGTACATACGAGTACATTCCCTCGATTAACATATACGACTACTTTTTATACCGTAAAAGTTAGTGGTAATTAAGTCGCGGGTTACAATGCTGTACCTAGTTGATAAACATCCGTGGAAATTGTTGCAGCAACATCTAACCCCAAACTAAACAAAACTTGTACGCCAATTACATAACACGTTTAAATGTACTTAAAATTTGTATCGTCATTATTTTTTTCCATTCAAGTCCAATATAAGAACGGACAATGAAAAACAAACCAGGTACGTATTAGAATAGGTATAAGTCGCGAGGCTAACGTTTGAAAGACGGCGATTAACCGTGTCGGTGGTTGGTGGCAACTGGCAACCACGTGCGAACATTGCGAACTGAGTGACGTTCGTACGTACAGAACTACCAACTAAACTGTAAAACGCCCTAAAGCGAAACTACTGATTGAACTATACTAATACTAGCGGCCCCTCCCGGCTTCGCTCGGATAGTAACCAAAATATCAACTGCAGCGCCATCTGCCGGCGTGATTTGTGAATCTAAACCATCTAGGGCCCTAGCCAAACGTATAAAAAAAAATCATTCAAATCGGTCGAGCCGTTTAGAAGGAGTTCACTTACAACGAAAACTGGTATTAATTTTTATATAATTATATAGATTAAAAAATAGGGGTTGGTGATAAAAGGGTAAAAATTTAGGGTTGTATGTATTTTTTAATGCCACATTATAAAAAAATAAAAACAAAAATTTTTACCAAAAATTAAAAAATATATTTTTAGGGGTGAACAACCCTTATCCCTTAGGGGTGTGAAAATTAGATGTTGGCCGATTCTCAGACCTACTCAATATGCTCACAAAATTTCATGAGAATCGCTCAAGCCGTTTCGGAGGAGTATGGCAACGAAAACTGTGACACGAGAATTTTATATATTAGAAGACTAGCGGCCCGCCCCGGCTTCGCCCGTGGTACATATATATATAACCTACAGCGTTCAAGGATTACGTACATATGAAAGAACAGTGAACGATTTTTTAAAATCGGTTCAGTAGTTCCCGAGATTAGCGTGTTCAAACTATATATATGCTATAGGCTACTTTTGATCCCCAAATTATCGTGCTTTTTACTGGGTCAGAAGTGACACCTGTAGACATCTGGCGGGGATAACTAATTAAATAACGATTGATCAGTTTTCGACCGGAGAGGAAAAATGATTAAATTACTAAAATGGCTATTATAAAAAGGGTTGATCGTAGAAGGGTGAAAATTATGGATTGTATGTATTTTTGTATGTTGTATCAAAAAAAATAGAAATTAAAAATTTTGTCTAAAAAATTAAAAATAAAATTTAGGGGTGGGAACTACCCCTAACATTTAGGGGGATGAAAAATAGATGTTGGCCGATTCTCATAGATACCGGATAAGCACAAAAAATTTCATCAAAATAGGTCAAGCCGTTTCGGAGGAGTATGGCAACGAAAACTGTGACACGAGAATTTTATATATTAGATTATAAAGCTGAAGATCTTATTAGAAGATCTTTAGTTATCTTATCTTATACCTTTAAACGAGCAATTCTTGTAGGTTTATTATGTACCTATATATATATGTATATATAGAATCTGAATCTCGGAAACGGCTCGAACGATTTTCTTGAAATTATGTATACGGGGTTCGGGGACGATAAATCGATCATAGTAAGGTTTTGTTTAAAAAAAAACGCCGTTTTATGCGCGTTTTGGACAATGTAAACTGTTACATAAAGATTAGAATGCGACGGTAAATTTCGCGACGTCGCGCGACAGTATATTAGCTAAGTCGAGAAGATGTAGTATAATAATGGTAGGTCCGGCTAACCGACTTCAAAAAAAGGAGGTTTCTCAATTCGACCGTATATGTTTTTTTTTATGTGTGTTCGCGGATAACTTTGTCGTTTATGAACCGATTTTGATTATTCTTTTTTTGTTGTAAAGAAGATATTCCAAGGGTGGTACCATGATAAAGACACCAGGATCTGATGATGACATCCTAGAGAAATCGAGGAAAACTTTTTTACTTTATAAGTTTTCCGTTGAAAGTCGGTTCTTTTTTGTTAAAATTATTCAAGTTCATTTTTTTTAGAAAATCAGTACGTATGTATGTATGTAACCGAGGATAGCTCGGCCACCCAGGTACTTTGTTTGAAAGCGCCAATCTCAGGAACCGATTTAAAAAAAAATCTTTCACCGTTAGATATGTTCGAGATCCATGAGTGCTATAGGCTATATTTATACGTACCACGGGCGAAGCCGGAGTGTACCGCTAGTAATATAGAAGTATGGATAGTACGGATTACAAATAGGCACGCAATATAAATAAACGTTTAATCAATATCCATTGATCGATTTTTGTAAATATTTTATTTATTACGCCGCATTTGAAAATAACTATCCAGAAATGAATGAATGTATGTAATATGTATATTTGATATGAAATTAATGGCCTACACTAAAAAGAAAAAAAAACCACTTGTGTAAAACAATTTAAACTGTTTGTTTAATAAAATTTAAAAAAAACCTGTATAATGTAAACGAGACGAGCCGGTCCTATGTCTGATGGTAAGCAACATGCCTCTTCATAACAGCACAGTGACACGCAGCTATTGGAACATGAAGAGTCCAAATCATTACATAGCACGGCACTGCGCTCGTCACCCAGAGATATAAGGTGTTCTATCTCTATGCTCTGTAATTTCACTGGAAATATTGCGCTTCAAACCGGAACACATTGTGGTTTTCACATTATTGCTTGGCGTTAGAATAACTGGCAAAGGTGTGGTACTCCCCCGTTGGACTCTACAAAAGAGTACTACTGCTGAGGTAACTGAATTACGCGTATTAAAAACGCAGAAATTGTGTAATTTTGTAAAAGGTGGCAACATTTTACGATCGTGGCACCATCGCTACATTCAGATAAATTGGTCGCATACGGCGCGACCTGCCGGGCGCGGACGATACTAAACTGTACCGAAACAAGAACAAAATTACAAATTTTGACTAACCTCCGACTACCTTGGTTTTGTAATCTGTACAATATTCTACTAGTAAAGCCCTTTCATTTGATACCCATATTAAGGGAGCTATGAAAAAAGAAATGTATTTCGCCATTTTTTGGTAGCGGCCATCTTGGATTTGAAATTTGTCATAGTGCTAAGTATTCAACTAGACAAGCCCTTTCGTTTGATACCCATATTGGGGTAGTAGTGAAAAAAAATATATAATTCGCCATTTTGTGGTGGTGGCCATCTTGGATTTGAATTTTTTATAGTGCGCAGTGTTCTACTAGTCAAGATCTTTCATTTGATACCCATATTGAGGTAAGTTGTGAAGAAATATTTTGTCCGCCATTTTGTGGAGGCGGCCATCTTGAATCGATATTAACCTTTCACAGGTATAAACTTTCAAATAAAAAAACCGCATCGAAATCGGCCCATCCGTTTGAGCTCTATGGTGCCACAGACAGACATACAGACAGACAGACAGACATCGACGTCAAACTTATAACACCCCTTTTTTTTGGTCGGGGGTTAAAAACCAAACTCGATGTAAACGAACTCCACTGAATACGAGTACTTGATCTCGGACTCATTGCTCTTCAATAATAAACAAGACCAAAATTAAAAATTTTGACTAACCCCCGACTACCTCGGATTTGTAATCTGTATAACATTCTACTAGTCCCTCTTCTACTAAAGCCCTTTCATTTGATACCCATATTAAGGTAGTTGTGAAAAAAGAAATGTATATCGCCATTTTTTGGTAGCGGCCATCACGATGCATTATTTGTAAGTATCATGATAAGTAGCATGATTTGAAGTGAAAAAAAAAGTAGTAGTAGTGTAGTAGTAAAAGTAGTAGTAAAAAAAAATAGTAGTGAAAAAAAATCATATAAATTACCATTTTGTGGAGGCGGCCATCTTGAATCGATATTAACCAAACATAGCTAAAAACGCCCGCACGGATATTAACTTTCAAATTAAAAAAACGCATCAAAATCGGCCCATTCGTTTGAGCTCTACGGTGCCACAGACAGACACACACACAGACAGACAGACATCGACGTCAAACTTATAATACCCCTTTTTTGGTCGGGGGTTAAAAATAGTATATTTTACCCTTTTAGTGCAAAACTAGTTTTCATTCAAGCATTTATTTAAGTAGTGACAGGTTCGAGTTTCATATCTTTTGTTAAATCCACAACACGTCATCCAGACAAAGAACAATGGCAGACTTTCATACTTTAAAATAGTTGAGACGAAATGATAGCGTCTATACATCAAAAATATCTTAAAATGTTGAGCGTCAGCCCCTGAGTAATATATGGAAAGATTTTTGTCTTGAGAAGAAGGCCGTGAAAAAAAGATATTTAGGTTTAAACTTTTTTTTAGGTTATGTAGGTTTGACATTGGTTTGACACTTGTACGTCGAGACGTCATGTTCTCACAACAAGAAAACTACTTTTTCTTGCCAGGGTAGGATAACGGCGCAATGTGTTAACGCTTGACACAGCACTCTGTTTGATTTGTTACGATCTCTCATCTTCAAATTCAAATATCCATTCAATGAAACAAAATCAAACTCCAGAGGGAGAAGCACAGGTAACGTAGGGCAAGTTCAGAATCCTTGAGGCGCGCACAAGTCACATAAAACGATGGGAATATCAGTGCGGTAAACAATCCAAGTCAAATAATTACAATGAGATATTCAAATACGAAAACAACCAACAGAAACGAACTTGACACTTGACAGCGACAAAGGTATTTCCGATGTTGCCATAACATAAAATAAAATTAATACCAATAGTTATTAGGGTAGGTATTAAAATTGTAATCGTAATACAGCAGGGAAGAAGTTTAAGTGAAACTTATTTCCATTTTTTATCGTTTATTTTTTTATAACTACTGATATTGTATCTACTAATAGTAACCAACTCTAAATAAAAATGTTTTGGCGTCATTATTGTTTTAAAATTACTTCCAAAATAGTATTATTATAGTTAGTGGTCTCACTTGAACTGAGTAGGAAGTTATTTAAGTCATTTAAACCCCAATAAATTGTAATATTTTTGTGGCTTCTATTACCATTTGTATTTATGTGAAAAATCTTAGTAAAAACAACAAATTACTTTTGTATAGATGTTATTTCTAGACGCTATCAACGATGTCAACTATTATTTTGCCATTGTTCTTTTAGTTTTTGTGGTATTATATTTCAAAAACCACTTGACCGATTCCGATAAGATTTATATGGGACCATTTGAAAAGCTGCGGAAGCATACCCATCTGAACATAAAAAGAAATTTTAACTTTAAACTTTTAAATTGTACGTGAGTTCTCGAGAAATCAGGTAACATACATAAAAAAACATACGGGTCGAATTGATAACCTTCTCCTTTTTGGAAGTCGGTTAAAAATGGAATGTTCCCAAAAGTGACAAGTGTCAAATTTACAATTTAGTGAAAACGCCTTTTTTTTTAAATAAAGAGTGACGAGACTGTCAGTACATGTGCCTGATGGTAAGCAACATGCCTGACACATAACAGCACAGTGACACCCAGCTATTGGAACATGAAGAGTCCAAATCATTACCTAGCACTGCACTGCGCTCGTCACCCAGAGATATAAAATCTTATATCTCTAAGCCCGTAATTTATCTGGAAACATTGTCCTTCAAACCGGAACACAGTCATGTTTTCACATTACTGCTTGGCGGTAGAATAACTGGCAAAGGTGTGGTACTTCCCTAGGCGGACTCTGCCAGGAGTCCTACCACTACAATATCGGATGTCAGCTGTCATACCCGTTATTTGGAGATTACTTTGCAAATGATGTATTCGAGTCGTCTGAGCTATGAGAGCTAATAAGCTAATACCACGGTGCGGTGGCGCCGCAAGGCTCCGCACATGACGAGGTAAACCTCACCGCATCGCTTCTCCGTAATTATAATTACCTAGATCTCAGGGCGACGCAGAAGCTGTACACCTGAACGAATTTAAGCAAAAACTATTACTACTTAGTATTTCGCCGAAATAGTGGCTTAGTAGCATCTTAATTTTCCTAATTTTAATTTTTATATTGCGTATTAATAAATTATTTTTTTAAAGATTTTACAATGTTACATCTATGTGAACATTTTTACCTGAAAGTCACCACAAAAATCGCCAACTTGGGAGAATTCAATATCGCAGTTTTTTTTATGTAAATAAAAACGCCCAAGTGCGAGTCGGACTCGCCCATGAAGGGTTCCGTAGCAGCAAGTAACATAATACATAAGTTCTTATAGTTCGGTGTAACTTTGATCGATGTTTTAATAATAGTGTATTTATGACGTCGTAACTAAAAAAGAGTAACTAGAGATCGAAAATTGGTTTGAACTCGATCTAGTGAGTAGTTACTCACTAGATCGAGTTCAAACCAATTTTCGTTGGAAGTTTGCGTGCTCATGTACATCATATATTTTTTTTTATTTTATCATTCTTTTATTTTAGAAGTTACAAGGGAGGCACACATCTGACCACTTTGGAAGTGTACCTCGAGCAAATTATTCAGTGTAGAAAATAAATGATATTAGAAACCTCAACATCATTTCTGAAGACCTATCCATAGACGACGAAATATTTTTTTTGAGTTTCAGTTTTTTATTTTATTGTTTTTTTTATTTATTTTTTTGCTAAATCTTAATGCCGTTCACAGAATGTATCTACAAACTTACTAAGTTTCAACAGTGTAGTCTCATAGTTTCGGCAAAAAGTGGCTGTGACATACGGGCGGATAGACAGACAGACATGACGAATCTATAAGGGTTCCGTTTTAGCGGTTTACGGAACCCTAAAAAGTACCTCCATGGCGCACCGTAACGTTTTACACGAATCACAAATTGCGTTACGTAATATATACTTGAAAGCCCCTATATGTCTTATCAGACAATAATTATATATCCTTGTACCAAATTTCATCCAAGTCCAAGCTGTACTGTCTTTGTAGAACCGGCAGAGGACTCTGCAAGGAGTCAAAATTATCTAAAGACAATTTTACGAAAAGATAAAAGCTAAATATTTAGAGAATAATACACAAAAATACAACTTTTTATTTCCTCGTATTATAAACAACAGAGTAAATCAAAATACCTATCCTTACATATAAAAAATTGACGTCAATATTTATTACTACGAATATTTGGTCATTCTTGAAAAAAACGTATGTTTTCAGTTAATTTAGAATATTAATAGGATTTAACTACAGAGGTTTTCTTGTAAATGTGAACAAACATATCATCATTGTTTTGTATTTGGTGTTTGGAGAGACTTGTTCACCGGCTTCCAACAATGTTAACAATGATTTTAGGATGAACAAAAAACTGTTTACAAATTCATCCAAACCTCATGACTGCCGAAAAATATAATCAAGTAGTACCTATTCTGATTCCATTCTGTTGTTTTGGCCTTCAGAATTTCCTTATCTTGTTTTGGAACAAATAGTCAATCAAGACCTCATTTTTGAAAATGATTTAAAGTATTGTTGCTGTCTCGCAAAACTTATGAGGCCCGCATCGATCCATCCTTGTCAACTTGTCATGTATGGATTGTGTCCGCTTGTGCGAGTGGGATAGGATTATGTTTACGTAGCAGGAATAGTGCGACAGCAATACTGAGTCCATCGAAGACGTGCGAGTAAAAAAATAGGGCTTTAACATGAGCTCTTGTCAAAATTGTGGGATCCGAATGACGTTTCGCGAGAAGCAACAATAATCCGTCTAGTGTTGCTTATTGTTACTTGTAGTATAAAGAACTCTGAAACTACTCTTTCAGTGTTAGTCGTTTCAGGTCTGTGGTTTCAGTGTTGCCCTTATAGTTTTTTTTTTTCTGAACTGGCACCGTCTCGCAGTCCCACCTAGTCCCCGATACGGTAATTCCCTTACGATAACAGCAACCTATGTTATTCCAGACTATCTATCTATGTACAAAATTTCATCCAGATCCGACGAGCAGTCTTTGTATGAAATCATATAACAGCACGATTCGATCATACTTTACGACGTGATTGAGCAACAAACATCCATGCACAAAAAATTTATAATATTTGTAGGATCAAAACACTAAAAAATAAGTTTCAAGGTTCAAACGACGAAAGTTCCATATAAACTTTCTTTTCATCATCGTAATCTTTTTCAACCCCTACCACCTTTTGTTGGTACAACACCAACACCATTTTTTCGCATTTTATAGTGTCCTATGTATTTTCTCAGGCTGTAGTCTGTGGTGTACATTCTGGTATGTCACTTCTGCGAATCCAAATATCAAAATAACAAATTATTATATTACACTAATTTCGCTATCATCTATATGTCGTAGCCGGATTGTATAATTCGCCGTATTACATTACGGCTAGCTGTTTTGAAAAACAGGGCCGGTTTGTAAAGCGGCGGTTTAACGATTAGCTAGATTGAATGCGGCTGATTAAAAAACAGCCGGAATGTATTCGACGCCATACGTCATTCAGAACGCCTAGCCGTAATGTAATAAAGCGAAAGATTAGCCGCCGCTTTGAGAATTTTTAGTTCCGATTCTACACTCATGGCGCTGTCTAATATAACAACAACCATGGCGTTGTATACAGTACGTGTGTTGCTAAATTGCTAAGATGACTTTGGATTCTGGTGTTCGGCGGAATCCTAAACAATTTTATTGGCGTGGTTCCCCACCGTCCACCTTGCTAAGACTAAATCGGACCGGGTAGGTTACGAAGGACCCAGATCCGACTCGGAGCACTCCGACTCCACCTAGTCTTGTCGCTACCACCCCTAGAGTGTATATAAAATATTGCGGGAGCCAGAAGCTCAAGGGAGGTCCTGAGTGTCGCTTCTCCATACTCGGCCTACGCTCAACTACGGAGGTCGCCGCCTCGCTTCGCTTGCCACCTCCCCCCTTCGTTGCGCTCGACCTCGCATGGCTCGCTCCACTCAGGACCTCCCTTGAGCTTCTGGCTGGAGCCCACCCGGAGTCAAATCTCAATTATAGACCCTTGTCTAAGTGCACCATATTTCTTAGGTGTACCATCACCGCTATCAAGTTAGGGGCTTTCAAGTTTTATCTGCGAGGTAAGATGTTAAAAAAAAGTAAGAAATATGGCAAGAGATAATCTGTCAGCTTTTTCTGATTAATTCAATTAATTTTCATTGTTTATTTTATAAGTATGGTCACCCTACAATTTAAGCAGTAGTACAATGCGGCTAAACGTTGGCCGCCGTATTGAAGAATGTATCGCAATGACAATGCGGCTAATCGTTGAACCGCCGCATTACAAAACGGCCCTGTTTTTCGAAGCGGCTAGCCGTAATGTAATACAGCAGATTAAACGATCGGGCTGCGACATAATGTATATATAACGTGTAGTAAAAGTAGCTTACTCCGTTGGGTTCGCAGGTTCGATTACTGCCTACGCTTCGATCTCGCATGCAAGGCGCACGGCACAGTTCATTCTGAACCTAATCCGATTCATCTCGACACGAACACTCTCCGTCTTTGTTTCATCCGTTTAGAATAAAAGAGACAAGGATTACGTTCACAATTAGTATCTAGTTCCGATCTGCCTACTCATGTTTGCGCTTCTTGTTAATTTATATTTTTATATCTCCGAATTTTGTTTTTAATACTTAAACCGTATTGTAACTTTTATATCGTTTGTATAAATTCAAAATTTTTACATAATTGACTAATTGAAAATTAGTATTTTAATTGGCGCACCTACTGCACTTCGCAATCTTCTGGGAAGTAGGTAGTGATAGGGACGTTTAGGACAACTAATTAACCTTTGTTTTGTTCGTGAACCATGAATGGATTAGGTGCGCCCCTACAGACTGAAACCTCCGCGGGGTTCGAACTCTGCCGTTTGCGGCGGGAACGCGGTACGGCTCTCACATTCTTCAACGAAACCCGCCGCGGCTTGCCCGTCTCCGAGCCCTCCTATGGGGCATACCCCGTTGACGGGGGTCCACCCGAACTCAGGATACGACGTGACCACCTCGGGGATTTACTTTGGTCCCAGGTGACAGACGCCCCCGCGACTAGAAACCCTTGGTCCCCCACGACGGGTCAGGTCTGTAGTCCAACCGCCTACCACTTTTTGGCTGCAGAGACAGGGAGAGCGGCGCACCTTAATACCGGCACTTTTCTTCCCCTGCAGCCCCACCCCGTTTTCCATCACACTTTGGCAACCACGCAAGGCCCCGGCGGACAGGCGCGTCGTAATACCGGCACTCCTCTCCCGCCGCGGTCTCTCCTCTACTGTCGCGATGCTCATTTCCAACCATCGCGGCCCGCCTCAGACGCGCCGGCGTCTCCTGCGACTCCGTGTGCGACTCCCTCCTAGCCGCATCGCCATTTGTTTGGAGCCCAAAGCCCTGGCGAGCGGCCCCACGGCGGGTTCCTCTTAGCTTCACCGTGGCTGACCAGGCCACTGCTACTGAGCCCCCCCCTCGGGCCCTTGAACCCTTCGGGACCCCTCCCGAGGACAACTAGTACCTGTGTCTAGTTCCACAACCAGCTACCACAAGACTATAGGTTCAAATGTAATTTGTTATTATTTTATTGTTTCTTTCAGTTCTGATCCAAATATGTCGAGGGTCTCAAACGTCAAAAAATGGCTTTTTGTTTTTTTTATAACTAGGTAAAGTAAGAGTTAGTAGAATGAAAAAAAATGTGGTGGTTGAACTGATAGCCTCCTCCTTTTGGAAGTCGTTTAATAAAATACGCGTTCCTTCCCAACTAACACTTTCTGCGCATCCGTATAAAATTGTGTACAGTACGACCAACTTATTTGTAGAATTTAGCGATGGCGCCACTATCGAAAAAAAATGATGCCACGTACTACAACATTAAACAACTTCTGTGTTCTTTAATACTCATAATCCAGTAGTTCCGTTTTTGGCCGTTCTATAGACAAGTTGGTGGCACTATAGGTATTGAAGTGTCAGATTCAAATGAAAATTGTAATCTTTAATGACATGTTACGCGTTCCAAGTCAGTCAGGCTTGGAACACGAGCCGACACGACGCTACAAGAATCACTAATCCTACTAATACTATAAATGTTTATTCTACCGCCAAGCAGTAATGTGCAAACATTACTGTGTTTCGGTTTGAAGGGCAATGTTTCCAGAGAGATTACAGGGTTTAGAGATATAACATCTTAGATCTCTGGGTGACCAGTGCAGTGCGTATGTAGCTAGGTAATTATTTGGACTAGGTAATGTGTCACTGTGCTGTTATGTGGCAGGCATGTCACTAATCATCAGGCACATGTCCTGCTCGTCTCGTCACTCTTTATTTAAAAGAAAATAACAGGATCAGTAACTACATACTCGGAGGAAACCGCAGAATGCTGTTATTTATTGCCTAATACTTATAATAGAATATTGAAGTATCTAGTTGTAATTCTAGTTTTACAACTTTTAAAAACACATGAAAGAGTACATACGGCACTTTAAATCAATTAAAAAAAAATCTGTTTCTTCTGATTTTTGAAGCGGCCACGAGTAACTTAGTCCACAAACATATTTAAAAAAAAGGGTGTATGCACTTTGTACGCACGCAACTTGCGTGACGCAAGAAGTTAATAATTCTTATTTATTAATTTTAGTTATTTAATTAGTGTATCCTATTCTTTTGTGTATCAATAAAGTGTATATATATCTATCTAATACTTCTTATCTTTACTCTCGTACTTAGAAGTCTAATTTCAACTATTGATTAGATAATATCTTCAACCTGAAGTATAAACCAAACCAATCACCAATTTACAATGGTTACTATCTAACTTCAGAGTGCCGGTTTTTCGTGAAGGTGTGCGCTTCGTATAAAAATCCTCTCATCATTTTTCCCTAACGTGCCACAAAAAAATTAGGTCATATCAAAAAATAAAGTTCCGCGAACACAAAATTCAATAGTTTAGTTTTCGTAAACCGCAAGTTAGACCACGGACTACAGATAAAATACCCTGTTGATCGGCCATAAAACGAATCTGCTTAAATTCATAAGTCACCAGCGGGGGGACAGGACGAGGTAAAAAGCTGCGCTGTGATTAGCGCGAATATCCGTATCACGTGTCACTACTTTTATCTGAAAAAAGAGCGTAGAGAAATGTGGTCAGACAGCTATTTAATCCTAACGCGATGTAGTCATATCGAAATTTAGTCTCAAAGCTATTTAGTCAGACTCGCTATCTAGTCATATCGAGATTTAGTCCTAAAGCTTCTAACTCCTTTCCACCAATGATCGGACAAAATGAGATAGAGTTATGCAAATTTCTAAGGACAGAGCAGGGGATCCAAGAAAGACGGGTCAAAGAAATCAACGGGTTATCATTTCGTTTTTTATTAATGTTCGTTTTAATTTTGTAGATTGTTGATGTTTGGTTTTTTCTAATTATTGCATTAAATTACTTACTTGTGAAATGATATACCGTCCTTTGTTAAGATGGATGTCCTGGTATTCTTTCCGCACCATTTCACTGACCAGAAACCCATATTTTATGTATTACGGTTTTTTTGCCAGCACTCTTTCGGTCGAAATCAAAAGCCTGACTGACCAAACTCGCAACAGGTATAATGCAATTATGCTCATAAAACGCTAAGGTACGTCGTCGTCGTAAAAGTCGTCATCATCATCATCATCAACAGCCCACTAAATGTTTCCACTGCTGGGACTCGGGCCTTCTCTCGCAAGGAGAGAGTTACGGCCATAATCCACCACGCTGGCCCAGTGCGGGTTGGTGGGTAAAAGTCTTACGATCAGTCAAATGGGTATATTGTCTTTGCCATGGACGCAGCTAGTCTCCACAAATTTACAATTAAATAAAATTGAATTGTCTATTTGTAATATTAAAATAAACGCATTTTACTTTGGTTTTACTACATGCATTTTAATGTATAGACGGTGCATATTCCGAAATATCATTATTTACAATTTTATCTGTATGTCTGTTTGTTCCGAATAATCTCCGAAACGGCTGGGCCGCTTACTTTTATGAAGGGACTTTCATTACTAGCTATGTGATGTTCTAATGCATATCTTAGGCTATTCTTACTCGAAGAAAATAGACAGGGTTTCGTGAAATAAACAAAAACCCTTAAAACGTGCGCGAAACCGCTGGCACGGCTAGTTAATAAATAAATACGCAATTGAGTTAGGCGTTAGATCTTCTGGTGCACGTGTAGGTAACGAGCTCCGATACCGGGTCACAGTCCAAAGTCCACAGTCCGTGTTGAGAGAATTCAACTAATCAAATCTTTATTGTGTCGTATGCATTAATGTGCTGTTACTTGTATTTATTTTGTGGTCTTTACATATTGCCCTATAAGGGCATGGCAAAGGTGGCAACGGCAAGCCTTATTTCCAGGTCTTAAATTTTGTCTTGAAAAAAAAGCTAAGTACATAGCATTTATTCTCTATATACATTGTTTAGGCACTCAATAAAGTATTCTCTATATAGGTACATTGTTTAGGCACTCAATACAGTGATCATTTTTTTCCAAGTCAGATGGACAGCTTATTACTCGTATTTAACAACCATTGAGTGTGGGGCAGCGCCAAAGATTTCGAATTTTTTTGCTACGTACATTCGACGTCTTTAGGCAGCGCTATTCACATACATACGCTATACATTTCTATCCAGGATTTAGGTTCAACGAGTTTCAACCCATATTGAGATCTAATATTTCGTGGTGTCTTTCGAGGTTGGGTCTAAAATGTTCTCGCGTTTCCTTCGGGGTGGTTACAAATTGAGTGTATTGTTGTGTTGTTAACGTTCTGTGTTTCTGTTTCTGTGTTAGATTTTTTGAAATCTGTGTGAAAATAACATACATATACCAGTTGTCTGTGGTTAATGTGGTTTACGATCCAGCGCCCCTGCTGAAATCTCACGCGCATCACTGTCTTTTCGAAGTCATGTGCGTAATACCGCTAATTTAAAACGGTGAAGGAAACTATCGCGAGGAAACCGACATGTACCTAGAACCTTTATGTGTCATCCACCAATCCGCACTGAGCCAAAGTAGTGGATTATGGGCTTGACTCTTTCCTTGCGAGCGAAGGCCCAGCAGAGGAAACAGTTAGTTAGGCTGCTCATGCTACGAGTATATCGCTCATGGGGACTGCCCCATATATTATGATATTACACTCATTTATACATAGAGAAAGCATTAGTCAAGCTTAACATGTATGTTTTGCGTTGTAGATCAAATCATTCGACTGGCTTAGAACGCTGTTTCCTAAATTTCAATTTTGATAATTACTACACTCGTGATAACTTTTGAACGGTACGTCCGATTTGGATAAATAAAAAAAGTAATAAGAAGCAGGTATTGAAATAACCTTGACTATAAAGTAATTTATTTAGATAAATATACATACCGAGTTACAAAGAATGACGAAAAATTTGAACTGGCGTTACAATTGCATATTTTAACCTAAACAAGTAGTTAATGTGACATAACTATTGTAGTTAGACATGCGGACTTTTTGACGTGACAACGTCTTATAAATTGGTTTGCCGGGTGACACTTCAAGAAACTGCGTTACGCTCCGCTCACGTTATGCGCTCACAACCAGAGCGAGTAAGAGGCACGCGTCCCTTCCACTCGGGCATGGTTAGCCCGCCTAAGAGCGAGAGAGACAGACATAAAAAGTGAAAGGCACGCGTCCCCTTCCGTAAAATTATTTTACCACTCAAAGTCGTTGTCACGTAAAACTTTCGCCCGTATACCGACTTTACAGGCAACCAATTTTTTTTGTAGATATTGAAGTGTTCTATGAAACTCTAGTACATTACTTTGCTCTGCTGTTAATAGTTTCCGCAGCGTACGCGAAATATAAGGGTCTTTCAAATAGAGCGGGTCGATGTTAATAATCTGTAGTGGCCATTTTGTTTTGGCGGCATCTGTCAAATCTGTTTTTTCTTATTCAGTCACTGATGCCAAATCACCATGGCAAGTTACATAGACTGCAGGCCCGTGAACAAAATGTATGGGTCAAATGAGCCAGCATGAGACCTATGTAGGATGATAGATGGGTATAAAATAATAAGATTCAACACTATGCCGTCACTTGTAAGCTGTCCAACTGAATGTAGATGAGCATTCAAAACCGCAAGTAGAGTGGTAAATTTTGGTCATTTGTTTTTGTACGGCATTCTTACCATCAAATAGATCCATGGAAAATAATGAGAAAACGCGTAGTGCCGTACAAAAATAGTGGTCCACCAAATCGGAAACATGTTTGATATTTCGGAAATTTTCAGGGAAAATTTGGTCATTTGATACTGTACGGCATTGGTTCCATACAGTTGCACTAGTTCGTCTAACCCATTATTCCGCAACGCCGTACAAAAATAATGCGACAAGAGGAAAATATCAAGGGATCAATCTCCTCTTTTCAGTGATCCAAGGAGGTGATTTGATACAGTACGGCATCGGTTCCATAACATTTTGTAGCAGTCAAACGTACAGTTAAAAATAATGCCGTACAAAAATGACTGTTCATTTAAATGTTTATCGATAATTACCTTAATTTCAACGTATACTTTATTTATAAAGGTGGTAGGTCATTTGATACTGTACGCCACCTTATTTTTCTAAATTACCTTGCTAAAAACTATTGTTGTATAGTAATGCCGTACAAAAAAACGTGTTCTAAAAAGAAATACAGAGGAATACAAAACATGCAAATTTTCATTTATTTCAATAATCATAGATTAATGAAATATAGCAATTTTTTACATATTATCGTTGCTTTAAATAGTATCCAGGTAAATAAATTAGGAAAAAATAATGCCGTACATTTTAACCCTTAATCGAACAAAATGTGCATCACTTAGTTAGAAACTCGGAAACTATGTACTTCAGGGCAAAAATTATGGAGATCATTATTGTCGAAAATAGTATTTTACACTTTTTGTTGTCAAAAAACTTTTTTGTGAAACGTACCGTTTACGATTTACGTCTCATTTAATGAAACAGTTTTTCTATCGCGGCCGATAGCTTTTGAAATATTAGGTAAATCAATAGAACGCATCTATTCATTTTTAAAGATCAGTTTATTATCTATAACTTTTACCTTCACTTTTTTTTTAAGTCCATACGTTTGATTTATAAGACGTTTAAATTCTGTTATTCTGCCAAAAATAACAAAAATTTAAGAATTGTATTAAAATAAACAATTGTTTTGTTTGTGGTAGGTTATTAGACGATGAAAACTCTGTATTTGTGAGACAAAAAAACGATAACTTGTTAGACACGCCTGTCGTGTCCTCCGCAACATAATAATAATTTGACCGTATAATTTTCTTCTACTTTCTCAATATACAGGGTTATTGGTAATCAGGTAATCAGTGTCATCATTGATGGTTAAAAGATACGAACAAAGCGATTTGACTCCACGTTAGTAATAAGAAAGTCTAGGTTGTGGAATGCATTGCGTTGAATGAATGAATTTTCAAAACATTTTTCCAGTCCTCCGCTGACACCTCTTTCACGGCTTTCTCGAACGCTGCTAGTGCGTCTTCCGGAGATCAAAACGGTATCCCTTTGAGCTGATTTTTAATTTTAATAATCAAAATGTTCCCTGCGCTCCTCGATCGCTTCACTTTCGTATGCGTTGGTTTATTTTGAAACAGCCAAACTGTCGACAGATACTTTGTTTCTGAATCGTATTGATAAATTCAGGATTTGTCACCTGTCATAATGTCGTAAACGCACCGTGACGAGCCTGCACCAAATTTTTGTGTCATATCACAGCTCACATCCACACGGGTCTGCTTCTGAGCAGCAGCTGGCAGCCAGCGGGAAACTATCCTCCTTACGCGAAGATGCTCGTGCAAAATCTTGTGAAAACTTTCTGAAGCAACCTGCAGAGTATACTGAATCTCTTCGTAAGTAATGCGTTTTCGTTTTTTTTTTTTTTTTTTTTGTAAATATAGAGTGACGAGACGATCAGGTCATGTGCCTGATGGTAAGCAACATGCCTGACACATAACAGCACAGTGACAAGCAGCTATTGGAACATGGATTTCTTGACGACTACTCGTCGTAGGACGACTACTCCTTTGTTCATACCCCAAAGTAAAACAACCGCATTTGAACACGCTATACCAGCGGTAGATGGTTGCTTTTGAAGGTCCTTCATCTATAAAAGCAATTTGAAGCCTATCAAATAACTCATCAGGATTGAAGCCACATTGATTGAAAAAAAACATATTTATCGACGCAGATCCATTGTTTAATGAGACAAGATTTTTTTAACTATAATAGGTTCGCACTTGACCACCATATCGACTGATGTGAAGCGATGATGCGATCTACGATGGAGCATGCTTACCTAAAAGACAGCGATTCACTCTCAAAGAATATTTGAATTGGCTCGTAAAAAATGCGCAATGTAATACTTATACATAAAAACTTTACGTACGTCGACTTTTGTTCTACAGTTTATGAAAAATCGTATATTTTTTTCCTGTACAAAAAAAAAATTGTCCGGTCCAAAAACATCGAACTCTTCGTAAGAAGAGCGCACGCGCTCTCTGACTAATTAATAAGCGCTAAACAACTGTTAAACAGTGCTAAAGAGGACAGCAAACATTTTTTTTTTAGTTTTATCAAACGTTGTTTGTTAAAACTTTCTAGAACGGATGTAAGCTGATTACCAGTCACCCTGAATAAAATATATTTTGAAAATTATCAACAATGGCCGTCATTTCCGTCGACTTCGAATTTCGAAGGCAAAAATAATTAGAATATCATAGACTATTCGGCGCGGCGTCTGTTCTAACTCTATACGTGGTTTAAGTAAACTCTTTGGATTCCAATGAAAGCCAGTATTAGATGAGACGAGAGTTAATATAAAAGCATGTTAAAAGAGCTGGAAACTAACTTACTCGAAGTACATAATTCAATCCTTCCATTCTTACATAATTATGGATGGAGAGAAGGATATTTGTAACTCTTTCACTTAAAAGCTACTGAAGGGATTTCGATGAAACTTAGTGCATAGATAGATCATGGTGTGGAATAACACATAAGCTACTTATAAGAATAAGAATTTTACCATGCGTGTCTTGAAATTTTCAACATTACGCCCAGTAGTCCAAAATTAAACTTCATATAACTTAAAAAGTATAGTCATTACAAAAAAAATTAGGTAAAATTTGTAAATAATAAAGTGGTCTTTAAAAATGGCTTGACGTGTTTTATTGATTAATCTAATATTTCAAGAGTTATGGGCCGCAATAAAAAAAACCGGTTCATTAAATGGGTCATAAATCGTAAATGGTACGATTCACAAAAAAGTTTTTGGCAACAAAAGATGTAAAATTTTATTTTCTACACTAATCAGTTCAATAATTTTGGCCTTAAAATGCATACTTTCCGAGATATCGGCCAAAAACGTTTTTCAAGGTGGCGCTTAAACTCCACCTGAATCTGTCAGCATTTTGTGATTTTATGTTCAGTAAGTGATCCTAAACCTCATAAAAAAGAAATTTGGATCGGAAATTTATTGCAAAGTTAAATTCTAATTTTTTACTGGCCTATGATATGAACTTTCAGGTTTGTACGGTATTGACTTTTCTAAGACATGTATTAAATTTATATAAATTATCTGAATGTCGTTTAAAAATTCGTACTAAATATCACCCTAAAGTACATTTCGTCACATAGAATTTTCTGGAGTTTTTGGCATTTACTGACTTTTGGACTAACAAAAATGTACGCCGTGTATAAATTTTTTATCTTTGCACAAAATGTTTTCGGAATAAATTAATTTTACGTTGTATCAAATCACCTCCCTGGATCACTGAAAAGAGGAGATTGATCCCTCGATATTTTCTTCTTGTCGCATTATTTTTGTACGGCGTTGCGGAATAATGGGTTAGACGAACTAGTGCAACTGTATGGAACCAATGCCGTACAGTATCAAATGACCAAATTTTCCCTGAAAATTTCCGAAATATCAAACATGTTTCCGATTTGGTGGACCACTATTTTTGTACGGCACTACGCGTTTTCTCATTATTTTCCATGGATCTATTTGATGGTAAGAATGCCGTACAAAAACAAATGACCAAAATTTACCACTCTACTTGCGGTTTTGAATGCTCATCTACATTCAGTTGGACAGCTTACAAGTGACGGCATAGTGCTGAATCTTATTATTTTATACCCATCTATCATCCTACATAGGTCTCATGCTGGCTCATTTGACCCATAAATTTTGTTCACGGGCCTGCAGTCTAACACGGTTGAGCAGCATGTGCAAATGATAAAACTTTATTATCAAAATGAGTGTTCGTTAGTGCAAACGTTGCGCGCGATGCACCCATTTTACGGCAGACGCGGTGGCCCTTCAAAGTCTACTCTCCAACGATTGGTGACCAAATTTGAGACGACCGGTTCAGTAAACAACCAACCAACACCTTTACGTCAAAGGAACGCCAGATCGGCTGAGAACATCGCCGCTGTATGTGAGAGTGTTCAGGAGACTCCGAGGCAGTCGATTTCTCGCCGTGCACAAGAACTCGGCCTTTCGCAGACTTCAACTTGGAGAATTTTGCGTCGGGACTTGGGCTTGCATCCGTACAAGATCCCACTGACCCAAGAGCTCAAAGTTAATGACCATAGACAACGCCGTGTGTTCGCTGAATGGGCTTCGGAACGCTTGGAAGAGGACCCCAATTTTGGCCGAAAAATAATCTTTACACATGGCACATTTTTGGATGAATGGTTATGTTAATAAGCAAAATTGCCGTATATGGGATGACCACAACCCACATGAGGTTCACCAGGTGGCAATGCATCCACAAAAAGTTACTGTTTGGTGCGTATTTTGGTCTGGCGGCGTCATTGGTCCGTACTTCTTCGAAAACGACGTTGGCGAGGCCATCACCGACAACGGCGAGCGCTACAGATCAATGATAAACAATTTCATTTGGCTTGAATTGAACAATATGGACGTGAACGACATGTGGTTCCAGCAAGATGGCGCTACTTGCCACACAGCGAACGACACAATGGACATTCTGCATGAACGATTTGAGGGTAGGATTATTTCTCGCAGAGGTGACGTGAAATGGCCACCAAGATCGTGTGATTTGACTCCGCTAGACTTTTTCTTGTGGGGTTTTCTGAAGTCGCAGGTCTATGCCAATAAGCCACAATCGACCGTTGCCCTGAAAGCCAACATAACACAGGCCATCGCTCAAATTCAGCCGGATCTATGCAGCAGAGCAGAAAATTGGACCTCTCGGATTCGTGCCACCATACGAAGCCGCGGCGGACATTTGAACGATGTCATATTCCATCCATAATGGCACAAATGGGCCTTTCAAATAAAAAATAAATTTTGTTAATATCTCACACACATCTTGTTTTATTCAATTTTAACATCGACCCGTCCTTGTTGAAAGACCCTTATATACTTTGAAGAAAAAAAATGTTTCCACCTTGCCTTCCACTATCATAATTTTCATGGGGATACCTAACTTTTTTGAAAATAAAAAATATAGCCTACTTTCATCCCAGATAATGTAGGATTATAACAGTGAAAGAATTTTTGAAATCGATCCAGTGGTTTCGAAGCCTATTCAACAAACAAACAAACAAACAAAAAAATTCCTCTTTATAATATTAGTGTAGATAGACAAGTTTATCTTCAATCACTTTACCTATTTAAACAACCACATCAAATTCCTTAGCGTAGTTAAGAACTAATCATACATAGGGGCAAACAGATAGCGGGAAGCGACTTTGTTTTATACAAATAAATGATGAATTAATGTTTATCATTAAATTAATATGAATTTTTCAGTAAACCACAACACTCGTTATTTCACTTACCCAAATATTTACGAGAATATGGCCCATATTTTTGTAAAAATTTAATTACACAGCGGCAGGTAAGCGTAAAAGTTTGCAACCCCTGCGTTGTCTAGACAACTGGTACTACGAAATTCTAGCGATACCAGTTTAGCAACAGTTGGTATGGCAAACGATAGAATTAGCGATACAAGTAATGAATTTTGCGATATCGTGGTGAAGGCCAGTGAACGAATCTCATTGTCGTCACTGAGTATAGTACCTTAGGACCTTTCTAAAACAATAATTTTGTTGGCAGCAGATTTCAAAGGATAAATCCTTTGAAATCCGCCGTCCTTATAGGACGCCGCGGCCTATTAACATATCCAGGACTGATATGAATATTGACAATAAGTAGACGCCTGAAATGTATGTAGGTTACATATAAAAACATTAATAATAATCAGTTAAAAAAGTCTCGACCAACATGTCAAGAGACTTTCGCTAGATGGTTAGATCAAGGGTCAGATGCAGAAGGCGGTCATCCTTGACACAGCGCGCATCGTCAGGAGGTTCCTCACTCTGCAGTCCTAACCACCGGTAGCTTGGGCCCTGCCCCGCTGCTGGCGGCAAACTAGGTTTAAGTTTTTATAATGTTTTTTTATGTTGTTTTATATATCAATATTGTATAACCTGTTACGTAAATCAGTGAAATAAAATTTAATATATAAATGAGTATAAGTGGGGTGCCCACTGCCCATACAATAGACATGATTTTTTGCCGTTTTTGTTGATACTAAATAAGTTGTCCTGTTAACTACAGTTGGTTTTTTCTAGATTATTTATTGCAGGCTACATTTTATGACAGAAAAATAACGGAAACAGCGCGGGTAAACACGTGGACGATGCAAATAATAATAAATAATCACATACTCAGCCTTAATGAAAATTTGTAAAAAGCCGTACACAAACTACAATAATTATTACATCGTCCGGAAAAACAAAGATTTCCATAAAAATTTTCATAACATGATCACTACATGCCCAAAAAAATTAGCATACCGGTTATTTACCTCTAGATAGATAGCTATCTGTAGATATTCATCTCATTTGAAAATGTTTCATTTTAATAAATGTTACCCGTTACCCGTGCAAAGCTAAGGCCAACGATGGTAAATCATTGACGGTGCAAAGGCAGATAAATAAATAAATATTGGTGTATATTTCACACACAACACCATACATATCTTAATCAATAAAAATTCAGTGTCCAGTGTTTCCACTGAATTCTACACGAAGTCAACCGATTTTTGCAACAGTTGGCATTTAAGTGTGTAATTTGGTCAAAATTGATATGATAGGTCTCAATAATTTGTGGTTAACTATAAACTGATTATTAACAAGTGAGCAATCAGTAATTACCAATAATATTGATAGTTGTTTTTGATCGTAAATTCCATAAGTCTCGAACAAATGGCGCCTTAACAGGCTAAACAGATTCGTTCTTCAACCCTAACGAAATTTGGACGGCCCACTAGTAATTGTATTTTTCGTTCGTAAGTGCACCGTCACGTCCTAACTTGAACTATTAGGTACGAGGAGAGGTGTGTGCAATTGCGGATTCCACGCCACCAGACCACAGCAGTTCTTGTATCACTTTAGCATAAACTCTTACATTATTTATCATCATCATCATCATAATCAGCCCAGATTCGTCCACTGCTGGACTTAGGCCTCTCCAATAATAATATACTCCCATAACTCAGCACGATCCTCGATTTTACGTTTCATTATTTACATATTTATTATTATTATTGCATCACTATTGCACGAATGGTAATTATTTACAAGTTTAACGATGACAGCTTAGACTATTGTAAAAGTTAAAGAAGCGTTACCTGAAGGCATAAAACTGTGAAAATAGTCTTCAATTACGCCACAAGTGACGATAGTGTTTCATTTTATTAGTGACATTTGATACTTACATGAAATGTTAATATTTGCAAATTTTACATGACTTACATATATGTCTAATACAAACTCAATGTTTTGGAATCTTTGTGACCAGCCAACTCGCAATGTAAACGTTTACAGAAATATAATCTCGCATCATAGCAACATAATTCGGCGTGTAGCGCCCCGCTATTGACAAGAACGGTTACACTTGTATCTAACCTTAATCCAAGGAATGACCTAACTTAATACAAATTTTATCCAAATCCGCTGTTACGGAACGGAAAAGTAACGATTACAGGTTTACACGCAAACTTTCGTTTTTATAACATTAGTGTTGTAACCGGCCGGTCGGTTCCGCTTCAATGAACTAACAGTCATCATGGTTCTAACAAAAGATGAGTAGACCGGAGCGTTAAATAGTAAGGAATAGTGTCTTCCACAGCGGCCTCGGAAGAATCCCACTGCGGCCTCAGGCGGTCTTCGCTGGACGATCAGTTCCGTTGCGTAAAACATAATTACGCGCGCGCCAATTAGGAACCGGATCGAACCAAACACACCGTCAATAATTGTGCAAAAACATTTTTCATAACAAAAACATGCGTCAAATCCACGAGCAAAAACCGTCTAATTTGCATACTAGCCAACGTTTCGCAAGCCTCGTGTTGCAAAAATGAGAACGAAAACGATCATTAGCACATTAGAATATGTAGCCAGGTATAAAATAAATGTGACATCGGCATCGGGTAGAGCAGCAGTTACGGTCGCTGGCACCAGACCTGCGCGCGCGCAGATCATTTCAGCACAATTCTGGCTTACCTACTCGCACATACCGACACACAAAACGCAATTACAATTGACATTCGCAATAACTCGCAAATTGCATTCGCTACAAAATAAATTAAATCTGTACTACCGGTAGTTAGAGGTCATAACAACTTCCATCTCACAAATAATAATTGTCTGACTTTTTTGAGGTTTAGCCACCGACACGGTTTTCCCACCATTGTTAGCTTAAAAATAAACTATTTACCTAATTACTTTAAGTTAATTAATTCTAGAATTCAGTGTTACGTTTAGCCATTTGTTATAATGAAGATGATAGCATGTTAACAGTGTAGGTTTGTGGAGTAGTGTATGGCAAATATGAGTTAATAGGGGGGAGGTGTATTTACTGCACAGGAGGAGGAAGAGAATAAACCACAAAATATTGAAAGGCACATACAGTAGGATGACTCTGGGAGTTTTTGGCATAGATAAGCGTAAAGCGCAGAACAGTGTACATAGAAGGTTAGGTGAGTAAGACCCTGTGCCTGCTGCGCTAGCCCAACGTTCGGTAGGCAGTAGAGGCTACTAGAGACCCACTGCCATAGGAAAAAAAGTGTAAATAGAAAAAAAAAAAAGTGTAAATAGAAGTGAGAGTACTAACCACTCCCGGGATGGCGGCTGAGATGAACAGCGCTAGCGTGTCCGGCCACGGCAGCAGCTTATACTGTTCCCACCAGCGTTTCACCACCAGGCTCACGTAGAACCCCAGCACGAACGACATCGGAATCGACTCACTCTGCGCACCGAAATACTGTCGAACTTTCTCGAATATCCTGCAACACAAGATATATTCCCTAGTTATTAAAATTTATTAGTTTAGTTCATCGATATAATTAAAGAAACGTTTTAAGAGTTCGATGGTTTAGTTACTCCAAAAGGTCAAAGGCTTAGTTTGAAAAGGGCCCTCTTTTTTTTTTTAAGTTTTACATATAGTTTTTGCTTTCTCTGATGTATTGTGGAATTAAAACCTAGTAGCGACTAGGTCATTTGCAGCTTGGTCCGAGCTCTTGTTACAGCTTCGCGTAATCAATTCAATGTTATCATCATCATCAGCTTATCTTAGCCCACTAATGGGCATAAGCTTCTGCCATGCCTCGACACTTAGCCCTATCCACAACTTTGCGTTTCCAGTACTCTGCATTCTTACGTAACCGTCACTCCATCTTTCTAGTCTCAGTGTCCTGCATTACGTTTGCCATTCGCAAATTACCGATATTAGAATTAAATGGGAATGAAACTAATCTAACTGTGATAAACTTGTAATTGTATTTGTAATTGTCAGAAATTAAACGTTTTGGACTCCAAATTATAACAGTCAAGTTGATCAAACCAGTCTATGTGTTGCTATGGTCACGCAGTGGAGGTATACGGGCGAACTCACACGCCACAATGGAAACAGAGAATCTTAACAATCGATTTGGGAAAGAGAACAAGTTATAACAAACAGATGAGATCACATGGCGGATCCCGGCATCGCGCACCGAGCGTGGGCACTCCTCAAACTTCAAATAAGTCAGACGAACAAATACAATGTGACCAAGCTGGCGCTCTCGCAAACAATATGACTAGTTCAGTGCAAATAGAATGTTTGTCCATGGACTCTGTCATAGCACCCGCTTCCTCGAACTTAAGACATCGCAACCGACGTAATCCGGTAAGTAGGTATGTCCGGTTACTCGCTCCCACGACTATCAACATCAATCTCATGTAAACTATCAAAAATTCGATTCCGGTTTGCTTAATTACTCGGCGTTGTATCATTTCTGGTCGATTATGCTAGTTTTTGCACAAGTCAAATTTGTTCACCTGACATTCAAATATGTGTGTGGTACAGAGATCATCGGTAGCCTTCATTGTTGTCGAATGAGTTTTTCAACAAGATTTGATCACTATTCAAATAGGTATACATACACTCGTATCTGTATCTGTTAGAAAAATTATCATATTTATCTGTTTATATTAAGTCTACCGACATATGTACATACGATTTCTGATCCTTTTCATTTTTTTAAGCTATTGCATAGCTTTTATCGCGGGCCTAGGGACCGAATTTTAGTGATCGTGCATCTCTTTCTTATGTTCACAAGAAAGAGGGATGGAAGACCGTAACGCCGTCCTCCCCACTCAGTCATTCGACTTTGAATTTTATTTGTATTAGCTTTACAGACTAAATGCTCTTAGCAGTGTTGCCAACTTAACGGATTTCCCGTGATATTTTTTATGGTATAAAAATGTCACTTATGTTGATAAAAATGCATACAACATGCAATAGCTTTATCGCGGCAGTCCCCGAGTGCCACACTTCTTTTTTTTTAATAGTATATAGAGACAAGACGAGTAGGGCATGTGCCTGACGGTAAGCAACATGCATTCCCATAAATGCACGGTGACACGCAGCTATCGGAACATTAAGAATCCAACTGCTTACCTAGCACCGCACTGCGCTTGTCACCCGGAGTTATAAAGTGTTTTATCTCTTAGCCCAGTGATTTCTCTGGAAATATTGTCCTTCATAAGTGAACACAGTAATATTTGCACACTACCGCTTGGCGGCAGAAGAACTGGTAAAGGTGTGGTACTTCCCCAATAGGACTCTGCAAAGAGCCCTACCACTACAGAAACCCTTTTTCAACCGTTATTTATTTATATTTTTTTAATTATTTGTGTATACCGTCACTCCAACGCGATTCCCAGCAAGGTCTTCCTAGATAATGTTTTAAGAACATCACAGATAAATAATATTGGTGGACAATTCACACACAGCACCAACTGACCCAAAGCTAAGCAAAGCTATCTATGGCAGTCAGATGGCTGATATAATACTTATATAGTTTTAAATACATACTTATTATACATAAACACCCGGACACGGTACAAATTGATCCATTAGGTCTTGGGCTTAGGAGTAAGATGTTTATGATTATGTGATATATTATACATATTATGTATTATGTTTATGTCTGGATCACCCGTAACTTAGTCGACCAGCCGTAACTTACAGATGCGGAGACATGTGCAGAGGTAAGAAGGAGACTTACCGCTGTTGTGACTCTGTGAGCGCGAACCGGTAGAGCAGGTTAATAGTGTAATAGAGGGTGAGGTAGGCCAGCAACTCCCTCCATACCAGCTTGTAAACGCTGCCGCGCCATCTGCAATGTAGGTACTCTGTATTCAACGCTCTTACGAGACAGCACGAAACGAACGAATCAGACATCAAAACAGCGCACCACGATAGACTATGGCTGGAAACCTATAACCGATAAAAAAGTTAATTCAGCGTCAGGGACATTTCAAAATACAAGCAGTTTTATTAGCTTCCCGTTTTTTCCCTGGGATGAAAAGTAACCTATGTTTTATTTCAGGCTATGTCGTAACTACGACGGTCGTTTGAAAAGTTCTTAGCCTAACATGGTTAAAGCCATTGTTTTTTTTTGTAACTACCCTCATTTTGTAGTTACATTATTTAGCAACAAGTATGCACAGTTTAGTTTATTCACAGTAACTCATTGTTCGTTTACACGTTTACAAATGGGATGTGAAGAAAAATATAGAAGAGAAAGAGAATTATAAAATAAATGACAATGATACTTTTTGACTGGATACTTTATCAGGAAAACGTGTGTGTATTATGTAGGTTACATAGAAAATATACTTTCTGGAAGCGATACAAGTTATGATATAAACTTTTACAAAACTTACAAAAAGCTACTGAAATTCAAACTCGCTAAACAAGTAGATCATGATCCTGTTTTAGAATACTCTATAGTCAAGAAAGTTTGCCTGTCTCAAAATCCTAGAAATTCCAAAGAATTTCTTTTGGATGAAGAAGATCATTTATATTTTTTTTTAAATATTTACGCTGTACGGCAATTTAATTGATTCAAGTGCCTCTCTTCAACAATAATGTCGCATATTTTATAATAGTTTTGGTGTTATTTTTAATAGTTTCTTTTATAATAATTTTGTTTTTTAGAAGAATTAAAAGACTGATTCGTAATCTCGTTACATAGTGCCATTGTTATTTTTAAAGAGTAACAACTAACTAGGGAAAACAAGTTAGGGAGATACTGTTTATTATTACTGTTCGTATGATTAAATAAATATAGAAATATAACTGGTCGACTTCTTTTTAGTTTGCCACCCCTGATTGAACATGTATGTCCCTCTTACCCCGAATTGATTTATTCTTCTTTTTCATTCCAAACGATACCTTATTTCATCGAAAGTAAGATCTAATATTGACCGAAGCAGTTCTACCTACAAATTAACGAACATTTAGCTACGAATATTTTAATTCAAACTCCAATCTTAAGAAATACAATGACTGTCCCTCTTACCCTATGTGTGGGGGAAGAGGAACGTTTACATAATCTTGATATTTACGTCAATATCGTCGTAAGAACTGAAAATAGCATAATGACATTTAGCCCAAGGGAAGCTAATACATAAAGGCAAGTTTTGTGTGTTTCAAAGATCTTGAAAGACTTCAGCTGTTCTTCCTAGCAGTCAAATTTTTTTGCTGAAAATAAAGTATGTTCCTCTTACCCCACCTGACCTTATGCAATTAGAATGGGACAGCTACTCTTTTTTTTTCAAGTACTTACCTTTTTTTATTTTTAAGAAAATACAAGTACATTACTAGAGTATATTTAGTGTTTAAACCGTGCAAAGCTTGGTCACCCAAGTACTAATAGTATTAAAAAAACTATTTATGAGCATTTTAAGCAAACTGCTCTACTCTCTACTCTACTCTTGACCGTCATCTCGCCTAATTTTAAGCGACATGTAATTATTACGTTCACAAAGGTTGGCAAGGGCGTCATGCCGTAGTCGCGAGATGTGGACTCAAGTGTCACTCCACTACGGGTCAGACCGCGGTTCTCAGTTTACGAAACTTCAATTATTTAATTGTTGTTAAACGATTAATCGATTGTAAGGCTCACAGACGTTCAGAAACTCTCTGTGTTAACTGGCAGTTGTTTCAATCAACATCTGTTTCTATAGAACTTATGTGGAAAATTAATTATTATTATCAGTAGAACTATCAGTAAGTAAAGTACGTATGGTTTCTTAACATCAGGCGAGATCAGCTGGTCATGCAATTTCTATCAATGGCTTGCAAAATTATTTAGACTTTGATTTAACGCCCCGCAGGTCTACGGCCTAACTCTCCTGCTTTCTGCTATGCTTTGACTTGTGATGTCATCGGCCAATTTAATAACGCCGATGAAAGCAATTATTACATCTCCGCTGCATACAGAAACCAGATGTAGTTGTCTGCTTTCATCGACGTGAACTAATTAGTAGATGACGTCACAAATCAAAGCATAGCAGAAAGCAGGACTTATAGGCGGTAGACCTGCCGACCTGTGAACGTAAAAACTAAAAGCGATAAGCGTATTTTATTTTAATATCCATCATCATTATCATTATCGTCACCATATCTTACTCCTCTGCTGGACTTAGGCTTCTCCCAAGGCTCGCTACTCAGCCCTATCCCCCATCTTTACATTTATTTTGTATCCAAAATAGTTGACTCTAATCATTATCAGACGCGAAGTTGAAAACTCTGGAAATTAATTATTTTATTTTGTCAGTTGGTTCCACTGTTCTGCTTATGATTCACATCTGTTACACCTAAAGCAACAATTTCAGATCCCCTGATTTCCGTCGTCACGATGACCGACACGCGCCGACGATGTCTCGCAGACAGCATAAATAACGTCAACGAATCAACATAGTACGTAATTACAGTAATTGACTAAAAGTGACACAGAATAAATAGGTGTAGGAACTGATAGCGTGATTCATATTCGAATCAAGGGATCAGAATGAATTATGTGGAGACACAGTATCAAGTCTGGCTAACGTTTAATTTAAACACTTCACACGAGTTATCCCGATCAAAACTATCATTTACCTCGAGGTTTCGGCAGCTTTAAAACCACCGTGGTCACTTATCGTAGAATCTTTTTTTGATCGTGATTAAGTCCTGAGTCCTGTAAGTGTTCAAGTTATGTGTTTAAATCTCGAAAGTTTAAAAACACTGACAAACGTTTGTCTGTAAACTAACGTGGTTGATACACATATTTGATTAATTTACGATAGCTTATGTGTGATATGGTAAATCCAGTCCGACTTAAGTTTCGGCCACGTCTGGCGGCCTTTTTTTAAACTGCGGTCACGCGCTTGTACTCTCCTTAAAAAAAGGCCGCTGGACGCGGCTGAAACTTGCTAGATTCGGACGTCGGGCTGGACCGACCATTATCACACGTGAGTTACCCGTGAATTCAATAAACGTTCGTCTCTAAATATGTATTATATTATTGGTTTATTCATTGGTATTACATTTGTAATTTACTATTTTAGTACCTACATAATAACAGTAATGTTATTTATGTACGTCAATGTATAATTATTGGAATATACATGCATATGTTTATCATTACATAGGTAAGTCCATTAGTATTTGATACTACTATTAAACGTATCAATGGGGCAACCATTTTGAACACGATTCCAGCACAATGGCCATAAGAGCACAGTGTCACGCAGCTATTGGAACACAGTTATAGCGACATCGTTTCATTATTGTGGTTCCAAAGACTCGAACGAAGAGATTTGACTCTACTTTGTACAGTGATAAGAATGCGACTAGAATGGGTTTTCCCGATGGTTAAAATTATGGTAATATCAAATCGTGAATGAATCGGGTTCTTCTAGGTAAGTACGCTCCATCGTATACTGCATCGTTGCCTAACTTCAGACTAGATGGCAATAAAAGTTACCCCATAAATTAAAGTTAAAAAAAAGAAACCATTCCCTGTCAATGGATAGACAGGTCTACCGCCTAACGCAAACAGTCTTAGCTTTGATATTGCCTGTCTTTGCTAATTATAGAGACAGCAATAATAATGTCAACTAGTCACTAGTTCTCTTGTCGGCCGCGTGTGAACCGACGTCGACCCTTCTTTCTACCTCACTAAAAATGTAAATGTTATTGCTCTCTCTATATTCCCAAAGCAAAAGCAAGGGAGCGCAATATGAGAGCGAATACAATTCCAGTTACCCAGGTGAGGTTTTGGACTTGTTAATTGACTGCAAATTTACGGTGGTCCGTATTAAGGCATATCACCGCAAGAGGCTGCGCTGGTCAGGAGCCAGGTCGATATGTGAGTGACCTCGAGCTGCCAGACGTCACGAGCGTAGGTAGCGGGATCCACGTCAGTCGTACACCAGTGTCTCGTCATCTAAATGTGGACCATTTTTTGCCATCGGAAATAATAAAACCACTTCGACTAAATATATTGAATAGCAGCGTTCCAATATTTTACCCGCTTAGTTCCCGTTAGTTTTTCGGGATAGAAAGAAACCTAATGTGTTATTCCGGACTATAAACTAAGTCCAAATTTCAACTCGATCCGTTCAGGAATTCCGACGTGATTGAGCAAAGATCCAAACTTTGACATTTATAATATTAGTAAGAAAGTATACATTTGATCACAAGGATATGCAATAAAAATTTAAACTATCGCCACGAATAAACACCTCTAGTTTTCTTGGTACAAGACCTTGAGCAAAGTATGGCAACATCAAACTGAATTTGCTAACGAATAGATTGTTTTTTATCTTGTTATTGTGGAATATTTTCAATTGAGAGAAATAGACTACGGTTTTCGGTAAAAATAATTCCAAATTTTGGCACCTATATTATCGCTGTGGTTTAGTAGTGGTTACTCTTTGTGTGTAGAGTCCATCTGGGATAGTACCTACCACGGCTTTGCCAGTTATTGTACTGCCAATCAGTAATGTGCAAACATAACTCTGTTCCGGTTTGAAAGGCAATGTTTCCAGAGAAATTACATGATATAACATCTTCAAGCAGTGCTAGGTAATGATTTTGAGTCTTCGTGTCCCAATAGCTAAGTGTCCCTGCGCTGTTATGTAGCAGGCATGTTGCTTACCATCAGGCACATGCCCTGCTTGTCTCGTCACTCTTTATTTAAAAAAAAACGTAATTCATACATATCTGCAACGCAAGAAGTATAAACTTGAAGTAACAAAGTTTACTACGTCTATAATGTTGAGTAGCTAATTTCAGTGTGGGTTTCTCGTGACAGTGTGACAGTGACAGTGACAGTGACAGCGATCCGCCCCGGCTTTTCCCGTGCTACATATGTCTATGCACCACGCTGTGTCTTATTAGCACTCAGGGGTCTCACATAACCAACGGTGAAAGAATTGTTGAAATCGGTCCATTCGTTCCTGAGATTAGAGCGTTTAAACAAGCTCTTCAGCTTTATAATATTATACCTCTAGAACCCGAACGCGCAAAAAGAAGTATCACTTAAAAAATAAATACATATGTCATATCTCGGCTTTGTCCAACCAGCTACACTTGTGTTAGTCACGTGCCTACCCCGTCATACATTCCAAAGGGGTACCGACCTGACGACGCGACGCCACTGAGACGTCAGCGCACGCAGGTTTCTCAGCGAGGGAGCTGTACTCAAACATGATTTATTTATTTAAAACAAGCGTAAGCAGCCCTCTAAATGTTCTAAATGTGCTAGGGCCGTCTCTCGCAAGGAGTTAAGGCCATATTCCACGCTAGCTAAGTGCGAGGATGACTCAGTACCTCGACAGGTTCTAGGTACATGTCTGTTTCCTCATGATGTTTTCCTTCGCCGTTTTCAAGTTAGCGGCATTACGCGCGTGGCTCCGAAAAGGCTGCGGTGCGGATTTTAGCATTTTATTAGGATTTTATATTTAGAATTTTAGCCCGGGGCTCCGGATCGGCAGCCGACTAGCGCAGGCGTAACTTTTTTTTTTACTATTAAGTATAAATGGTTCTTCCCAACACCAAGAACATTACTTCCCAATAAAAAAGGCAGCTCATGATTGATTGCAGGTAGGTACTGTTCTTGTGCGGTTCTTTAACTATTTTATGCTTTACACTTGACCGCCATAGCCATTGGTATAGACGAAATAAAGTGTCATTTGCAATCAGAGTTCAGCAGATTGTTTCGGAAATGCGAACTTGTTTGTACGTATTTCTTTTTAAAATGAGTAAGACACGCTCCTGATGATAAGCGCGAAGCCTACTTATAACAGTACAGTACCGCGCAACCATTCAAACATAAAGAGTCCAAAACACTGCCTAGCACTGCACTGCTCTCGTCACCCAGAGATCTAAAAGGATTTGTCTCTTTGCCCACTAACTTCTCCGGACAAATTGCCCATCAAACTGGACCATAGTTGCACATCACTGCTTGGCGGTAGAGTAACTAGGAAATATAAGGTATTTCCCAAGGATGACTCTGCAAAGAGTCCTACCAGTTGTAATAGAACTGCTAATTCAGAGAGTCGTAACGAGACCTGGGGTCAAGATATAGTAGTCGTGCTCTTCGTGCGTCTTCGTACAGGCCCTTCAACCGCCTTTTATACTACTCTTTAATTACAAGTGAAAAGACTTAAATTACGAAAAATAACATATATACAAATAAACCTTAAAATAAAGTTAGTAATTTGCTAGTTTATCGCTAAGACTGATCCATCGCTCTTCCATGCTCTCATAGGATGGTAAAAAAGACCTACAAACTCAGTCATCAGACCCTCTACGAACTGCGCCAAGCTAAGCGGCATTGAATCTTGCAGTAATTTACGGTTATTTTTACGCCGCTTTAACCACTATTCCTAATTTTAGTTATGCATCCCTACTATAAATTATCGTTATCCTCACACAACGCAATTGCTAATAGATATAATACTTAATTATAAACACCACACTACGCTACACCTAATTACATCTGAACTATCCATAGACTAGTGAAGGTTTAAAGATAAACAAAATTATCAAGCGCACTACCAACCGGAAGCGTACCCAGTGTATTCGTTGGGCTATATAAACGCCAGCATTTTACTACTTTTTATCACGGGAAATAACGGGAACTGTGCGAATAACACCGTGGGGTGCAGCTAGTTTTTTTTTTATATTATTTACTTTTACATCATTACGTGACGAGAACGTGCTCGCTACGTGTATGTACTCGAGGCACCGAGAGCGCGCCGGCGCAGCGTTCAAAGATCGCGACCGCGGCACGCACGAGGATAATAATTGTTGCAAAATTTGGCCGCACCTCGGCAATCAATAGCCGAACTATCGAAATCTTCGAGGATAATCGTTGTTTATCGACGAACCAGTTCTGGGTCGTACCACGAGTCACAGCGATAGAGCGCTATGACTTTGAGATTATATAAACAGTTTCAGAACTTTTTTTGTAATTGAACTCTTTGTATGAGAGTCCATCTGGGGAAGTACCACAAAGATGTCGAACAATAAAAATTCGGAATCTATGCTATTGGCAGACATTATACCGCCAAGGAGTAATGTGGAAAAATTACTTGTTCCGTCTACTGTTATCTGTAATTTGTACAACATTCTACTAGTTAAGCCCTTTCATTTGATACCTATATTGAGGGAGTTGTGAAGAAACAAATGTATTTCGCCATTTTGTGGTAGCAGCCATCTTGTATTTTAAAATTGTCATAGCGCATAGTATTCTACCAGTCAAGCTCTTTCATTTGATACCCATATTGAGGTAGTAGTGAAAAAAATATTTTTTATCGCTATTTTGTGGTGGCGGTCATCTTGGATTTGAAATATGTTATAGTAAGTATATAGTATTTTACTAGTCAAGTGCTTTCATTTGATACCCATGTGGAGGTATGTTGTGAAGAAAAATTTTGTCTGCCATTTTGTGTAGGCAATATTGATTCAAGATGGCCATCTTGAATCAATATTTACCAAACATAGCCAAGAACATCAGCACAGAAATTAACCTTCAAATTAAAAAAAAAACCGCATCGCAATCGGCTCCTCCGTCTGAGCTCTACGGTGCCACAGACAGACATACACACAGACAGACATGCGGACAGACAGACAGTAACACAGACAGACATACACACAGACAGACAGATATCGACGTCAAACTTATAACACCCCGTTTTTTGGTCAGGGGTTAAAAATTTACAAACAAATAGCGACCTCATTGCTAAGAGCAATCTATACCAGGCAACCGAATTACAGCTACTTTAGAACCTCCATTAATGAGCCTGATGTCCCGATATTCGTGATCAGGTGCTCAGGACTTAAACACGTTCAAATAAAACGTTCCGTGATGACTGAATGACAACCTCCACTCACCGGCTAATGATGACTCACGTTATGTTTATCTAAATTGTCATTACCAAGCCACCGTCACGCTTACCGAGTACCTACCAAGGGCTGCCACAATAACTTACCGTCGCATATCAAAATTTCTACACGTCATTTATTTATTTGCACAGTACACATACATATATTTGACCAAATTGCTAGAATCTTTAAGGTCGTACCCCGAGCAAATGACCTTGAGTATTTCTTACATTATCGCACGCCTTAAGAAAGTGCAAGAGAGAAAAAGTAGGATTTGTCGCTGTATTACGATCAAATTTTAGAATAAACTCTTTATAAAATCAGATCTTTGTGAAAAAATAATATTTACACCAAAGTGTTTGTAATTTATTTTTTATTTTTATTAAATTTAATTTTTTACAAGAATTTGTAGAAATTTAATGAATTTTTCACAGTTGATATTTGTTTTGGCTAATGAGTAGATAGCTCTGAAAACTGGACAAAAAAAACTAGTTTTGCTGCGGGACGCACCTTCAGAAATTTGTATTCTAGTAACTAACAGTGCCTCGCGATTTCACCCTTGTAGTACCCGATCCCGTTATTTTCCCTGAATAAAAAGTAGCCTATGATACTTTTAATACGCCCAAGAATATGTATACTAAGTTTCATGATAATCAGTTAAATAGTTTTCGCGTGAAGGCGTAACAAACATAGTAGGATGTTACTATGCATCGTGTAGGTAAAGGACTCTTAGCAGAATCCACCTGGATTTTTTTTTAAATAAACGAGTGACGAGACGAGCAGGACATGTGCCTAATGGTAAGCATCACGCCTGCCACATAACAGCACAGTGACACGCAGCTATTGGAACATGAAGAGTCCACATCATTACCTAGTACTGCACTGCGCTCGTCACCCAGAGATCTAAGATGTTATATCTCTAAGCCCTGTAATAACCTGTACCACACCTTTGTTTATTATTTACCGCGAAGCAGTAATATGCTGATACTGTGTTCCAGTTTTAAAGGCAATATTTCCTAGTGAAATTACATGGCTAAGGTATCAATAATCCTGTATGTCTAGGTCATGAACGCAGTGCGGTGCTATGTAGCGATTTGTACTCTTCAAGTTCAAATAGCTAGATATGTGGCACTGTGATGGTATAGGCAGGTGTTTTGTTTACCATCAGACGCATGAGTTCCTCTTATCACTTTATATTGCAAAAAATATCATAGGGAATTCCAATAAAAGTGAAAACATAATTTCTTTGAGTATTTAGACACAAATAAAATTTGTCTGAGATATAACTTAGAATTATAGTATCGATAAACGCTAATGTTGCACAATATATCACGTATTATAGCCACAGATATACTTACTGCTATTATGTATGTTGGTGATGCCAATGCATAAAAAAATACGAAAAACGAGAATGTATGTAGTGTCTCAAAATTTAACGAAAGTAAGCAACACCCATAACACGATAGTGTCACGGAGCTATTGGAACATGAAATATCCAAATTATTCCTACCACTACGCTGTGCTAGCAGCCAGAAATATAGGATGATTTATATCTATGCCCTGTAATGTCCCTGGAAACATTGTTCTTCAAACCGGAACACAGTGATATTTGCACGTTATTGCTTGGCCGTAATGTTGTTTCTCGACTAAGCAGAAACAAGCAAATTAGTATTACGATATACCCCTATAGGAATTACTACTGGTATCACGCATAGAAACAACGGAATGTGCGAATCGTAATACACAGTAAGGTTTTCCTGGCCGTGGCGTTATGACTTAACACATGAGAAAGGTTCGGAAAGCATTGTTCTCAACGAAGGAGCAGAATACCGAATGAGTAGGCGTCGCATTTGCCAGGGCAACCTTCGCTAAACCTCGAGTCGGCTGGTGCTGCAGATTTACTGATTAGTAGTGTCTGCGTGAGTGACCTTGCCTCACTCCACTGTAACTGTAGTCACCTCTGAAAATTTTCCAACGGTTACGACAGTAGGCGACAACTTTGGGCTGGAACGGCCTAGCCGATTGTCTTCGTATTAGGTCGTACTCATTGGTTACTTGTGTACAAGGTCACGGTGTATAAGGTCCAATATAACAACATTTTCTAAAAATGATACTTTTATAAGTTTCTTTCTCGATCGATCGATTAAAAACTCCCATAGGTACTAATAAATTTCATAATTGTTGGAACCATTTCCGAGATTCAGATTACATGCATATGCAAGAATTGCTCGTTTAAAAGTATTAGATAGACTGACACGACGAGCAAGACATGCGACTAATGGCAAGCAACACGCCAATTAACTGTCAAGTGCCACACAGCTTATTGAAAATGAAGAGTCCGAACACTACCTAGCACTGTACTGCGCTCCTCACCCGGAGATATACTCGTAAGATGGTTTAGCCTTTAGCCCAGTGATTTAAATTAGTAACTTGTTTTACTAGTATAAGGTCACGATTACAATACACAACTAGTTATAATATGTAGTACTTAAGTCACTTCTTCGGGCCCTACCACACTGCGTATTTTAAACGTGCAGACGACGCGCTTTTCAGCGTCGATTTTTGCGTTTGTATAGATTCAAAAGCGCGTAAAACGCGATACAAACGCGCGTGTGAAGAGCGTTCGAAATCCATTTGAAGCGCGTACAACGGTGTGAAGGAGGGGTAGAGGAGGCGTCATTGTACAACTGACGTATTTGATCAAAACGCGGAAGCTACCAGCGACTACAGCGCGTCTGTATCGCTGTCTGTCTGTGACGCGCGGTTCAAGATCGCTCCATGTGCTTAGATTCCAAGGTTGCGTTCGAATCTCGTTTGAAACTCGTCATCTGCGCGTCGTCTGGGCGTTTAAAATACGCTGTGTGCTAGGGGCCTTATAAGTGACGGTAAGATTACACGGTGGTGCGATGTTGGGTAAACCACGCTCATCGCCTTGGACAATTGATTATCCCATCAGAAAAACTACTCATTAAGTAATTACAATATCAATTGTGATGCCAAGCTACGGGTACCTGTTTATAGAAGCTGTGGCACAGTTATCTGTTCGTGATTGCAATGAACATAATGATTACAAGGTCCGAGAGTCTACCGCCAAACTAAAACTGTCTTAGCTTTGATAATGCTCTCTATTTTCATTTCGTTTGAAATTATAGAGACAGCAATACCAAAAGCAAAGCAGATTTAGTGGAGACTAAAACCCTCTACACACGAGCCCTAAAATCAGAGGAAATTACGTAAAACTAGTGGGGAGGACCCTACGTCGCACCATAAATCACCAATCATATGGTGCGGTGTAGGCTCCTCCCCGCTACTTTTACGTCATTTCCTCTGATTTTAGGACTCGTGTGTGGAGCGTTACTCTCCTGCTTTCTGCTTTCGCCAATGAAAGCAGACACCTACATCTGCATTCAGTATGCAGCGGAACTGAAAGTATAATATATGTAGTTGTCTGCTTTCATTTGTGTTATCAAATTGGTCGATGACATCAGAAATCAAAGGATAGCAGAAAGCAGGAGAGTTCGGCGGTAGACCTACGGATAGCGTAATACCACACATTTGCTAGTTATTCTACCGCCAAGCTCTAATGTGGTTCCGGTTTGAAGGGCACTGTTTCCAGTGAAATTACAGGGCATAGAGACCAAACATCTTATATCTCTCGGTAACGAGCGCAGTGCAGTGCTAGGTAATGATATGGACTGTTCCTGTCCCAATAGCTGCTTATGACTGCTTACCATCAGGCACATGTCCTGCTCGTCTCGTCGTCTATACTATAAAAAAACTGTTGTCTAGTATTTGTTGTTTTAGCGGCGAAAATTTCAAATGTCCGGAATATGGTAATGTTTTAAAGTATCATATATTATGATGTTTATCACTAAAAAAAACTATGAGACAAAACATCAGTCTACCCGTCTAAATCCTAAATCTGCCGATTTATTGCCTCTTAGGCGGAACAAAGTTTCCTGGGTCAGTTACTTCACAATCTTAATATATATAATCTCGTATCACAATGTTTGTCCTCAATTGACTCACTTATCCGATTTTAATCAAATTTGGACACCGTGTGTAGATGGATCCAACTTAAAAGATAGGATAGTTTTTATTTGGATTAATAGGCTTTATGTGACCATATCCGAGCGAAGCCGGAACGGGCCGCTAGTATATAATAGATTTCCTATCAGACCCGCCACTCACTGTTCTAAAGGTTGTACGGTGATTTCTTGCACCGGCAACGTGCAAATAAAATCGCTTACATTCTAACCTTACTTATTATGTTTCTCTCCATCCTTCGGTTGTCTGGAAGACATCGCTGTTACTGATAAGGTTGCCATTAGCTACAGTAGCTTTATCTTTTTGTTTCTTCATTTTTGTGTTGAGGACAATTAAGAGTTTCTATCTGTCTATCTACATTTTTATTACACCTACATAGTATATAATAATACGCAACAGAATAGTAATGCGAGCAGAAGCAAAGCCTCTAGTTTTTTTCACCTTTAGTTCTTTGACGTATCAAAACAACGCAGAAACAGATCACAAACTTATGGACATAATATATACATTAGTTACGTAATATACACAACTCTGACTATGACATTAAAAATACCGTCTCATTTGAATATCTTATAAGCTGTATACTATTATGTAATGAGAAAATTGTATATTTAAGCTGTGGTTTAGTTTAGTGTTTGTTTTCTTAGCGGTATGGGAAACTAGAGGCTAGAACGCGCAATTCCAATAGTCAGTTAGTAGGTTCAAATCCCGCTTGTACCTCTGAATTTTTTTTTTTCCAAATGCAGAGTGTAAGTTTGTGGTCATCACAGATTTTAACGGTGAAGAAGAACATCATGAGGAAACTAGTATGCAAGGGCGGATCCAGTTTCAGCGCCAGGGGGGCGTCACATAGTCGTGGGTCTTGATCTAGTCACAAGACCGTGCGATAGGTACATGCTTTTAATTAGTTAGACCCAGCCCAGGGGGTGTCAATGACCCCCCCCCCCACTCTCTCCTTGAGAGAGAAGGCCCCAAGTCCCAGCTGTGGGAACATTTAGTGGGCTGCTGTTCCTACTAAGGAATCACGCCACAAAAGCCTGTACACAATTATTTAAACAAGTTTTTGTCGTCTTACGTCACACAAACTTTAATTGAGGTTATTTTTGGCAGGTTTTTGCATTCATCTGGCATTATGAAAAACCCTCCGCCCCGTACTTGTTAGCGGTTAACTGACTAACTATCCGAACGAATACGAACTACAGATCATTTGAAGAAAAGGAAGCAAGAACCCCTATCTTTTCACCGAATACACTCCAAAAGATTTAGGATTTTCCCGATAATCAAGCGTAAGACTATAAACCGATCATCATAACTAAGAACTCTACCTACATCAAATAACCTACAAAGGAAAACCAAGAATTCTACTTGTATCCTACAATAGATAACCTACAATGGACTCTCTCAATGATCAAAAATTAAAAGCAAAACAATGGCGAAATTGGGGTGATATAACCGCATGGGAACGAAGAAAAAGTTGAAGTTAGAAAAACTCTTTTTTGGGTTTTATTTAAAACCAAAATACATAATATCGACTTGATCGTTAGGAGCGAAACTCCACATACGTAATAAGAACGACTAGGCTGTGGAATGCTTTGTCTGAGTGTTCTTTCCGATGGATACAATCTTGGTCCTTTCAAGTCGAATGTGAATGTGAAAAAAGTGAATCGGTTTCTTCGACGTAAGCTTGCTCTATTGTAGACCGCAACGTTGCTTAACATCAAACGAGATTAGGGTAAAATGCAAAACTGTTACCTAAAGTTAAAACAAACAGTCCTACGCATGAGGCTAACAACTCATGGCGCGATTTTACGCGCGACCGCCGCGGTTGCGGGCCCGCAGTTTCTGTAGAATGCAGATATTATTATGTAAAAACACAAAGCACAACTCTAGCGTTTACTCCCACGGTGGGTGGGGTTGCTTGCGGATCTCGTTGCACCGGCGGGCAACTAGTAGAAACGCGCGGGCCGCGGTCGCCCGCAATAATAAACAACCGCAAAAATAATCGGTCTCGTGAGTTTTGAAATAAACCCGTAGTAGCAGAAAATCGCTCCGAGTTCTTAGGCTCAAAAAGGAAGACCCCATATCACTGCTCGGCAGTGTATTGCGCTCGTCCCGCAGGGATATAGGACGATTTATAATATCTTTGTGGAGTAATACTAGATAGAACTTTATTGAACACACGTAATAAAAATAATTCACATTTTGAAAGAATTTATAAACTCTGCCATCAGACACAATTGTCCTTCAAACCGGAACACTGTGATCGTTCGGATCCCATCGATATATTTCGAAAAGAAGGTGTACTATTAATGACTATGAAAGAAGGTTTTGCTAAGTTGGTCGTGTGCGACCTATTTTACCACCGAGACAACGAACTTACGAACAAATTACCTTTTTAATCAGCGACAAATACTACTATTTCTCTCTTGTTCTTTCTTGCGGTGTGCGATGATGTAAGAAATACTCAAGGTCATTTGCTCGGGGTACGGCCTTAATTAAGTATCTTTGAAAATTGGTGACGTCAAGTCAGACAATACTTTCTACTATTGTCAAAAAATTAATGAATAAATGCATCGAACTCTTAAGCGTTTCTTTAATTATATCGATGAATAAAAGAAAAGAAATGTCTAAATTTTGGGTGTTTCTTGCTAAATCACGTCGGAACGGCTGAACAGATCATGTTAAAATTTTGAACATAGATAGTCTGGCCGAGTAGCACTAAAAAGTCTGTACTTTTTAACGCGATAATATAACGGGAACGGGAACTACGTAAAACCGCGGAGCGCTGCTAGTTAGCAGTCATTACAAACTAGCCCAAAAATCCTAACTAATGTTATTAATGTCAAAGTTTGGTTGTTTGTTGCTCAATCACGTCGGAACGGCTAAACGTTACACATTCACATTATTATAGTCTGGAATAGCACAATTGCTAATTTTTATCACGATATAAAAACGGTAACCAGAACTAAGCGGGAAATGCTATTAAAAAAAAAGTTTAAAAGCAGAAGGAAGAGTCCTAACATTTGTTTTCGCTAAAAAGGTCGTAGTGGATATTGCATAAAAAACATAAGTAGTTATTTTCCCCGCTGAAGAGATTCGTGGCTTTTTTCCATGAAGATATTCAAAGTCACAATCTACCACGCTAGCCAAATGCGAGTTGGCTTATGAAACACGTCCACGTCTTTCTTGACACATGCCGGCGTCACGGTGTTTTTCTTCGCCGTTAAAGCCAGCTGTAATGTATATCTTGAAAAAAACTCAAACATGTTAATAGGATTCAAACCTATGCCACCACTACCACCTACGCTTGTGAAATCGGACCTTCTCACCACCCGGCCACCAGGGTTTCAATGGAATAGCGGTAGTAAGCTAAAAACAGTTTTTTTTAGTACAGGTATAGAGATGGGACGAGCAGGAAGTGCGCCTGATGGTAAGCAACACGCAGCTATTGAAATATGAAGTATAAATTATATATAGCCAAGCACTGCACTGTGCTCGCCACCCAGAGATAAGTATAACTCCTATTCCTCGTAATTTCTCTGAGAACTTTACCCTTCACACCCAACACAGCGATGTCTGCACATCACAGCTAGGCGGTACAATAACTGACAAAAGTGTGGTACTTCCCCATGCTGACTCTTGTCCTTGTTTTGACAAAGAGTCTAAACCACTACCTACTTACTGATTGCGGTTCCTATGACTTTGCCTAACAATCCTATTTTTTAACCCCCCGACCAAAAAAAGCCGTGTTATAAGTTTGACGTCGATGTCTGTCTGTCTGTGTGTGTGTCTGTCTGTGGCACCGTAGAGCTCGGATGGGCCGATTTCGATGCGGTTTTTTTATTTGAAAGTTAATATCCGTGCGGATGTTCTTAGATATGTTTGGTTAATATCGATTCAAGATGGCCGCAACCACAAAATGGCGAATTATCATTGAACTCTTAAAAACGGAAGAAGCGGCACACTCTCCTCAAAGATGGCGATGTAAAATCAGGTGACGTCTCCTGATTGAGATCAGTCGCAACGTGAGCGACAAATCGAGCGCATGTGTGCTAATAATTCCACGAAATTCGATTTGAGCTGTTACAATGCCATTTTGTGTGTGTACAAGGTGCACAAATAGTACCAAGTCCAAGAAAAAGTTTCGTGGCATCACTTTTCATACGCAATTACACAAAATCTTTAATTATTTCATTTAAAATAATATTTTCTGTTGTAAACAATTCGGCATTTGTAAAAAAGGGACAGATATACATGACGTGAAAGAGTGGGACACGACCAGCAATATGTTGACTGCAGCGATAACGCCCAATGTTTACGTCACGGGCAACGGCTACTCCTTCTCTTTCACGCCAGTGTCTTCGTATGTTTTTTCTATTCTTCTCGAAAAAATATTTAAACAAACGTGTAACTGTGGTATGTATAGCTATCTCATTTCCATCTACTGCTAATTTGCTATGATGTCTTTGTCATTCATTACAATGTATCTCACGATGGAAGTGTAGCTGTGTGCACGTTGTGTATTTGTGTGAAATTTTCGCCACATTATGTTGATTTCATATTAGAACTTACCTCATCTTCCTTTCCTAAATATATCGATGCGAATTATATTAGTTTTTTCACTACTACCTCATGATGGGTATCAAACGAAAGGGCTTGACAAGTAGAATACATTGCACTGACAAATTTCAAATCCAAGATGGCCGCTTCCACAAAATGGCGAAATACATGTCTTTTTTCACAACTCCCTTAATATGGGTATCAAATAAAAGGGCTTGACTAGTACCCCATATCACTGCTCATATCACACAAACACATACGTACACCCTCTCCCTCATACACACACACACACACTCCCTCACACACATGCACCCACTCTCACCCTCACACTACATCTTCTTCTAGAACTGGGATTAGACCAAAATAACAATTTTGATACCCCTACTGTGTTTTTACTTTCGTTCCCTGGCTTCCACAGCACGGGCCACCGAGCCTAGTGTGGGGCCGAAGGCTAACTCTGGGAACATTTATGTATTTTCTTGTGATAAATTTAAGCATTTTTGTAATCTGTTCCGATTGATGTTTCTTGGTAATAAAGATTTGTATTTGTATGTAAATGCATGGTATAAAAAAAGCTCTCAAAAGTAGAATCTTGTACAGATCTATCACAAAATTGAGGTATTCGGGGGTTAATATTTTTTTTAATTTTGTTCTTGTAGAACGATTTTCAAGACCAAACACCTCTTCAGCGTAAGCCTTCGTTACTAGTAATAATAATAACAAGTGATTTTTTCAAACTGTGGGCACGGTAATTTTACTTAACTGTGGGCGTCGATCGAAAACTATACCAGTAGGTAAGTAACTACTACTGTAGATATGTGCCTACATTGTAGGTAGTACTGAGTCTTAAACGGTGTTCTTTGGCTTGCGTTTGCGCATTTAATTATGTCCGTCTGAAATTTCGAACTATTTACGAGCCAGATTGACTACACCAAACAATACCTACTTTCGAATCAACAAAATACCAAAGTATTTATACTATGTATAGGTAAACTATTTTTACTTTTGTTTCGTGTTTATTGGTAGTAAGTAACTTTAGCTCTACGTCAATGACAAGCAAAAACCACTTCGTAAGCAAGTAGGCACATAGTTCCATGTACTCATTTGTTGCATAAATAATGAAGTTAAATATTTATTTATCGCAGTATATACCAATGTAAGGAAGTATCTGCATTCCGGTAAAATTGGTAGTTGCGATGCGAGTAATAGGTAATTGGTAGCTACTCTAAAAACCTGGATATCCTCGTAATCCACGAGTGACGAGAGGGAGAAAAAAGTGATGTTTATTCGGTGGGTGATTGTAACTTAGCTTCCTCAAAAATACAAATACAAAAATCATTATTGCTGTTTGCAGGTAAGATAAGATGATACAAAAAAGGTAGGTTAGTAGGTTAAGCTAGCCAATTAATTATCGTAACGGGTACCGCGACGAGACGGGCCACGTATCAGACCAGCAGCAGTGGGTGCTTGTAATGGAGAACCGAGATCAATGAGTGTAGCTAATGAGCTATCCGCCTATCCGAGTGGCACGTCCGTCACTTTACTTTCGCCATCTTTCGTGGTCGGTGGTCGGGGGCGGCGGCGGCGCAGGGCTCCCGCCAAGCTCGCTGCGACGCCGACGCCGCGCCGCGCCTCAGCGGCCGCTCGGAACAGCTGTTCGCTCAGGGCGAGCGTCCCAGCCTCTCGCCTCCACCACTCACTTACTTGAGAAGAATCCGCCAGAAACATCCGAAACTGCTGCCATTGGGAACTTCACCGGCATACGATATTGTCATGTCTGATGAGCACTCTCCACACTATTAAATTAATATTTATTTATACACACACACGTTTTGTTGACGCGAACTGGGAAGGAGACACGCGGAAAATTGGATATGTTTTAGAAAGTGCCGAAAAGTTATCGGGCGTGGAACACTGGGAAAGGCGAAAGGAAGTCGTCGGGTCGCCACTGCACTGAATTTGTCACATTCTGGTGATATGTCGCGGTGTGTGCGTTCCACGAACTGTCGGGGGGCAGAAGCAGGCGCGTGCGGTTCCTACCGCGGAACAGCGTCGAGGCAGACTGGTGACGAGGGCGGAGAGCGGAGAGCGCCCCCCCGACCGCGCCCCGCACTCCGCGCGAGGCCCGCGCCCGCGCAGCCTTCGTTCCCGCGTACGCAGGCTCCGCCGCGCGTCAACGGTTCAACTAGTACCACGACAACTTGCTAGGTGGCGTCACTACCAATAACAACAATTTCACAAACAACCACATACCAAGTCACTGTTTTAATTTACACACACGACATACCGTACGATCAGTACGGTATGTCGTGAATATCCATTATACTACATAATACACGATATACTGTAGGTACTTACCTAAACTACAATTATTTTCTGAATTACAAAAATATTAACATTAACATTTACAAGCGTCGTTTAAGTAGGTACCTACACAGATTAAACACCCTGGTAGGTAGGTATAATAACAACATAATTACTAACAACATTTTATAGACTTACTTATCACAAAACACTGACGTATAAAAAAAACTTATACATACGTCCTTACGTCCATGTCACAAAATGACAATCTCAAACTAAATTTGTATAGGTAGCTGGTAGGTATGCTAAGGAGAAGTTTTGAGACCCTAAACACAGAATAGATAACATTATAAGTATATTAGTATTATTTTTATAATTTATTACTAGCTGTACCCTGCCACGCTTCGCTGTGGCACATTGTGATGCGAAAACTAGATAAAAACAATCCTTGATGCGGATTATATATCATTGTAAAATTTCAGCTCGATCGGTGCAGAACTTTTTGAGTTTTTTGAGCGGGTTGTTCGTGACTATCACTGAAAAATAAAAATTACAACGGATGAGGTGTACTATTTACCTACATCTGAAGGTGTCTCAGTTTCTAAGCTCGGAATTGTGGGAAATTCTAGATGGAATGACGTTTCGCCGTGCGGAAACAGGATAGGTACGGAAAACGTGCAAATTAGCGCGCCTGACAAAACACACAGAGCATGTGGTCATGATGCAAAATGATCAAATAGACAGGGTGGTCATTAATTTATTTTCGCAGAGTCTTTCAAACGAGGTAACTACAGTCCTAGCTAGAAGGTTTAATTTTGCACCTACACCGAGAAAAGTACCGGTAGAAGGGATTATATCCAGTATTGAGGACACTATTTTACGGAATAAGATCAGTTCCCGGGATGCCGAGTGCTTAAGACAAGATGTGTCGTTAATTTTGAGAAAGAGGAAATTACCCAGATCTAACATTCCGAGAACCGAGTTGGACGCATTAAATACCCTTCGGGACAACCACTACGTGTTGGCGCTACCGGCAGATAAAGGTAACGAACGCTACTGTTTTCGTTGATACTGCGGCTTATGAAAATAAGATTAACGAGTTGTTGAGTGACAATAACACATACATTAAAAGTTACATACGGCCCTACCAACCGGGTCACAAACGGACTCAACAACATTTTAAAGACCCTGCCAGACGATCCACATAAGAGCTTGCGCCCGTTGAACCTTACAGCACCGGAGATTTACGGGCTACCTAAAATACACAAGCTTGAGTGGCCTCTTCGTCCTATTGTAAGCCAAATAGACTCACCTACTTACAAAACAGCGCGCTTCTTGTCGGATATGCTTGTTCCATTCGTCGGGAAAACAACAAGCTTTGTCAGAGACTCAACGCATTTTGTACAGTTATTGGAAGAGATACAGCTCTGTGAGGACGAAGAGCTTGTGAGTTTCGATGTTGTGTCGCTTTTTTTACGAATGTACCGATAGAGGACACCATTGAAATTATTACGGAACTAATTCAACATTGAAATACCTATCGAGTACATAAAGCTAATACGATTCACGCTCACCAAAGGCTATTTCGTGTGGAAGGGGAGACCACTACATACAAGTTGCAGGTGTGGCTATGGGGTCTCCTATTGCCCCGGTCGTGGCTAATATCTTCATGGAGTGGTTCGAAGAGGAGGCAACCTTGAGTTCACCATATAAACCGAGACATTGGTGGCGGTATGTTGACGATGTGTTCGCTATTGTACGCAGAGACCAGATTGATCTGTTACTGACACATTTAAATAGTGTTCATTCGAATATTGCGGTAACGTTGGAACGTGAACGGGATGGCAGTCTGCCTTTTCTGGATGTGTTGGTGATGCGAGATTCTACCGGACGATTATCGCATACAGGCCTACCGCAAGCCGACACACACAGATAGGTATCTATTATCTAAGAACCGATTCACACCTCCATCCGGCACATCTAGCCTCAGTAGGTACCACGCACGCTTATTAACAGAGCGTTGAGACAATGTGCTCCAGAACTCTTAGACACTGAATTAAAGTACTTGGAAGGCGTGCTCAAACGTAACGGATATAACTGGAAGCAGGGATGGCGGGTGGCGACTGCATCGTCGAGGACGCGTCGGTTTAGGGGGCGGCCACTTACCTGCCGTATATTAAAGGAGTGACGGATAACATTGGACACTTGTTACGCCGAAGTTATTGCATCAAGGCAATATTTCGTGCACTCAGGCAGTTAGGACAGAGACCCTTTGGGTGCGCCTGGGGTGTACATGATTCCCTGTGATTGCGGTATAAGTTATGTAGGTGAAACACGTCGGAATGTGTCCAGGAGACTTACGGAACACACACCCACGATCAAGAATTTGGATGGCAACAGCTCTGCGGTGGCGGAGCATGCTCTCTGTTCGGACGCTCAACACTTCATTCGATTCGATAAGCCGGAGGTCCTGGCTAGGGAGAAAAGGCTTCCAAAAGGCTCAGCAGTGTGTTTAGACTAGCAGTGAGGACACAGTGAGCTCAGTGTGCTGCGATGTTCCCGAAGCGCGGCTCACCAGCGACGAAGAGTTCCAGTGTACACCGGCGCAGCCCTCCCCTTCTATGTATATAATAAGTATGTATTTACAACTATATAAATATTATATCAGCTATCTGGCCGCCATAGTACAAGCTTTGCTCAGTTTGGGGTCAGATGATGTTTGTGTGTGAATTTTCTACCTGCATTTATTTATATTAATGTAGTGTTTCTATCGGTAGATATGTACACGTCTAAATGGTAATTGTAGAAGTACCGTGGCATTGTGAAGTATCTCGTATTTTGTCTGTTTTGAAGACGCGACGTAAAATAATAGTTTTCGGAGGTCGTCGCCGTTGCGTTTGTACACTTAGGCACGATGCAGTACCTATAACGTAGGTATTTTAGTTTTACTTGATAATACCTGCTGTTGTGTTAAGCTACTTACGGGCCTACAAACAGCCGCCTGGGCGCTGCGCCGTTTGCGAACCGATCGAGACTTGTGACGTCATTGCGGTGTTTGGCCGACCACGCGTCACATATTTTAAAATGGGAAGGAAAAGCTTCTAGACTACAGGCCCGTGAACAAAATGTATGGGTCAAATGAACCACCAGGAGACCTATGTAGGATGCTAGAAGGGTATAAAATAATAAGATTTAGCACTATGCCGTCACTTGAAAGCTGTCCAACTGAGTGCAGGTGGAGTTAGGGGGTTGGCATTCTCGATAATTTCACGGCACGATAATTTTACGGCATTGCGGAATAATGGATTAGAAGAGGTATTGAAACTGTATGGAACCAATGCTGTACATAATCCAATGGCCAAATTTACCCTGAAAATCGCCGGAGAATCAGAATTTTTCCGACAAAAATAACAATTAAAAAAATAAATTTTACAATTTTTATAGTTTCAATGCCTATTCTTATCCATTATTCCCTAACTCCGTACAAAAATCATACGACAAGGCGAAATGATCGAGAGCTGCAACCCCTCTACCTTCACCTCGGTCTCGGTCTCGTCATATCGTCTATATTATTCTATGGTCTCGTGTCGCGGTCGCGGCGCGAACTCCGCCTGTATTATGTTGTCGTGGCAGTCAGTCCTAATAATGGTTGTCTTGTTCTTTATATTATAGTTATGCTATAACTACACTACCTTTAGTAACATTCTGTCTATCCAAGTTATTATGTAAATTAAAAATTACCTTTATTATATTTTACAGAATTAAACTATATCTTTTAATATCCAAAATTAATGTGCATCTTACACTAAAATATAATAAATATAAAGAAATTGAATTACATACTTTAAAATTATTAATTTAATTTTTTTAATTTTTTTTACACAAATTCAAATAAAATCAGGGCTAAAATGATATATAAATAAGCTTTGCTAACATTGTTTTTGAAGTGAACATTTCTTTTGTATTTTTTTCGTGGGCTGTGATTTGAATTCTAGCGTCAGGCTCAGGTATGACAAGAACAAAATTAAAAATTTTGATTAACCCCCGACTACCTCAGATTTGTTATTTGTACAACATTCTACTAGTCAAGCCCTTTCATTTGATACCCAATTATTAACCAAGTTTTAGCCAAGACTCTTGTTCGAAGACTCTTGTTGATTGCGGAGAATCGCTCGTAGTTCAAGTTATGCTGGCGGAGTAAATCTACATTTTGGTTACTAGCCTTCCACAATATACTTCGGAAAGGTTTACAAAAACGAACAAGGGATTAATAATTATTTTATTGCTAAAATAATAAGTATAACGACAAAGATACAATGTTTAAAAGTTATATTATACCTACAATATAGTTATAAAGCTAATTATATAGTTATAAAGGTATATTAAAATACTACGCATAATCATATGCGTAGTAATATATTATGATCAGAAACTGTCGAGCCTTGTGTTTTACTGCGGAGTGCAACTATTAGGTATAGTTGCCGTCAAACAAGTTGAACCAAAAGTGACGTGGAAGGGGAAAGTTCGCGTATGTGCACTTCCACCAAAGAGACCTTAAATACGTTTCTGCGCAGCCATGCGCAGCTAGCTTCATTGCGTCAACTTCTTTGCCGGCAACTATGTACAGGGTTATTGGTAATAAGGCTGCATCCTTTTAAGGGAATGTCAAGTACATTCAATCTGTAAACTTTTGTTCTAGTTTTTTTAACATAATGAGGGGGCGAGGGTGTCACTTAATGTAAGTTAACACAAAAAACGTACTGCAACTTCCTTTAACAATTATTTACGTAATTAACTACAATTTGAAATAGTTTTCAGTCACTTTACACAATTCAAGTTTCGATGTTATAAAAGTTTGAAAAACACATATATTTTACTCCGTAGCAAACATACACCTCCTCTGTTGACGATTGGTACAAAGGAACCGTGCGGAAAAACCTGATCTATTACTTATTCTTTTTCTAAGGGTTAGGCCTACTAAGTACTCTTTAGAAATTTACGTACATAATAAGAATCACTTGACTCTCATTTCCCATAATAACATTAATGGAAAAATATATAATAACAAAAATATTTAAAACACTGTCAAAACTTAACTGCACTGCACAATTTCGAACGTTTAATTCAGAATCAGAATCTTTTATTGCGTAAACAGTGTAAGTACAAAGATGTTATACAAAATAGATATACTCAGAAACAACAGTCTTACCCTTTGCGGTCATGCAAAAATAAAACCTCTTTGGTATGTGGTTACAAAAAACAATTAAAATTAAGCATTACATAATTAATCCAATGAATACAATAATTATACCTATAATATTACATTAAACTTATTTTACCCTATCTAGAATCAAAACAAATAAACAATTAATTCCGTGTAAGAGTCTTAGTAAGCTTACTGCAAGATATTCGCCACCTATCTTCTAATTTTTATTGACGTAAAATTAAATGGGTGACGCACAAAAACAAAACCTCGGTGTATTTCAACGGCGCGGCGCGAGCGCAAAGTGGTGCCAGCCGTTTTAGGCGGATAGGGTGTGAGCGGTAAGGACGCAATTTACGTGTCGCTCGCAAGAACTGTTACGTGGATGTGAGGGTGACTCCCATTACCCTATTCTCCTCTACTACTATTATTGAATAGCAAAAGTTTAATAAAAAAAAAACTAACCAACCTCTAAGCATATTTACCCGAATCAAAATATACGAAATTCTGGGTACTTTATATGGAAGCAAAACCTACCTATACTGTTTTAGTAGTAGTAAGTTTTTTACTTTACTTCTTATACATACAATAGACTTACTTAATGCCGACAAAATCCGCAATCCACCCGGTTCCACCATTATTCATGGTTGTATAGAATACGATCCTAACGTAATTGTCAGAACTTGTGTAATCTGCAGGTTTTTCAGTACAGTACGATGATATTTCATCACCTTTGCTATTCACAATTTGTAAATAATTCTGGTCACAGCTACTGCCTAAATCGAACGTCTCAAAATGTAATTTCAATCGCGTTCCGATTGGAGTTTCCAACTCCCATTCACATTTTGAATTCCGCCTGTAGATGTCAGGGTACATCGGACTAGTCACTCTACCTAGCTCAGTTTCTATTTTACCACCACAGCCTGGACCTTTGTCTGTAGTAACGAAATTCATTTCATACTGTACTATGTATTTGCCACTGATTCGACTATGCAGCAATAAGTACGGTCCTGTAGAAAATAACGGTAAAGGTCTTTCGTAATCTTTATTCATAGTAATCATTTTTGTTGATGCAGTATCTTTGCCGTCGAATACTTCGAGATAAACATTCTCATTCCAATAATCCAGATTTACCACCAGAAAATAAGCAGCGATCGTATGGTTCCCGGGAGCAGTAATTAAAGTATAGCAATCCTCAATATGATCCCCTCTTTCTTGATAATCATCGTAATCATTGTGACCTGAATATTTAAGCCTTGAATATATTTTACCTTGTGTGCCAGTGTAGTTCCTACCACAAAATCCAGCTTTAGCAAATTCTACATGAATACCCTTATGAGATTTGGAATCAGATTCTGGGGAAGTAACTATTGTAAGAGTTACACTGCCAGTTAGGTATACATCCGAAGATTTTATAGATCCGCAATATTCCAACCGTTGCGGCAAATTTCCATCTTCCTCACTCAAATAATAATGTGTAGCTATAAAAGAATCCGCTGAGTTAGATAAAATGTAATATTTTCCAATAGAAACGTTTCTAGTTGATGGATTGCTAGAAACTATAAGCTTATCTTTGTCACATATCCTGGTTCCACTATGAGATTGTAAATCTAAATCAATTATAGAAAGTTGCATAGTAGTATCTCCATGAGCTGGCGCATCTAAGTAGTAGACACAACGAAGACTGCGAGGAATAACTCCTCTGTCGTAATCCGGTGACTTAATATGTACTACTTCTTCTTTTACAGTAAAGTGAGTTTTTCCACATAAGGACTGTTGAACTGATAGCTTAATTTCGAATCCAGAACTCACAAGTTCTCCGTCAGTAGTTAGTCTTATAGTCATAAGATTTGCCGATGAATGAAGTGTCGGTGGGAGCGTGAGGCCACAGTAAGTACCTATTATGCTACTATCAGGATTTAAACCATCTTTTATTTCAACATAATCACAATCGCACTTACTAAACCCTAATGCGGTCTGATTTACATTGTAGCATGATGATATGTGAAATGATACGAATTCTATTTGAATGACAGTATCTGGTGGCGAGGTTATTACCCACTGGCAATCTAAATAGTTTTCATACACCACACTGGTTCCCAATAGAGGCGACTTTAATGTTCTTGTAGATATATTTTCAAGATCGAACTGCCCACCACATCCAACAGACTCTCCGTATGTAAAAAGGACCTCAAGCTTAAATCCAGTAAAAAATGAATATCTTTGATCAGTCACAAATTCTAAAACAACGTTGTTTTTTTGACTTCTTAAAACTGTTGTCGAATTGATGTGACCACACAATAACGCGAATCTATTATTTTCATCAATCAAAAGACCGTTGAAGACGGCTATATAATCGTTGTAGCATTCACCGTTACTATCCAAATCAATGTATACAAATTTTAGAACCACGGCTTTATTTTCTGGCGCTTTTATAACCCAAGTGCAATTCAAATCGTTATCGTAAAACCCATCACCAAAATGTGATGACAACAACGTCGGTTCCTGTACTAGCCCTCCACATTCATAAATTTGATAAGTTAATTTAAATCCTTTCTTTTGGATGGATCGGTCTGATTTAAATGTTACATAAAGAGTATTATACATAGTGAAGGCCGATGGAAGCTCAGTACCGCAATTTACTAGATGTGTATTACTGTTACTGTAACTGGTGGTACCAGAAATAGTTACATTGTCATATTGACAATCTGGGTAAGTTCCCTCTAAGTCGAATTCTAAAAATGTGACATGTATTGTTTTATCTTTTGGACCTTTTATAACATAAGCGCAATCTGACATAGCGGGATAGCCGAGGGGGAATCCAGGACTGACTAAAGTTTGTATTTTATCTGTTGCTAGATAATCTCCGCCACATATTGGAGCCCAAGATGCTTTAAATCCGTCCAAATTTGTGGTAGAATCTGTGCGTAATACAATTTTCATTTTATTGTACGTAGAGTTAAATGACATTGGTATTTGTCGTCCACATACTCTTGCCAATTCATTGTATGTGTCGTCATTCCAATCATAGATTACGACGGCATCTTTGGTACAATTTTTTGTATCTTCGACAACAAATCTATCGATAAAGTGCAGTGATATTCTACTTCCCAAATCAGCTGTAATTAACCAAGTGCACTCCTGGTTAGGCTCATAATGTTTAGGATAATTTGGTGATGAAAATATTTTGCGATAAGGAGATAGTTGTCCACCACATGCACTTCCTACTGTTTTAGCCATAAGTTTCAAGCTACTTGAATTTGTATTCTTTGTATGATACTCTATGTAAATAGACCTAAAATTTACAACTAACGGATTTTGTAAATTTTGATCTTTACAGTATGCACCAAGAGAAGGTGTAAATTGAGTCGTGCCTTGTCTTATGTTTAAAAATTCGTCAACACAATCATGCTGGAATGATCCTTCCATTTTAAGCTCTAGTCTGGAATTTGATGGCACCATCACAATCCAGGCACAATCTGACGCTTCATTTGAAGTACTTGGGATTTCTAGAATATTAACCTGGTCCTCACCGACATTCACAGTTCCGCCACATAGTTGAGCTTTAAAGTCCAAATCAAAACTTAAAGAATCATTGTGAGTTGTAACTGCACTCAAATCTATGGATGACGACGGTATTCTATAGCTAGCTTGCATGGTACCACATAGCTCTCGACCAAAATTTAAACCTATATCTAATAGATATGCTCTAATAATCAATTTTGTATCTGAATGTCCGCAACGATTTCTGGTTACGGAGGAATGAACAGTAGCCGTCACTAATATGGTATTGTAATCCATGTCTTCGTTTCCTACTCGGCTATTATAGTGCCATTCACATAAATATAATCTATTTAGATTTGGAGACGAAAGTTTGCCACTAGAGCCATATAAATTACCACCGCACAATGCCTCTTGGTCAGAGCTGAACTTAGCTTTGAACCTGTATTTTGAAGTTAGCGGGTTCAGCAATAATATTGACATTTTATAATTTGTCGACTCATAAACCCGTATTAATGGATTATAATTAGGACTTGGTATTGATTGAATAAGAGATTGATATCCGTAGTTGTTGTAGATTCCGATCTTATGTTTACCTGCATCGGCATCTAAAAGTTCTAGTCGTACCCGGCGAGTTTTATCTGGAACTGTAATAAACCAACCACAATAAGTTAAGGCAGTTTCTACAGGATATCCTGGTGTGGTAATAAATCCTTGAGGCGTTGTCACAAATTCATGGCAAGACGGTGATTCTGAAGTAAATGTAAAACGGAAGCCACGACTTTGAGCTCTTTTAGACCAGTCACTCGGTTTTGTAGAGGAATATTTAATGATAAATTCATTTGTCGAACTTCCAACAGGGGTTCCAATCGAATCGGAATAACAATACTGTCGCAGTACAGTTGCAGTATTATCTCCGGGAAATTTTTCTTCAATGGTGACTTTTGTTGCACAGGCTGTTTCTGATTCTGGTAAATCAATATCTTGGGTTACTATATTGAAAACATGTTTTGGATCTCCTTTTATATGCCATTCACAGTTAGAACCAATGGGTATATTCATTAAATGAGGATATCCCGGTGATTTTATTTCTCCAGTTCCAGATATTATGGTTCCACCACAAACATCAATCGATATGTTTGCTTTGAATCCGTCTCTAGGTTCAGAAATTTGCGATAAGTATTTTACATACAAAGCATTATTTGTGGTTTTAATAGTTCCAGGAATTTCACCACAGAAACGTCCTAAGCTCGGCGACAGGCTTGATGAACCGTCATGCAGTTCTACAAATTCGTTTACACAGTCGGCGACATTATCCAAATCGAACCTGTCTATAAAATCAATTCTTAGAATTTCTCCAGGGGGCGCTGAAAATACCCAAATACATTCCGCATATGCGACTGGAGTGTTAGGATAGTTAGGCGAATTAATTATTTCCCAATTTTGAAATGAATCTAATTTAGATGTCGTCCCACACTCAATATTTTTTTCTTCGTATCGAATTTTAAAACTTTGTAGTACACTTCTGGATTGATAGTAATTACTAACATAAGATATATATAGAGAATTACTTGATGTTGTTAGTTTATCCGTAATTTCCTGAGAAAAGCCACAATATTTGGCTAATAGAGGAGCTTCGTTTGAATCCCCATTTCGAAGTATAACTGATGTTGAACAATTGTCATCTGTGTTACTTAGATTGAAATATTTAAATTGTAAGTCAATAAGTCTTCCTGGGCGTACTTTAATGGTCCATTCACATTTTATTTTATGTTTTGACTCCAAACCAATTAATGTATCTTCCCAAATTGGACCAACTTCACCTGACGAATCAGTTATCAGGCCACCGCACATCGAGCTCACCTTACCTTGAAATCCTTTTTTGATTATTGAAGAGTCTGTAGAGAATTGTACTTTTAAATAATTTTCTGAGATTATTTCTTCTAATGCTGATTTTTTTTCACAAACATGATCTTTAATCTGCTTCCAGTCCCCTGGTTTGTTCGATGAGAAAATATTAACGTAGTCTGCAAAACAGTTACTCGTTTCCTCAATTTCAAACTCAATGAAACGTAATATTAAATGTCGACCCGCAGTTGTTTGGAATGTCCACTCACAATTCAAATTATTATCATATTCATCCGAGTGATTTGGTGTTGTAAACATACTAAAATTACCGGGTGCTATAATTTCAGTATAATCAGAGCCACAATTTTTTTTATTCTGTTCATTATCATCCTCAGCAGCAACATTCATTTTTTTCCATCGTAAATGAAATTGAGAGCCAGTGTTAGCTTCATCTAACGAAAGTTTAATTAATGCCATGTTGGAAGATGTTTGGACAGTTTCCTCTGTTTGCGATAGCCTCCCACAGAGCATAGATAGACGTGGAGCTGTATCATCATATCCATCGTAAATTGATAAATAATTGTTACAAACCTGACCAAACGCGGGGATTTCAAAATTATTGATAGTAATAACTATACCTTCAGTGCCATTTGCTTGTATTCGCCAGGAGTATTTTGCGGCGCCATGATACAAATGAGGATATAAAGGCGAGGCAATTTCTCCGCTTTCCGCGTTAATTAACTCGTTTCCGTGTAGAAACCCATAGTGCAAAACAAAACCCTTACCGTTGTTTTTATCGCTGCTATGAAACTTGATATAGAGTTTTGATGCAATGGTCGTGTTTGTTGGAATTTCTGTGCCACAGTAAACACCTAAAAGATGCCCCCCACCATTATCCTCACGAATTTCTAGGTAATCTTCATTACATCCCTCTGAATACTCTAAATCAAATATTTCAAAAGAAATATAAACTCTATTACCGGGCGAAGTGCTCAGTGTCCATTCACAGTCGGACGCAATAGGATATGATTGCGGATAATTGGGTGAAGCTATCGCTCCTTCTTCGGACGTTAAAACACCGCCGCACGCTTCATTTATAGATGAGTAATAAGCAGAAAAATGACCAATTGTATAATTAATATAACTGTCAAGCAATACCGTAATTGCACTACCTCTACTCACTATCATAGGAGGCACTTTTTTTACCACAGAATTCATCGATAAGAGGTGCTTCTATATCATCACCATCAAATACTCGAAGAAATGAAGACGAACAGCTTTTATTGCTTTTAACGTCACCTATTACGGGCAATGATAAATGAGTGATAGTTAGAGATATTTTTTGATCTGGCTTATCATTATAAATAGTCCATATACAGCTCTTGTTGAAATAACCACTGTAATTTTCATTTGATATTATTCCATTAAATTCAGCTTTGATAAAACCCCCGCACGTCACACTAAAATTGGCTTTGAACCCTTTAGCTTCTCCATTACCATTACTAGTAAATTCTATCATAATTCTACTTAACTTCGTTGTTATTTGTCTGACACTTGATGACGGGCAAATTATAGATGTATAATTTCTTCTCCTTATTAGATTTTCCGTATCAAATATTTTTATCGAATCATCGCAATCACTACCGTCATCTGAACTGAGAGAATATAAATCGAAATCCATGAAATTAATTTGTATACGATGATTTTTAGGAACTTGTATGATCCATCTACATTTCAAATTTTTATCGTAGTTTTTTAGGATAATTTTTGGAATATATATACCCTGATGAAGCTACAAAATTTTCACCACATTCAGCTTTAATTGAATTGAAATTAGAACTAAAATAAGCTCCTTTCAATGCCGACCGTTTAGAATATTTTACGAGCATAACATTGGAAGTCGATTGTACGATCGACATTTGACGATTACATATTTTTGTTAAAAGAGGTGCTTCTGTATTTTGGCCATTATATACTGCGACAACATCTACAGAACAGTTTTGAGATTCTTGCAGGAAGATATGCGTTATATTCAAAGTGATACTAGTGCCAATAGGAGTCTCTAAAAGCCACTCACATTCTACTTCGTCTGAAAATGTTTTACTTCCATCAACCGCAATGGACCCATACCTCTTTTGAATATGACCACCACATCCATAGCGCACCCATTCTAAGCGAAAACCAGTTTTTAATTCATAAAGCCCCGACACAAATTTAATTTGCAATGAATCACTAGTAGAAGAGATCATAGGTGGAAGTTTGGTACCGCAAAATTTTTCACTAAATGTAGTTTGTGTTGTTTCTTTCCACTGTAAATAATCATTTCTACATGGACGAAAATCGCTCAAATTAAAGTCACCCCGTGGCAAAACACCGTACGATCTACGAAAATTGTGATCAATAATATCAAAATTGGTGAATGTAACATTTATTCTATTACCCTTAGAAACATTTATATTCCATAAGCAGTTTAAGTTTTGTGGATATTTATCAGGGTAACCAGGGCTTTCAATGATACCATAACTGCCAGTCAAATTGTTATTGCATATTGTGAAATAATTTAGTAAAAAGCCTTTTTTACTGAGATAGGCATCAGAACGAAATTTAATAACTGCAAAATTGTTGGTTGTTTCAATGTTGTTCGATCCTCGGGACATTTGGCAATATTTGCCTAAGCTGTTAGAGTCAAAATTATTTCCATTAAATATCTCTACATAATCGTCTCTGCAATGAGATGTGACTTCTAAATCTAAATCTGAAAAAGACAAATGTATACGAGATCCGTGACTAGTCACGATCTTATAAAAACATTCAGCATTTTCATAATAATTATCAGGGTAGTTCGGTGATGATATAGATCCTGATGAACTCGTAAGAGTACCACCGCATCCTACGACGGAACCATCCCATTCCAATTTAAACCCTTTCCCTGTTAAATAATAATCCGAATGAAAATGTATCAGTAAGTTGTTAGCAAGTGAAGTGATTATTTTAGTTTGAAATTTACCACAATATTGACCGATCAGTGGTGAAGACGTAGTTGCACCATTTTTTATTTCTAAATAATCTCCGTGAGCACAAGAGCCTCGTATAGGGCGTTCTAAATCAAATTGGGAAATATTAAGTCGGATTTGTTGCCCTAATGGAACTGTTATCAGCCATGTGCAATCTCGATTTTGCTCATATCGCTGAGGCCAGCCTGGTGAATATATAATATCATGACTTCGGTAGTATGTCCCTCCGCAGTGAGATTTTTCATCTAAGTATGTATAAGATACTGAAAATCCGCTAGTTCTAACGCTATGGTCAGATTCGAATTTTAAAATCAAACGACTAGCGGAACTTGTCAAAGCTGGAGGACTATTAGTACCACAAAACTTTCCTATGGTGAAATTAGCATTGTCGTCATCGCTTTCAATCAGTTCCAGATAGTCACTACCACATGATGACGTCTTTTCAAGTTCAAATCTATGCCAAGTTAGCTTAATGTGCATACCCGGTGGCGGCAGTAAGATCCAATAACATGTTTGATCGTTTTTTATAAGACCCCTCTCCTGATGGGTGATTGATTAGACCTGTAGTTTCTCTAAAAACTCCGCCACATTCAGTAACAAATGTTGTATAATTGGCATAAAAACCGGTTCCCGTAAGACTCGTGTCCGAATTGAATCGTATGTACATGTGGTTGTGAGTGGAATATTGTACAGGTGGGATGTGTTCTGACCCTCCACAGAATCTACCCCCGTAGGGTAGACTTTGCATCAATCCCATCTCTTATTTCGACATTATCATACTGGCAATCATAATATCTGTTATCTTCAATGTCAAAGTCTTGAAATGTCAACTGTATTGCCTTTCCTGGACTAGTAGCAATAAAATACTCACATACTTTATTTTCAGGGTAATTGAATGGATATCCTGGAGACTTTATAACTCCGCTATCACCATACAAAGTTTGTTGACAAAGGGTTTCATATAATATTTTAAAACCACCAGCGCTTATTGCAGCATCACTGCGGAACCTAAAGAACAGCGTATTTGAAGAAGCAACGAAAGATTTTGGATATCTAGCCCCACAAAATTGACCAACCAATGAAGACTCTTCTGAAGGTCCATCGTATATTTTTAAATAATCAAATCTGCATCTAGTGGATCTTTCCAGGCTGAAGTCTTTGAAATGTATCCGTATCTTTGAGCCTGGGCTAGTTTTTATCTTATACTCGCATATCATATTGCTCAAATACGTCCCATCATACATAGGTGCGCTTAATTCGCCTCTTTCTTGGGTGTAGTATCCTCCACATCCCGGTACACCAGGTGTCGATGTATAAGCTAATTGAAAACCAAAACCTGCCCCATAAGAATCGGAATGAAAATGAATCAAAATATCAGAACCGGCTGAGGTAATCGGAGCTGGTTGTGTTGAATCACAAAATTGATTAAGCAATGGATCGGTTTCTCGGCTACCATCATAAATAGCTAAATAATCAAAGTTGCAGTTGGCATGATGTTCAATGTCCAAAGCAAAGAAATGTAGTTGTATTTTTTTTCCAAATGGAGCCCTTAGTTTCCAATAGCAATCACGATTTGGTGGATATTTTCCGGGAGACCCCGGAGAGCTGATATGACCATGGGTGCTGGCATCAATGGCACCACCACACATAGGATCTACACTAGTCCAATGTAAAGCAAATCCGTTTTTAGCAACGGCATTGTCTGATCTAAACCAAAAGTAAATATTATTGTGACTCGATAAAATATTCCCACCTTTCGGAAAAACGTCACCACAAAACCTACCTATTAATTGGCTTGCAGAAGTTTGACCATCATGAATTTGTAAAAAGTCATACGGACAATCAGGATTTCCTTCTTCTAAATTGAATTTGCTAAACGTTATGTTAATTACTTTGCTTGGTATAGTGTGGATGACCCAAGCACATTTCGAATTATGCTGATACGAAGAATTAGTTAGTGGATAAACTATTTTACCTTCTTGATCGTCCAGCATACCACCGCATGTTTTTCGCGATTGACACGAGGGGCCCGAATATTGTGCAGTACACTCACATCTAAATCCTGTCGTAGTGCTGTCATCTAATCTACAAATACCACCATTATGACAAGGATTCACAGCACACAAATTTTCGGGTGAGTCACAGTGGGGACCTTCGTATCCCTTTTTACAGATGCAGGTATATCCCGAACGAACTATGTGACATTTTCCATGAAGGCCACAAGGATTGTTCTCACAAGAAGCGGTAGTATTGTTACTCACCGCAACGTAGCATCCATATATTCCGACGCCATCGCCGTCCATCCCATCTGGACACATACACTGTGCTGTACGCCCGAGTGACAAGTTTTCAACGCACTGTGCAGATGGGTGACATCCACCATGGTCGACATTGCACAGTCCCTTCCAGACGCAAGTAACACCATCGCCTTCATAGCCAGAAGGACACGATCCGCATATTCTAGATCCGATAGTATTATGGCAAGACACTAGTGAGCTGCAACCTCCGTTAGAAAACGTAATGCATTCGTCGATATCAGAACAGGAGTATCCATCACCTTCATAACCTGGTGGGCATTGACCACATCGAAAGGAACCCGGGAGATTAATGCAATCAACTTTAGGATTAATAGAACAGCGAGTACCTTGAACGGGATCACATTCGTCGACATCTGTTAAGCATGTTACGCCAGTTCCGTTTGTAGTCCATCCTTGATGACAAATACATGCAACTCCTTCACCTGTTTCAACCTTGACACAGGTTCCATGGCCACACATTTCAAAATCACCGCCGCTGCAATCTTTCGCTTTTCTAGTACAATGTAATCCAAACCATCCTGATCTACATAGACATTCATAATAACCAGGTTTGTTCACACACGTCGCTCCATTTTGACAGCCCAAATCAGTCCCCGCAAAGTTTCGACATTCATTTACATCGATGTCACAATCTTGCCCTTCCCAATTGTTTGGGCATAAGCAATGATAACCTTTGACTAAGTTCAAGCACGTACCTCCATGTTGGCATGGATGTGATTGGCATTCATCCTGCCCACGGCTGTTCAGTTGTGTTTGCAGATTATTCACTTTTCTTTGTAAATTATTCACTTTTCTCCACAACGTCGAAACGTTAGCATATAAATCATCGGGTAAGGGCACCGCTTTACTTTCAAGTAATTCCAGTGTTTCTTTCAACCTTTGTAGTATTTGATTAGGCTCATTTAAGAAATACTGGACGTTGTTATACGGTTTTTCTTGATTTTGCTGTATATTGCTATCTGCTTTTGACTTAATATCCAAAATATTAACATCTCCGACAAAAATAGTGGATTTGGGGCCATTCCGACGTAAAATTATATTTTTATCGTAAGCTGGTTCGAAAATAAGATCCCCATCGACAGTTTTGATCTTTGGCCTGTCTTGATAAACTTCACTATCCAAGTTTCCAAATAGGAAAACTAGTAAAATAAAAAACACAAGTGTTCTGGCCATGCTCCATGTATTGACCGTTCGTAACTTTTGTGTAGAATGAACTTTCAATTCAGATGTGCAGATGGAATCGAGAAACGGGGCGTTTTATAACAACGCCCCCAACGATCGCATTACAATCGGGGTAATTAACGAACATGAGCCATATGCAGTGACGATTGCACTGTGATATTCAAAAGGTCGCAGATACCCAACCGTGGAGTCAATTGGGTTTTAAAATTATTTTTACGCATTTCTAGATGACCGGTGATCCCGAGTTTACCTGAAGATTTTTATCATTCCAGAGCGTGACGCTTCGCGAATTCAATTCACAGTCCACGAAAAATCTGTCTGTGGCGCGCCAAAAGAAGTTTTCACTTTTTTAAATCATATCACGTCACGAGTCACGTGACCGTGATTGCACCACGATTGGTTACCATACCTATTTGATGACGTCATAATGTTTATTCCGTTATAAATATTTGCAGTATAATAATAGTGTTTACTGCTATTATTTTTGACCGACTTCCAAAAAGGAGAAGTTATCAATTCGAACCATATCTTTTTTTTTTGATTTGACAAAAATATCGCAAATTCACTACTAATAATAAAAGCGGCCAAGTACGAGTCGGATTCACTCATGAAGGGCTCCGTAGCTTCAAGTAACATAGTACATAAGTTCTTGTAGTTCGTTGTAACTTTTTTAATAGAATACGACTCTACGTTGTGTTTGAAAGTAAACCAGACGAGTTTCTGTCAATTCTAGTAAGTATCTATAAACACTAACAAGCGACATCATTTTCCTAACATAATTAAGAATCCCGAATATTAAATAAATCTTAATATGTACGCTACTCAGTCTCAATATTACATTACCAAGTATTACTCAGATTGTTTTTAAAGTTGGAAGTTATTTTTCAAATCTTTCATTAGTTTTTTTAGATAACTATGAAGTTACTCTATGAAGATCTACTTATTTATCAAATCAACCTCCTCTATTGATAAGTTACCTAACCAAAATAAAGAATATACATTATTAATTTAGCATCAGTAAAATCAAGCTAGTTCTGAAGTACCTAATGTGATAGGTAATATAGATGGCGCAAAATTTAAAAAATCTAGGTATGAAATATATATAAAGTATTCTACTAGTCAAGCCCTTTCGTTTGATATCCATATTGAGGTGGTAGTGAAAAAAAATATTTAATTCGCCATTTTGTGTTGGCCATATTGAATTTGAAATTTGTTACAAAATATTGTATTCTACTAGTCAAGCTCTTTTATTTGATACCCATATTGAGGTAGGTTGTGAAGAAATATCTTGTCCGCCATTTTGTGGAGGCGGCCATCTTGATTCGATATTAACCAAACATAGATAAGAACATTCGCACGGATATCGGATATTAATTAACCTTCAAATAAAAAAAACCGCATTGAAATCGGCTCATCCGTTTGAGCTCTACGGTTCCACAGACAGACACACACACACACAGACAGACAGACAGATAGACATCGACGTCAAACTTATAACACCCCTTTTTTTGGTCGGGGGTTAAAAACCCCGCATCAAAATCGGTTTGGTACACTTATTTGCTGTGTAAATTAATATAGAAGATAGAAGCTTATCAATACTTGTTTTTATTCATTTAATTATTGCTTCATTGCTGATAATACATTATTTTACTAAACACTAGGTTTTAGGCGTTGCAATTTTGCGAAGTGCGTATTTGACGCCAAACTTTGGCATTCAAAATATACACACACGCTTACATCCATCTAATAATAAAAACAAATTAACTTATAGCAACACAAGTTTGAAAATCTTTACAAAGTTTACAGAAACACAAAAATTACATTTAAAATACAAAGTTACAAAAATACATGCTCATAATAGAAATATTGATGAAACACGATGAAACAAAATAAGTATTACGACCTCCTAAACGAATTAACAAAAAACGGCTATGTAGTTAGTTTATACGCTGTAGAAGTGGGAGCGAGAGGTATACCAGGAAAATCTCTCTATAACCTGCTGAAAGACCTTGGCTTATCCAGAAGTGCAGTAAGTTCTATACTAGAACGAGTATCTAAAGCTGCACTAGTAGGCTCATATCAGATTTGGCTGGGCAGGGAGAGAAAGACGAGTGGTGAAGGTGAGTGTTGATGTACGTCAGAAAGGGGCCCTTAAACCTACGCCCGAGTCACAAGTCTCGGGGTCTACTCGGGTTTTCTCTCTCTGCCACACGATGGACCCGGCACCCGCACGGTGAATCCATGGAATGCTAAGAAAATCGTCTCGTCTCTGAATATAAAAATGAAATTATTCAAAAAACCTTTTTCACAACTCACATGAGACCTTATGTTATATACCTAAATAATGAGATCATGTCATCATAAAAATCTTTACCACTGTAATAGTACTTATTTACTAAAAAATTCACGGAGTTTATTTTTAACCGACTTTCAAAAAAGGAGGAGGTTATCAATTCGACCCCTATTTTTTTTTTATGTATGTCACCTGATTTCTCGAGAACCTCTGCACCGATTTAAAAATTTCTTTTTGTGTTCGGGTGGGTATGCTTCCTAAATGTTCCCATATAAATCTTATCGAAATTGGTAGGGTGTTTTTTGAAATATGAACTATAAACTAAAATTTGCGTACAATTTTCTGGCTAACGTAGTTGCAGATTTACAAGAGTTATGAACTCGATCGTGTCGATACGAAATTGTGTAAATGGATTAATAAAAACTGGTTTTTAACCCCCGACCAAAAAAAGGGGTGTTATAAGTGTGACGTCGATGTCTGTCTGCCTGTGTGTCTGTCTGTCTGTGACACCGTAGAGCTCAAACGGATGGGCCGATTTCGATGCGGTTTTTTTTCATTTCAAGGTTAATACCCGTGCGGATGTTTTTAGCTATGTTTGGTTAATGTCGATTCAAGATGGCCGCCTCCACAAAATGGCGGACAAAATATTTCTTCACAACCTACCTCAATATGGGTATCAAATGAAAGGGCTTGATTAGTAAAATACTATAATAACAAATTTCAAATCCAAAATGGCCGCCACCACAAAATGGCGAATTTTATTATATTTTTCATTGCTACATCAATATGGGTATTAAACGAAAGAGCCTGACAAGTAGAATACTTTGCAATATGACAAATTTGAAATCCAAGATGGCCGCTACCAAAAATGCCGAAATACATTTCTGTTTTCACAACAGGGATGTTAACACTAATCATATATTAATGTTTAATGTTAATTTTATGATAGTTTGCATTAATATAATATCGAAAATCACATTATTGTAATGTAATATTACGTAGTAAATTAATTATAAATTATTTTAAATGCTATATTTTTAATCTGTTGGCACGTGGCTGGAAACACAAATATGAATTATTACGTCACTAGTCGCAAAACAGACTGTTGAAACTGATTAAACTGTTTACTTTTCTGAATTTTTATTATAGTTTGTGATCTTAGCGACGACGATTTTGATAGTTTGTATTCGAGTAATGATAAGAAAACACATAAACTGGACATATAGTCATGAATCGCGGCCAATGTTTTCGACTAGTGACGTCATTCAGTCGTTAATGTGTGCAAAATTCAAAATTAGTCTAATATTCTATATTTACTCATCGAAAATACTAATATTTTGAAATAAAATGTTATTTTTTACGGTAAACAAGGGTCAATCTTCAAAATAAAAGCAGTTCCGAAATATTGTTAACATCCCTACTCCATTAATATGGGTATCAAATGAAAGGGCTTGACTCACAGAAGCGCGCTTCTACTATGGCGATGCAAAATCAGGTGACGTCTCCTGATTTAGTCTCAGTCGCAACAAGGAGTTGTGTACGTTCGCTGACAATTGTGTACGTTCGCTGACAATTCAATTTTCAAATTTTTCAAACAAATTTTCGCCACGTTATGTTGTCTTTAGATTATGGCATACCTCATCTTCGTTTCTTTAATTATTTCGATGGCTTGACTAGTAAAATGTTGTACAGATAACAAATCCGAGGTAGTCGGGGGTTACTCAAAATTTTTAATTCTGTTCTTGTACACTAAAAAGGGTAAAATAAACTTTTTCGTACAAAAAATTAAACCGACTTCAAAATCACAAATAGGCACTCAAAAGCGAAAAATAAACTAAAATCATTATTATAACCGCTACTCACTCATCTATTTGAAGTCGGTGCCAGTCAGGTCAAAAAGTTAGTAGATTGATTCTATGTAGGCACATAGTAAGTAGGACAGGTAAGTGGTATCTATCCACTACCTCTAAGATTTGGCTGGCACCGACTTCAAATAGATGAGTGAGTAGCGGTTATAATCATAATTTTCGCTTATTTTTCGCTTTTTAGTGCCTATTTGTGGTTTTGAAGTCGGTTTAATTTTTTGTACGAAAATAGTTTATGGAATGCATTGATGTTAAGGTTCTTTTTAACCCCCGACCAAAAAAAGGGGTGTTATAAGTTTGACGTCGATGTCTGTCTGTCTGTCTGTCTGTCGGTCTGTCTGTCTGTCTGTCTGTCTGTCTGTGTGTGTGTCTGTCTGTGGCACCGTAGAGCTCAAACGGATGGACCGATTTCAATGCGGTTTTTTTATTCGAAGGTTGATATCCGTGCGGATGTTCTTAGCTATGTTTGGTTAATATCGATTCAAGATGGCCGCCTCCACAAAATGGCGGACAAAATATTTCTTCACAACTTATCTCAATATGGGTATCAAATGAAAGGGCTTGACTAGTAGAATACAATACATAATAATAAATTTCAAATCCAAGATGGCCGCCACCACAAAATGGCGAATTACATTATTTTTTTCACTACTACCACAATATGGGTATCAAATGAAAGGGCTTGACTAGCAGAATGTTGTACAGATTACAAATCCGAGATCCGAGGTAGTCGGGGGTTAATCAAAATTTTTAATTTTGTTCTTGTTATGGTTTCAGGTATATGGTTGTAAATATTAATTGTCGAGTAAAATGGGGTTTTTCGTAAATTTCTAGTCGAGGTACTGGAAGTTTAAGTTTATATTGCCTACGATGATTAGTATCTGATGTGTAGAGGTTCTTATTCTTTCTGACAAATATATCTGTCTCATAAATATAGTACATGCATGGCAGTGTTAATGCATTGAGTTGCTTAAAGAATGATCTGCAACTAGTTCGTTGGTTGATGTTGACAATAACGCGCACAAATTTCTTTTGCATTACGAAAAGTTGGCCCACATCAGTACTATTATACCCAATAAAATAATCCCGTAGCGTAGCCAAGAAGGCTCATTCGCACAATAGGTATCAGATTCTTAAAAGAATATGCATACCTATGCTTAGTACCCAGTTAGAGCTGTTTCTTCGTTGTTATTTATCTTTAGCATGGTTAGAGCATACCTACGAAAAACGAGAAAGTTTTGCTTTATGTAACTTTTTTGATATTTTTTTTTTTTTTAAATAAAGAGTGACGAGACGATCAGGACATGTGCCTGATGGTAAGCAACATGCCTGACACATAACAGCACAGTGACACACAGCTATTGGAACATGAATGGTCCAAATAAATCATTACCTAGCACTGCACTGCGCTCGTCACCCAGAGATCTAAGATCTTATATCTCTAAGCCCCGTAATTTCTCTGGAAACATTGCCCTTCAAACCGGAACACAGTAATGTTTGGACATTACTGCTTGGCGGTAGAATAACTGGCAAAGGTGTGGTACTTCCCCAGGTGGACTCTGCCAAGAGTCCTACCACTGCTGATATGTTCTTTCCATGAAAGATGGGTATCAATATTTAAGCCCAAAAGTGTGCAATCTGTTACTTCTTTTAATATTGAGATTTTTTATTTTTTTGCAAGTATTTTCAATTGTAGTGCAGTTTTTTGGTAAGAAGTGAATTGAATTAGTTTTGTCTTTAATGTATTTATTTCAAGATTTATGGAAGTTAAACATTTTTTGAAGTCTGCAAATGTGCTTTCGATTTTTGTGAGGGAGTCTAAATCCGTACATTTAAATAATAAAGATATACCTATCGTCAGCAAATAAAATACAAGAGTATTTTGTGATTAAAGGTACAATGTCGTTAATATAGAAAAGGAAGAGGATGCAGCCTAAAACTTGTGAAAGTAACTTGCAAGAATATTAGCTATAATTATAGGTTCTTCAGTTCTATTAGGATCAGAATAATAAGTAGATATAACTAACAGCTTTTCATATTATGAAACTTAATTACTTACATACATTCAGTGCTGTTCCTGTTTAGAGAAAATGAAGAACTTAGTTCTGAATGTATCTGGCTGTTAATTAGAACTTATGTCTGTCTACTTGTGTGTGTTCTTATGATAGTAAAGAAAAGAGTGTTTTAGAGGTATAAAAGTCATTTATTTTTGTCCTTTCAATCATTTGTTCAAACTTAAACTTTGACCCATCAAACTTATTGAAAGTCAAATTCAAGTTTATAATGCTAAACTAATTAGCCCGTCACTTAGGTTACAAAGAAAAGTACTTACACGTATTTTTTCTATCGTTTCACAAACAAAAAATGAGGAAGATACAGTAGTGCTTCGAGTGACGTCACGTTGAAATACGACTAAAACTTCACAAAAACCATTCCGGAAATTAAAAAAAACTATAACTATGTCGATCACAAATAATTTGATAAAACAAAAAATACGTGACCCATTTTTTTCCATCCTCTAACTATGGACTAACTAATTAACCTGACGGACTAACTAATTATAATGGTGCGTATATTTCTGACCCAATTTTCGCAGTTCGACATGCCAAACTTGTATACTAACCAGATTTGTAGATTGGCGAGTCCTGACAGATTGGCAGGATCTGCTCCACCATCTGTCACTAGAACTGGCCACGACAATACCTCATCAATAAAGAGTCCTACGGCCTACGGTAGTTACTCTACCAAACTTTAGATAGATAGATAGTTGATAACTCTTTATTGTGACACAAAAACAGAAATATTGCAATAAATACATGGTTGGGCGAAGCGAGGTGATATTTTTCCTAATACCTACTACTAATGGTACACAAAAATGAGAGAATGTTTGCATTTCTGCGAAGGCGGATAGGACACCGCTTGGGCTTAGTGCGAAATTACTGTGTTCCGGTTTGAAGGGCAATGTTTCCAGAGTAATTACAGGACTTAGAGGTATACCATCTTAGATCTATGGGTGACGAGCGCAGTGCATTTTTAGATAATGGTTTGGACTCTTCATGTTCCAATAGCTGCATGTCACTGTGCTGTTATGTGGCAGGCATGTTGCTTACCATCAGGCACGTGTCATGCTCGTCTCGTCAATATTTATTAAAAAAATTGAGATAGGTATGTGGTCATATTTGGAATATTTACGCAGGCCAAAATGAACCTTAGCTGAATATAATTTTGAAGGCGCTCAATTTTGTTTAAAAACCGTTCGTCTGTGAGATCCAGGCAACAAATATCGGCATAGTCAAGGATAGGAAGCAGGAGGGACTGGACAAGCGCAATTTTGGTGGAAGTTGGAAGAAAGTTGCGCAGTTTCATTAGTACCCCTGGCCCAGGGTAGGTACTACTTTTTACTAGTAACTTGAATCTGCGGACCCCAGCTCAAACAACGATCTATAGTGATGCCCAAATTCTTGACAGTGCTGCTGTGGGGTATAGTTACGCCATTAAAATCATTTTTTGGGAGCGTTGACTAATCAATGCAGGGTATTTGTCTAGAACTACCCAAGATGATAGACTGCGATTTGCTAGGATTTACATGCAGACCAAAACATTTGCCCCACTTACAAACATTAGCATTAGTATACCTACAGGTGATACTCGTAGGAAGACGAAAAGTTAAGGGAAATGGATTTAATAAAGAAGGAAACAAGAACAAAATTTAAAATTTTGATTGACCCCCGAATACCCCGCATTTGTAATCTGTACAACATTATACTAGTCAAGCCCTTTCATTTGATGCCCATATTGAGGGAGTAGTGAATAAAAAAATTTATTTCACCATTTTGTGGTAGCGGCCATCTTGGATTTGAAATTTGTCATAATGCACAGTATTCTACTAGTCAAACCCTTTCATTTGATACCCATATTGAGGTAGTAGTGGTTTATGGCTTTTATTGTGGTTTAGCCTCACTATTCAGCCAATAGGTAGTAGTGAAAAAAATGTATGTAATTCACCATTTTGTTGTGGCGGCCATCTTGGATTTGAAATTATCTATTATATATTAATATATCGATATTAACGAAACATAGGTAAGAACATCCGCACGGAAATTAACCATCAAATAAAAAAAAAAAAGAAATCGGCCCATTCGTTTGAGCTCTACGGTGCCACACACAGAGACAGACATCGACGTCAAACTTATAACACTCCTTTTTTTGGGTCGGGGGTTAATAAGCGTAGGAGATAGGACTAGGATAGGTCAGCAGGTCTACTACGAAGTGCGATAAACGATATATCGGCCGAAGTTATGGACGTTTTATACCACGAAACACAATCGGTCGGTTGATCTGATCGGGCGTTTCGTTCATCCCAACCGACACTAATTTGACAGTTTTTAACCCCCGACCAAAAAAAGGGGTGTTATAAGTTTGACGTTGATCGTCTGTCTGTCTGTCTGTGCGTGTCTGTCTGTGGCACCGTAGAGCTCAAACGGATGGGCCGATTTCAATGCGTTTTTTTTATTTGAAAGTTAATATCCGTGCGGGTGTTCTTAGCTATGTTTGGTAAATATAGATTCAAAATGGCCGCCTCCACAAAATGGCGGACAAAATATTTCTTCACAACCTACCTCAATATGGGTATCAAATGAAAGGGCTTGACTAGTAGAGTACTATACGTTATTACAAATTTCAAATCCAAGATGGCCGTCACCACAAAATGGCGAATTATATAATATTTTTCACTACTACCTCAATATGGGTATCAAACGAAAGGGCTTGATTAGTAGAATAATTTTCACTATGACAAATTTCAAATCCAAGATGCCCGCTACCACAAAATGGCGAATTACATTTCTTTTTTCACAATTCCCTTAATATGGGTATCAAAGGGTATGAAAGGGCTTGACTAGTAGAATGTTGTACAGATAACAAATCTAAGGTAGTCGGGGGTTAATCAAAATTTTTAATTTTGTTCTTGTTGTATCTTCAATCAACCGATTGTTTCGTCGTATAAAACGTCCATAACTTCGGCCGATATATCGTTTATCGGACTTCGTAGTAGACCTGCTCGATAGAAGGCGAAGGCGACTTACAAGCTTTAACGTGCTCACGCACATACGCAGATTTCTAATTTCTTTAACTGTGATTTTAGTTGTAAGCTTTCCAAGACTTGACTCAAAATAGTACATCCCTAATGAAGACGGCAAAGCAGGCTTAATTCGAAAGTGATCCTTGAAAAGGTTGGCAATATCCTTTTTATTGTTTATCCCCTTCTATACTAACAGGATGACTTGGGCAGAGCAAACCTGAAAACATGTACCTATGAAGCGTACTCAAAGTTTACCTGTAACCATATACTTACCATACTCACTTAGGCCCTTTGCCGACGACGGTTATAGTATACCTTGCTTGCTTGCGGAAATGCTTCAAAAGAAATAACCCGGCAGAGAGATAAATCATAGGTAATATGATTATGGTACATAATATACATAATTATGAAGAATTATAAGGCTTTACACTTGGCTAGATTTAGTTTAGTCGCTTTATTCTATCGTGATGAACAATAGTTTAACGTGACAACATCATAACAAAACCATGATAGATGCGGCGCAAGCGTACAATGAGCGTAACGGTTAATAAATATCGGTTTACCATTGTAGGCGCTATCGCTTCACATAAGTACTCGAAAAAAATGTTGTGAACCTCATCCTTTTTTAAGTCGGTTAAAAAGACAGCAATAACGTAATTTAGTAAATTTTTACAAAGCTCTACTTATATCAAATAATAAATAAAATGAAATAAATAGGGTTTTATGCTTTTCCATTAAATGTCAGTGAAAAATAACCACACGTGCACGGGAAACATCATTTTGCTAGTAGTGTCAAGGGAAATATTATATCCCGTGACACTACTAGCGACAGTGTAGTGTCACGGGAAATGTGCTTTTACCCGTGGCTCTACTGGTAGTGCCACGGGAAAGTAAAATTTCCCATGACTCTACCAGTAGTGTCAAGCGGTAGTGTCAAGGGAAATAAACGGGTTAGACGTTGTCACGTCAAAAACTAATTTGACCGCCATATAAATTATTAGAAATTATTGTACATGCATTTTTTTTCTTTTGTTTCGTCACACCCATGTGATATACGATTTCTATGAAGACTGGCTTCACCACTCCTCACTCAAGTTTGCTGATGTATCTTTGTCGAATTTTAATACAAGTAATTTGATAAAACAAAAAATACGTGTCCCATACTTGTCTATAGCCTACCTGACGGATTAATCGAAATGGAATATTTTTGACCCAATTATCATCCCAATTCTCGGAGGTTTAATCTCAATAAAACACAACTGTTGAAATCAAAATTATATTAAGTTTAAATCAACTGTAAACTACTTAGATCAGTTTGGACTAATATTATTATAGTAGTGATAGCTGCACAATGCGAGCTCGTGCTATATAAAGCGAAAACGCGTGAAAGCGTGCGACGTAGGGCTTCGCGCGTGTGCCATCGGGCTCCTCGCGCCGCGCGCTTCCACCGCCTGCGTTCAAAACGAGGCTCCGGGCTCGAGACTTCGACTCTACAATATTTTGAATGCTGTTTTTTTTGGACAAACAGGACATGTTCCTGATGGTAACCAACACACCTGCCCGATACAGCATATTGAAATTGGAATTACAGCTATTGGAACACGAAGAGTCCAAACCACTACCTAGCACTGCACTGCGCTCGTCACCCAGAGATATAAAATGATCCATCTCTATGCCCTGTAATTTCTGAGGAAACATTGCCCTTCAATCCGGAACACAGTGATGTTTTCACATTTCTTCTTGGCGATAGAATAACTACTCGGCGGACTCTGCATAGAGTCCTGCCACTAACAAGTTAGGTAACACGACGGAGGGCCGCGCCCCACAGATACAAAATCGATGTACTTAGTTCAATCGCGTCGCCGTCGTATATCCGTCATCACGTTGTTTTCATAAATATTTCTTATGCGAACAACAGACGAGGGATTTTCGTCCGCGGACTTTTTTGTCCGCTAAAATAGATCGCTTACAACTGTATCGAGAAACGCAAACGAGGGATTAAAAGTACCGCGTACAAAAAGCAAAATGAAAGCAATTTTTTTTATTCGCGGAGCGTACTTTTTTGTTCGCCGCGGAGAGAAGTCCGTCGTCTGCGGATGGTCATAAAGTTATTTCAAATATCTACCTACGCTACACAGATTTCGTAATGCGTACAATAGGAGCGCCGTGTACGCGGCACCCGCCCGCCATAAAGCCATATATGCAATTTTTACGTACCAAAAGATAACAAAACATAATTTTATACAGTAGCTATTAGCTTTTACCCGTGGCGACGCATAGTCTAGCAATAATACATTTTCGATAGAAAAATATGTAATTCCCAATTGCGTACCTACTAAATGTTTTTTTAGTACTACCATTATCCGTCGACGGCGTGAACATCTTGACATCCAAAGAAAAACAGGCCGAAACATACATACCTACCTAATTTTTTGAGATACGTAATTTCAAACAATCTGATATTATCCAATTTTTGCGTGTTTTTGTTGATATGTGCATAAGTATTTCAAATTAGTTCTATTGTTCCAGTCGTTACTTACGTGCTAATATTTTTTTACAATTAGGTAAACTTGTAAAATTTATAAATTTACCGTCTATGTGATATAAAACTGATATGTTTTAATGTTGCGTTATAGCACACAATAGAATGCACTTGCATCTGTGATATGTAAGATGTCAAGTTATGGCCGGCAACACTGCTGCCGTTTGTTTATGTTGCAGCCATATTTTTGTCCTTTCTTTTTCGATATGTTTATAAATCACTACAATAACAATTTAATTGAGACTATTATTAATACAAAATTTTAAATAGCCTTTAATCAGAGAAATAACATAGAACGACACGAATAAAACTAAATTTAACATTATACTGTCACGCGATTGACTTTCAAAAACTACTTAATAATGACGACACCCCAGGAACTGCAGAACTATAATGTATGTATTATGGACCCAAAACTATAGGATGAGATGGCAGATTTAGACCAAAACAAAAACAATATTGATTCTGAATACAATTTTTATCAAGTAACAGCAATGACATGTGTAATTGTGTAATCACGATCTCATCACGACGAGGAGAGGCGAAAAAGCATGCATGGATTTGACTACTACTTCTACTACAATTTCTACCAACTACCTACTTGAAAATTTGTACTTCGTTTTACGAAAAGCAGCTTTGGAGTTTTAATCTTACTATATACGCTTAAGCCTCTGATAAGCATACAGATTAGGTGTAGGTACCTACTCGGGACGTTGTAACATACTTTGCTAATACGCTGAGTTATGTTGGCGACTTTAATATTCTGTCGAATTAAACCATTGCATCCAATCCCTCTGAAAAACCCCAAGCCCATAGATAGAAGCCCTGAGCGACTTTAAGCGTACCATTTTCACTATCAGTGACCACGTTTTAGCACCGTAGATCATAACGGTTTGGCTCCACTGGTTACATACTGTTGTCTTCAAAGACTGTCGGATGGGTGACGAGAAGACTCGACGAAGTTTTCCAAATGTTGCTCAGCCTAGTTGAATTCTCCTCATGGTCTCACTCTCAAAGATATTTCTACCCAGTATGAGCGTATTCCCTAGGTAAACATATCTTCGAACAGTCTCCAAAGCTCCATTGACTGTTCTCGAGCAACGAACACATGACTTTGGTTCTGTTCATCAAGTTCGTCCGGAGACTGATGTGCTGAGAAAAGTTAGCCAAGCCGTACAGCATAAATTGCAAGTCCTCCGGCTATTCTGCCGTTATAACGATGTCATCTGCAAAACGTAGGAGTTATCCGAATTTAGTTTGAGTCATATCTCCGAGGATTGTCAAGTTGTTTTTTGTCAATCAAATTGATTGATTGTATGTTAAGTTGCCCATGTAAGCCCAAAAACAACAACATATATCGTCGATATGTCGATTATCACAAAACCATAAATGATTTTATTCATTTTAACCCATTATTCGAAAAAGGGCAATAAATACCCATAAAACACCTTCGAAATGTACGCTTACCTCAAATATTGTCGCTACAGAAGTCAAACTTTCAAACGGTTGCCCTGTGAAATTCACTTATTCGAGATGACAAGTTGTTCACGCCATCCACGGATATTACGCTTATTTAACTTTAAGTACTACAACATATTAGAAAAGTATTGAGTATTAACCAAATATTTTGTTTTCAACTTACCACGTGTTCTTTTTTGTAACTACTGTCTCTGGGACACAAAGGTACCTTTGGGGGCACGTAGGACATAAGGATAAACATTGACTCGACTGATGATAGCAGTGATTCTGAAAATATTAAGAGATAATAGTCCTCACTACATTTACGGCACAGAAACCTTCTTCCAATCTAAGGACGCACTCAGTGTACAGAATGTAAAAAAAATATACCGAATACAGAACCTTTCAAATTAATTTAAAATTGGGCCCACGATACTTGCGCCGGAGCCGAAGAAGATGGTAATAATATTTTATCTGTATAAATTGCAAATAATTAAACTTTTCTTTAATTTTTTTTTAGGTAACTCTTTAATTCAATAAATATGTTGTCTTCAAATTAATTTTATTTCAAATTGTGGAAAATTTTATTGGAACACAGAGAACTGGACAAAGTGCCCCAACACGGGGCAGAGCGGACCATTATTTCGTTTAACTATAATTTTATTTAAACAATACAAATTTATGAAATACTTATATATAATAAGCAAGTAATTTATTGTCACTACATATATACATTTGACCTGTGTGTCTACCTTGCCAAATTTGAACGATTTACTATTACATTAATTTTATTATTTAATTTAAAACCTTAAACGCTCCTATGTGCCCCCGCTTCCCCTAATACTAAACGTAGAATCAAAATTACCAAAATGTAATATCAGTTTTATTAATGGTTTAAATTTAAATTAGACAAAATTTACGTCAATCACATAATCGTAACCTTGGATTTGACAGAAAACTCCAAATCGTGGCAGTAAAACGATTGTCTTGTTTGAAGACGTCTCATTCTACAGACAGGATTGTAATATAATATGGTAACCACAATAGAAACAATAAAGCCATAAATCAAAATTTGAACCACAATATGTATCTAATTTTACACAAAATATCACAGCACAACTTTTCAAAGAATTCAACGAAAATTTTTTGGAACTGTATTAAGTAACTTCATTATTTTTTAATTTAAATACTTAAGCACTAGGACAAGTTTAGTGTTATGTAGTATGTATTATATGATTAGAGACTATGCTTACATTACAATGAGTTGACCAAACATAGTCAAGCAGACGAAGCCACGGGTAAAATCTAGTCGATCATATTAAGAAGGATTACATCAGAAATTCTTATATAAGAGGTAATATTCTATATAAATATAAGTAGTAATGTAGGAATAAAGTACATAAAATTAAAAAAAAAATACGAATACTTTTTTATTGACATATATATTAAAAAAACTTAATCGCATCGATTTCCTAATTCACTTGATAGCGGCCGCAATGTGCATGTGCCGCTCTAGCCACACACACCCAACTAGTGTGACGCCCACACAAAACGACCCCCAACGTTTATTATCCCCCGTGTACCACATACAAGTTCAACCAACGCGTTTACGCATTCTATTTCGTTAACGTTTGAGTATCGCCAAAACGTGACACTAGATAGCGCTTTTCATATTCCATAAAATAATAACTTCAACGTAACCGCGATCGACTGCGACAACGGAAATGAAACCTTACACTCTATAGTTCGGCGTCTCGACCGTCTAAATCTATTATTGCATTTGCTGTATTTATTTGCACAGCACAGCAAAGATAAATGAGATACAGTAGCTTTATCTCACTAAGCGACGCGCGTCTTACTTTCTTACTACTTAGACTTGGTCACCAGACCAAGTGTAAAAACACGTTTTATATGTGTGCGTGAAAACAAATACCTTCGCCTACTGCCCGCTTATCAGATACTGTGAGCGCCCGCGGTCACGCACACATTCATAGCGTGTTGGTGAACATCGTTACCACAAGTAAAGCTCGCGTCGTGATATGAAAGTATAATACGACGGAGGAATCGCGGATGATACGACACGGCGAGCAAGTTCCCCCGCGACTCTCCGTCCCACACCCCTCTATCAACGCTATAACAGTTAAAAATATCAATCAAAAAGTGAATGTCAAAGAAAGTAATGTAGAATCGATGAGTTTATATGCGGTACTGGTGTGGGGGGGTGTCGCGGGCGGCGGCTCGGCCGCTAACTGAAGAGGTTCTCGGTGGCTAGCTCGAGATCCCAGTCGTAGGCGGAGAGCGCGACGCGCGCGCGGTGCGCGTCTACGCCCATGTCGGTGAGGCGCTGCACCTTGGCGTCGCACTCGGGGCAGGGCGACGCCGCACCCGCGTACACGTTGCTCCAGTGCCGCGCTGTCATCTGTAACCACACGCTTATCAATATACTTAAACCTAGAAGGTTCCATAGGCATGACGACTGAAAATAAAAGTTTTTTGAAGTGAAAACTTCTTTTGGCGCGGCACATACAGATTTTTCGTGGACTGTGAATTGAACTCTAGCGTCACGCTCGGCAATGATAAGAAATCTTCGGCTAAACTCGGGACCATGGCCATTGGTCATCAAAAAATGCGTCAGCATTTCCCCATTGCGTGAGCATTTCTACATGGCCATGTTCATAGCCACGACCTCCGGTTTCACGTTCTGTAGTTTCTAAAATAAGCTATCAATTTCTGAGTTTATAAATTTTCACTTCTATCGGCAGGTATAGGAACTGCCAATTTTTTGTATATACTTTATTATCACAAAGTACTACCTGACCCGCCAAATGTTCTGCTCAAATCAATCGCGATCAACAATATTTATGGTGCCATAAGACTGAAAATGTTTTACTGAACCTATCGAATTTAAAATTTAAATTATTTACATAAATCTGTAGAGGCGGTGGAATACGGTCGCTAAAACCGAACGCGATATTCATTCGATTCATTTTCTGCCCAACGGATGCGTCCACAAATGCTGGTTCTATCTTAGACATTTAAACGAATGTATTTTTCGATAGAATTTAATTTTATTCAGTCTGTAATTAATACCGTGCGCCCGATTCGTATTTCACGAGTTTTTGGAGGTTGGTCTTATAAATCTATTAATATCATGTTTGGTTGTATTACTATTTTCCCCATAGAACTAATACAACAACTCGTTTATAGTAAAATTAATTGTATACGTACAATTTTCCTGTTTATTTATATTATTTCTTAGTTCATGTTATTCTGGGAAAACTTCAAGGATCCAATTAATTGTTCAAAAGTTACAGCAAAATGAGAAGTTGTTGTTTTGTAGAGAAGAATGTTTTCAAAAAATAGTTCCTAAGTGCGCACTAGGTGGTGGTTGACCTTTTTTGTACTATTTTGCCTTTTAAAACCCTCGATTCAAAAACGACGGGGTGAAAAAGAAAACTTGATAGAGAACTGAATTAGTCGCGAGTGATGTTTAGCTGTTGGTTGATGTTTGATGAAAGTCGGACCAGAATAGCGGTTCCAATGAGATCCGTAGTTTCGACGAGATGCGTGGGCGATATAAAGTAAGACAGACATGAAAGAAAGAAAAAAAACCGTTTTCCATCAGAGTCGATTATAGAGTGCCCTCGAAAAAACATTTTTGAATATCTTCAATGTACAAAATTCGACCAGTTATAATTCTAATATAAGTATAAGTTTCGCGATTTATGAAAAAAAAACATAAATGACACGTGAATCACACCTTGTTCCATAACTTTGGAGTGTAGAAACAAATAAAATATCAAAAACATATTTAGTCACACCAAAATAATAACGTCAGTTTTAGGAAATGTGACTTATCAAAACATATATTAAATCAGCCCAATCGGTATTGGTAGAACCTTATCTTTAAACAAAAATGTTGGAATCATGTTATTTGTACTTTGTCTTCTCTGAAAATGCCTCATTATACGTCAGACTATGGTTACACTATGGGCATAATCATACTTAAAAGTTAAAAGGTTTACTATAAACTAATAACGTTTCCCGTGAACAAAGCGCATGATAGATCGCCTTGCCCTCCAGACCCAAGCCCGAGCCACGACATGAGTATCCTAAATTGCGTTTTATTTCCATATATTTCGTATAAAATTTGAATGGAATAGGTGGCCGTCCGTGCGCCCGACGCCGTATATGTAGATGAAGCCTGCGCCTAATAACCTACGAGTAATTTGCCTTAGAACATACCTGGAAGAGCTGCTGCTTCTCCTTGTACTGTTTGGCGACGACAGCGTCCTGGGGGTCGTTGGGCTCTGCAGCGGACATCAGCGCCTGGATGGAGAGAAGCACGGTTCGCAAGGTGAGCGCCGCCGCCCACTGGTCCTTCAGGATGTCTAGGCAAATGGCTCCCGTCACTGAAGACACATTCGGATGCCAGATCTTCGTCATAAACCGTATCTACGACAGAAAAAAAATAGTCTCTAAAGTGAGACGCCAATTTTAAGTGATAACGTTAAGGAAACATTGATGAAAAATACTTTTATGAATTGAATAATAAAGCCTTTTTATTCCAAACTAAACACAATGTAACATGTTTGATTTTATTTTATTTCTTATGTTATATCGCGTAATTTGTATGCCTCATGGCATAGGCCTCCTCAAGCTCTCTCTTTTGAGGTCGATCTTCTACAACTCTGGTCCAGCGTGCATGAATAGGCATGACGACTCGTTTTTAATTTATGCCATCAATAGGTTTCTCAATAACTGAATCATAGCTGAAAGAATTATTTTGTTATTTTAAAAACATCCCGTGATACGATTTTTAAATCACAATTTTGGACTCTCCCAAAAACTCTTCATACAAAAACCCTACTGAAGCGTAACGTAACTGTATCGTATTTTCTATGCGTCGCGCGTAAAGTTTGTATGTTACCTATATTAAACATTGCGTTTAGGAAAATGGTTTCATAACAAAAGTCACTTGAATGGTAAATAATTTTTTCTACTAATTTCGTACTTTTAAAATGGACTTGCCCATCCATCCAGCTTTGAATGATCATAAAGTAAGTTATACAAAAAAATCTCAGATTAAAATTGATACATATTTTATTTTATTTAAATACTGTCATTGTATCAAAAAATTTAATATAATTCCAGGATCAGTCGTCATCCTATTGAATTATTATCGCTGAATTAATAAAATTAATGACAATGTCAAACTTGACCTAATACGTAAATAGTTTATTTTATTCATCCTTTTTTAATTTCGTACTTTTAAAAAATCCAAGAAGCAGGCGGAATCAGAATCAACGACCTCATCTAGGTACAACGTTTTTTTTTTTATTGAAGATTGACGAGACTAGCAGGACATGTGCCTGATGGTAAGCAACATGTCTGCCACATAACAGCACAGTGACACGCAGCTATTGGAACATTAAGAGTCCAAAACATTACCTAGTACTGCACTGCGCTCATCACCCAGAGATCTAAGATGTTATATCTCTAAGCCCTGTAATTTCCCTTGAAACAATTCCCTTCAAACCGGAACACAGTAATGTTTTCACATTACTGCTTGGCGGTAGAATAACTGGCAAAGGTGTGGTACTTCCCCAGGCGGACTCTGCTAGGAGTCCTACCACTACAACGTTATAAAAAAGTCGTACAAGAATCAAAAAAAAAATCTGCAGAGAATTAGTCCCCTAAGAAAACAATAACAAAACTCTTTTTCAAAGTTCTACTTCAGGCATTTTTCAACACAACACCATGTAGCCCCAAAATAAGCAAACCTTTGATTGTTGAAGCCAAATAGTAGATAATATAATACGTTTACGACTAGCTGCAGTGTAACCCGCAAATCTAAACTATTAAATGTCATATTTATTCAATGTTTCCGCGGATTGTCTCTATTTTATATCCCATTCAACGAATACAAATACAAATACAAATACAAAAATCTTTATTGCTGTTTGTAGGTAAGATAAGATGATACAAAACATTTTAAAAGTTGCCCCATACAAACTGGCCTCTGCGAGAGGCATGCAATATGTCTGGCAAGACAATTTGTTAGTAATTTATAAATAAAAAAATAATTAAATAATAGTCAGCTGATTAAAGTCTTCTTCTTCCTCATCTTCTATTAATTTCTGGTTTTTATTTATGTCATCTGATTCTTCATCTTAGATTAATTTCTGGCTTCTATTTGGTTGTGATATATATTTGTGTGAGATAAATGTTTGGTGAGCACAATTTCGAATAAAAACTATTTCGTTGGTTGTGATATATATTTGTGTGAGATAAATGTTTGGTGAGCACAATTTCGAATAAAAACTATTTCGAATTCACGAAATAAAAACTGTCCTATCTATCAAATGACAACTTTCGTGAATATCGGTTGAATTGGTGATGACATGACACTATTATATAATATAAATATAATACATTAAAAAAAGAATATCAAATAAATCAACGGAACGAGAACTACGCGGATAAAACCGAGGGGTAGTAGTAGCTGCTAGTAATATAAAGATATAATTTCAACCCGATCCGTTCATAAGTTATAACGTGCTTGAGCAACAAACATCCAAATACTGACATTTATAATATTAATAGGAAGATCTAATTTAATAAGCCCACAAGGGGTGAGGCCAACGGCTACATAAAATTGTGTTACAATTCCTACCAAGACTAGTGAGCAGAGTTTGTTTACAAAGTCAAATATTTTTAGCGAATGAAAATGTGATTCATCATGATATAAATGCCAAAGTCATCCTCCTTGACCGAATGATCTTCATACAAAAGACTAAAAAGTTGTAGAGTTAAATATAGGTATTTTCAGCATGGCTATTTTGGAATACGTAATTTTCATCTGCACTTAGAATAAAACTGTAGCGGACTGAAGAAGGATAATATTTTACACTGATATTTTTTTTTATATAGAATGACGGGACGAGTAAGACATACGCCTATTAGTAAGCCTTTTGGAAGATATTTGAGCATGAAGACTGAAGAGTCAAAATCACTGTTTAGCACTACGCTCATTATTCGGAGATATAAGATGATTTATCTCTATGCCCTGTAATTTCCCTAAAAACATTGCCCTTCAAACGGGAACTTTAACCGTAACAGGCTAAGAAGTAGTACTTTTGCAGGAGAATTTTGCAAAGCGTACTGCCACTACAAAAATACGCGTGTAGAAGTCATAGTCCAGTCATTTAAGGTTTTATCTGAGGAAACAATCCTAGTAGTCTGAATTTTTGTATACACCTTTATTACATAGGTCAAAAAGTGACGAAAATCAGTTTATCGCAAATATATCGCGACCTATTGCTCGGAGGTCAATAGGAGTCATTTGTTAATTAAGAAGAGAAAATAAAAAAGTTATTTGTCGATTTGTCAATGCTGGACCCAAAGAGTTTACATAATTATACTACGTATAGAGTTAGAACAAACGCTTTACACCAAAAGCACGGGTTTGATCGCTCTTGTGGAAGTGTCATACTTTTGTCGCGGCACATCACTCTCTTGCCATATCTAATATACACGCCATCTGCTTACGATAGGTACAAAGAAATGTGTGCGGATAAACGTGATCTATTATCGAAGCCTGGATTTTCTAGAAGTGACGCACGGTGCTGCAAAACCAGAACATAATAACAGACAATGATAACGGATAATACCATATATATGGTTACAGATAGGTCTGTAACTTTGTTAAACAAACAAGATAACGGCTGTAAAATTTCCATGTGCATCCATATACCGCCCCCTTTTGCACCAGTTAAACATCATATCATGTATCGAATGCATTGTGAAATACGAACCTGGCTATAAAGATAAATTGGTCCAGAGTCTGTAAAGTGAACTCTATTGACCACGAGCTTATATGTGGGTCGCGATATTTATGCATTTGCGATAAACTGTTTTTTTATCACTCTTTGACTTATGTTACTTTTTCATCTGGCACGATAACAATGTCGATTGTTTACATATTAATTACAATCTTCACTAATATTATAAAGCTGAAGAGGTATTTTGTTTGAACGCGCTAGTGCCGTAATAAAGGTGTACCCAAAAACTCGGTTCGCTAGGACTTATTCTGCAGATTGGATTTTAAAATGCCTAAAATGACTGGACTATTAATGTCACGACAGTTAATTAACTCACAAGAACACATATAATAATAGATACCATACATAAGAAAGGTCACTGAAGAAGTTCAAATTATATTTACAATTACTTTTTAAACGACTTCAAAAATGGAGGAGGTTCTCCGTCCTTATCACCGTGGCCTGGTTTTTCTCTGGCTAAATTACAAATCTGACACGGTTTTCAAACAAAAGTCTGTTCAAATCTCCGATTCATGGAATCTCATTTTACTTAAAAGTAGACAAAATTTAAAATGACGACTTGATAGAAATTTATACAGATACATACTCGTGTCTGTCTACTCTGTCGTATCAACGTGTATTCAATTTACACATTAACAGCAGTTTCTAGTCCAAAATTCGCAAAATATGTAAAATGTAAACATATCCTACATACCAAAACAAACAAAAAAAGTGTGACCAGTTATTTCTTACACATTTACCCATGAAATATACAAGTAGGTACATAATGGACAGTTTCTTTACAGACCATTTACTAATGATACTCGTAAGTGCTAGATTTTGCCTGCAGATTCGTTAGTTTTTGAAGTGAAAACTTCATTTGGCGCACCACATAGAGATTTTTCGTGGGCCGTAAATCGAGCTCAAACGTCACGCTTGGGAATGAAAGAAATATTCGGGTGAACTCGGGACTATGGCCAGAAATGCGTAAACATTTTAGATGGCCATGGCTTGCCATGGTTACAATTACACATATTTAGTCCAGATAGCCATGCTTAGAAGACTTATTTAGATGACAATGCTTTAGAAGATTTAAAAGTTGATTGAGCGAATTGAGAAAATTGGCAGTTCGTATGACTGCCAAGTTTTTTTCCCGTTACCAATTAGCCAATTATACATCCACACACTATCGCTGTCCTTCCGATTCCTACTTACAGATCACGTCACATTCTAACGAGATTAAATGATGCCTTTAGTAAAAAATTAGGTCTATTGTGTGAGTAGGTAACTAGGTCAACAATAACTTTCAAAATAAAAGCTTATTCATACAAATTTTCACTGCATAACCTTTCACCCTTTTGTTGGAACTTTTACAAAAATAATTATGCGATTTCAATTTATCATTACACTTCTGGTAATAACCAATTTATTACCTATTATTAATATCATTGTTTAAATTACTCAAATTATAATTATTTATCATTTCGCAGGTGCGCTACTGAAGTATAGGTTAAAATATTGAGAATAATAAGCAATATTTTACTTCATGTAACTTTTTCAAAAATAATTATGCAATTTGAATTTATCACTAGATTTCTGGTAATAATTTGGATTGTTTTATAAACTGATTTCAAAAAAGGAGGAAGTTATCAATTTGACCAACATATTTTTAGGGTTCCTCAGCCAAATGGCAAAATACGGTCCTTATAATAGATTCGTCATGTCTGTCTGAACTATAAGAAACTATAAGAACTATACTATTGAAACTTGGTAAGTAGATGTATTCTGCCAATAGCATTCAGATTTTCATACAAAAAAATAGAAAAAAAAACAATACATTTTAGGGGTGTTTTAATTAGAACTGAAACTCAAAAATTTTTTTTCCATCAAAACCATACGAGTGGGTTATCTATGAATAGGTCTACAAAAATGATATTGAGGTTTCTAACATTTTTTTTTCTAAACTGAATAGTTTGCGCGAAAGACTTCCAAAGTGATAAAATGTGTCCCCTCCCCCCTGTAACTTCTAAAATAAGAGAATGACAAAACTAAAAAAAAATGAATGATGCACATTACTATGTAAACTTTCAATGAAAATTGGTTTGAATGAGATCTAGTAAGTACTTTCATTTTAATACGTCATAAACTCACCCTTGTTAAAACACATTTAAGTAACTACGAACTAGAACTAGAAGAACTTTTATATTACGTTACTTGCTGCTACGGAAGCCTGGGCGAGTCCGACTCGCACTTGACCACTTTTATTTTTAATGTATGTTACCTGATTTCTCGTAAATGCCCGCACCGATTTTAACATTTATTTTTTGTTCGAATGCGTAACTATGCTTCCCGAATGGTCCCATATAAGTTTTATTGAAACCGGCCGGGTGTTTTTTAAATATGAACAAAAAACTAAAATTTGCCTCCAATGTTATCTGGATGACATTGTTGTAGATTTCACAAAAGTTATGAAATTCGACAAATATGAAATCCTGTCAACACGAATTGTGTTAATACAGTAACGAAAACTTGTTTTCATCAAAAAAGGGTAAAATAAAATCTTTTTATCCAAAAAAAATGTAACCACTTTAAAATTACAAATAGGCACGAAAGTGAAAAATAAGTTAATAAACCTATTTATTATAAACGCTACGCACTCTTCTAAATTGAAGTCGGTGCTAGCCAAGTCTAACAGGTCGTACATAACATAGGTACTACTTACACGTACTTATGCCTATTTACTGCGTACACAGTATAATATATCTACTAGCTTTTCGACTTGACTGGCACTGAACTCAAATAGATGAGTGATAGCGCTTATATCAATTATTTCAACTTCTTTTTCGCTTTTGAGCCCCTATTTATGGTTTTAAAGTCAGTTAATTTTTTTGAATAAAAAGTGTTTATTTATTCAAATTATTTAATTATTGATGATTTAATGAGCAGGAGTTTTAGTCGGTATGTCCGTCCACTATGTGTTGTAGTGATAGGACTCTTTGCAGAGTCCGCCTGAGGAAGTACATACCTATACCTTTGCCAGTTTTTTGGCGCCAAGTAGTAATGTGCAAACATTACTGTATTCCGGTTTGAAGGGCAATGTTTCCAGATAAATTACAAGGCTTAGAAATATAACATCTTTGCTCTCTGGGTGACGAGCGCAGTGCAGTGCTAGGTCATAATTTGGACTCTTCATGTTCCAATAGCTGCGTGTCACTGTGCTATTATGTGGCAGGCATGTTGCTTACCATTAGGCACATGTACTGCTCGTCTCGTCACTCCTTATTAAAAAATAAACTATGATCCGGCTTGAACGGCAATGCTTCCAGATAAATTACTGGGCTAAGCGAAAAAATACCTTACGCCTCCGAGTGACAAGCGCAGTGCGGTGCTAGGTAATGATTTGGACTATGTATGTTCCAATAGCTGCGTGTCACTGTGCTGTTATGGGCAGGCATTTTGCTTACCATCAGTTACATAATATACTGTTCGTCTCTTCGCTCTATACTATAAGTATTAAAAAATAGGTCCGTCCATGGTGTTATACTCGTACCGTTGCCGATAAAATACTCTTGTCCCTGGATGGCGGTGGCGGAATGTATTTTCCCCACATAAAATAAGACTTTCCTATCGGCCTAAATCTAACACAAACTAGCTTAGCCTATAGTCCGTTCCACGGAGAGGTGTAGAAAATGTAAACAAAGGTGCTACCATAACATAAAAATCTTTTAACCTTAGTATTTTTCTAAAACTGTCTTAAAATATTTTTCACAAATATGATTCGACTATACTGTGATCTTAAATACAACATACTTAGATTTGTATTGATCAAATAATGATTTATTAACTTATCTTGAAAGTTATAAATAGTAATAGTAGAATGTGGTAGATACGGTTTTAAGCAGTGGCAATTTGATCTGTTTCTCAAACCGCGAATCCCATCAAAAACATAAATGTGAAGTGAAAGACAAGTTCAATATTATGATATTAAAACCAGCCAAGTCAGACTGCTTTTAATAATCATCATAAATTATAAAAACAAATCATATTTTAAGGGTTTAAAACTAGTCTATGTTATTATAAATAGATTTTAGAACTGACCAAACAGAAAATGTTGACGAAAAATAAGTATGGTGGGACGAAGTAATCACCAGGTCAGCTAGTTTTATTATAGATATATGCATAGTTTGTTTTAAATTAATGTGCTTAGATAAAATCCAAGTTAACGAAAAATTATTGTCTCCTATTCTATCTACCTACAAACCTAAATATCGCAATAAAGATATGAATTATTTATTAAAAATTTCTTACCTTTGGAGGATTAAACGGATATGTCTCAGGAACTTTTATTTCAAGTAGAAAACGACCACCTTCATAAGGTGTTTCCGGGGGCCCAGCGATCTGTCCTTGTAGCTCGCTCCAGCTGCCATTGATCAGGTCCAGCTTCAGTGTACCTTCCGACACCTGTTCATTGAGGAATACAATATATATATTTTTTTTATTCTTAACATGTTTTTATAATGAAGAGTGACGAGGCGAGCACGACATGTGCTTCATGGTAAGCAACACGCCTGGCCATAACAGTACAGTGAAACGCAGCTATTGAAACACGAACGAGTCCAAATCATTACCCAGCACTGCACCGCGCTCGTCACCCAGAGATATGATTTTTTATGTATGCCCTGTAATTTCACTGGAAACATTGCTCTTCAAACAGGAACATAGTAATGCTTGCACATCACTCCTTCGCAGTAGAATGACTGGCAAAGGTGTGGTATCCCCAGGTGGATTCTGCAGAGTCCTACCACTACTATATAAAATAATCTTTTTCATTCTCCCAAGTTATTGTCTCGTAGAGATATACTTCATACCTCTTCATGATCTGCAGAATGACTAATCTATAATATTAAGCTGTAGAGGTTTTTAGAATGGCTGAAATACTTTTTTATTATTATTATTGATATATTTACTTATTTGTTTATAAATTGCACTTACATACAAATAAATGGCATTAGTTAAGTCAGAAGGAAAACTAAATTTCATTAAATACTAGCGGCCCGTTCCGGCTTCGCTTGAATATTGCCACATAAAGTCCATTCATCGAAATAAAACTATCCTATCTTTTAAGTTGGATCAATCTACACACGGTGTCCAAATTTGATTAAAATCGGCTAAGTAGTTTAGGAGTCCATCGCGGACAAACATCGTGACAGGAGATTTATATATATATTAAGATTGAAGGTAGGAATATCACTTTTACAAAAGAGAGACGATTTTCTTAGCATTCCATGGATTCACCGTGCGGGTGCCGGGTCCATCGTGTGAAACATAATTATGAAAACTACACGTAATCAGCATGTAAATACACTACACATACAATTGTTAGCATCTAAAACTAGAGAACAAAAATGTAGTAGACCTGGATGAAGGCCACAGCAACAACGGACTTTTGGTTGCAGGCCAAGCATTAACGTTACAATGCATATGATCACAAATTAATAAGGTTAAATAAATTCAAAGACTATTTGCAAAGATGCAATTTTATCTTTATTTTTGGGAAACTAGCACACTTAATATTGGAACTTCTTTTGATTAGGAAGCTATGTATTTTGTTTGTAATGTATTCTTTTTTTTTTAAAGTAATCGGGTAAAGTACTTGGTAAGTAGATATAATCTGTAAACCGCATTAAAATTTTGATACAAAAAATTGAAAAAACAAGAAATTTTAAGGGTGTCTCATACTTAGAACTGAAAAACTTTTTGATCAAAACCATACGTGTACCATCTATGGATAGGATTTGCGGAGGAAGAAAAGAGAGTTAATAAAAGGTCTTCGTGTAGCTAAAACCATGGGCGACAACCATCTAAGTCACCAACTGTCCAGGGCTCTAAGATCAATCCTTAAATTAATACAAGGAACATCGCTTCAAATTAGTAAAAATCGTGATAATTTTAACAGAGCTAAACACGAAGTAGACTTTGATAAAAACCCTTTTCAATACTCCAAAAATATTTTCAGGGAGCAAAAGGGAAAGCTTATCTTGACTAACGCGCAAATTTACGATCACTTTAAAAGCACATACGAAGTGCCTAAACGCGGGAGCTCGTACGTAGAACCAAACATCCAAAGACCTAATGATTAGGGATGGGCCGAAATTCGTTTTACATTCGGTTTAACCGAACTTCGTCAGCTTGAACCGAACTTCGTCATTCGGCCGAATGTCGGTTAAAATGCCGAACATTCTGCACTAAATATACTTGCACCATCATAATAGAAATTAATGTGAAAAAACATAATATCTGTAGTAACAGTGAAATAAAATAAGTCTGATATACCTACTCATAGTCATTTATTTGAATTAGAAAAAGTAATCAATCATACGTGACAAACAAAAAACTTAAATTGGTCTTTTTAACTACCAACTTTTTTAAACCCAACAAAAATCACGAAAATCAATTAATTTAATTTACATGATGTAAACAATAGTACGTGACAAGCTGGTGACGTGTGCACAAATGACTAGCTGGCTAAAGGCCCCGCGGGGAAGCGCGGAGCGCGGGCGGGGCACATCTAGTAATATTTGCAGCAAGTGCGTAAACAAATCAACACGAAAAAGCGCGGCGAAATTAAACCGAAGTTCGGCCGAAATTCGGCCGAATTTTTCATTTTTACCGAATGTTCGGCCGAAGTTCGTATTCGGTTCAAACCACATTCGGCCCATCCCTACTAATGATCCTCTGACAAACTTTCAAAGCACCCCACCTAGTGAAGAGGAAGTAAACTATCAAATTAAAAAGAAAACTTCTAAATCAGCTCCTGGCCCCGATGGCATAGTGTATAAAAAGTGTCCATCAGTTCGTAAACATATCTTGAATATATTCCATTAAGATCTGGTCAAGAAAGCAAGTCCCAGTATCTTTCAGAAGAGCAATTTTTGTCCTCATCCCTAAAAAGCAGGAAGTAACTCATCCCAAAGACACCAGACCGATAGCCCTAACCAATACAATTTCTAAAATCTTTTTCAGTATATTGCAAACAAAAATGACCACATTTATGACCAGCAATAGGTATTATTTCAGGCCCAATCACCAGAAAGGGTTCTTGCCAGGTATTTCTGGATGCCTGGAACACAATACATTACTAGCAGAAAGTTTGAAAGATGCCAGAACACATGAGAGGCAAATAACAGTCTGCTGGATAGACCTAGAGAACGCGTTTGGTTCTGTCCAGCATGAACTTATGATATTTGCTCTAAAATGGTATAACTTTCCTGCTGAAATTATTGTCATAATTAATTCTTATTATTGCCACTTAAAATTCGTCATAGCAGTAAACAAGGAATACACTAAACCACTTGAATACAATGTAGGACTATTCCAAGGGTGCTGCTTATCACCAATAGCATTTAATATAGTTATAAATATTTTAGTAGACAAATTAATATCCCGTGAAAAGAAATGGGGCTACCGGTTTAAAATCAACAATAAGTACACTGAGTCTATCTTGACCTTTGCGGACAACCTTGCAATACTTACACGCAATCTCAAACAGTGTCAGGAATTGTTGAACGAAGTCGATGAGTTCTGTACATGGACGGAGGGAATGAGGACAAAACCAACTAAATGTCATTGTCTTTGTCTGGGTAGACGGAATACCAAATATACTTCTTACGATCCGGGACTCTCCATAAGTGGCCAAGGAGTTGCCACAATTGCAGAGGCAGTGCCTTTCAAATTTCTTGGTAGAAAGATAGATCACAAAGGACGTACACCATCATTAGAGGTGGTTGTTGAAAATTTCATGAACAACCTCAATAAGGTAGACCAGCAGCCTATCAGCAATATTAAAAAAGCATGGATATATGACAACTACCTCACATCACGTCTCACTTGGCCTTTCCTAGTATATGACATTGGTAAAACCCTCCTGGCAAAGCTAGATGCCAATGTCATAAAGATATTGAAGTCATGGTTCGGATTGGCACATCCAGCTGATCCCTCTACTCTTTTTAGGGATCACAATAGTTTTGGGCTGAAACTAAAGAAACTGTCTGAACTTTACAAACACCTAAGAGTTACAAAAACGCATGTTTTGGGAAAGTCACAAGACGAATTAATTACATCTCTCCCAAAAGACAAAACTGCTTCAGACCTGGAATCTAGACTTCAATTCCATAAACAATTTATGGCAGGAGCACAAGTAAATACTGCTGGGTTGGGTGCGAGAAAGAAAAGGGAAGACCGAGACATGGTAAAAACCTTTCTACAACAAGACGAAAATGACGGTTACAAAGTGCACGCTATGAATTTGGAAATGCAAAGTGAGTGGTTAACCATAGGTGATTTCTGTATCCCATTAGCTCTGAAGTGGCGCACCTTGATCTATGGCTGGTCTCCTGCCTTATTAAAATTTTATCTAAATGCATTCCAAATGACCCTCCCTGACCAGAGTAACTTGGTAAGGTGTGGGAAAAGCCTCTGAAAATGTTGCTATACTTGTGGAGAGGCGATATGTACAGCAAGGCACATATTGGTGGGATGCAAGGTGCTCCTTAATGGGGGTCATTACTCGCGGCGCCATGACAGAGTACTTGAAATCATTCGTGAAGCCATGAGCCTTTCAGTAGCTAGAGCCCAAAAGAGATTGACGACAAACAAAAGACAAATCAACTTTGTAAAAGAAGGCTCAACTTCAAACTCCAGGCCTAAGCCTTGAACTCAACGAATCCAAGTGTAAAACTATTATTTTCACTCGCACTTGTTCACCAATCAGGCACCCGTACAATATTAACGGCGTCCCTCTTGAGCGAGTTGAGTGGATCTGTGATCTGGGTCTGACTCTTGACACTAAGCTAACTTTTAACGATCATATTCCCGAGGTGTGTAGTCGCGCTCATAAATCCTTGGGTTTTGTCATGAGGCAGTCCAGCCGTTTCACGGACAGGAGTACCATCGTTGCCCTCTACTATGCGTTTGTGCGGAGTAAACTGGAATACAACTCCATAATTTGGGACCCACATGAAGACAAGTACAAACTCATGGTAGAGAAGGTGCAGAGGCGTTTCGCTCGGTACCTGTACAGTAAGCTCTATGGATACTATCCGTATCTATATCCATCCCTATTCGTGTCGGGAATGGTTGGGATTGACACCTTGGAGCTCAGGCGTAAGTGTGCCATTATGGTACACTACTATCTGTTGCTGCACAACCGGATTGACAACCCGACCACCCCGTCCCGCCTCGCGCTCGTGGCGCCGCCGCGCGCCCGGCGCCCGCACACGCGGCGCCTGCTGGCGGCCGCGCCGGCGCGCACGCGCACCGCGCAGCACGCCCCCACGGCGCAGGCCATCTCCCTACTCAACGCTCTGCTCTCTCAGCATCCAGAAGTTGACATTTTGTCATTAAATTGTGCGCGTTTGATAATGTTTGTTTAAGTTCGTTACCAGTGTACAAATAGGATGTACAAGTATGTGCAAGTTATTATTCTTTTAATTTTTTTATTTTTTTTATATATAAAACAATATTACCTATGTTTTTTTGTTAACGTTTTATCCAAATTTTCTATGTACTAATAATGTAACTAATACTCGTTTTACTTTTTAAGTGCTTATCCTATTCTTTATTAATGTATGTTTATTAAGAATTTACCTATGTTATAACTTGACACACGTCTTGGCGTGACTGTAACAAGTAGTTGAGAAATAAATAAATACTCAATCCTGGGTACAGCGCCTGATTGGACTATTTTAATGGACACGTATGAAAGGCACTACAGGATCCCAGAGGATGTGGGTGTTTCGTCATCCGGACCAGACCGGACATTTTCCTTTTTTCTAGAGCTACGAAATGCATAGTCCTTGTAGAACTTACCGTACTGTGGGAAACTAATATACCTAAAGACCACGCGATGAAACAAAATAAGTATTACGACCTCCTAAACGAATTAACTGTAGAAGTGGGAGCGAGAGGTATACCAGCAAAATCTCTCTATAACCTGCTGAAAGACCTTGGCTTAAGTGCAGTAAGTTCTATACTAGAACGAGTATCTAAAGCTGCACTAGTAGGCTCATATTAGATTTGGCTGGGCAGGGAGAGAAAGAGGAGTGGTGAAGGTGAGTGTTGATGTACATCAGAAAGGGGCCCCTTAAACCTACGCCCGAGTCACAAGTCTCGGGGTCTACTCGGGTTTTCTCTCTCTGCCACACGATGGACCTGGCACCCGCACGGTGAATCCATGGAATGCTAAGAAAATCGTCTCAAAAATGATATTGAGGTTCCTAACATATTTTTTTTCTAAACTGAATATTTTGCGCAAGGGACTCTTCCAAATTATTAAAAAGTGTGTCGCCCCCCTGTAATTTTTAAAGTAAGAGAATGACAAAAATATCAAAAAAAATTATGATGTACATTACCATGTAAACTATCAACGAAAATTAGTTTGAATGAGATCTAGTAAGTAGTTTTATTTTAATACATCATAAATTGGCTATTGTTAAAACACCAATTAAAGTAACAACGAACTACAAGAACTTTTATATTTTGTTACTTGCTGCTACGGAAACCTTCATGGGTGAGTCCGACTCGCACTTGACCACTTTTATTATTAATGTATTTAGTGGTCCTTTTTTAAACATCTCTAAATGCAGAATGGGTAATTTTAGTTTGTACTTGTAGCGTTTCCATTTGTGAATACAATGGTGTTAGTTGTGTTAAAAATATTAGTCTGGACTGCCTGTCTACCTGGGCAATTGTGAGTATTTTTGTTAAGATGCAGATTAACCAAATGTATCGTCAGTGAAGAAAAACAAACATCACGAGAAAACTGGCATGCTCCAAGAAAGGCAAGATTAATTCTACTTATTAAGGCCAAGGTAAGTATTTTGAGGGTAAATTTACAAGCCAAACTGGAGATGAAATAAGTAGTAGACTTTTCCATAACACAAAGACACAATGTCAAGGAATCATGTTTAAACAGTCGAAACAATGGAAATTAGTGCTGAATCATGCCTATTTCGCATTTCGACATCAGAGAGTAATCCAGGTAACGTGTTTTTTTTTTATATTTGCACAGCTATGCCTACACTAGTTATTAAATTATCATTAGCCAAATTAATTTTGTAATACAAGTTTTCTTGTAAAACATGGCAGTAAAAATGCAAGTAACCCTTGCCGTATAAAGTACATGCTTTGTAAAAATGTGGTCTATTTTAACACAACATGTTGTTCTTACCTCTTCGCTTTTGATGACCTCCCTGAATTCTTTTTTAATACGTTTCGTCGCTATATTATCCATTATAGACGGCTAATTTACACTAAACAATCAGATAAACACTAACAAAATTAGTCAATCAACGGCAGAGCAAAGTTTTATTGGAATCGTGTTTTTTTTCGGTAGGTAGCTATGTAGTATGTACTTTTCGTTAAGTCACACAAATATCTGAAATATATATTTCTATAGGTAGGTATCTGTCAGTGTTGTCAAAAGCCCATCTCAATTTACTCCCAAAATGTTCTCGAAATCCTCCCAAAAAGCGGATTTTCTGAAAAATGCCCCCAAAGTAAATTATACCTTCGTTTACCCCTAAAACATAATTTAACGCTGACGGCCACCTCAATTTCTCTCCGAAATGTTCTCAAAATCACCCAAAAACCGGGTTTCAAGAAAAAAAAACCCCCAAAATTGATAAACGTGTCCTAACTCTTAAAGCACAATATAATGCTACTTCAGAAAAAGCTGCTATTACTCCATAAAGTGTTTCGAAAAGTTCCTATATGAAACGGCGGTTAAATTTTTCTACTAAGTTCAATTGGATGAGTAAAAAACTGCAAAACTCGGCAATGGAAAATTCCCAATTTCCCCCATAAGCAATTTTTTTTCCCCGTAAATCCCCCAAACATTTTGTCTCCCCAAATTTCCCTCCATGGCTATTAAAACCCCCCAAGTTTAGGGGGAATCCTCCCAATCTGGCAACAGTGTATCTGTAAAAATATGAAACCACTAGTGATCATAGACAAAAACAATATTGTTAGACCACAGATTAACAAATCTTTATGTTGAGTTCCGAATGATACCTAAAGTAAATCTGCAAAAATTGCTCAACTTTCCGTAAATGAGGCGTTTTCCACATGCGAATTGACTTGTCAACAGGAACAAAATTGCAAATTTTGACTAACCCCCGACTACCTCGGATCTCGGATTATCTGTAGAACGTTCTACTAGTCAAGCCTTTTTATTTGATACCCAAATTAAGGGAGTTGTGAAAAAAGAAATGTATTTCGCCATTTTGTGGTAGCGGCCATCTTAGGTTTAAATTTGTCATAGTGCAAAGTCTTCTACTAGTCAAGCCCTTTCATTTGATACCCATTTTGAGGTAGTAGTAAACAAAATAATATAATCCAGCATTTTGTGGTGGCGGCCATCTTGGATTTGAAATTTGTTATAGTATATAGTATTCTACTAGTCAAGCCCTTTCATTTGATACCTATATTGAGGTAGATTGTGCAAAAATATTTTGTCCGCCATTTTGCGGAGGCGGCCACCTTGAATCGATATTAACCAAACATAGCTAAAAACATCCGCACGGATATTAGCCTTCAAATAAAAAAAACCGCATCGAAATCGGCCTATCCGTTTGAGCTCTACGGTGCTACAGACAGACACACACACAGACAGACAGACAGACAGATTGACAGACTTAAAACTTTATGTATTACTGATAAATAGCACAGCCTATATACGTACAAGGCCCTTTTGTAAAATACTACATCTCTAGAACCATTATCATTCCTCGTAATCACATATTTATGATGTGTAACATGTACCACCTGATATCTGACCATACACTTTTTGAAGTGAAAACTTCTTTTGGCGCACCACATACAGATTTTCCGTGGGCTGTGAATTAAGCTCAAGAGTCAAGTTCCTAAATGAAAGAAATCTTCAGGTAAACTCGGATTTTCTAGACATTCAAGACTGATGACCCTCTGTTTTCAACCGCGTAGTTTCCAAAGTAACCTATCAAAATCTGCCTTATTAGTTTTCACTTTTACCAGCAGTCCCTTTAACTGTCTTGTTTTATGTGTACAGATGAGGTGTTCACCAGAAGTAATCACAAAAAAAATGAGTGCGCTTAAGACCGCACGGTAGAAATGAAAACTAATATAAGAAATGCTTAACTATTTAAAGACTACTAAATAATTTTTATAATTTAAAATAGAAACGATTTATGTATTTAAATTGAATATACCTTGTAAGCACAGCAACACGAGAATAACATGCGGCGAAATAACTAGTATCCATGGCCACAAAAACAAAACAATTTTTTAAGAGGGTCGAATTTAGCGCTTGACTCGCAAATTTTTTAGTACGTATTTGCTATTTATTAAAAACGCTTAAATATGTTGTATGTTGTGTTATAGTGTATGTTTAAGTACTGTGATAAAAATAGGTATCAATTTGTGTGTTCACGTAATGTAAGTGCTGTGAGAAAGCAGTAATATAATTATTACAACCAAAACTTTTTTGCAATGGATGTGAAATGCAAATTTAATATTTCATGACAGGTTAAATGAATGTGGTAAGAACCTAGAAGTTAATGTTGCGATAAAAAAAAACATGAATATACAAAACACAAGGATACACACAACAGGGGTGCGTGGCTCGGGAACCTCTATGTGGTGCACCCTGGGCATCATACAACAACTTGCCTCGGGTGCATCTTGTTGTGTGATGGCAAATCCCGCTAGGTGCTGGTAACTTCTACACACGCTCTTCACCCCCTTGAGCAATGCATGTAGAGGTTGGGGAGGGGGACTGGGAGACTTGGAAAGGTTACTTATGTAAAATGGTATGTGTATGTTACGTAAATGGTATGTGTTTTAATATGTTAATGCTAATAAATATTCTATTCTACTCGGCTGGCATATCGGTCAAGTAAAATTCTCAAGTTTTGCAGATGAGGAAGTGGACTCAGTGGAAGGACAAGGGCCGAAGTGTGGCCATAGAGGTGGAACCATGGTTATCCCTAGCCGCGGTGGTGAGGGCGGACCTCTCGCTGCCGACCATCTTCGTCATGGTGGTCCACAGTGAGAGGTCATGTGAGTTGGAGGAGCGAGAGTTGGAAGCCTCTCGCTCCTCCACGGGGCGTCGCACGTTTAGGGCCGTCCGGCACCCCGTCTAGGGATAAGCCTTCGAGGAAGTGACGCGCCGCTGTCTGGCGCGTCACTAGAGCAAAAGGGGAAGGGGTTCTAACGCCTCCCGCGAAGCGGGTCCGTAAGGTCAGTGGCAAGGGTCAAGGTCGTTCACGAGAATGCGCTAAGTGACCCCTAGCCATGCAGGAGAAATCTCTCCTAGCAGGAGAAGAAATTAGTCGGTAGGGGCACCATGTTTGTCGTGGTCATGGTGTCGATCACGACATACCTTACCATAGCCCTGTATGGTGGAGATAAGTAAAAATGTATTTCCCCCACATAAAAAAGAGATACACACAACAGCGAAGAGTAGTTGACTATATTATCTTTCTCCCTCTGGCTCTCTTGTTCACCATATTTTCTTTTTCGTTCTAGCATCCCGAGTTCACCCAAAAATTTCCTATCATTTGTGTAAGCTCTCCCAAAACTAAAAAGATTATGTTGTCCGATAATCCTCATTGCTCACCCACGCACTCCAGACAATTTCATCCAAGTGCCAATAGATCCTTGTGGCACTAAAGAGTATTTCGTTTTCTAATTGTCATATGACTTACAGATGTGATACGGTCTAATTTTTGTGATGTTTTTTTTTCAATCATAGACAGTCAGACTTTGGCGCGAATATAAATTAAATTAGTATTATCTGTTATTAGTGTATCTCTCTACTTAGTCTGTGTACTAGACTGCAATCCCGTGAACAAAATTTATGGGTCAAACGAACCACCATGAGACCTATGCAGGACGATAGAAGGGTATAAAGTAATAAGATTCAGCACTGTGCCGTCTCTTGTAAGCTGTCCAACAGAGTGGAGTTGAAGAGGGGGGTTGCAACCATCGATCATTTCTCCTTGTCGCATGATTTTTGTACGGCATTGCGAAATAATGGGTTAGAAGAGGTATTGAAACTGTAATTGAAACCAACGTCGTACATAATCAAATGACCAAATTTACTTTGTAAATCGCCGAAAAATCGTAAAGTTTTCTGACTAACTAATAATTATAATTTCAAAATTTATAATTTTAATTGTTTCAATACCTCTTCTAATCCATTATTCCGCAACGCGGTACAAAAATCATACGACAAGGAGAAATTATCGAGGGTTAGAACCCCCCCCTCTTCAATTGCAGTCAGTTGAACAGCTTACAAGTACGCCGTAACTTGAAGTGACGGCATATAGTCCAAGATCCCAGAGCCGCCAGACGTCATGTATTTTCTGATGGATGAAATGTGGACGATTGAGTAGAGTTAGTACGTATTAACAACACATGCTTACCCGCTAATTTGCTTAGACGGCCAATTTTTAGATATGGGGTCCAAAAGATCCATTGATTAGGTACTTCACGTATTTTCTGATAACTGATTTTCACGTATGTTATAGGCAATATCTTAAAAAATAAGGCCCCAATATTCCCAGATACTTTCCGTCGGCCGTTTTGCTTAACAGACGCTTTAAAACTCTACGCTTAAACTCTATTATTAAGGGGTATAATATTGCAATACTTACATTATTTTGATCTATCTCGTTGGGTTCAGCCAGGGTTAGTATTAACGCGTTGGGTTTAGTAGTGATAGGACTCTTTGCAGAGTCTGCCAGGAGAAGTAACGCGCCTTTGCCAGTTATTCTACCGCCAAACAGTAAAGTACAAACATTGCTGAGTTCTGGTATGAAGGAGAATGTGTCCAGAGAAATTATAGGGCTTGGAAGTAGAATATCCTAGATATCTGGGTGACGAGTGCAGTGTAATGCTAGGTGAATGATTTGGACTAGCAACAACGCGTGTGAGTACGTGAAAAACCGACACGATGATGCAGATCTGCACCATAGAATAGATAAACTCCCACAAGTACGGGCGTAGATGCATCGAGATGCAACATGCAGCGTAATAGTAATTATTTAAAATATTGTAAATATAGTTTATTAGGTTACGATGGGGCTGGCATACGGTCTCAGCGCCGGGCTGTAATCGTCGATATCACCGTACCACATGACGAGAACCTCGTGAAAGCTGAGAAGGACAAGCTTAGCAAGTACCTTGACTTGGCTCATGAGGTTACCGCCATGTGGGATGTTGATTCGACGATCATAGTCCCAATAGTTGTGTCGGCAAACGGCCTTGTAGCGAAAAGTCTCGACCAACACCTCAAGAGACTTTCGCTAGACGGTTGGATTAAGGGTCAGATGCAGAAGGCGGTCATCCTCGACACGGCGCGCATCGTCAGGAGGTTCCTCAGTCTGCAGCCCTAACCACCGGTAGCTTGGGCCCTGCCCCCGCTGCTGGCGGCAAACTAGGTTTAGGTTTTTATAATGTTTTTATGTTATTTTATATAAATATTGTAAAAACTTAGACTTAAGAAACATGAATAAATGAGTGAATAATAATAATAATAAATATTGGTGGACAATTCACACACAACACCATCTGACCCCAAACTAAACAAAGCTTGTGTGATGGCAGCCAGATAGCTGATATAATACTTATATAGTTTTAAATACATACTTATTATACATAGAAACACCCAGACACAGTGCAAACATTTGAATTCATCACACAAATATTTGCACTGGGTGGGGGATCGAACCCACGACCCTTCGGCTTCGCAGGCAGAGCTACTACCAACTAAGCCACTAGGGCACTTACTTCTTTTCTTCCAAGATCAAAAGCATCAAACTAACGGTAGTTTTTCTTTATACTGTGCTAGGACTGTTAACCCGTGCTGCAATCATTCCGATTGTTGCTTGTTGCGTTGTGAATCAGCACCCAAATGTTCTATCGACCCCCGAATATAAGAATGAGAAGAATAAATTACAGAACAACAACTTTAATCTGTTCACTACACAAATTAATATTATTACATCTATTTTGGTTAGCTAATAAGTATGTTATTGACCTGACAACGTCTAATAAATCGATGAACGCCGGCTGCATGCACGAAAAAGTGTCCCGTTATGCTCATTGTACGATTGCGCCGCATCTATCAATGTTATGATGTGACGCTGTCACGTTAAACTATCGTCCGTAAGCCAACTGACTACAGACAACCATATTTTTTATATGAGCCCTACGAGTATAGTTTTATCATGGTTAAAATCTCAGCATTCTGCAGTTAGATTTTTGTTTCCGGCCATACACGATCGTGTCATACATTATCAATTTGAAGGCAATAATCGAAGGGCTTTAGTCGCTTTAGAGCAAATATTTTTAGAGCTTTTACATCAGGCTCTTAATAATCAGTTGTCTGGGTCGAAGGGATATTATTACCTGGTGCAGCCAAGACTAAGAGCTACCAACCAAAAAAGCATAAACCAAGAACTGCGTAGTGATTCTGAACCCAGTCGGATTGATCCAATACGGAATCTCACCTTACGGTCTTTGTCTTATCTGTTTCAGAATCAGAATCATTTATTGCAAAACTGTGTACAAAGGTAATGTTATAAATAAGACATATAGAAACAACAGTTCTACCCTTTGCGGGCATGCAAAAATAAGGCCTCATTGGCATGAGGTTACAAAAATTACAAAAAAACATTAGATCAAAATGTGTTGTCAAAATATGTTTAGAATGACAGATCCAGGGATTGCCATTCCGAATTTGAATTCTGCCCTGAACGGTTTTTTTAGGAGGATCATGTAGGATACAAACATCTACGTTGTAAAATAAGTAATACGATATGGTTACTACTTGTTTGATCTACGGCTTAAAGAATTGTTTCGACAATTTAATCCTTCCGTTCATTTATACAACACTCCGATCCACACACCAAAACGCATCACGCAGACCACGCTGCATGTTGCATCGAGATTTTAGCCATGATAAAACTATACTCGTAGGGCTCATATAAAAAATATGGTTGTCTGTAGTCAGTTGGCTTACGGACGATAGTTTAACGTGACAGCGTCACATCATAACATTGATAGATGCGGCGCAATCGTACAATGAGCATAACGGGACACTTTTTCGTGCATGCAGCCGGCGTTCATCGATTTATTAGACGTTGTCAGGTCAATAACATACTTATTAGCTAACCAAAATAGATGTAATAATATTAATTTGTGTAGTGAACAGATTAAAGTTGTTGTTCTGTAATTTATTCTTCTCATTCTTATATTCGGGGGTCGATAGAACATTTGGGTGCTGATTCACAACGCAACAAGCAACAATCGGAATGATTGCAGCACGGGCTAACAGTCCTAGCACAGTATAAAGAAAAACTACCGTTAGTTTGATGCTTTTGATCTTGGAAGAAAAGAAGTAAGTAATGCTGACAATGTGTAAAGCCGATGACGCTACGATTATAATTGAAAACAATGTTCTCCTTCTTGAATAGCCCAGTCTTTCTGCTATCAAGCCACAGTAACACGAGAATAACAGCCGCATGTTATTCTCGTGTTGCTGTGTTTACTAGGTATATTATAACACAAAAATTATTAAGTAGTCTTTGAATATTTAAGTATTTCTTATTTTAGTTTTCACTACTGTCGTGCGGTCTTAAGCGCACACATTTTTGAACTGAAAACTTTTTTTGGCACGCCTTTACAGAATTTTCGTGGGCTGTGAATTGAAATCTACCGTCACGATCGGGTATGATAATCGCTTTTCTGGTAAACTCGGGATGCTAGAGCGAGAAACAAAATACAGTGAACAAGCGCGTCAGAGTGAGAAAGGTAATATAGTCCCTATAAGTAATAATATTGTTTTGCTTTTTATATAAATATGTTAATATAGTATACAGCGTGGCGCTTTGGTGCCGACATTAAAGGAAACCACATATCACATATCATATTTTTAGGCATTCTGTAAAATTAAATTTCATGTATCGTTTTTCTCATTGAGTTATTTGCAATTTTCAAAAATTCAAAATCAGAGCAACCTGTATCTAAAAATGTATGCCACGATGTCATTAGGTCGCGGACCACAGATCCATAAATATGTTTTATCAATGAAAATCAGGAGAAAGGCAAATACAATAGAAAGAGATAAGACACAACACATGCGTTTGTGTGCGAGTTAATGAAATGCAGAGAGGATGTGCCCGTCTAATTTCTTGTCCTCCCTCCACTAGTTCACTCGTTGACCCTTGTCCTTGACACATATCTCGAGCTAAAACTTTAAGTGTAAATATCTAATTTACTGTTTTAAATCCTTAGCTAGGTAATTAAGTAATTTAATTATTCGCGAAAAAGACTTCTTACGTATTATTTTTGTTCGATTATTTAGTGTAATTTATTTTAAGAGTCAATGTCAATTAGATTTGGTTAAGATACCGCGATGAAGACACCATTTTGTTATGGGCTTTTATGTGGTGATTTTGTTTTGTGAGTAGTTTTTTAATTGGTGATGTGGCACTCCATAGTATGCAGACATGACTTTAGTTTACAAAGAAACCCATCAACTAACTGCCCTTGGGATAACGATTTGTCGTCCCAAAGCAAGTCGTCGACAAAGTGCGAGTTTCCCAGAGCATCACAGTTTTCGGTTTCACCTGGACACTTATTGGCAAGCATTCGTATGTCGCTTACGTTTCGTTTTAATAAAGTTTAGTGTTCGCGAAAGTGCCAGTCACGTGGACCATTTTTTTTTTTTTAATTCAATAATTTTATAGGGGCTTTTAGACTACAAGTCTATGCCAGCCCCATCGTAACCTAATAAACCATATTTACAATATTTTAAATAATTACTAACTATGAGGATATAATAAGCCAACTAGGTAAATTAATTGTCGAGCAGGAATGATTTCGAGCTCGGAGAAAACAATCCGCCAGTACATAAATCATTCCTGCTTCTTTAGAATTAGGGTTAGATAACATTGAATTGAAGCTTGAATTACGCCTACATTGGACTCGCTGACGTTTAGTTACAGAAAAAATGCGTTCGCTTTCAATCTGATTCCGGACACACTCCATCAATACATGGTATACATCTTCAGGCTTGTCACACTCCTCACAGTTGGGTGATGGTTCTTTTCCTATCATAAATCCGAAAGCATTTAATGGGATGTGACCGGAACGTAATCTATGCGCAATTACAACCAGTTTGCGACTGATAGCACCTAAGAACCAAGGCGATCGATGCGGCTGAATTTGCATAGTTTTGTACCAGATTCCAGCAGATTTAGATCGTTCATTAAAACGTAACGCTTTTAGATATGTGTTGTACACCACTTTTACTGTCTGTCAGTATAACAACATTATCCCGCACAAGATATTGGACGTAGGACAGTGCCGCAGATATGGCGAATAACTTCAAAGTCATTATACATATCGGCGACTCGTTCCTATAGAACTCCACATATTTAGAAGTTGCATCGTAAAATGCTATGCCTGAAGAAGACGAAGCAGCACTCTTCGACCCATCCGTATATATTTTATGTATATTTTCTATCTAACTCATCTAACACACTAATCTTTAGAGCCTCCTTATTATAGTCTTTTTTGGCGTTCTGAACACATTCCATATTATCAGTTACATACTTGCGTACATCTATGCTAGTTATCCACTCCTTCAGCTTAAACATTTCTAATGGATCAGACGATATATATTTAAGATGTTTAGTTGTGTCATGTGTTGTCACAAGCAAGGGTTTCTTTTTGTACGTCCAATACCTAGCATACTTAATGGGGCAAAGAGCACTGAATTCATCAAGCAGTGCTGTAGTCGAATTATTCTTCCTAGAGCTAGACTTCAGACAATATTTGTAAGCTAGATATTTTCTACGAATATACAACGGCGGAATACCTACTTCACTCTCCATAACATGTATAGGTGTTGATTTAATAAATCCGCCGGTAATTCTTTATGCTTGATTCTGCACTTTATCAAGCTTACTGACATGACATTTTGCACTGTTATCGAAAAGGAAAGAACCAAAATCTATTCTACTTTTGATGAGGCTTATGTATAGCCTTCTTAAGTGTTTTGGATGAACACCCCATCCGCTTCCTGCCAAAATCTTCAAAATATTTAGATATCTTTCTGTTTTTTCGCTGACTTCTCGGATGTGCCTGTTCCAGAGAAGTGAACGATCCAACCAGATTCCCAGATACCTTATGTTTTCACTAGATTTTAGTAATGTTTGATTTATTTTAAGTTCTATAACATTTTTTCTACGTCCTCTGCTAAATAAAAAAAACTTCGACTTCGTTGCAGAAACTTGTAAGCCTAATTTGCTAAGAATCTCAACAATGGTGTTCAGCGCTAATTGTACCTCAAATATACACTTACTTATACATTTGTCACAGAAATATATCACAAAATCATCGGCGTATTGACTTATTTTCGTATTGACAGATTTACAGATTTCAGATGTCATATAATTAAATAATAAAGGAGAGAATGGATCCCCTTGAGCTAATCCTTTTGAGGTCCATCTGACGAGTCTATCTTCATTATTACAATTTATCATCAAATGTCTTTCAGAAAGAAACTCCCATATGTAATTACATATTGTACTTCCTACTTTAAGACCATCTAATTTTTTAACTAAAGATTCTATCAAGACATTGTTATATGCGTCTTTTATATTCGTTAAAACAGGCCAAGGTTGGTATATTTTTGGTAAGACCTAATTGAATGGTAGTCACTAGTTGTGCTACTGAATCTAAACAAGATTGTGCTTTCCTAAAACCAGTTGTGTTATTGGAGAGTAAATTATGATGTGCTACATACCACTCAAGTCTTTTGGCAATCATAATTGTGAAGGATTTTGCATAAACAAGAAATTAGTGAAATGGGTCGTAATTTAAAATCTGTATTTGAGTTACTATTGATTTTTTGGTATGGGTACTATAGTGATATCTCTCCATTGGTGAGGTATGACACCAGTTCTAAATATTTTATTGTACAATTGTAACAAATGATTCGGGAAGATTAAATATCATGGAGAAGATGATGTTATCAGCGCCTGGAGCCATATCTTTTCTTTTAAGACAAGCTTTTAATTCTTGACAGCTAAAATCATTCTCTAATAGATTATCGGAAGATACAAACATAGGTTTAGGCACTCTAGTGTAGTCAGGAGCTAAAGTGGAGAGTAATTATATTTTGACAAAGTTGACGGTAACCTTTTATCCACCTCATTTTTCTCCACATGTCAGACAAAGAAGTATCTTCGTTAATTGAATCACAAAAACTACGAAAGCTAGCTGACTTTGCCTTAGATATTTCAGATCTAGCTGCCAAGGTTTTTTTCTTTTAAAAGATTGTAATTATGCGGAGTGGGGTTACGTCGAAAGGTACTTAATGCCAATCTCCTTTCAGCTACCAATTTAGAAAGAGCAGTACTCCAGTAAGGCTTTGGAACGAACTTGCTTGCAGGATTGTTACTAGTTTTAAACCAGGGTATACTCTGTTCAACGGCTTCGTTTAAAGTGTTAATAAATGTGTCATAAGAAGTTTGTATAAGCTCATTGTCACTAATAGGAGATGAAGATATCAGTGATTATTCTATGAAATCTTTATACATAGACCTTTTATTTAATTACGTTTCCTTGTAAAATGCAACTTATCAGCATAATTTACTGAAACTCTTATCATCATGTGATCACTACCCAGATTCTCGTTAAGCACTTCTCACTTTAAATCTACTGATATGTCTGACGAAGGTAATATCCGGGGACGAATTTTTGCAAATTACCATTTACAAGTCTCATTCGAGTTAAACTACCTGTATTCAGAGAAATGTAGCCATGATCTAAACTAGAATGGAAAACATTAGCTCTTCGTGGATCGATTTTATAAGACCAATTGGTGTGATGTGCAGTGAAGTCGCCCCCTATCAGTGTTTTGTTAGGAAACAATGAGAATAACTCGTCCCAATCCGCCTGTGAAGTAATAACAGAGTTTGGACAATAAACGGAGATTACATTTTTAATGTAATTTAAGATTTTCACTGATACAACTTCGATTCCAGGGTTCCTAAGCCTAATTTCGTTCACCTCTGTATGGAGAGATTTATGTGTCAAAATGGCAACTCTTCCCCATGGATCCATTCTATCCTTTCTAAATACTTTATAGTTACTAATTTTCAAACTAATATCTTCCGTCAACCAAGTTTCACTTAAGATGGCTATATGTATCTTATTTTGTTGTAAACTTCATTCAAAATCCGTAATCTTATTTTTGATACTTTGGGAATTCCATTGAACTATGTTAATAAAACTGCACATTTTACGGACTAAATCCATGTCTGAGCATGGCTAATAGTTTCGTAAAATAATCCCCGTTTCTAAACATTTCAGCTACCAATAAATAACATTCTTCAAATATTAAATTTAAAACATCCGTAATTTTTTCACTCACCGATTTGCTTGACATAATTATTTCTTTGACTTTGATAAAAAACTTGCTAAAATTAAACTTCTCGATTTTAGGCACATTTTCGTTCACAAATTTACTATTGTCCTCTTGATAACTATGTTTCCTGCTAAGTGTGCTTCTCTTCTTTTTCCTCTTCTTCCTGCGATCTTCCTGTTGGACTCCATTTTCTGCTCCCAAATGTTCCAAAGATTCATTGTTAGAGTTTAGTTCACTTAAAATTCATCTTCATTTTGTTTCCCAGGATTCAAAACTTCTTTATAGCTACGGCTATATATAGGTATGCTAAAACCAGACTGCTTCTGTACACAGGTTGTTACAGTATCTTCGCTTTCTATAAGATCGCAATTTTCTTTTTCCAAGTAATGCGACAATGCTTTTTTGTAGGTGCATTGCTCTTTGCTTATAATTTTTCGTATCTCTTTTTCTTTTTTAAACATCGGACATAGAAATTTCTGTATAGACATTTGAGCCCCTTTACAGTTGACGCACCTGTAGCTTTTAGTCTCACAGTTTTCGTGGTTGAGGCCACATTTCGGGCAGATAATCTTTTTGATAGGACAAAACTGTCTCTTCAGTCTCTTAATTGTATTAATCGCAACATCGCTTTCAAAAGTGTTGACTAGCTCTTCTGGGGTTAATTCAAGATCTATATTTCTGACTATTCCATATGTCGTGGTCATTTGGTCAGTACGTTGGCAACGATACCCTTTTTGCACGAATTCTTCACAATTTAGCAACTTATTTGCTTCTTCTTTGTCGTCGAATGTCACAACGGCCTTATAACTGCTCTTGTATTTAATCTTAACAATGTTCACGATTTTTAAGCTGCCAAGCAGTTTAGCAAAGGCTATTTGCTTAGGAAGCGGCTCCATAGACGTGATACTAACTTCAAAGTTTTCGGTTGCTAAAAAACACAGAACCGCTCTTCCTCTTAACAATTCTTCTTGATTTTCTCGTGCTCATCTCGGTAAATTCTTCTTCTTCGTCATCTTGATCGTTTTTCAAGCGCTTGAGTCGCTGTAATTGCCCGTCAGACAAAAGGTCGTCACAGGTTATTGACCCCCGCCGCTTGCCGTTTCTATCAATGTCGCTCGCCATAGCGGCGCCAGCGCGCCTTATTTTATTTCGTTGTGGGTAGTCTATAAAATATATGAGATTGATAAACGTGCACACCTCGCAAAGTGTGGTGTGCGAATGTGGGACAATTTTAAACAAGCAGAATATGCAGATCAAAAAAAGTTTGGCTCCGATGTTATGTACCTAAAATTTCAAAGCATTATAGATAGATAGATACTCTTTATTGTACACACCAAAACAAAACAATACAGTAAAATAAAAAGAAAAACATTAAAACTGTGTTACAATCGGCGGCCTTATCACTAAAAGTGATCTCGATCAGGCAATCAGGCGATTAGGCAACCTTGGGATGAGTAATAAAACTATATTATAATATAATTTAATAAAACCATTTAAAACTATAGTAGATAACAGTAACAAGCAAAAAAAAAAATAGTAGAGAACAAGACGCTCCAGGATTTTGGAAAGAAAAGTAAGGATTGAAAGATTACCCGGCGCCGCGCTGAAGAATGCGCGGTATTGCAGCTTTTTAAAATGAAAACTTCTTAGGGCGCGCCTAGATAGAATTTTCGTGGGCTGTGAATTGAAATCAACCGTCACGGGTATGATAATAGCTTTTCGGGTAAACTCGGGATTCTAGAGCGAGAAACAAAATACAGTGAACAAGCGCGTCAGAGCGAGAATGACAATATAGTTCCTATAATATGGTAGATAAAATAGCCCCTATTTATGCATTTTTAGCATGAACACTAATAATTACACTAAAAATTTGCTAGTCAAACGCTATTTCTGAACTGCGTAATTTTATTTTTTAATTTATTCTTCGCCATAGATACTAATAATTCCGCCACATGTTATTCTTGTGTGTGTTGTGCTTACTAGGTATATTCAATTTCAATTTATGGATTGTTTTAATTTTTAATTATTAGAATTCTATAGTAGTCTTTAAATAGTTAAGTATTATTTGAGTTTTCACTTCACCGTACAGTCTTAAGCGCACACATTTTTTCTTTCTTTTGGCTCGGCACAGACAGGTTTTTCGTGGAGTGAATTGAATTCTAGCGTCACAGTTGGGAATTCCGAAAAGCTATTAAATTAAAGTTTTCACTACTATCAGCAGTTCCTACGACTGCAATTTTTTTTATTGTACGTATTTTCTGCATATGTTGCCTTTTTTAGTGCATGTTTTGGTAATTTGATAGTGCATATAATCCGATGTCTAGACATACAGAATACACTCACATTAATACAATACACTAGTCACACTACACACCACTATACTATACTAGAATACACTAGAGTCACTAGACAAAATCTTATTTATATATCTACGTATATTATGTATTATATTCATATACAACACACAACGACAGGTCCGTCAAATAAACAGGTACGCGAATATGCCGAACTTATATGTTATACTAGCTGTACCCTGCCACGCTTCACTGTGGCACATTATGATGCAAAAAATATAAAAACAATCCTTGATGCGGATTATATATCACTAGATGTCCGCCCCGGCGTTGCCCGTGGTACATTGTATAGTACTCATCAGGGTCCCGTACATATACAACGGTGAAAGAATGACTGAAATCGGTTCAGTCATTCCTGAGAATATCGCTTTCAAACAAAACACCTCTTCAGCTACCTGCTACGCCACCTGTCGGAAATTGGTTGTACCAACTCAGATTTAGAAAAAAAAATTGATTAGCAAAGGTTATATTCAAGAGGTATGTAATCTGTGATATGCAATGACGCAATCTTAGACACATGCTGTCATGTGTCATGTCAAAGCACGAAACGTACGAAAACTCTCAAAAAGGTAATATTTTTTCCCGATTTTGTTACATTCTTGTTTCATGCTCCGCTTCAATTAATAGTAGAGTTATTTTTTATAGCCTACAGCCTTCCTCGATAAATGGACTATCCAATAGAAAAAGAATCTTTCAATCCGGACCAGTACTTCCCGAGATCCTAGCGTTCAAACAAACAAACAAACAAACTCTTCAGCTTTATAATATTAGTATATATTGTAAAATTTCAGCTCGGTCGGTGCAAAACTTTTTTAGTTTTTGAAGCGTATACAAACTAACATAACATTTTTATATATAGAGATTTGGGAGGATAGGAGGTAGGTGGTCATTGTTCACTTATTATTTAGGTTGTGTTTTATCAGTTCTGTACAGTCGTGTCATATATTACACGGACTAAGCTCGGAGCTTTGACAAGCTTTGACTTTGAATTTTGTTTTTGACCCTGGTGCTTGATTGCTTGGTTGCTAAAGTCGCTTGCTTGTTGCTTGTTTCACTAGTTCCCTACAGTTACTAGTCTGTGCTACAGTTGAATGTACGGTGTATCCACACGCGCTTAACTCTGTGCATTATGTGGAATGCTTGTCCCGCGACGTAAGTCAACGAAGGAGTGAAGTTTAGAGTTTAGCTTTAGTCGTTTATGGTGGTGTCTACTGGGTAGATGTGAACTTGTGAACGTAGAATGCGTAAAATTGTTTATTTTGAATGTGTGGAAAAGTGCTGAAATGAACAATCCACTGAAGTGTAAAAATCTTAAGTTATGGACTGTGGTTTCAGTGATATAAGGACGAAGTTATGTTAATATTTCCCATGTCACCGGGTTACACCTATGTACCTGGTACTCGAAGGTGAGTAGCATTTTTGTATTTAGAAATAACTTTCACCGTAGGTGGTAAGGAAGAAATGGGCTGTTTATGTTAGGAACTCAATGGTTTCTACTCGTTCAGTCGCTACTGAAAGCGTACGTAAATCACGGTCATAGACCTATAGTGGGCCCTTGTTCATGGAAACAATTCGAGTATTGTTTGGCTGCGATGTCTAGATACAAATAATTAAATAAAACTAACATTGACGATTATGTTTTGTATGGCACAAATAAACATTATTTCCATTTGAAATTCCATTCAAAGCTCATTTTCTGAGAGCTTTAGAGTGGTGTTAAATACTGAATTAAAAATAAACTGTAAGGCGTCGCTCTCGGACTATTCTGTATTATTTTATCCCCTTGTCTTGCATACACTTTATTTAAAAAAACGGTCAAGTGCGAGTTGTATTCCAACACTGAAGGTTCCATACCACCAAAACCACTATTGATTTTTTTCTTCAATTGGTAATTACTTAACGCCGTGTGTCCGACTCGCGCTTGACCAATTAGGTATTGCTATGCATTAGAATATAAAATTAAAAAATGTTGATTTACATTTTTCATACAACATACTTACATACACAAGACAACATACATGTATTTGAGACTTCTGAGTATTATCATTAGATATCTGTTTATCTATATAGATGGAAAGAAGAATAGTATAAAACTGGCCAAGTGTGAGTCAGACTCGTGCATGTGAGTTTGTGGGTTTTCACATAAGTTTTAAGTGTATATTGTAAGAAATATGAGTTCCATACCATTATATTAGATAAAACAACAATAAAAAAATGTCTGTGGTATGGGAGCTCTCCTTAGTTAGTTGTTGTTAGTAACTCACACAACCTCTCACTGTCAAGCATCTTGGCTAAGATGGTCGGCAGCGAGAGGTCCGTCTTAACCATTGTGGCTAGCGAGAGCCGCAGTTACGCCTGGTGATCTCAGCCTTTGTCCTTCTGCCGAGCGGTCTGCTAATCAGAGTGCTCGTGGGGATACCCTCATCTGGAAGACTTAAGAATTTTGCTTGGCCCATATATATGCCGAGTAACCTTCCCAAATCTTCCAGGTCCTCTCCCCAACCTCTACATACACTACTCAAGGGGGTGAGGAGTGTGTATAGAAGTTCCCAGCCCCGGCTGAGATTTGCCAATACACAACAAGATGCCACCGACACAAGTTGTTGTATGATGCCTAGGGTGCACCATGTGGAGTTTCCCGAGCCACACACCCCTATATCGACTACCTGCTTCTACCTGTAGCCGTTATCACTATTGGGCCAAAGCTATCAAAAAACCACAGGTGTGATTTATTGCCCCCTTAAACATTTATTTTGTTTTATTTTAACCCCGTGCAGGGCACGACACGTAAACAAATGCCATGTACCAAAGCGCCACGCTTCCCGCCAAAAATATTTTAAATTAAAAAAAATTATCAGTTTTATCAAAATAACATCACCAAAAATGTCCTGTTCGTGTTTTCAACATATATTTTCTGCCAATTAACATCCCAGGATCTTCTTTTTTTCGCCATATTTCTCATCTTAGATGTCTGAGTGACGAGTGCAGTGCAGTGCAGTGCTAGGTAATGATTTAGACTCTTACTGTACCAATGTAGCTGTATGTCACTTGTCTCTTACCGCCCTTTAGGCCTGCAGTACCCACAAGGGTGTGTTATTGCCCACTTTAGGAAAGGCCGCTCTATAACTCTACACTATAAAAAAAAGGAATCTTTGACTTAAAAAGTTATCGGACAGTAATTTAGGACTTTTTATACCCGCAAATTGGGTGTGATCTTCTAATATATTAGGTACATACCTATATAAATTACGCGTTGTTTGTCAGCGATGGTCATACACTACACTACAAACCTAACTAACTACTTACACTAAGCACACATGAATTATCCATAGACCACTGTAGGTCTACAGATAATCAAGATGTTCAAGCCCACTACCAATCGGAAGCGTACTCAGCATGCTGGCGGCATTACCACGCTGAATGGCAATGCTTATGCGTTGGGCCAAATAAACGCCAGCATTTTGGTGACGCGTCGCGTCGACCAAGCGCTCGGATAGGCTTTACACTGCGTCAGTGGAAACCCCCTTTAGATTTGAGTAGTTTTATTCCGCCTAAGCAGCGAAATAACATAAATTCTAAAAAAAGTGATGATTCGGCTATAATTAAGATAGTAGAGAACAAAATTAGCGATGGCGCTGCACGTATTCTGTTTTCCAGTGACACTATTGCGCCAAATACACCACACACCATTCAGTCACTTCGTGACAAACATCCACCTGCGACAGCTAATCTCCACCTCCCTGATCCACCACAATCAGATGACGTCACTATTGAGGCCACATCGCAGGAGGTTACGCTTGCGATTACATCTTTTTTTTGAGAGGCCTAGATAGCCTGACACCTCATCATCTAAAAGATCTTCTATCTTTTAGCTCTGGTGAGGTCGGAGAGTCTCTCTTGAGAGATCTAACCTCTTTAGTTAATCTCATGTTATCTGGTCGAGTCAGTAGTGACATTGTCGAAGTTTTGTACGGCGCTAATCTGTGCGCACTTTCCAAAAAAGATGATGGGATCAGGCCAATCGCTGTCGGCACCACATATCGTCGCCTTGCTGCCAAGGTGGGTTGTAGGAAAAAGGTTGCTCTTTTGAGCTCCCTTTTCCAACCAATACAACTCGGTTTTGGTTCGCGGGTGGATGTGAGGCTGCCGTTCATTCTGTCCGGACCTTCCTTCACCAAAATTGCGGAGAGGTGCTGTTAAAGGTGGACGTCAAAAACGCTTTTAATTCGGTTGATCGAGGAGCCCTGTTGGCCCAAGTGAAGGATAAAATTCCTGATCTGTGGGCTCGCCATAACATTGCCAATTTTCTTTGGCAATGTTATGGCGAGCCCACAAAATTGACTTATCAATACAATCATATGCTATCCTCCGTTGGCTGTCAACAGGGTGATCCCTTCGGCCCTGCGACCTTCGCCCTGGCCATTCACCCTATCATTCAACGTCTCCAGTCCAAACTAAACGTTTGGTACTTGGACGACTGAACGTTGGGGGGCGATGTGAATACTGTTTTAACTGATTTACAAAAACTTATAGACGGTTTTCGTCTCATTGGTTTGGAACAAAATTTCTCAAAATGCGAACTTTTCGTTTGCGACACATGTCCAGATAAAGATTCGAAAATACAGAAGTTTTATGATCTGGCCCCCAACATCAAATCAGTTGACAAATATTCCTTGCACCTCCTGGGTTCACCGATATTAGATGAGTCGTTTACACCTTTTGTCGAGGAAAAAATTCAAAATTTTACGAGAGCCTCCGATAGGCTAATCAAAGTAAACGCCCATATGGCGTTTACAATTATTCGGCATTGTCTCTTTGTTCCGAAATTTATGTACGCTTTACGATGTAGTCCACTGTGGAAACGTGGTGAGCTCCTTTGGAGCTTAGACAATGTCGTAAAGGAATCTTTAATATCGGTGTTGAATGTGGACCTGAGTGGGAGGTCACAAGCCTCACTACCCATAAGGTTGGGAGGCCTAGGGGTCCGCCAAATTTCAAGTGTAGCTTTACCGGCATTCTTGTCCTCAGTTCATAGTACTCAAAATCTAATCGAAAAAATTCTCGCACCCTCATTAAGCCATTCGGATGTAGTAGTAGCTAATTTGTGCGAGGCTAAGAATGCTTGGAGGCTGGCTTGTCCAAACAACGATTTCCCCAGATGTCTGTCATCTCAGAGACAGTGGGATCGACCGATCTGCGATCTAGCACGGAACTCTCTTCTCGATACGTGTCCTAGTAAAGCGGATCGTGCTCGTATCCTTGCTGTGTCTGTGTGGGAATCGGGCCTTTGGTTACAAGCTTTGCCATCTTTCAATACCGGTAGCCTATTAAATCCAACTGCATTTCGTCTAGCTGTTAGCTTGCGCTTGGGTGCGAGGTGCTATGAAGCCCATCGCTGCCATAGTGGTACTGCCGTCGGCCAACTCGGTCACCATGGTCTCTCTTGCTCGAAAAGCGTGGTTCGTATTGGCCGCCACGCCAGCCTGAACGACATCATACGCCGGGCTTTTTCCACCGCCAATGTCCCAGCCATACTCGAACCGAGTGGTCTTGCGCGTGACATGGCTGTTGTGCTTTGGAAGTTGGGTCGGCCCCTAGTATGGGACGCAACTTGTGTCGATACTCTGGCACCATCACATCTTCCAGAGACACATAGTAGGGCTGGTGCAGCGGCTAATTCAGCTGAGCGACTCAAACGGCGCAAATATGCAACCCCTCGGAAGTGGTTACATATTTGAGCCCTTTGGGGTTGAGACATTAGGACCTAACGTTCTTAAGTTTATTTTTGTGGTTTTAAATAAAGTGTTTTCTTGTCTTATTAATTCATTATGCTATATTATATTTGTGTCAGATTTAATTATTATCATTAAATTTTCATCAGCTTTCATCCAGCTCATCATGCTTATATTAAACTTAAGAGTGGAAATTGTGTTTTTTTGTTCTAAAATTGTAATATTATATCATTTTAAGCTTTTAAAATAAAATGTTACTAAAGCGCTCTACAGACGATGCCCTGATATCAGAGGTTATGACGTAGATGTAGTGGAGCACTAAAATTGGGTATTCTCTACACACGTACAAATCAGTCAGTACGATACTGGCTGTACAACGGACTGGTCGTCGATCAGAGCAAAGAGTATGTAATTACTACGTAGGAGTTGGCACTCAGTACAAATCAATAACAGCAGTTAACATGTTTGTTCAATACCAACCTAACAAATTATTTAGTTTTCATAATATATGCAATATTAGACTTAAATAAAGTTTCTAGTGGAAATGAAAAACTGCTTGGTAAACTACGTTTTATATTTACAATACAATAGAAAAATAAATTTACAGCTAATAAAGAACAAAAAACTCGGAAATAAATCAAAGAACAATTATGATCAACACGCAAATGCCACAATGACTAAACAATGCCAAATTGACAAATCGCCTAAATTGGTAAAGAGATGCCCGATGATATGATATTATATTATTATATAGTAAAATGCTATTGCCTATTATAAAATTTGAAATCGGATCGGTTGAAATTGCGAAAACAGTTGGATTATAATAGTCTGGAATAACTTGGACTTTATCAGCTGACTATTATTATCATTGTATAAATTCAGACCAGTAGAAACTGTGTTGCCAGACATGTTGCATGCTTCTAGAAGAAGAGGCCAGTTTGTACAGGTCAACTTTTAAAATGTTTTGTATCACCTTATCTTACCTTTTAGTTTAGTTAGTTTATGAATAATATTTGTAGGATTATGATGGGCAACAAATTTGTGTGTTTCTAATGTATAATACTGTTAATTAAAATTTGTATCATTTTTACTATGTACAATGTAAAAATGTCATCATCATCAGTCTGTATTCGTCCACTTCTGGACATAGGCGTCTCCAATAATATGCTTCTCCCAATATTTGGTCTTACGTCTGCCACTGCTATCAATTGCCTTTCATGTATAGTCATTCCATCTAGTATCACGAAATCCTATACTACGTTAACTGATTCGCGGTTTGGCCAACAGCTTGACGTCTTGCTTGAAGTCAATCTGACCAAAAATCGACTGTAGGTATATAGGAACAGGAACTGAAACAATTTTAAATTCCATAAATTTCTTCAAATAGTGAGTCAACATGGATATAAATACTATTTTAAAGAGTACCTACTTCTTTACACACGTATTTATTCTGTACTAACTAAAAATACTAGTTGTGGAAGTGTCATACTTTTGTCGCGGCACATCCCTATGTTGTCGTAGTTGACATAAACCTTATCCGCTTACGATTGGCACAAAAGAACCGTGCCGAAAACTCCTATCTATTCTATCTGGTTACATTTTATCTGGTTTCCGCAAATTTCAAATTTATTATAGACCATATTTTCGGCGGCATTGTAGTAAAACGTATTTACTGCTTAATGATAACATAATATTATTATGCAATATCTTCAATTCAACTTCTATTTCTTCTTCTATTAAGCTCCTCGATTAAAATACACGAAACACAATACAAGCAATGTGACGGACATGGCCACAGATTTAAGTAGATACTTTGATATAACAGAAAGAAAGAGAAGCTATACACACTGTGCTCTTGACATGGACCGTGTAAATTTCATACATTTATAATTGTTCCAAGTTATGATAGACTTACAACTTTCAAAACTAGGGCGTTGCGCAATTCCGAAATCTTGGAGATTTTTTTCGATACTTAAATTCCGAAATTGAAACACTTTAATATCGTTACTCCAATATCGGTATTTTGACTACCAACTTCTTTTCTAACGATACACACACGCGATAAGTTATTAAAATAAACCTGAGTGGCTCCAAAATTATTGTACTGGATTTGTTTAACCCCACCATTCTCCTACTTTAAAGAACTTTTTAAATCTTTACATAATTACCATAAGCTTCCTTTTAGGTCAAAAATCAGTCTTTCCCTAAAGGCCCCTTCTGCTTTAACTAAAATTTTCGATGGCATATCGTTTACTTGTATGGAGGGCGACTCAGTTATGGAATAAATTGCACGTGCACATCAGGCATTCTCCTTCACTGAACAATTTCAAAAAATATGTTTAACAATTATATATGTTAAAATTGTAGACTTGTTGTTGGAAAATTTACTACTTATCCAATTACAGGCGTTTTTTATTTATGTTGTAATCGCATTACATTTATTTATAATCGTATTTATTAGTATTGGTATTATACATCAATAACTAAGTACTAGTATTGTTGTATAAGATTAACTAACTACAATATCATTATATTGTGTTTTTATTATTATTGTATCTTTCGTTCCGTTTTTTTGTTCTTGTTTGCGCACCCCATATTCTGACTATTTCACATATTCTTTTCCGTCCTAAGGTTGGCTGGAATAGATCGCTTTCAGCGGAAAGGCCGCCCACTGTCGCAGTACTTTACAATGTTTTGTTGAGTTTTGCTGTGCCTTTTTTTAATGTGTCAATAAAGAGTAAGCATAAATATTACTAAATGTTGTAGGTAAAATCCAAATACATTTTCCAGTTTCGAAGCTGTTCCGGAATTCCGATATTGGGTATTTACTATCATGATTCAGTGCAGGAATTGAAAAGTTTCCGATATTACATTCCCTATTTAAAACAAAAAAACATAGATGTTGCCATGGCACTTACTACTAAGAAAAGAGAGAATTAGGTTAAAAAGTGGTAGTAAAAACATCATGAATTATAGACGAAAACATTAGAGATGTTTTTTGAAAACTTGTTGTAGCGCACACACAAATTTTTCGTGGGCTGTGAATGAAATGAAAGAAATGTTCAGTTGAACTCAGTATCGCCCAGAGATGATCGATATTCATTGATGGTGATATCAATTTAATTTTGCAGATAAAAGTAGTACTGCGTAGTGGTACTAGGCGCAATCCGAACGGCTCAAATTCAAAATGACAATCCTTGCTTCTGTAATTCTAAACAGATAAAACAAAGACCGAGATGTGAGATTCCGTGTCGGATCAATCAGACTGGGTTTAGAATTGCTACGCTGGTTTCATTTAATTTCTACAATAAAATAGTCGAAACTTATACTGTCAACTAAAAATAAAACATACCTACACCTCTTTTTTATAGAGCTTGATAGTAAGCAACATGTCTGCCACATAACATCACATTTTTGGTAGTGGTTAAGAGTCCGGCTGGGGAAGTACCACACCTTTGCCAGTTATTCTACCGCCAAGCAGTAATGTGCAGACATTATTGAAGGGCAATATTTCCAAAAAAACACAGTGATACGCAGGTATTGGAACATCAAGAGTCTAAATTATTACCTAGCACTGCACTGCACTCGTCACCCAGAGATGTTTTATCTCTATGCCCGGTAATTTCACTGGAAGCATTGCCATTGAACTGGCACATAGTAATGTTTGCACATCACTGCGTCGGGGTAGAATAACTGGTTATTTATTTCAAGATAAGTTAAGAAAATATTTTGTGTACGATTTCGATTACTCGATCGTATATCGTACTATAGCCAAAAAGTCGTATAAATACGATTTAAATCGTATGGTTGACAACACTGGCTGAAATCAGACCCGATTTTTGATAAATGATTTATCACGCCCCCTCCGCCCCTTTGTCGTCATTTCCTCTGATTTTAGGGCATCGTCTGTAGAGCGCTTATAACTGTACTTCAATTTGACAGTTTTACATTTTCAAGTTGTACTTTGTCAAGTTGCAGCAGAGTCGCGGGACCACTATTGCACTTAGCCTTGACCTTGATATTATCGGCCTTGCAGGTCTAGCAAAGAAAGGAAACCCCTACATTTCGCTCCAGCGGCGCGTCACCTTCTCAAGAGTGCCTATCTCTAAGTTGGGTGTTGGATGACCCTAAATGTCCGACACTCCGGGCCGTCCATGAGTTGATGGGTGCGAGCTAGATTGTCACCCTGCGTGTCCGCTTCCACCTACATGGAAGAGGGTCCTCCTCACGTCTTCTCTAACTACTCAAATTCCCTCCGCGAGATGATGGTCTTTAAGAAAGTTACAGCTGCTTACAACCTTTCTCTGTCGAGCATCTTGACTAAGAAGGTCCATTCATTTCTAAGCTAGAACATCCCTAACATTGGACAGACAAATATACACACAGAATACGACAAACAAATAATAAAGTAAGAAAAGAAAATGGATAATCCATCCCTAATGCCTCCGTATTCCCCCGTCCAAATCCTAAACAAAAGTTTACAAATGTGCTTAGTACCTACCTACATAATTTTACTCATCCTACTAATGTTTAGATGTTTGTTGCTCAATCACGTCATAACATATTAATGGATTGGGCTGAAATTTGGAACACAGATAGATGAAACACACATGGCTTTTTATCCCGGAACGAGAACTACGCGGGTGAAACCGCGGGATCCTGCTAGTTTAAAATATATTAAGTTTCATTAATGATTTTTAAAGGTTATTTATTGGTTTGGTCAGATAAACCTTTTGTAAAGTATTAAAAGCGGTTTTATCCATTCAAAGAAATTTCATTAAAAAGTGTAACAGTGTTTTTGATTCAGTGATAAATTAGTGCGTTGAACATTTGTCATGAGACTCTCATGAGCAGTGTTCGGATTAGTTGGGTTTGACTATCTACATAAGTCTACTTCTGGAGATGAGTACCTACTACTTATCCTAAATACAGTGTTGCTGGTAATCACCCTGCATACGTTTAAGAACACATTCTGTGTATTTAAACGAACAACTTTTGTTCTACATCTTTTGTTAAAACTCAATATATATATCCAAAAAAAAAAATGTTTGTTGGTCTCTCTAGCACTGTTTAATAGAGTTTATTTACTTCACTTTGCACACTGCACATAATTTATCGAGCGTTAAAGAGTGCGCGCGCTTTTTGTTATGAAGAGTTCGATGCTTTTAGAACGGGCAAATACACTTTTTAGGGTTCTGTAAAACGTAAAAACGAACCCTGGGTTGCTATGGAGTTCTTACAGGTCGATTGGCATCGAGGTGATGACGTGTTTATACGACGTGCGACGTCTACTCTGGCGGGTAAGACTAGCATACAAAAGATATTCTTCTGCATTGAGGCGTGAGAGAAGGGGGATGTAATTTCTCCGAAATTGTTCTCAAACTCACTAGAGCAGGAGTCGGCAATGCGCCGCGGTTACCTTGTTGCTTGGATGGGTTCTGGACTGGAGACCGCGAATCGGTAAACGTAGTGTAGGACGCCCTGAGACTAGATGGAATGACGATATACGACAGATGGCTGGTGGCGGTTGAAAACATAAGACCGAGTATCGGGCTAAGTGGTGGATTATGACAGAAGGCTATGTTCAACAGTGGGTATTCGTCCACTGTTGATAGGCTGATGCAGCTGATGATGATGAAGACAAAATGAAAAATTGCTCACATTTATTATTTATGTTACGATCATCTGGAAAATAAAGTTGGCAAAACTGGTCACGGGCAGTTTTCACGCGACAGTTCCGTTATTATATTATTTTTCTTCCGGTTTTAGTCTCACTTTTTTTTTTCAGTTCGGTCGCGTAGCAACATCCCTACTAGCCCATTGAGATGAACATGAGCTTTACATATTTAGAGGACGCAATTTTATTTTTGGAACATTTGTGGGGTGGTCAATAGAAGCTTAAGGGGCTTTTCAAGTATTACATAAGCAGATTTTTTGCTATTATTGACCCCCTTCCCCCCTTGTCATCAAAGGTAAGCAAATTACCACTCTCCCATGCTTACGTAAACATTGGTACCTATTCCTCCGAATGAGTTTCCATCTAAACTTTCATCGCCCATTTCCCCCGTACATACAGTTCAAGATTCCAAAATTGCTAGTACTTATTTGCTTGATCAACCATTTATTAGCTTCGTCTCAAGTGTCTCGATAAGAAGTTTCACGGTTTTATCTTCAACAATTACGAACTTCCATGTAAACTTTCATCCCCTGTTTTGCCCCGTACAGTTAAAAATTAACTATTTATATGTTTCGTGTCAAGTGTCTAAATACAAAGTTTCATGTTTGTATTTTCAAGAATTACAAACTGCAACAATAATGTGTATGTAAATTATGGTTATGTATATAAGTTTAAACACCTAACATAAATAATAACTGCAACATAAAATTTTCAACCCCGTATTTCATCCCCATACAATTCGAAATCAAAAAATTGATAGAAGAAACATTTATTTGCTTGGTGTCCGTAGACAAAGTTTTACAGTTTTATTTACAACAAGTACGAATTTCCAAATAAACTTTCATCCCCCATTTCAAATTCTTCAAACCTATTTCCGTAATAAAAAGTGGCATATGTCCTTTCTTCGGATGTAATCACTAAATATACCAAATTTAATTAATATCGGTTCCGTGGATTTCATGCTTATATTTGCATCCCTTGTTTCACCCTCTTAGTGTTTCAATTTCGCAAAACCCCATCTTAGCGAGCGTGGTAGCGAAAATACACCTCCTACGTGCTAAAATACACTTCCAGGGAAAATTTCAGATTGTAGTTTCTGAGATTTCGTGATGAGTGACCTTTCAATTTTATATATATATATTTAGTGACCCGCCCCGGCTTCGCACGGAAGCAATGCTGATACTAAATATAAGTACTAATAAAAGTGGTTATTGTGGGTTATTCCTAAGAGATAGACATATAGAGATGGCAGACTTTTTGTAGAAGGGGTACAATAATATTGCTGTACATTATTTTGATGTAGCTCATAAGGTTCAGCCAGCGTTCGCAGTGAAACCGCAAAAATGTGCTTATTTATGATTATTTACATTAGAAGTCTTTAAAATTATCGTGTTTCTCTGCTATTTTATGTACGTATTATACATATAAACCTTCCTCTTAAATCACTCTATGTATTACAAAAACCCGCATCTAAATCTGTTTGGTGGTTTTAAAGATCTAAGTATACCTATACAGGGACAGACAAACGCGGGAAGTAACTTTGTTTTATACTATGTAGTGATATAGATAGAAAACACCCAGGCACCGTATAAATATTTGTATGCGTCATACAAATATTTGCACTCGGTGGGGATTGAACCCACGACCCACGGCAGACTTATTACTCCCAACTAATCCACTAAGCCGTAAGTCGTAAGTTTTTTTCGGTATCCAAACGAATTAAAAATTATCTTCTACCTACGAGTACTATGGGTCAAGAGCGACTGGTTAATCTAGCCGTGCTTTCTGTAGAAAGTAAAATAAAAGAAAAATCTATTTCACAGAAGTTATTGAGGAGTGCCGTAAAAGTTAAAGACACAAAACACATTTAATACGGTACAAAACAAAACTATCTTTGTTTTATTTTATCCAATTTATTTTGTCGATCGATTCGTTTTTTTATTTTCGTCACCGATATCAATTCCATATTGCGGGTACGTATGTTTTTGTAGCCAAAATAAGCTAAGTAGAATTTAAATTTCACTTACCAGAGTTCCAGAGTTTAACGAAATAAACATTATTTATGCATGTTGACTGCATAAAAAGCTTGTAAAACAACATTTTTGTACATACATTTTTACACATAAAGTTGGGGGCCTCATGTAGCTTTGCCATTGGAAGCTGGAAGAGAATACGTGGGTAGAGCTCGCGCCGCCGCCGCAGCTTCGCCGACCTGCGAAGTGAGTTTCGCAGTTACCTGCGGAGTTCAGAAAGACGCGGAGTCTCGTGTCGCATACTTCAGAACTACTAAATAGTTCAACTTCAGTTATACGGTCGCGATCGCTCGCAGTGCAAACACTGCTTGATACGTCTCCTGTGTTGTGCTAATCAAAGACCGAGGAGTCGGTTTTTCGGGTGCAGTGGTACTTCTGTCAAGCCAAATTTTTGAATTTACGGTAAGTTTTCTTTTTTGAGTGAAAATTTTTTTTGGTGCTCTACACATTGATTTTTGTGGGCTGTGAATTGAGCTCAAGTGTCACGCTCGTGAATGAAAGAAATCTTCGGGTTAACTCGGGACCACGGGAGCATTTCTAGATGGCCATGGCGTGTTACCATGGTTACCATTTACACATCTAATCATGTCCATCTAGTCTAGATAGATGCTTAGAAGACTTATTTAGGTGACAATGCTTTGAAGATTTATTCTAGACTAGCAGCGCCTACCGGCTTCACCCGCGTATATTCCAAAGTGTGCTATGAAATTCTGAGTTATAAGTTATCACTTCTATCGGCAGTCCCTATGAGTGCCTATTTTTTTTTCGAAGTACGTTCCTTTAGTTGTCATGAAAGAAAAAATAATATTGCTGTGAGACCGAACTGAAAAAGAATTGAGACTAAAACCGTAAGAAAATGTGCAATGGAAGTGACGTTTTTTTCGCTAGACAATAAACTAAATTTAAATTTAGAACATCGTGTGAACTAAGTTTGTGAATTGAAAACATAATTAAACCTACATATCTTCTACCTCCATTGGGCCGAACATGAACATATGATACAACTTTTTTAACCGACTTCCAAAAAGGAGGATGTTATCAATTCGACTCCTATGTTTTACTTTAAAAATTTTTTATGTACTTAAAATTTCTTTTTGTTTTCGGATGGGTATGCTTCCCGAATAGTTACAAAATTTGCGTACAATTATTTGGATGACGTAGTTGTAGATTTCACAAAAGTTATGAAACTCGATCCTGTCAATACGAAATTGTGAAAATGGATTAATAAAAACTTGTTTTGCACTAAAAAGGGTAAAATAAACTATTTTCGTACAAAAAATTAAACCGACTTCAAAAGCACAAATAGGCACTCAAAAGCGAAAAATAAACTAAAAATCATTAGTATAAGCGCTACTCACACATCTATTTGAAGTCGGTGCCAGTCAAATCTCACAGGCGCGTAATTTTCTTTTCACGACACATTGTTAAAACCTTTGGCTAACAAGAACAAAATTAAAAATGTTGACTAACCCCCGACTACCTCGGATTTGTAATCTGTACAACATTCTACTAGTAAATCCCTTTCATTTGATACCCATATTAAGGGAGTTGTGAAAAATTAAACGTATTTCGCAATTTTTTGGTAGAGGCCATCTTGGATTTGAAATTTGTTGTAGTGCAAAGTATTCTACTAGTCAAGCCCTTTCGTTTGATACCCATATTGAGGTAGTAGTAAAAAAATAAATATAATTCGCCATTTATGGTGGTGGTTATCTTGGATTTTTAATTTTTTTATAGTGTTATAGTATTTTACTAGTCAAGCCCTTTCATTTACTACCCATATTGCAGTAAGTTGTGAAGAAATATTTTGTCCGCCTTTTTGTGGAGGCGGCCATCTTGAATCGATATTAACCAAACGTAGCTAAGAACACCCGCACGGATTTTAACTTTCAAATAAAAAAACCGCATCGAAATCGGCTTATTCGTTTGAGCTCTACGGTGCCACAGGCACACACACACACAGACAGACAGACAGACATCGACGTCAAACTTATAACACCCCTTTTTTTGGTCGGGGGTTAAAAACAAGAAACATGAAAACGAGTGAAAAACCTAAAATTTGTTATTTTAGCGACGAATAAGTTTATTGAACGCCAACAAAGTTAACCGAAACAGTTAATAAATGCGCAAAGCTCGTCATCTGTGTCATTTCTTCGCTGAGTTGGGATGAAAAATTACGTGTTGCACGCGAGTGCAAAGATTTTTCACCTCGTGCTCTTTTTAAACCGACTTCCAAAAAGGAGGAAGTTATCAATTCGAACCCTATGTTTTTTTTTATGTATGTTACCTGATTTCTCGAGAACTCCCGTACCGATTATAAAATTCGAAAAATCGATTTGAGCATAATTAAATTATGCTCAAATCGAAGATCCCGTTCACTTTCAACTCGAACTTCGAAATCGCTTCGAATCCTTACATGAGTGCGTAACGGCGGACGAAATAAACGACTGGCTAGTGGAAACTGTTTATGCAGTTGGCAGAAAATTTTATAAGAGCCGACGCCAAAATAGAACCCAAAAGCTCTCCGATCATACTTTAAATCTCATGGTGGTTAGGCGAGATATGAGGTTGCAGTCTTCGGTCGATATGACGGTATACAGACGGCTCAGTAGACAGATCTCTACTGGTGTGCGACGCAAAATACGCTGCTTCAATACTTCGAGAATTGAAAAAGCGATCAAGTGGAACAAAGGCTTGAAAGTGTTCGCAAGAAATCTGTCTCTTGGGCAAAGTCAGCTGACCAAACTGAAGACCGATAGTGGTAACGTCGTCACGTCGAAGCCCGATATTTTGGAGGAGATTGAGAAGTTCTATGAACATTTATACACTTCTACGCAATCACAACCTGTCGTTAGCACGTCATAAGATCCCAGAGCCTAGCTGACTCGACACTTCACCGAAGATATCCTGGAAGTCAGTCTGTATGAGATTAAGATGGCTAAATAACTTAAAAACAACAAGGCACCTGGACGACGACGGAATTACGACTGTGCTTCTGAGAGCTGGTGGAAAACAGGTACTGAAAGTCCTCCAGAAGCTGTTCGATTCCGTCATACGGTTTACGGTTTTGACGGTAATATGCCAGAAGCGTGGAATAAAAGAGTGGTGGTGCTCTGCTTCAAAAAAGGTGACAACACCTTATTGAAGAACTAGAGACCCATCTCACTTCTGAGCCACGTTTATAAGTTGTTTTCAAAGGTAATCACGAATCGTCTCGCACGCAGTTTTGACGACTTCCATCGACCAGAACAAACCGGTTTCCTAAAAGGTTATAATACCATAGACCACATCCATACGCTTCGGCAGATTATACAGAAAAACCGAGGAGTATAATCGGTCACTATGTATAGCGTATTAGGGTATGTGGACTATGAGAAAGCCTTCGATTCCATCAAGACCTGGGCAGTGCTTCTGTCTCTCCAGCGATGTCGCATCGACTATCGCTATATCGAAGTGCTGAAGTGTTTTTACAGCAAAGCCACAATGTATGTCCGATTACAGTAGTGGTAGGACTCCTAGCAGAGTCCGCCTGGGGAAATACCACACCTTTGCCAGTTATCATACCGCCAAACAGTAGTGAGAAAACTTTACTGTGTTCCGGTTTGAAGGGCAATGTTTCCAGAGAAATTACAAGGCTTAGAGATATAACATCTTAGATCTCTGGGTGATGAGTGCAGTGCTAGGTAATGACTTGGACTCTTCATGTTCCAATAGCTGCGTATTACTGTGCTGTTATGTGGCAGGCATGTTGCTTTCCATCAGGCACATGTCTTGCTCGTCTCGTCACTTATTATTAAAAAAAAAAAGATTACAGGACCAGTTCACAAAACATATCCAGCTACAGAAAGGCCTGAGACAGGGAGATGTTATATCTCCGAAACTGCTTGCTGCCGCGCTGGAAGATGTTTTGAAGCCATTATTGGGCTGGAACGGATATGGCATCAGTATCAACGGCGAATTCATCTTTCACCTTCGGTTTGCCGACGACATAGTCGGACACAGGCGGAGTTGCTGGAGGACCCCGATGCTATGATCAGGGACCTCAGTAGAGTATCCCAACAGGTAGTTTTGAGGATTAATATGGACAAAACCAACCTTCGTTTTGTCTATATTCGTTTGTCCTTCGTTATGTCAAATGTTCATGTCTTACCTGTACCGGTTATTGTTGGGAATACCACACTCGAAGTTGTTGACGCATAGGTGTAGACCTATGACGTGTAGACTGGGTCAAAAGATCCAATTAGGTAGGTCCAACTACGACAAAGAGGTCCAGCGAAGGATCCGACTCGGATGGACAGCATTCGGGAAACTTCGGCACATCTTTGAGTCCAAAATATCCCAGCGCCTAAAGACGAAAGTCTTTAACCTACATCGTGGAGTGTATTCATTCTGCTGAGAGCGATCTCATCCTGTTGAAAATATTCTCAAACACATCGCAGTCGGGTATTTTTAACATGCTTTATTAATTTCGTATGTGTATGTATCCATAGATACATACATACATACCAAATTAATAAAGCTTCTATACAATTAATGAATCTACATATTTATCTCTATGAATCTATGTAACGGAATCTTTGAACGTGATTTTCACCACTTTGTAAACCACGGATTGGTTTGAAACTTTGCACAATTATCAAGAACCGATGACAATGCAATGATTTGTACAGTTTCTCCCATTAACCATTCATCCTCATCACGATCGTCAGAATAAATAATTTTAATTACAATTCATTTTCACGTACTGTAAAAAATTAGTGTCATACTGACTGATACTGACATATGCAGTCAATGATTTCGTTTCGTTACACGTGATCGATCGATTTAAAATACGTTTTCAACTAAAAAGTTGTCATAATTTTTAGGTCAATCTTTTGTTTAAGCATGTTTTTTAAGTATTAAATTATTTTTAGTCCTATTCCTCTTCCATCTCCACTTTCTAAGACGATTCAGCCTATTTTAAAGGTTCAGTTTAATCTAATCCTCAATATCATAAGATGAGATAAACCTAAAATATTTAAAATAAACCTAAATATTTTTAAATTCATTTAAAAATATCCTATTTTAAAAATATAAAAATACAGTATTAAAATGGGTATTGCGTAGGTACCATCTTACAGTATTATCTTCGTTTTAACGTAGATTTATTCGGTTCTATGAGCGCAGTTCCTGTACCAAATCCGATTAATATTTCTCAGAATACTTATATTATGAAGGAAGGAGTAGGCGTACCAAAATATCCAATGAAATAAAATAATCGCTGTTAATAGGCCCGTGTTCATTGAAGTGGGAGGTGGGAAGGAAAATAGCCTTTTTAGCTGGAATGCAGAGAATTTCGGCATTACAGAAGATTTTAGATCCTTATTTCTTAAGCCGTTTCAAAAAAGACTAAGTTCTTATTTCGTGGAAAAGATTTCTTGTGTTATGTTTTCACTGTATAATTTTAATCGAAGGAGCTTGAACTGATTTGGTAATTCACGTCGCAGTGATTGCGGGCGTATATCATAATTTGTAGTGGTAGGACTCCTTGTAGAGTCCGTTTAGGAAAGTACCACATTTGCCAGTTATCCTACCGCCCAACAGTAATGCGAAAACATAGCCGTGTTCCGGTTTTAAGGGCAATGTTTCCAGTGAAATTACAGGGCATAGAGATAAAACATCTTAAATCTCTAGGTAACGAGCGCAGTGCAGTGCTAGTTAACGATTTGAACTTTTCATGTTCCGGTAGGTGCGTGTCACTGTGCTGTTATGTGGCAGGCATGTTGCTTACCATCAAGCACATGTCCTGCTCGTCTCGTCACTCTACTACAGTAAAAAAAAAACTTATTTCCAATCACTATTGGTTATAATTTATTATATGACATCATATGCCATGCTTTTTCTAACTTTATACTCGGACCGAGTGGTTTTGTGCGTGTCGTAACAAGCGATCTGAACAAGGGCTGCGGGCGATTGCTAAAGCGTTCCAGTAGCTCTGCCATTTTAATTATCTCATGAATGTAACGCCCCAGGTTTTTTAGTAGGTAGAGCACCGGTGGTGAAGGTCCTACGTAACCACCTACACTCCCCGAGAGGGTGGATTTCATAAAGAATTGCCCTTGGGCTAAAAAAGTCAGACCAGTAACCTGACCAGGTGCTACGGTATTTTTTTTATCGAACTGTCAAAGTTAGGTGATATAAACTTTTAAACCATGACGATAATTTTAAGGAAACAAAGTAAAATCTTTTGTAAGAATTGTGACTGTAATTTGGTGATATGATTATAATGACCACGTTAAATAAAAATACACGGTAAATAGTATGCTATGAGGTGAGTGTAACTAAAGATATTAATTAAAGTGCCTATTTTTTTCTTTTTTGATAGATATGATAATTATAATTTAGCCAACCAATGACGTTTTTTTCTACTTTTCCTGGAATTGATATGATCCCCTTTTGGCCCGTGCCCGCTTAACGTTAAGTAGGACTAGCTGTATATGTATGTGAACAAGTGAATAGTTTCTCAAGTCTGGTCTGAAAATATTTGCATTGTCAGGAATGTCGTATGCTAGATACAGATAAAATCAGAGAAGTAGTATAATTTCAAACGTTTTGTTTAATTAATAGTCGTTTAAGTTTTTAGTTCAAATTAATTTTATTAAAACGTTTTATTCTAACTCCTTCATATTCCGAGAACTAGTGTTCTTATAACTATCGGAGCTAGATTTAAAAGAACGAAAATTTCAAAACAGATTTTCTGTAAGTCGATACGATGAGATATATCGTATTTATGCATGAAAACCTTCTTAGTGTCGCGATTGCAACGGATAACGTCATCGGCCGAGAGACGTCCGTCTCTCAAGCCAAGCACGTACCAGCCTGTAATCGATAATTACAAAAAATGTGTACACAATATGCATAGGTAGTGTTATGTGGACGGGGCGCGGCAGAACCTTGACACGACCCTAGAGCGAATGCGCCGCGGTCGCAACGGTAGTCGCGTCCTACTCAACAGTTCGCGAATTACCTAGGTGGAAAGAGCTTTTACCTTCAGGTGAACTGTATGAACTAGTTCGTTAGTTAATGATCTTGTAATAAAACAAATAAACGTTTTGAGGATAGTCAAAGACTGATAGTTCATTTTTAACTACAGTTTCACCAACTTATCTGTAAAACGGCCGAAAGTGCAACTACTGACGCCCACAGAACACAGAACACAGAAGTTGTCTAATTTTGTAGTAGGTGGCAGAACTTTTGGATCGTAGCGCCATCCCTACATTCTACAGATAAAGTGGTCGTACTGTGTAAAAGAATTTGCATACATTATGTTGACACTTTTGGATTTTGATATGATATTTTATTAACCCCCGACCAAAAAAAGGGGTGTTATAAGTTTGACGTCGATGTCTGTCTGTCTGTCTGTCTATCTGTCTGTCTGTCTGTCTTGTCTGTCTGTCTGTCTGTCTGTCTGTCTGTCTGTCTGTCTGTCTGTCTGTCTGTCTGTCTGTCTGTCTGTCTGTGTGTGTGTCTGTCTGTGGCACCGTAGAGCTCAAACGAATGAGCCGATTTCGATGCGGTTTTTTTTATTTGAAAGTTAATATCCGTGCGGATGTTCTTAGCTATGTTTGGTTAATATCGATTCAAAATGGCCGTCGCCACAAAATGGCGGACAAAATATTTCTTCACAACCTACCTCAATATGGGTATCAAATGAAAGAGCTTGACTAGTAAAATGCTATACACTATAAAAAGTTTCAAATCCAAGATGGCCGCCACCACAAAATGGCGAATTATATTTTTTTTTCACTACTACTTCAATATGGGTATCAAACGAAAGGGCTTGACTAGTAGAATACATTGCACTATGACAAATTTCAAAATACATTTCTTTTTTAACCGACTTCAAAAAAGGAGGTTTCTCAATTCGACCGTATGTATGTTCTTTTTTTTTTTTTTTTATGTGTGTTCGCGGATAACTTCGTCGTTTATGAACCGATTTTGATGATTCTTTTTTTGTTGTAAAGGAGATATTCCAAGGGTGGTACCATGATAAGGAAACCAGGATCTGATGATGGCATCCTAGAGAAATCGAGGATAACTTTCGAAAATTGTAAAGATGGCTAGTGCGTTAGTTAAGTTTTTGCTTGAGCATTTTAAAGCAGTATAGTTTAAAGATGGTCTGGAGTCGATCTGATGAGGAACGGGAAGACGGTCGAGGAACTCCTCGACAGTACATAGTAGTTACCTTGTGTTTGGGCTCGATGAATTTGTATTGACGAGAACTTTTTACATAGATGGGTTGTGACTGTCATTAGTGGTCTGATGATGAAGATAAAGGACAGTCAAGGGAATTTCTTAACGGTTTACAGGAACTACCCAGTGTTTGGGTTTAATTCATGTATTGAGATCTCAACACGAAATCGTGTAAATGCATTAGTGAAAACTTGTTTAGCACTAAAAGGGTAAAATAAATTATTTTTACAAAAATTAAACCGACTTCAACACCACAAATAGGCACTCAAAAGCGAAAAATAATTTAATATAGGTAATTATTATAACCTCTACTCACTCATCTATATGAAGTCGGTGCCAGCCAAATCTAACAGGTAGTAGATAGATACTACTTACCTATGCCTAGTTACTTACTACCTCGTACATAGTATATCTACTAACTTTTTAACTAGCCTGGCACCGACTTCATATGGATGAGTGAGTAGAGGTTATAATAATTACCTATATTAAATTATTTTTCGCTTTTGAGTGCCTATTTGTGGTGTTGAAGTCGGTTTAATTTTTTGTAAAAAATAGTTTATTCATAGCTCCCTTAAGATGGCTATCAAATTAAAGGCATGCGCGGTCCGAGGGGGGGGGGGGTCACAGGGGACATGAGGCTGCGTACTGGTGACCCCCTCCAAAATTCGAGGCTGGGACCGCGCCTGATTAAAGGGCTTGACTAGTAGAATGTTGTACAGATAACAAATCTGAGGTAGTCGGGGGTTAGTCAAAATTTTTAATTTTGTTCTTGTAGATATCATTAATAAATAAATGACAAAAATGTAGTATCGGACTCTGCGAAAAATCCGACTTTTAAGTTTGTGTTCGTACTTCCCCGAACGGCTCGACCGATTTTTATGACTTTTTATGTGTATTTGGTAGTTATGGGAATGGATCGTAAAGTAGTTTTCACCCTCCTGCCCGCACGCTACGTTTTTAACTTGCAATTTTTGTACAATGTAAAATATCCAAAAAACTACTTGGATATTGTCCATTTGGATTAAACCGTCTTTCTCATTCTTTGACATGAAAGCAATTACACGAATGTCGCGTCACTTTCTAATTTCACTTATCACAATTTATTATCACAATTAAGGGCGTGTGGGCCGTAATTTTGAAATTTTAAAACAACTTTAAGACCCTTAAAATAGTGTATCAAACTCTGAAAAAAAATATATGTATTAGTTAAGGATCTAATCTAGTGCAATTCGCAGTCGATAATACGATTTAATGAATTTTACATGATAGAAAAAAATCCCAAAGTTACCCCTTTTCAAAAAGGTTTTTCAAGTCTATGACTAAAGTAAAGAATTTTTTTACTAAATTTTTGTACTCAACGAAAGCCACTAAAAAGTTATAGATGCATTCGCAGAGTTTGACTTGATAAAAAGTATCAGTTATTCACTATGTTTTAATATCTACCATATATATAGCGCGCCGTTCGGCAGGCCTGATCAGTCGCGTTTCGGCGCTCACGGACGACGGGCCTGTGCTTGATTTTGCAATTTTGACAACCAATAAATTATAAATATTACGATCATAGTGCCACAGTATAACAATATCAGTAGGTATTACTAGTGAAGCACGCTATGATCTTGATTTTTGATACCCATAATGAAAAAAACGTTAGAAAATATGTTTTTCGGGCTTTTGTGGCTTCGGTCATCTTGAATCGATCTTCAACAAGAACAAAATTTAAAATTTTGACTAACCCCCGACTACCTTAGATTTGTTATCTGTACAACATTCTACTAGTCAAACCCTTTCATTTGATACCCATATTAAGGAAGTTGTGAAAAAAGAAATGTAATTCGCCATTTTGTGGTCGCGGCCATCTTGGATTTGATATTGCGGTAGTAGTAAAAAAAATATATAATTCGCCATTTTGTGGTGGCAGCCATCTTGGATTTGAAATTTGTTATAGCGGCGTATAGTACTCTGCTAATCAAGCCCTTTCATTTGATACCCATATTGAGGTAGGTTGTGAAGAAATATTTTGTCCGCCATTTTGCGGAGGCGGCCATTTTGAATCGATATTAACCAAACATAGCTAAAAACACCCACACGGATATTAACTATCAAATAAAAAAACCGCATCGAAATCGGCCCATCCGTTTGAGCTCTACGGTGCCACAGACAGACACACACACAGACAGACAGACAGACAGACAGACAGACAGACAGACAGACATCGAAGTCAAACTTATAACACCCCTTTTTTTGGTCGGGGGTTAAAAAACATAGCTAAGAACACTCTAATTTACCTTTGAAACAAAAAAATCTAAATCGAAACTGGTGTATCTGTTCTGGAGCTACGATGCCACAGACAGGCAGACATCGACGTCAAACTTATAGCACCCCTTTTTTGCGTCGGGGACTTAAACATGTCGTTGTTAATAATTTATTTTTTACGATACAACAATAACCTACTTCAATTTCGAATTAAATTCAGACACTCATAAGAATCTATCATTACGTCGCGTGTTCCTCTTTTTATCTATTTTAAAAATTAGTATTTGTTCATTTCAAACCCGCCGTTTTGAAATATGTACACCGATTTCGATAAATTTATATGGGGCCACCTCTGAACTATGGTCTACCAAACAACAAAAATAACTATTAAAATCGATTCACAATTGGCAGCGCTATCGCGTAATATACAAAAAAAAACCTCCAAAAAGAATTGAGAACTTCCTCTTTTTTTGAAATATTTATGTATAAAAGGCAAAAGAGCGAAATAGTTCGTTGTGACTGTGAAATTGAGTGTTCAATGGCGAGCTACTCGTACTATGCTCAAGACTACGTAGCGGCGCTAACTACACGTTTGTAGAGGGGCCACAGCCGGCATTGTTCATGCCAGCTCTCCAGGCTCCAACCTCGAGTATTGTGCCGCGACCGTCCTAAGACTTCAATTTTGAACTCGCACTGTGCAGACACTCCCCTCGACTCGACCAAATTACAAACTAAATGACCACCTACATTATTGACTAGCAGCGTGGTTTTCTCTAGAATGTGGTTTTCTGACTCTAGAATAGAAGCCAGAAATTAATCGAAGAGGAAAAATAAGTTGACATAAATAAAAACCATAAATGAATAGATGATGAGGAAGAAGAAGACTTTAATCAGCTGACTATATTTTTTTTTTTTCATTGTATAAATTAAGACTACAACAAATTGTCTTGCCAGACATATTGCATGCCTCTCGTAGAGGCCAGTTTGTATGGGGCAGCTTTTAAAATGTTTTGTATCATCTTATCTTACCTACAAACAGCAATAAAGATTTTTGTATTTGTATTTGTGTTATTTTTCTGGTATGCATAAATAATAACGCGTTTATGATCCGCCTCCTACGCGGCCTGAAGTTCGGTAGGTAAGTCATCTATGGCAAATTACAAAAGGTTTCTTAAATTAAAAAAGAAGCTGTCTAACGGTGGTGGTTTACGAACGATAGTTTAACGTGACAAAATCATGACAAAACATTGTTAGATGCGGCGCAAGCGTACTATGAGCGTAATGGGACAATGAGTGTAACGGGACACTTTTTCGTTCATCGATTTATTAGACGTTGTCACGTCAAAACCGTATCACTGTAACCGGGAGTGTAAGTGGAAACTTAAACGACGGAAGCGAGAACTTGTACGTTAGAAGTGAAAACTTGAACGACAGAAATGTAACTTGAACGACAGAAGTGAAAACTTAACATCAGAAGTGAAAACTTTAACAACAGAAATGTAACCTGAACGACAGAAATTAAAACTTAACAACAAAAGTGAAAACTTGTACGATAGAATACACTTCTATTCTTCATTGTACTGGAACTTTTTATGTACATACATCTATCTATATATATAAAAGCGAAAAGTCACTCATCAAGGAATCTCAGAAACTACAATTGCTAGGAATCTGAAATTTTGCATGGATGTCCCTTTTAGCACGTAGGCACTCGCTAAGACGGGGTTTTGCGAAATTCATCCCCTAAGGGGGTGAAACAAGGGATGGACGTTTATATGAAGATTCCGTCATTTGCAAAGTTATAAGAATGAAATCCACAAAAACGATTTTAATGATATTTAGTATACAGATAGACTAGATCCCATGAAAGGACATAGACAACTTTTTATTACGGAAAATGGTTGAAATGGGGGATGAAAGTTTTTATGGAAGAAGTCGCGGGTAAAAGCTAGTATGCAATAATTGTAGATACAATTGTAATCTTTATTGCTTTTTAACGAGCAATTCTTGTATGCATATTGTGTATAATATAAAATCTGAAAACATCATCTATCAAAGTTTTGTTTTGACGTTGTTACGTTAAACTATCGTCCGTAAACCAACCTTTACAGACAACCATTTTTTTTACCATCCCAAATGTCTAACGCGTGTAAATAAGTTTTTACTTCAAAAATCTATCTAATTGTTAGCAAATAGTGTGTGGGAAATCACGCCACGAAAGAACTCGTTTTTATCATTTTTATTTTTCGTCTTTGAACATGTTTTCCCAACGACGAGCGACTTTAAAAATAAATCTCCTGTCTGGTCTAAACAATGCTCGGATGTCATGGAAGATCTCATTTTGTACAATCATTTGTAGTAAGTTCTGCTCAAGACTAACGTATAATATAGCTAATCGAGGGTATATGTATGTAGTAGAGTGTAATTTTTATCATTTAATTAATTGTATAAATTAAAAACATAACTAAACAACTTTATATAAATTAGAATCTTCTACAAATAACCAACAAATTACTATAATAGTGTTACGAAAACCATGTATGGATTAAACGTTTTGTGAATTTGTAGTTCTCTGTAAGTTTTTTTATAGATCGATTTTCAAATATTCTCGAATATTAATTTTCATTTAACGATAATAGTAATTTGAAGTATTTAAACAACTACCGATTTCTAGTATACTATATCGAATTCCAAAGGTTTCTTAAGGTTGGGGTCAGACATCACATTGTAGGTATATTAGTGAGTGGGCATCGGACTATCATACTATCATAGCCCCATCACAGTTTTTGAAACTTTTATACGTTTAGGTGTAAACGGATTACTTACTCGTACATACAAGTATACTTATATACTATATATTAAAATTTTAATAGGCACAATTGAATAAAACGCAATTATTTCAATGTTTGAAAGTAAATAAAATACTCATTATATGTCTATGATTGCTACTGCTCAAAGTTTGAAACGGTATGATTGAGTATTGAGAATCGTTTCCTCCGTCCGAGGGCGACGATGCCACAGCCAGACACGTCAAACTTATAAAACTTCGTCGTTTGTGCGTCGGGGGTAAAAAAAAGTGTTACTGTCTCATGTATGGTGGAATTGGGTTAAAATTGGTTAAGTAAATGTAACTTAATAACAAATAGACAAACGTCTGACCCATGGTTTCGATCGACTCATTAAGTGGCCTTAAATTTATATAGTTGTAGTTCTGCCACCTGGGCATGTACTCGTACCTTTGCCAGTTAAATAATAACTGTCATAGGCGTGGTATTGAAAATATTGAAACTTTACTGCGTTCCGAATTGAAAGAAAATGCTTTCAGAAAAATTACAGGGCAAAAAGGTCAATCAATCGTCATTTTAGATTTTCTTATATCTCTAGGTCTCTTAAATAGAGCCCAGTGCTGAGCAGTAATTTGGACTCTTTGTGTTTAAAAAGCTGGGTGGCGTTGTCGTAATATGTGTTGCTCGACCCGTCATCGCCAGCCCGTCAAACAATGTTAAAAAATTACACCAAGACTTTTATGACACATAGTTTACTTGTCATTGCGGGAAAATTAAGTGAACCGGGACTACGCGGATAAAGACGCGTCTGCTTGTTTAGCATAGATGGAAAATCTCTTAATTGCACATCTCTATATATAAAAACGTTATGTTGGTTTGTGTACGCTTCAGAAACTCAAAAAGTTCTGCACCGATCGAGCTGAAATTTTAGAATGATGTATAATCCGCATCAAGGATTATTTTTATCTAATTTTTGCATCACAATGTGCCACAGCAAATCGTGGCAGGGTACAGCTAGTCTCTATGTATAAAAACGTTATGTTGGTTTGTGTACGCTTCAAAAATTCAAAAAGTTCTGCACCGATCGAGCTGAAATTTTAGAATGATATGTAACCCGCATTAAGGATTATTTTTATCTAATTTTTGCATCACAATGTGCCACAGGAAATCGTGGCAGGGTACAGCTAGTAAAAAATTAAAAACAAAACCTTAGTGCCAAGAGAGCAATTTCTTCAAGGCAACCTCAAGATGGTAAAGATGACATGAATTATCCAAACAAGAATAATAAGTTATTTTCTATGTTTAATCATCATGTCATGTCTGAAAGAGAGTATTGTTGAGCTGGTTTAGTTTCCACTTTGGGAAACAAAGCTTCTGAACATGAATCACCAGTCAAGAATCGATAATCTGTGTATTAATTTATGAACTTCAAACGTTAGTACATCCCTGATAAGTTTCGTTTAATTTCAAGAGTTGTCAAGTTACTAATAAGAAACGTTTGCAGTGCCGCGGGCGACGTGAGGTGAGCGCCGCTCCGTCATGCAGCGCGCCGCGGCCGCACTGCTGTCCGCCGCTCTGCTGGCCGTCGTCGGCGCGCTCGACATGTGTGAGTACCCCACGAGAACATACTACACTTAACTCAACTACCAGAGTACCCCACCAGTGGCTAACACTACCCTTAACTCAATTACCAGAGTACCCCACCAGTGGCCAACACTACCCTTAACTCAACTCGTATTTCGTCATCACCTCACATAGCGTTCAATTAATACATTTGTGTATAACATACGAAGCATTTAGTAAAATCGGTTAAGTATATACCCTATACAGGTGTAGCAATTTATGACGCTGGTAAACTGAACCAGATGTACAAATATGAACGATAAACCCTTGTAGTCTAAGATCCCGCAATACAACGACCTTCACCGAGCTGTTTATTGGATGAAAAGTGTTTTATATGTAATTTAATATGTAAATTTATGCTCTAAAACGGCGTTTTTTTAAAATAAAACCTGGCTAGATCGATTTATCGTCCCCGAAACCCCCTGTGTACATAATTTCGTGGCAATCGTTCGAGCCGTTTCCGAGATTCAGATTCTATGTATGATAGTATATACTTACAAGAATTGCTCGTTTAAAGGTATAAGATAGTCAAGGATATAAATGATATTTTTTAATTTATTAATTCTTATTGACGTATTTGAACATTAATTTCTCAAGCAACACAGTCGTAAATTTACATACAAACGATACGGTATTTCGAAACTATTCAAAGGCGAGACGAGGAAGCCTTTTCCGTTCCGACTTTCTTAATATTACGTTCAATTATAAAGTTGTTGCCCTGTCGCAATCTAGACTGACGCAGGCTTCCCAGCCAAGTGTTCAAAGTAAAGGTTAACGCCGCTACGACAGACGGGGGGTCGGAGAGTCACGGATTCGACTTATTCAAAAAGGCCCTCAAATTGCAAACAGACGCTTGAATATCGATTATCGGTCTTAGTAGCCTATGCTATTCCAGACTATAAAATTATATGTGTAGTGAATTTCAACTCGACCTGTTGAGTCGTTACGCCGTGATTGAACAACAAATATTCACACTTTCACATCTATACTAATATTATAAAGCTGAAGAGTTTTAGTTTGTTTATTTGAACCACGAATGCTTGGATCTCTGGAATTACTGGTCAGAATTGAAAAGTTTCGATGTTTGCTGCTCAATCACGTCGGAACGGCTGTTCGGGTTAGAATTTGGAACACAGTTATAGTCTTATATCTCTGGTGACGAGCGCAGTGCAGGGTTAGCTAATGATTTTGACTCTTCGTGTTCCAATAGATGCGTGACACTGTGGTGTTATGGACAGGCATGTTGCTTACCATCAGGCGCATGTCCTGCTCGTATCGTCACTCTATATGCTATATACTACTATATATAAAAATTTGTTATGTTGTTTTGTGTATGCTTCAAATACTCAAAAAAGTTCTGCACCGATCGAGCTGAAATTTTACAATGATATATAATCCGCATCAAGGATTGTTTTTATCTAATTTTTGCATAACAATGTGCCACAGCGAAGCGTGGCAGGGTACAGCTAGAATACTATAGAAAAAACAGAACGCCGTAACAGCAAATAGACTACTTTTTATTCCGAGAAAACGAGAACAAGGTTACGCGGATAAAACCGCGGGCGTTGCTAGTAACTGAAATTTTATTTAACAAGAACTAAATTTAAAATTTTGACTAACCCCCGACTACCTCGGATTTGTTATCTGTACAACATACTACAGTCAATCCCTTTCATTTGATACCCATATTAAGGGAGTTGTGAAAAAAAAAAATGTATTTCGCCATTTTGTGGTAGCGGCCATCTTGGATTTGAAATTTATCATAGTGCAAAGTGTCCTACTAGTCAAACCCTTTCGTTTGATACCGGATTAGATTTTTTTATTATGTATAGTATTCTACTAGTCAATCCCTTTCATTTGATACCAATATTGAGGTAGGCTGTGAAGAAATATTTTATCCGCCATTTTGTGGAGGCGGCCATCTTGAATCGACATTAATCAAACGTAGCTAAGAACATCCGCACGGATATTAACCTACAAATAAAAAAACCGCATCGAAATCGGCTTATCCATTTGAGCCCTACGGTGCCACAGACAGACACACACACAGACAGACAGACAGACATCGACGTCAAACTTATAACACCCCTTTTTTTGGTCGGGGGTTAAAAAAGAAATCTTACGAATTACGTAATACCCGGGACCACCGACAAATATTTCTGCCTCGCTAACTCTTTTGACAAAAGTTTATTTCCTCCTAAATAGCGTACTTTTTAAAACGCTTTTATTAACTGGGTATGGATTCACTTATTAGGAAATTGAAAATGATTGCGAAAAGAAATATTAGGGAATTGTCACATCAGCTATTATACCAATCCCTGAAAAAAGGCAAAGAATATGAATAGATATGAATGCCAATTTCCGAACACAATGAAATCATGAATTAGATAAAGTATCGCCGTTACCCAAGTATTTATCTTGTAGAAACTTGGCTTTCGTCCACATTGATGTTTTGACAACATTCGGCTCGGCTTTATACTCTCACCGAAAAGCCGTGTTGGCTTCGTGGTTAGAACGTTCGATTTCGTAATCGTGAGGTCGTAGATACGAAACCCGGCTGCACCTCTATGTATTTCACAATTTGCGTACACCGATTTTTGCGGTGAATGATATCATTGCGATGAATTTAGCTTATTCCAAGAAAAACTTAATTCGAGGAATGTGTTACCTCGCTGTGGGAACATAGATTGGACTGCTTGTGCTTATTGTTTGTACGAGCATATTTGCTATCGGCCCGTTCCGGCTTCGCTCGGATATCTTAATAAATATAAATTACGGGACGCGTTGTTTGTCCGCGATTTGATTAGCATAAAAAAGGGCTATAATAACGCAACCTAAAAGATAGACACATGCTGTCACAAAGTTCAGCGCATGCAACGTAAGCTCTCAAAAATAAATATTTTTTCCGGTTTTTATATCATCATCAACAGCACACAAATGTTCCCATTGCTGGGACTCAGGCCTTCTCTCGCAAGGAGAGAGTTAAGGCCATAATCCACCACGCATAAACCCAGTGCGGGGTGGTGGATGATACATGACTGCGAAAGGTTCTAGGTACATGTCGGTGTCCTCGCGATGTTTTTTCTTCACCGTTTGAAGTAAGCGGCATTCCGCACATGACTTCGAAAAGACAGTGGTGCGTGTGGGGTTTGAACCCGGGGTCTCCGGATCGGCAGGCGCCGTTCTAACGACTAGACCAGACGTAACTTAACGTTATATAGCCTTCCTCGATAAATGGACTATCCAATAAGAAACAAAAATTTCAATTCGAATCCGCGCAGCGGTTCCTGAGAATAAGTAGAGACATCAGCACAAGGTGGCGGGAGGGTAGGCCTTTGCCCAGCATTGGGTCAGTATAGTTCAGTTTATTAGTTCCAAATAACAATTAAATCCTTTTTGTAATATTAATAATTTGGTATCACAAATTCATAACTAAACATATTAAGCACCTTCCAACACAAATCACAGCTTAGGACAATCTCGATCACAAGTGTTTAAACAACAAAAAAATTCCATTCAATACGATCCATTTGTCTCGAAATAAAGCACTGTCAAAATGACAGATTCACAGACTAAGTAGGGAGATACTCTGATAGATTTGAGTGATAGATTGGTAAAAATAAGCCAGATGACTAACTTTGACGTATGCTTTTGAAATTTCTATAAGAAAATGAAATTGAAAAGAATGTCACCTGTGGCGCAATTGACTCACTTTGTTAATTAGCCAGTATTTCTCGTAAAAATTAAAGGATAAATAATGGTTATTGTGGGTAATCCCTAAGAGATAGAGATATACCATCGCAGAATTTTTTATAGACATTTTGAAGGCCTACAATATTGCAGCATATTATTTTTATCTATTCTCGTTGTGTTCACCTAGTTCGTTTGCAATGTAAGCGCAAAATGTGTTTATTTTGCTTACAACATCACCTCTAAAATTATCAGTGCTTCTCTATGCAATAATAGATACATAATACATGTAAAGCTTTCTCTTGAATCACTCTATCTATTAAAGAATACTAATTGCCCAAGTGTGGGTATGAGTGTGGGCTAAGCCTGCTCATTAGGTACGTGTTACTATTTCGATCGCTTGTCGTAGGAGATTTGAATGTCAAGTCTGGTTTGTGGGGGTGTGTATCGACCTATCGACTGAGCCTCGAGGGCAAGCCCTGGAAGAGTGGGTATTGAGCCATGATCTCCTTATACTCAACCGACGGTCGGTCGAAACTTGTGTGCGTAGGAATGGTAGCTATTGAGTTACCATTCCAACGCACTCAAGACGCAATAATCGACTGGACGTTGTCATCATATTGTATTGCACACAATATTCAAGGACGGAGACCGGCGTAGAAGATGCATTCCCTAGCGCAAATGGGTACTATAATAGAGGCTTCCATTGTCCAGACCTGGTTGACTCCAACAAGAAAAACAGTAGTCGTTGAGGAGGAGGTGCAGTGGTTCAGAAATAATCTCATACAAAAAAATCGGGTACGGCAACAGTTAGAGACGTAGATGCTGAAGATCGATAATACAGTGAATATTGGAAGTGATTAAAGGACCTGAGATCGGCCATAAACACCTCCAAATCTCGGGTACATAAGGAGCTGTTTGAGACACTGATTTACGATCCATGAGATACGATCCATTACGATACAGGCCGGGTAGAAAAAGATCCTTGCCTGGACGGCTCCTCTCACTGAGACCCTCGAACCACAACGTCGAACAGTTTGGTTTCTGAGCAGGTCGGTCCACGATTGACAACGTCAAGTGTGTAAAGGCACTTTCAGACGTGGCGGTTTTCCGCGGCGGCGTGATGGTGGCAGAGTCTCTTGACATCGCCAATGCCTTTAACACAATGCCATGGGCTTCTTTAATAATAAATAAATATATATTGGTGGACAATTCTCACACACACCATCTGACCCCAAACTAAGCATAGCTTGTACTATGGCGGCCAGATAGCTGATATAATACATTTGTATATAGTTTTAAAAACATACTTATTATACATAGAAACATCCAAACAAAGTACAAATATAGAGAAGGCAATGAAGTACCACGAAGTACCTCCCTACCTTTGCCGAATTGTTGGGTTTTACCTCTGAGAGATCCGTTTCATGCACTGGGAGAGAAGGGTGACTTTTGCGGAGGGAGATGTCGTGCGGTGTACCACAAAAGTTGGCTCTGGGGCCGATACTGTGTGTGGAACTTCAGCTAAGACTGGACATGTAGAGGAGCTCTCAAAATATAAAAAATAGACATCGGTTCATCGATGATATATGAATAAAAATAAAAAACATTTTATTCCTTGGACATTATATTTATATTATATTGGAATTTTTGGTAGTGGCAGGACTCTTGGCAGAGTCCGCCTGAGGAAGTACCACACCTTTGCCAGTTATTCTACCGCCAAGCAGTAATGTGCAAACATTACTGTGTTCCGGTTTGAAGGGCAATGTTTCCAGAGAAATTACAGGGCTTAGAGATATAAGAAGATCTTAGATCTCTGGGTGACGAGCGCAGTGCAGTGCTAGGTAATGATTTGGACTCTTCGCGTTCCTATAGCTGCGTGTCACTGTGCTGTTATGTGTCAGGCATGCTGCTTACCATCAGGCACATGTCCTGATCGTCTCGTCACTCTTTATTTAAAAAAAAAAAAAAAACATATTTGCATGAAATTTCTTTAGAATTCAGTACAACCAAAATAATGTGTTGCTTATTACAGCGTTTGGGCTGTGTTGATCTATCAGTCAATATTTTTGCCTTACATATAGAGGTATATACATAGATGAGACTAACAACGACCAAGAAGCGAAAAAACTTCTTGTGCTTGTCCGAGTTCCCGGGCTTAATAAATATGTAAGGTACTTTACTGCGCGCTGTTCGTGAAAATTCGGGACACTTGGGAACTTCATTAGCGATTATTTAGTAAATGAATGTGTTAAAAGGATATAGATATAGTCGTGGCAGGAGTCCAGCTGGCCTTACCGTACCTTTACCCGTTATACTATAACACGCAAACGTTACTGTGTTCCGGTTTGAAGGGCAAAGTTTCCAGAAAAAAATCAGGACGTTGAGATATATCGTGTTAAATCGCTAGGTGACATACGTACGGACAGACAGACATGATTCCGTATTTTGCCATTTGGCTACGGAACCCTAAAAAGAGCACACGCAGCAAAACAAGCCTATAATTGATATGCAGAATCGTATTTGTTACCAGTCTTCTGTAAATATTAAGATGACTGTTTGTCTGCATGTCTTTCATGCATTTGATCATGCAATGGGTTTTACCAAAATTCTTGTTCAAAGTTCTTCCCAAAGAGGGTTTCTCGGTTGGTACGACCTATTTTCGATTAGTGGCGTAGCAACACCCGCATGGTACACAGTTATATATACAAATTCTGTGTCACGTTGTTTGTCCGCGATGAAGTCCTAAATTACTGAACCGATTTTAAACAAATTTTGGACACTATGTTCAGTTTGATAGAACCCCGGAGGCTTTTTATTTCGATGAATTGTCTAAATATATATGACGAGAGAGCGAAGCCGAAACGGGCCGCTATTATTTCTATTTATTTCTTAAAATAACATCAAAAGATAATTTATTAAATATTTTCGTATTCGACAAAGATTCCTTAACAAGACGCGGGTGTGTGGTTTTCTGCCAACGCTCTCCTAATTAAATAAGCTGTTGTGAGGACAAGATTTGGCTTCTTCTTCGTCACTCCTAATTAAGGCTACCTTAATACTTTATCAACTAATGAAAATAATTTGGCAATCGATATTACAAGCGGCTGCCATCAGCCTCCGGCGTCTATTCCGACTGCGTTTTAATAAATAATAACCTGGGACGAAGCCACTCTCCGCCTGCCGCCGCCGTAAGGGAGCTTCTATTTTATAGAACTGTACAGCATTAAAGAGTACACAGGTAAGAAGAAACCATTGTGCTTTGCAGATCAAATTGCGAGATTTTAAATACATTTTTATGAATACTTAGGTAGTAACACTCAGATGCAAAACAATTATCCGTATGCTTAAGGTACTAAGTGCTAGGTTACGGCTGGTCTAGTTGGGAGAACGGCGCCTGCCGATCCGGAGACCCCGGGTTCAAACCCCACACGCACCACTGTCTTTTCGAAGTCATGTGCGTAATGCCGCTAACTTAAAACGGCGAAGGAAAACATCGTGAGTAAACCGACATGTACCTGGAAGTTTTCGAAGTCATGTGTCATCCACCAACCCGCACTAGGCCAGCGTGGTGGATTATGGCCTTAACTCTCTCCTTGCGAGAGGAGGCCCGAATCCTAGCAGTGGGAACATTTAGTGGGCTGTTGATGTTGTTAAGGTACTGCCAGATGTCCTAAATAAATGCATTATGCTTATGCTGGCCACATTTTAAGGCGTCGGGCGCAGAGATAGGCCGGTAAAAATATAATTTAAACTTTCAATCTATATTTTTAATATACGGCTTAGCATCACTTACTGAGCATAAAATTACAAAATGCTGACAGATCCAGGTGAAGCTTCAAGTCCCAACTAGAAAATACGTTTCTGGCCGTTATCTCGGAAACTGTACTTTAGGGCAGTAATTGTAGAGATCATTATTGTAGAGAATAAAATTTCTTTCCGTCAAACTTTTTGGTAAAACTTACTGTTGCTGCTTATTGGTGGATATTTCACACACAGCACCATCTAGCCCCAAACTAAGCAAAGCTTGTAAGATGGCAGCCAGATAGCTGATATAATACTTACATATAATTTGTATATACATATTTATTATAGGTACACAGAAACTACGTTATTTTTCACAAGTAACACCATTCTTAAAATACGTGGTAGCTAATTATTTTACAAGAAAGCAAATGTCGTGGGTTTGATTCCCACCCAAACATTTGCTCTGTCTGGGTGTTTCTATGGATGGATCATACGCCGTCACCAAAAACTGACGGGGGTGTTTAATATTAATTTTAATAAGCTTGTTAATGACACGAAATTATAATTAAAACTACACTATGCTAGTGGTAGCCTGGTAGCCCATGATGCCAAATGGGGATTTACTCGAGCGTCATAGAGACCTATATTAGGTTGAAAAGCTCGATGTTAATTAAAAAAATGGTGTATGATGTTATCTTTTCATCGAATCGGCTTTATCGATGAATGTTTGTTAGTTTGGTATGTGGAATGTGTCAGATTATGTAATTTTTCGTTATCCTTGAAATATACCTTCAAAATAAAAAATAAAAACATACAGCTGAATAGAGAACCTCCTCCTTTTTCGAAGTCGGTTAATTAGCCACGCTGGAGAATGTCGTGATGACTTTGTTGCAACTTCGTATCCTTCCCCTTTCTTTACGTCACTCTCAAATTGTCAGATTAGTGGAATATACAATTCTTAGCATGTAATTAACTCACCTACTTTAACATATACTTTAATCTGTCGCGCTCGAGAATTTCTTATGATCAATTTTTTTGCTGTACTTTATCAGCCTTAGTATTATTTATTGGTTGAGGTCTTGGAGGTACTCTCGAAACCGGAAACGTTACCCTCCAAACCGGAACACAGCAATATTAGCTCATTATTGTTTGTGCGATAGAATAAATGGCAAAGTTGTGTGAAGCTTTTCGTGGTGGCTGGTATAACTTGCCCGCATAGTCTTCCTGATCGCTAACAAAACTGTACCTGCAAGAGAGATTGTATTATAACTTGTGACTGCACCGCTTTGTTTATTTAGACAAGTGTTGTACTTCGGAGCGGCTGTAAAGCTTGGCGTGGATTGCACCCGGCCTCGACTCTGCTTTCTCTCAGAACAATAAAGGTGATTGTACACGACGCGAGCAGACCGCTCGCGGGCTACCTATCGCGATCAGACCACAGAGAAACCACAAATAGAAACGCAAAGCGAAAAATAAATTAATATAATTGTTATAATCGCTACCTACTCATCTCTTTGACGTCGATGCGAGACAAGTCTTACAGATAGTAGATTGATACCACCTACAAGTTTCCGCCTACTACGAGTACATACGTAGTACCTATTCTTCTAGCTATTTGACTTGGCTGGCACTGGTACAAAAATTATATTCATTTTTATTTCCCTTTTGTTTGTCTATTTTTGGTTTTGAAGTAGGTTTTTTAAATAATTTGTCATAACATTTCGTAGATTCTCTACTCCGCACGCCCACTCCGTTTCAATGACAGGTAACCTAAGATCCACTTATCTGTACACGGATTAATCCTGTTGATGGACCTACTGCAGTTGGCCTCTACTGACTACCCAACGTTGAGACAGTCCAAAAGGACCACCCTAACTTATTAACGAAAATAAATAAAATTTAACAAAAGGACTATCTTAACAAGCCCGTACCCCCGCGGTTTCACTCATGTAGTTCACGATGCCTTTATTTTCCGGAGAAAAAAAATGCCTATTTGTTCTAGATATCTATCTAGCAAATTTCATCCAAATCCCTTCAGTAGTTTTTGCGTGAAAGAGCAACAAACATAAATTCATACATTATTAAAAAAATAATTAAAGAAACTGGCAGCGTGCTTTAGTTTTACCTGCATAGTTTCCGTTCCCGTTATTTTTCCGCGATAAAAAGTAGCGTGTTATTCGAAACTGCAATCTATCTGTTTTCCAAATTTCTGCCCAATTCGTTCAGGCGTTCCGACATGATCGAACAATAAACATCCAAACTTTTGCATTTATAATAATAGTTGTATTTGTCATATTGGGGGGCTTAGGTTGAGGGTTTAGGCAATTAACCCACCATGCTTGTCCAATGCGAGTTGGTGAAGCGGCATTGCTCAAATGTGACTGGGTGGGTCATGTATGCCGAATGCCGGACCAACTCTGGGCCAAACAAACAACTATTTGGGTCCCACAATATGTACGACCAGCCGGGCGACCCAGGAAGAGATGGCGGACCGAACTCGATACATATGGGGAAGATTGGAGGACTGTTGCTCTGAACAGGGAAAATTGGAGGGAGGGGAGAGAGGAGGGAGGAGAGTCTGCAGTGGGACAAGATATAGGCTGAGATAATAAATACATAATAGTAGGACCTATGACAGTTGGCCGCAAATGGACTCTACTGCCTACCGACCTTTGAGTTAGCGCAGAATGTGCAGGGCCCTTAAAACATGAAACGTTTCTACTTGCGCATGTCACTGCCGCCGCGTAGAAAGACTTTAACCGTCCAATTGTTATTGAATTGATTGTTATAATAGTCATTGTGTTACACAAGGCAAACTCAGCAGTCCGCTTTCGGAAATTCCTCTCAAGAGCGCGTTTTACTCATTGTAGTCTAAGAGCTCGTGAATACCAAACCTTTGTGTATACCTGTAACTAACATTAATAAGAGAGAACGCCAATTTTGCAAATTGTGTTTACATACGGAGTAATTTTCCGAACCACTGACTGCATCAATATTAATTAATCTCACGTTATTTGAAATATACAGTTCTCCAGTTGGTTACAGGTGTTTGTATGTTTATTATGTTTTAAAATAGTAACGAATGACTACTAGACTGCAACTGCAACGAATGAATACTGACTTCAAAAGCGCAATAGAGTGGGTACATTTTGGTCATTTGTTTTTGTACGGCATTCTTACCATTAAATAGATCCATGGAAGATAATGAGAAAACGCGTAGTGCCGTACAAAAATAGTGCGCGAAAATCAAACATGTTTCCGATTTGGTGGCACAAGTAACGGCATAGTGCTGATGAATCTTATTATTTTATACCCTTCTGTCATCCTACATAGGTCTCGTGGTGGTTCAATTGACCCATAAATTTTGTTCACGGGCCTGCAGTCTATACTGAATAGGCATAGTGCTATAAGCTGGCACAAAGGAACAAACTTATGTGGCCCGGTGCCCAAAATACCTAGCAATTTTGCTTCAAAAAAATTGGTTGCCTGTAAAGTCGGTATACGGGCGAAAGTTTTACGTGACAACGACTTTGAGTGGTAAAATAATTTTACGGAAGGGACGCGTGCCTCTCACTCGCTCTCTTTGTGAGCGCATAACGTGAGCGGAGGGTAACGCAGTTTCTTGAAGTGTCACCCGGCAAACCAATTTATAAGACGTTGTCACGTCAAAATGTTTTTTCTTAGATTTAAGTAGGTGCTGTATGTAGTTTCGTTTGAATTTAATGAAAAGCTGTTAATTTGATATGCCATACAGACACTCCAATTTCATTTATTTGTATAGATGTGTAGGTTAAAGGTATATCGTTCACGGGCTCCTGATCTATAATACGCTGGAAGGGAATGAATAATTACGATATCGTCGCTATGTACTGATGTTTAAACGCAGAAATGCTATCGTTGTTTTAGGGTTCCGTACCTAAACTGTGTCAACGAAAGTCTATTGCCGTCCATCTGTTCATTTTACCGTTTATTTTACCATGAAAAGGTTGCACCACCTACCTTTGAAACATACCCTAGTGAAATATGGAATACTAGTATTTGATCGATTACTCTATTCACGTAGAATTTAAAGAATTTTGAAAAGGTTTTCTGAGATATAAAGTACTTATTGTAAGAGGGTTTTAAGACACTAGCAGAATCCTGGGCTGCAAAAGAAGTAGTCAGAAGAGACAGCGACTGCATAGGTCTTAGTTTTGGACCATGTCTTCAAAGTGGGGTCCAACAATCTTTTTAATACTAGATTAAGTTTTTGTCTCAATAAATAGTTTGTCATTGTCAAAAGGTATCGATATCGGAGGCATATTTCTTACAAATCTAAAATTTGCCGACATTATTATTTTTACCACATCAGGATCACGACTAGAGCTCATGCTCCAAGGCGTGAGGTACCTAGGGCTTCTGAATGAACTGGTCAAAAACACAACTGATGGCCAAATAGCACAAAACGTAGGGTCGAGGTAGATGAGCATTGAGTATACTAACTTGGGCCAGAAAGTCTCTTTCGATAACAGGCCAGCCAAGGAAATCAGTCGTAGAATAGACAACGCCTGGAAAAGCTACTGGCCTTGAAAGAGCTAATGAAGGGATAAATTCCGATCTCCCTGAAGCGCAAACTGCTCGACTCATATATCTCGCCCGTCCTAACTCCTAACTTACGGTGCGCAAACTTGGGCACTAATTAAAGCGCAGAAGTCTTGCCTCGTTGTCTGTCAACGAGCAATGGAACGCAGCATTACAAGACAAGGCCGCGTTCGACGCGTTCATAACGCCATTCTGCGTTCCATTGTAGGTGTAACAGATGTAGGATATATGTAGGATATAGATCTTCCAAACTTGTATGTAAGCAGAATCCACCCCGACAAATGGGTCAGAGTTACTACAGAGTGGGCACCATCGGCTAGTCGACCCTAGGGCCGTCTTCCAACGCACTGTAAAGACGATCTCGGAGCGTTTAAAAAAGATTGGGCGTTGGAAGCTGATTATGGTAATTAACACAATACCCGAATCGATTCCTTTCGTTGCATAAATATCTTACCACGGGGTCTACCGTCTAAGGCAAACGGCCTATATTGCTCTTTGTTTTCTTTTCGCTTGGAATTATAGAGACAGCAATAGCAAAGCCAAAGACAATTTAGTTAGGTGGTAGAAGGGCAAAATCCACTATTTTGTACTCACGTTGTTCGCCGTATAATAAATCTTCACCGAAGTAAATTTTTTTCTTATTGAGATCTTTTGACGTGACAAACGTCAAAAATAAATACTTAAGTCAAAAATTTTACAAGTTTTACACGTTAGTTTTAAGCAACTGTTTGGCATACGACGGTATGGCATGTGGCGGCGCATTGCTGTCGCATTAATCATACGAGGCAAGCATCGATCTATACTAATCACGCAAGCGAGCCCGAACCGTTTAACGTGCGACAGACGAAGCTTGATTCTCTTATGTTTTATCACAAAACAATCAATGCACAGTAGTCAAGCTACATAAATAAATGTGTACAACGCGCGCTTGAACAACTCACACATAGACATCACTCACGGACACGATATGTTGGAACGATAGGGAACAGTGTAAGCGCGAACGCCATCCACATCAGACATGCATCTTCTGCTGTTTTATCTGCATTTGGGAAAATGCACCTCTGAGTGTTTTCTCAAATGCAGCAACGCGCGCGTGCCTCACCTCCGCGCACGCAAAAATATAATCGCTTTTATATTTCTTTGTTTCAATATTAAAATTGTAGGCCAGTAAAAATAGACGTTTGTTTTGGTCAACTTTGCACTAAATTTCTGATCGATTTTTTTTCTTGAAAGGTTTAGGATCTCTTACTGAGCATAAAATCACAAAATGTTGACAGATCCAGGTGATCACGGCGCGTTCGAGGCACATTCGCGAGATCTGGACACACCCTAAGAACATCTAATAGTCACAACTTTATAAAATCAAGTGGACACATTTTCATCAATTTTATTTCTACTTTCTTCATTTTTACGGTTTTACGGCAATAAATTGCTTGTGTTAGTTTGAGCTAAATTCAAGCTACCTGGTATCGTAGATGTATTCCAAATGAATGGCAAACGAGATTTAATAAATCTGTGGGCGTCACGTTGATCTCCAGACATAGATAGGTATCAGTTCTTGGCTACAAAGATTACTTTGCGCAGGACATAAACAAGAAGTCCATATTTTCAGAATAAAGAAAAGTAGTTTTGACTTTTTGCATTTTTTATTAATAGTGGCAAATTTCACACATTTTCGAGTAAAGTCAAATCGATTAACAACTTTTTGAAATGTGTGACGTCAACATCTATTCAAGTGACAAGATTTGTGCTCAATCATTCTTTTGAATACTATACCTGATACCTGATACCCTAACCGCCGTACGGTGAGGGTATTGAAATGTTTACTCCTAATACTAACTACTCATTAATAAGTCCTGGTTCGTGGATATGTGTTCGCGGCGGAGCGAAATAAAAATCTGTTCCGAGCTCATTTATCATAGAAAAAATAACGGCTTTTAAAACCAAGGTTCTGTCCGCATGTCGTGACTGCGGTGATTTTTACGCGACTGCACGAAAGGGAGGAAGACAAATTCGCTGTACTCCACACGTACGGGGTACGCAGAGCACCTATTAAACCCGAAAGGTTGCGTTTTGGTAATCATTATAACAAAGGGCTTGTGCTATTACCATTTTTTTAATGATACCTATGGCAATGATACTTCTAGTGACCTCTACTGTACCTCTACCATAAATACCATACATACATTTCAGAACATGCTGATTGGAATGATGATTATTACGAAAGACGATAACATTCTAACGGCAGGATGGATTTTGACAATCAAAATATACATAGATTCATCTCAATCACCCATGTATCCATAGATAGTATATTGTATTACATAATGTTTTTATATGTTCCTTTTTTTAATTAAAGTTATTTAATTTTATTACACGCTCCATCGTAGACTGCATCATCGCTTAACATCAGGCGAGATGGTGGTCAAGTGTAAACCTATAAAAGTTAAAAAAAAAAAAAAACTCACTGACGGACTAATTCCTTTTTTTGTCACGATGTATATTGTATTATTGTCACCGTATGTGATTTCTGTAAAAATACAAACTAAAAAGCGTGGTCGTCTTAGGAAGCTATAGGTGGCACCCATGACGTTTGTTCTCATGTGGTCTCGACAGATTCCTCAACTACGATCTAGCGCAGTCGGCGCAGGACCTAAAAGGATCCAATTAACCGTAATTAATCTTACTTACTATGTAAAACCTAGATTATAAATGCATACTCGAAGCATGCCTGAAAGCATTCCGAGCATTCTAGAGTCCATCTAAAATTATTGCCATGATTTAAGGAAGAAAGGTCGAGAGAGTATCTGATTTTTTAAGACACATTTAGTACACTCCGTCTTGGGAAGGTTGATACAAATATTTTTCAATGATATATCAGAGTACTGAACCGACTGAAATATTGTCGTACTGTTGTGTAGTGTCGTATTGTTGTCGTACATAATTATGTCAAGAAAGTTGAAAGAGGACATCGCCACCGTAGTCGAAGTCCATTAAATACACATTAGTAAGGGCTATTCAAAAACTATAGGTAAAATAATCAAATGTAAATGCGGCCACATGGAAGCATCAGCTTTCAAATATAAAGCGAATTACCAAAATCGATTCCGTAAATATATTTTTAATAGTAGGTGTAGCGTGATGGGAGGAGCAGGACATGTGCCTGATAGTAAGCAACACGCCGCCTGCCCCTAACAGCACACCGCTGTTGCAACATGAAGAATTGCAATCATTACCCAGCACTGGACCGCGCTCATCACTTATAGATTTAAAATGGTTAATGCCTTGTAATTTCACTGGAAAGTTTGCCATACAAACCAGAACACAGTAACGTTACACATCAAATATTCAGGTTCTAAGCACATCTGAATTATCTATAGACCAACCAAAGTTTAAAGATAATCAAGATGATGATGCCCATTACAAACACTACCAGCCGGAAATGTCCCCATCATGCTGGCATAAGCATTACCGCATTGAATGACAATGGGGAATGCTAAATACGAGTATGTTTCGCCGAATAAACGCTAGTGATCGGGAGCTGAGTGTAGTTGAGTGTGCAAAACATGAGGACCGCATTCGGTGTACTGTTTTGAACTCGGAAAAGTATCCAGATTGCCAGATTCATAACGTTGCCAGGAGGTGTATTGGTCCATTTCTTTTACAGGGAGTGGTCATTAAATATCAATTACTTTAATGGAGTGAACACATGTATATTTGTCATATCATCACATATTAGTATATTTAGTATAGTATCAACAAGGCACCCGTGCGAAGCCGGGGCGGGTCACTAGTTAATCATAAAAACAATTTGATATTGAAAACAATTATTATAATGATATCTAAGCATGTGTTCATACATTTACCTCGTGTAAACCGCCACCCCCTGTGAAATAGAAATGGACCAATACACCTCCTGGCAACATTCATGGAATCATAATCTGCATGCTTTTCTAAGTCCAAAACCGTACACCAACTTCGGTCCTCACATTGCGCACACTCAACTCCTTTTGGCGCCTGGGCTATTATAGCACTTTAGTCACGTGTCGTTCGTTTCGAGCAAGCGCTCGGAAAGGCTTTTAAATGTAGTTAGTTGAATAGGCAAGATGACTAAAAAAAACAAATTAGTGAGTTAGTTAAATTATTTAAAAAAAAAACTAGTAGCGCACTGCGGCTTAACCCGCGTTGCTACCGGTCCTGTTGATTTCTCTGGAAACAAAATAACCTACGTGCGTCACATCAGATTATCTATCTATGTAGCAAATTTCATTCAAATCCCTTCAGTAGCTTTTGCGTGAAAGGGTAACAACATTTATATTACATTCTTACAGACTTATTTTTTCTTGTCTTTCACAAATATAACATAACGAAGGTACAGTGCTTAGAAGGTTCTTGTGAAGTCAAATGAAGACGAAATATGACAATGAACACGATTTTTACGAAGATGAATTGTGACGTCTAAACCCAACCCCCCCCCCACTCCGGAAGTGTGATGATCTATAAGTATATCTTTTCGAATCTTAATCACTACATAGTATAAAACAAAATCACTTTCTCTGTCCCTATATCCCTATGTATTATGCTTAGATCCATAAAACTACCAAACAGATTTTGATGCGGTTTTTTTTTAAATAGATAGCGTAATTCAAGAGGAAGGTTTATACAATGTATAACATGTGCTTACATCAGCAGAGAAACACTAATAATTTTAAAGGTTTATAATGTGATGTCATAAATAAACACATTTTTTGAGCTTACTTTGCAAACGCTGGCTGGATCCTACGAGCCTTCTCGTCAAAAAACGTACTGCAGTATGGTACCCCTTAAAAAGATTTACAAAAAAGTCAACAATGGCAAAAGTCTACTTATCTCTTAAAGAACCCCACAATACCCACAATAACCATTTTTATTCGTATTGCACCCGTGCGAAGCCAGGGCGTGTCGCTAGTAATTTGATAAAACAATTTTTACTTTTCAAATTTCAAATTTTTGGCCCATTCATCATCTCAATTGTGCTTCTCATTGTTATTTGAGGTCGATAAAAAGGTAGTATAATGAGAGTATGTATAATAGTGAATGGTCAAAGCTCGGCGGTATGCCGGTTCGGTAGGCGCGGCACGTAGCCGGAGCGGCCGGCGGCGGCGGAGTCACGCCGCTGTCCCGGCCGGAAGCCCCGCGCCGCTTCCCAGAACCTCCAGCCTTCGTCACCGCCGCTGGCACGACTCCCGCTACCCGACCGCTGTACCAACGACACTGCCAGCGAAAGAGATATCTCAAAAATTTTGTAGCGTAGACTCTTTGTAGAATCTGTCTTGGAAAGTACCATATCTATTCCAGTTATTCTACTGCCAAACAATAATGCGTAACATCACTGTGTTCCGGTTTGACGGCCAATGTTTCCAGTGCTTTGTTCAGGTTTGACGGGCTATAATTTCCGGTGAAATTACAGGGCATAGAGATAAAACACCTTATGTTTGTGACGAGCGCAGTTTGGTGCTAGGCAGTGAATCGGACTCTTCGTGTTCCAATAGCTGCGTGTCACTGTACTGTAATGAGCAGGCATGTTGCTTACCATTAGGCACATGACCGGCTCGTCAAGTCACTCTATACTATAGAAAAACTGTCGTGGAACACAATTACAAAATAAATGTAGGTAGGTACGATTTTATATATTATACGAGAATACCTTTGAACGAGCAATTCTTGTCTACATATTAGTGGTTACTAAGTGGTCAAAATTCGACCATAGATAAATATACGTGCTACTCGTAGTTTGTGTAATGTATTTTTTTATTGCCTCTCGTTATTAGAAAAATTTACTCCACTTTCCTAACCTGTGCGAAAAATAGTTCCTAACCAGTTTTTTGTTTTACGTTCGGAAAACGACAGACGTCTAAATTTTTCCTAGAGATGTCTGTTTTCGACTCAGATAAACTATAATGTTTATATTGTACGGGGCTTAACCACGATATAATTAATTGTATCATTGTTTAATCACTTGACGTTTCGGCAGCGTTACAACGTCACGAGAAGACTGAACTGAACTGTCAGATAAACTATTGTTATTTAAGGAATTAAGGACGCGCCTGGTTCTTACATACCATGTTCAGTCATGTCCGTGCCCATAATTATGATCTTTATTGTCAAAAATGGTCAACCGCGTTTTATAAAGTTAGTATTTTAGTTTATAAAGTTATAGTTGGCTTCGGGTTTGCGACCATTTCGCACATATATTGTCAGTGTAAAAAGCTCCGAGGAAAAAATGTCTTGTGTCGTAAAGAAAGGCGAGAAAAATTCCAAACCTCTAATTATTAAAAATCACGAAGTTATACATAGTGTTGATAGTATGTATATAAACACTAAGTACAACTTCACTTCAAAACCCTAAGAATTTTGTGTTATTTGATCAATACAAATCCAAGTATGTTGTATTTAAGATCGCAGTAAAGTCGAATCATATTTGAAAAAAATATTTTAAGACAGTTTTAGTATAACTTTATAAATATGATATAGAGAATAGAAAATACTCAGGTTAAACGATTTTTATGTTATGGTAGCACCTTTGTTTACATTTTCTACACCTCTCCGTGAAACGCACAATAGTTTGTGCGAGGATAAGCTGAAGGAGATTGATTTAACGACAAAACTAAAATAAACGATTTATTATTATTTATTTAAAAAAAGAACTATTCGCACCTTTGGGATAGTTCAGCTAAGTATCAGTTTGAGGCTCTGGAATTGATCGAGAGAAGTACCAAAAGGCTCATAGGCCCGTTACACTCTAGTGCGAAAAAGACTTCAAAGTCCTTAACATCGATCGCCGCGAAATTGTTAGCTTATCGGTTCATTATCGGATACACTTCGGAGTGTGTGCAGCTGATCTTTTTTGCATTAGTAGTTGACATGACAAACAACTCGTAGTTATATGTTTATTTTGGGTGTGTAGGTCGTTTGTCTTAGTTTGTGTTTATACAAATAGAGATTTGTTGCTGTTGTGTGAGTTCGAGTTTACAAATCTGTGAAATATACATTCACCCGTACATACATTGGCCCGCAAAAAATGTGAAAAAGTTTGTTAGCAAGCGAAATGTCTTGCGTCCTCCTATGTTAAATCCTCAAAGATTATAGATCCCAATGCACTCTCTGCCTCTACGATCCAAGAACAATTTGTCGCTTCAAACTCCAAACACCTTTGGCACGCAGTAAAAGTTTCTACGCCAAGTCTTTTGGATTCCAGGCTGTTCAACTGTGAAATGCTTTGTCTGTCAACTTGTCAAGTTCCTTCGCTTGCAGTTTTTAAACAACACGTGAATTAGGCTAATCCACAAAGAGCCATTCATTAAAAATAAAAATAAAACAAGTGAATTAAATTTATTTCTCTGCCATCACTTAGCTGAAGTTGTTAGGCTAAATACTCACGGAGCAATTTTCACCTGCGCCCGTCGCGGTTGCGTAATTACGCTTTTATTTAAAAACTCACTAGACCGGTTATTTTCGCGGTTGAAATTATCGCCCGCAAATTGGCGGGCGATGATGGCAAGACGGGGGGTTAACGATCACTTGAGGTCCAACCAACGCCAACCAACCGCAGAACGCGCGAGCGCTACCCACTGAGTCTGCGGGCGACCGCGCGGGCGTGTAACGCGTCGTGAGTTGTTCTTTAATCTTTTACATATATAAATATCTGCATTCTACAGAAGCTGCGGCCCACTCAACCGCACCAGTCGCGGGTGAAAATCGCTCCATGAGTTCTTAGCCTTACTCTTTCATAAACAGATCGTACTTAAAACATATCTATTTGCTTTAATCTTCGTAAGTAGAACGTGGTATAAATTACACAGTTAATAATATCTAGTATGTTAAATAGTATTGTACTTTATTTACATATTTTGTAGATATTAGTACATATTATAGTCCATATTAAAAATGATAGAAGTAGCTTCTAGTTCTTATTTGTCTTCCTATTTTTCATTCCTTCTTTTTCACCTGCTCTGAAATTCGGCATATGCTGAGCATGATATCGTTCTTAGCGACGAGGTCGTCAATTACTACTTTATTTTTTAGATTTTGTAAATACAAATATATGTTTTGTTGCCAAACTAAGTGCAATAAAAAAATAAAGAGTTATCTATCAATACTCGTATTCGTTCGCTATAAGAGTAATAACAATAAGGCAAAGGTTACTTCACCCTGAAAATGAGGTAGTAAAAGGTGGGAGCCGTTTGCCGCGTAAATAAATGCGCAGAAGATCCATCACGAGTCACTCTGTTAATAATTAGGAAGGGGTCGTACCGCCGTCTGACTTGACGGAGGTGTGCGCTCGCCGACATCGAACAGCTTTTGAACGTTTTATTAGTGGTACGTTGCTTACATCCGTTACTTTTCACTAGATACGCTCTCTTGTTTCACCTCTTTTTTTAATTTACTCGTTTAGCTGACAGAGTTTATTGTCAAAAATGACCTGACACAATTTAACACGTAACTTTTCACCCACCTCAGTGAGGAAACGACTATAAGCAAAAGAAAACACCTATTTTCTAGTGTTTTGTTTTTATCCTAAGATAATACAATAAGCCGTGAAAAGAAAATTGTCCGCAAAGCGAGTAAAAAAAAGTACACCAAGGAGGTTCCGAGACTGAGTTTTTACAAATTAAAAAAGTTGTATGATCAATTCGGCACCATGGAGTAAAAGCAAATAAGTTTAATGATGTTTTGAAGTCACCAGTGCACACGATGTTATACATTCTTTATTTTATTCTCTAGAGCATAAAAATGACTTTTGCACTAAGATATCGAAGAGCAAAAATACTATTTCCTTGATGGGGGGATGAAAAGGTTCCCTAAAACGTTGGTTTGTTGACCTTTTGCATTGAACGTAGTTGTGCTTCATTGTTCGATAACAACTTTGTCCTAAAAATTAAGTCCTCGTAATTGTCACGTTCTCGACAATGTTCGAATGTGTCGTCATTCGTGTACGGGTGGTTACAGTGAGGGCGGTCCCGCCAAGTACAAATTAGAGGTTCGCTTTATTATTTAGAGCTATGGTGGCGCATCGATCGAGCGCCGCCTCGGTCGAATCGTAACCGTAGCGTCGCTTCGGGAGCTTCGCCCCGCCGCCGAGAGGCTCGCGGTGCAATCCGCGCGCCGACACACGTCACGCAGCCACCTCGTACAAAAAACGAACGCTAACGACACCCCCTCGTACAATGAAAGTAATTAAAATAATAGTCGGGCCGCGGCACGCGAACTGTTGTCGAGAAAGGCCGCGTGACATTGTTGGCGTGCGCTGGGCGCTCGCTCTCCTCGCCGGCCGACCGTGCTTTCAATCGCTACATGTAGAAAGGATGATTGCTTTTCGATGGATATGAATGAGCCGGGCGCCAGCGCTAGCGGTGCTCGGCGTTGTTGATTATTCATTAGAGGAGGAGGCGTCACGCGAACGCGACACGCAGCGCGGCCACCGGCGACGGGTCGCTGCGACCCGCATGCCGGCGCTCTAACAAAGAAAAAACAACCTGTATCCATTTTGGCACGGTGCGGGCGCGCCCGGCTCCGCACGAATCGCTCATTCGTGTTTATTAATATTCAAAGTGGGTTTATGAGAGGCTCGCGAGCGTCGCGGCGGTGCGGTCCCACGTGACCTACAAGCCGGCGACCCCGCGCCCCACACAGCCCTGTCTATTGACAACGCGACTTTACATCCATATCGTGATCGTCCAAATGGCTTACGACATTGTATGCGGTGTACGACGACATCCCACCCTCCACTCGGTCACGGTAATATTCAAGTCTCCCCCTTTCCGCAAATGCTCCAATATTGTTTGCCCTTTCTGTATCAACTCGATTGTACACTTTAATGTCGATACAAGACGTGCCTCCAATAAATAAATTCCTAGAAAATACGGGCGACCATTACATCGTTAAAAATCGTGGTATTGCATAAATCTGTAAATTAAGTATTATTATTAGTTAATTATTTATTTAATTTTTAGGTTTTCCTATCTCAGTAGGGTTGGTTTTATTGATAGCTAATAAGTAGTTACTTATAAAGTTGGGCGGCCACTGCGTAACATACATGTATATATATTCCAAAATCCTAGAAGTTTTACCCGCTCGTATTGGCCCCGGACACAGCTCAAACTAGAATAAATCCGGAGGGTAGCCCTATTAGATAGACGTACAGAAACATTTTATTATGTATGAAATATTACCAGAAATAAAATAAATCGAATAAAAATAATGTAAAATATCGAAATGTGAAGTGTTATCGTTATCACCAGTTGTAAAGGAGATATTTAAAGCTAGAGATATGATATAATTCGGTTGCGCGGGCGCAGCGACATGTACTAAAATGTTCCGTTCTCGGATGTAGCCACTGTCTAACCGATGTCCAGCGCTGCAAATGGACAATTCCTTGGATAAAATAGGTAGCGCGTTGTTGAGGCGAGGTGAGGAATAAGTAAGGCGTGTGCAAGTGCAAGAAGGTCGTTCCTACTGTGCTGTAAGTGCATTGTGCTGCGCCGGTCGCCACTCGAATACCAATGAAGCCGCGTGCCGCTCGCGATCACGTCCCAATCAGAGAACGGGACATATAAATAAATGTACTTAAGTCTTGCGACTAACCAGTCAGATCACAATCCCTAACTTCATCTCCTTCGACAAATGTCAAACTTATTCTTTCAGTATACTAGTAGACTAGTGTTGATTAGTACATATATGGTACATTTACCCATCTAAAATGTTTAAGGTGGTTCAATATTTAACCGCGCACAATACGTGGTGTAGTCGTGTTACTCGTCATTCTACCTCAGTAAGCTTCAGAAGAAAGCAAAAAAGAAACGAGGCGTGAGCTTCAATACGCCTCGCTTCATTTGAAGTGGGATATTCTCTTTGAGTATTTTGTCTTAGAATATTATTGAGGTAGTATTCTTGTACACAAAAGAGGCTACCCTTACAAACTCCTTTTCAAGCCATTTGCCGCCCAACGCTAGACTATCTACTTTTGCTATGAAAACGTCTAGGCTGTGGGATGCTTCGCCTGTGTGGGTTTTTTCCCAATGGTAATAATCTTGGATTCTTCAAATCTAAAGTAAATTGGTCTACATAAGCACGCCCCATCGTAAAATATAACATCGTTAACATCAGACGTGGTGGTAAACATATAACAAAAGACAGTTAGTCCAAGATCCCAGAGTCGCCAGACGTCACATATTTTCTGATGAACGAAATGTGGACGATTGAGTAGAGTTATGACGTACTAAGAATACATGCTTACCCGCTAACTTGCTTAGACGGCCAACTTTGAGATATGGTGGAGTCCCCGAATTGACTTTGAAAAAATAAGCGGTGGGGGGAGGAGGGGGGTAGCTATTGTGTTTATTGTGAGTCAAATTAGTATTATTATTATATACTTAATATTACAATTTCAAGTACGCCGAAACCTCGATGTTTCATTTACAGCCTGACATTTAATTGATCTAACCATCTTTGGAACTCTGGTTTTATTCTTTTTTGTATTAGTCCTGTATGTGTTTTAATTTTAGGTTGGTTGTTTCGTTTGTTACCCTCTACACTCTTTCTTTCTTCTTACGGGTCTTTACGATGCTTAAATAGGTATTGTATGGCATACAAATCTTGAATTACAATCCTGTCATTTGTGTAGCATTCGATAATAATTTACGCTACGGAAGCCACGTACTTACCCCCCAGACGACCGTATTCTGATACGAGTAATAATCGGTAGGCAGCCGGGAGCGTTTATACGAACGGTTGAACGAAGTCACGACACATTTAAAAATTTTTTAAAGCTGTGGTGGCTTTCAGGCTAAAACGTTAAATTTCACAATCGCATGGTCGTAGGTTTGAATTTAGCCTGCAATACTGAATATTTTTCCAAGCGAGGAAGCCGTGTGAAATCGGAAAACATTGTGAGGAACCCTGAGAGTTCCAAGAAACAGTGGCGTAACTATAGGGTGGTAGGGCTGGCAAAATGCCCTCTTGGGTCGGGGGCCCGGCCCAAAAGACTGCAAGCGCAGCAATAAATTTTTAACATTGCACCTGAGTTTTATTATATTATATTTTACTTAAAATAATATATAATTTTTTAAAGTTAATTTATTAAATTAATTAATTAAGCATTAAATACCACAATACAAATTCAAATTAATCATTTAGAATTTCAACACATCCCAAACAAAAATGTGTTAAATAATTTTACCTCTAAGAGAGGACTCTAAACTCTATGAGACAAGATAGGTTATGTAATTTGGGTATTTTGTCTCTTGAAAATTCTGTGGCCCGTTCGTTAACCTTTGATGATGTCATAGATACTTTGGCAGAACAGAAAACTCGGAGAAAGATTTTTTTTATTTATATGTTATTGAAATGATTTTTTTATTTCATTGTAAATTTATTAACCCTTACTCTTGAAAATATTTTTTACGTATTAGTGTTGGGCAACTTTAGTGGCTTACTTTAGTGGCTTATTAAAATTAACCTAAGAACAACATGCGGAATTCATTTAATAGGGGCCCATCAAAAGAATTTGCCACGGGCCCCAAATTATGTAGTTACGCCTCTGCCAAGAAAGATATCGTTTTAGGACAAGTGTCGTCCGCTATCCCCCCGTCCGTAACCAGCGTGTTAGATGAAGTCTTTCTCTCTCTCTCTCTCTCTCTCTCTCTCTCTCTCTCTCTCTTCTGAGCGAAAGCATCGAGTCCCAGCAGTGGGAAAGTTATCTGAATTAATATATTAAAAGATTCGAACTATCCGAAATATATTAGCCGAATTAAGATTTTGCATTTACGTCGAACAGTATCTTTGCGATTCGTGATTAAACCCGAGGTACACTCCAATGCTGTCGCTGTCATTTACGACTGTCTCCTAATTGTAAAATAATTTTATCAGTAAAAAGAAATTGAATTGAGAAACATAAAGTAAAGTTGCGGCTGATCTAGTCGGGAAAACGGCGCCTGCCAATCTTTTGGTTCGAATCCCACGCGCACCACTTTCACTTGTCGTTTTTGCGAAGATATGTACGTAATACCGCTTACGTAAAATCGATGAGGGGAAACATCGTGAGAAAACCGACAGGTACTTAGACTCTTTCGATGTCATGCGTCATGCACCAACCCACACTGGGCCAGCGTGGTGGATTAGCTTCGACTTCTCCTTGAGAAGGCCCCGTGTCCCAGCAGTGGGAACATTCAGTGGGCTGCTAATGTGCTTATGCTTATGGTGAAGGTATTTTTTTAATAAGACCAGCTCCTTGAACAGATGAACAATTCCTTGAAATATCATTTCATTTTCGGCGATGGTGTATAGAGCGAAAGATCCAAAAATCACACGACCTTACGTTATAAGCTTATCGTTCTATCGTATAAGCGAGCGTAAATCAATTGCTTGGTGTGCGAAAGACAGATCCACTTCCATGCTGTATGGTATGTGCGACAACAATAGTCATTCCAAGTGAATGGTTATCAAAAATGTGGTTTTAGACGTACGCATCTTGTACAGTATTTGTAGTGTTGTGCACTCAGGTCCGTTCGCTACGCTCCCCTCCTATTTGTTATCGCTAAACACCAGAATCAGATTATACGCAACATTGCTTGAAACATGCGTGGTTTATACGTACATCATAGTCATAGAGACACCGGGACGTAGGCATTTTAATGTTTGACTCCAGTTTCGTGACACGAACACCTAAACTACGGAATACGTTGCCTGACTGACTATTCCGTGATATATATGTAGATACAATGTGGGTGTCTTCAAATGGAGACGAAATCGACAAATCGGTTTCTTTATAAGACTACAGACTTCAAAAAGGAGCATTTAAAAATAACTTCATAAGTTTTACGATTCGATCATATCGAGTCATAGTAGCGTCGATTATTTATTGGCAAATGATGGAACGGATAATATGGCGTTCTCAACTCAACTGTGATTTTTATGTTAGTTACGAGTAAGTAGGTAACCTCAGAAGTTTGGTCTAAGCGAACTGATTTAGATTTTTGTAAATCTAAAGAATAGGCGTGCATATGACGTAAGTAGGACCTTTAGGGAATGGTCCCATATAAATTTTATCTATATCGGTGGAGCGGTTTCTGTAATATCAACAAAAATAAATAAAATGTATACGTGGATGTCATGTTACTATTAATTTTATTAAAAACTGTGTGCCCTTATTTTTTTAATTGAAATCGATCGTTTTGTTTCTCAAAGATAACTTATATTAAATTAACTACTGATAAACACGTTTGTATCTTACACTGCATAGGCACTAACTGACCGGGAATTTAAACTGACATAATTTTGCCAAAAAGCTGCAGTGGCATGATCATCCGGTTTCACAATCTTGAGATTGTAGGTTCAAACCGTGAGGAAACCGGTATGTTCTAAGAACGGCATCTTACTAGGACCATCCGGCAACCCGCACTTGGCCAGCGTGGTGGATTACGTCTTTGACAGTCTCCTTGCGGGAATCCCAGCAGTGGGACCATAAAAAAGGCTGCTTGTGAATATATATTCACTAGTTTTAGTTTTAGGTTTTACCCGCGTGGTTCCCATTCCCGGGATAAAAGTAGCCTGTGTCAAATTTCAACCCGATTACTTCAAAAATTTCGATGTTACTGAGCAACAACCGTCCATACTGTGACATTTATAATATTAGTGAGATAATCTACTTCTGTAGATTATCTCACTAATATTATAAATGTCAATGTGTGTTATAAGTGTCGTTATCGCCCACTGCTGAGGAAGCTCGCTGTACGCGCTCGTGTCAACCGACTGCTCGCATGAACTGAGACTTTTGGAGTGTCATTTCTAAAATTTATGTTACACTAGCAGCACCCCGCGGTCTCACCCGCGTAGTTCTCGTTCCCGAGATAAAAATTAGACTATGTATTCTTCCCGACTATAATCTAACTGTGCTGCAAATTTCAGCACGATCCGTTCAGACGTTACGACGTGATTGAGCAACAAATATCCATTGACATTGATAATAAAAAATGTATAATAAACATGACGTAATTAATATAATATGTATTTAAAGTAACGTAACGTAATTGTATAAATAAAATTAAATGTTACGACAATATGTCTCAACTTACTTGTATACTTTTAAAACTCAGTCAAAACCCGTAGACCCTGCACAATGAGTTCTGTGTTACGGTAATTTTCAAGGCACAATTGTCCTTTGAAAGCAAAATTGCAAATTACATTTGCACCGCGAACCTTATCTCCGTGGGATACGATTCAAAGTAACTGTGCATGAGTTGAATGAGTAAATTAGACCGGACAATCATCGCAATAAGAGCTTATAGTAGGGGCCCAGGAGTGCAGCGCCACGTGTGCAGTACAGTGAATCACTCCGTTCGACGGCTGTGGCGCTCTCAGACACCGTATTTCTTTCTTACCGGCTGAATCATTGGTATTCTGAACAAAAAATCATCATAAATATCACTTATCGTCGTCCGGAAATAATGCCTCTTCGGCAGAGAGAGGGAAACGGGCGGCAGTATGAAGTGAGAACGATGGGGATTCTTATCGCTTAGCTCGGTGTGCGGGACCGTGCTTGTTGAGCGCCAATTCTCTAAAACACGATAACAAGAATAATATACATGCATATAGGGTCTTGCAGAATACCTTTACTAAGCCGAATAGGACTTGTTCTACTTATAATAATGATTAACCTTTAATAGGGTCAACTATGAAATCGCAAAAAATATCTGCTATTCCGTATAATTTGTTGAGTCCAGTGGACTCTTTTCTAGTGATCAGTAGATTGCTTCGTGATATGAAACGCGTACTAATTTTATTTTCGCTTATGGATTTATCATCATCGTCAGCCTTTTTATCTGATGCTGGGTTTAGACCTCTCTTTTGTCCTGTGGTTTGTGCCAATCTAGTCCAGGTTTGATCATAATATATTTTGGATTTAACCTTCAAATAAAGATCCGGAAGCCTTGAGTCTAGAAGTCTAGGAATGTTCGGAAAATGGCGATAAGATTTTCACCTAACTAAAATGTTCGCTTGTACATAATATGTCAAGCTAGCTAGATCGATACAGTACAGTATATTTCTTGAGTAGTAAAAGTATACATTGAAACCCGTAGGGAGCCCACCGAGCGAACGCGCGGGTCGACGCGCTCTGTATGTTCGGGCGTCATACTGTGATGCAAAAACTATCGTAATACTCGTACCTACCCTTAACCACACGAAGCGTGGAAAAGTTGACAAGTCGAAAATGGGCTTCTCGGGACAGAGTTTTTAAGTTTACCTTTTCAGAGTGAATTCAATTTGTTGGTAAAAATATTAATATAAATTAAATTTCGTTAATTTAATTATAATTTGACGATTTAATTAAATGCATGACTTAAGGTCGCGAGAAAACACTGGACAATAAGAATAAGCTAACCAGATTCGTAGGTCAACGTGTCAGGAAAGCATCCATTAAACAAATAAACCTAATACCGGAACTAATCAAAACTCCATCAACATCCACTAATTTAAATAACATTTTCAATAAACTTTATTTAACCCAAAACCTAACCTAACCGAAGCAGCGTACCAAACATATACATTGGTATTTTATCTTGTTAAAGCTGAATTAGTAAATATTAAATACCCGTATTTTACCAGATTGAAATGAAACCAGTTAAAGGTTAAACACAAAACAACACCGCTCAGATTATGGCATAGTATTTGAAGTAGACAAATTAATTTGTATACTGTAGGTATGTACTCGTATATTCCTAAAGGTTAGTAAAGAAATAGAACAACTAAGAACAGTTGAGAACAAATCAGAACAATGGCTCAACCAGACAATATCGCGACTAAAGCAATGCCACATCTAACCATAATTGAACACCACTTAATTAAGCAATACCGGATACTTAGTACTAATAAACATCCTACCTACAACACCAAAACAAAAGGGTTAAACCGACTCTGGGCTTATACAAGAGTTACTATAGTTACATCCCTCCAACGCACATCATAAATATATGGAGTGCTTTGTAAAAGGGATGCATACATATTAAGTTTAAGTTAATAAAGAATGTAAATAGTAAGTAAATTATGAATCAGGAAGATACCCCAATTTCTTCCCATTAATTCTGTACAAAATACAACCACATACTTTCGTAGATAAGTCTGAGTTCACAAACTGCATCTGTTAGCCAGTGTTAGTAAACACCTGTTCACTAACACTGTTTACCTAAACACTACACTGTAATGTAAGTAATACTTATAGTTATGTTTACTTATGATTATATTTATGAATGCCGTTTTATTTAGAAAAAGTAGATAGTAACATACCGCAATAACAATTTAGTACTCAGGCAAAACAGTTAAAATCCAAGAGAGGAATACCTCAAAACTCACATAGACATCAGTTACATACTAAAAGAAAGTCTGATAACACTTTCCCTCACACCGTAGATAAATGAACAACTTTAAATTCACTTCAGTCAATAAGTTTCAATCCGTAGTATAATAAGATACAACATGTATCGAGCGCAGGTGATTCCTACAGCACTTTTACATAAATATGTAGAGGTACTCATCGGCATATCTCCATCAACTTTCCGGGCACAATGATATTTAATAAATTTTTCATCCCACCACCTCGGAAAGAGTACTTTTGCTCTTCGATATCAGGACGCAAAAGTCGTTTTTATCCTCTAGAGAGTAAAGTAAATTTGAATTTAGAACATCGCGTGCACTACGTTTTAGAATTAAAAACCATAGACATGAAACATAATTAAACCTGTTTATTTTTACCTTCTTGGTGCCGAACTCATCATATTTTTTCTAAAATTATGATGAGTTCGGCACCATTATTTGTTAAAAATTCAGACACGGAACCTCATTGGTGTACTTTTTTTTTAAATCCTTTGCGCGCAATTTTCTTTTCACGTATTGAGGACAGATGTAAGGAATGTTATCTCAATTGGTAGAACATTTAAAAGTGCTATGAATAAATCAATTATAAACGAATTGAAGTATGCCGAGTTAAATAATTTAATACTACTGACGACTAAAATAGTCACTAATTGAAAGTTTCATGAACTTACGTAGTACAAATAATGTAGTAAATATAACATCAATTTATTACTATTTTGAGAAAACATGTAGCTAGATTTTTTAATGAATTTTAAATAGTACTTTTATTTATTTCCTGTAAAATGTATCCTGATGTGGCGCTACCATAATTTTATGCATTTGGGCGGCTACTTTTCATGTATACAGACACATATGACACTCCTTTACCTCAATCGGTCAACTCTCCATATTTTCACGCCATATTGTTATTGGTAAATAAACTCAAAAGTTGAATCCTTAGGTTAAAAACAGGAAAATTTAATAAACGTGAAAAACCAAAATATGGAAGTGATTCTAGTAACATAGAAGTTTATTTGACGCCAACAGAATTGACTGAAACTGTTAATAATGCGCAAAGCATTTAGTCATTTCCTCGCTAAAGTGGAATGAAAAATTACGTGTTGCACTCGAGTGCAAAGATTTTTCACCTTATGCCCTTTTGATTCCCTTGCTACGTTCAGGATTCTAAGTTTTGAATCCTTCGCATGCTCGGTCATCAAAATTGAGCACGCGGTTTAAAAGCAACTTTGCACTCTTGTACAACAAATAACTCATGTACAAACAAAACGGTTCTGCTCTTGTGATCGGCACAATTCCTCCGAATTCCTGAGCACAAAATCAGTTAAAGGTTATATGTAGGGAATTGTTTGTTGTGATCGGCAAATCTCCACGAACTTTCGGAGCACTAAAATATCAAAAGGTTAACATTAGGACACCGACCTTTTTTTATAGAATAGAGTGACGAGACGAGCAGTCCATGTGGCTGGTGGTAAGCAACATGCCTGCCCATAACAACAAAGTGACACAGTTTTTAAATATGAAGAGTCCAAATAATTACCTAGCACTGCACTGCGCTCGTCAGCTGGAGATATAAGGTGTTTTCATCACTTAGCCCAATAATTTCTTTGGAAACATTGCCCTTTAAATCGGAGCATAATGTTTGCACACTGTTGCTTGACGGCAGAATAACTGACAAAGGTGTGGTACTTCCCCAGGCGGACTCTGCAAAGAGCCCTACCACTACAAAAACCTAACGCTATATAAGAATTCACGATTTGAAATAAGCGAGGATCTATCCATCCCTCGCATTTATAAAATAAATGTTAGATTAGGTGTTGGGACGGTACACACAGCTACCACTTAAGTAAAGGTTAACATCAGGTCGTGGCTTTACGTACCTAACGTTTATAAGGATTTAAGATAATCCAACGGCGACGATTCAACCACAACTCTCAATTAAGACATCATGTTAAATAAAGTAACGTCCAGACACCGGCTTACTTTTATAGGAATCAAGGTAACTAACAGTAGGATTCAATCTACACTTTATTAAGACATCTTAACAAAGAAAGTAATCTAGGGACCAAATACAAATAAACCTAGCAATAATGTAACAAAATAAAAAGTAAATATACCTAAGGCATCTAACAATACTAATAAAGAAAATAAACAGCACTAGGCAATCTCAGAGCTAGCCTCTCTAAAACAGAATGCGCAGGCCTCTACTAACCTAAGCTTACTCACTATATTTACGTACATACGTAGAGCAAAGTTGAAGAATACCTGAAAGCATTATTTACCACTAGCAGTGCCCCGTGATTTTTCCGTTACCGTTGTTTTCCGGGATGAAAAGTAACCTACCATAGGTTACTTTTCTTCGAGACTATAATCTACCTGTGTTCTAAATTTCAGCCCGATCCGTTCATATTACGTTAGGTGATTGAGCAACAAACATCCAAATATCCTGACTTAGTAGTAAGACTACCTGCGAAGCCGAGGTTGGGTTCGATTTCCACCTAGTGCAAATATTTGTGTGATGAGTACAAGTTTGTTCTGTGTCTGGGAGTTTCCACGTATAATAAGTATGTATTTTAAACAAAGTCAAAGTTCTTTATTGATAAATGTACAATTTACACGTCAATTTTACGTCACGTCACACGTTAAAACTACGAGTATATAAGTATTATACCAGCTATCTGGCTTCCATATTACAAGCTTGGCTTAGTTTGGGGTCAGATGGTGTTGCGTGTGAAGTGTCCACCCATGTTTATTTATTTATCCTTATTATTAGGAACCTACAATCATTTTTAATATTAGAAGGATACTCTACATCTCGTATTATGTATGACCAACGCAAGGGCACCTCAGACAGCACGAATACGTCGTCTCAGGTTGTAGGTCTGACCTTCCAATAGACATTAGAACTATGAAGACCCGAAATACATGCACAGTTGACCTACATTCGTTACTTGTACCTGCCATTCGACTCCACCTTTATATGTATATATGTGCTGACCGGGTTTCAAGGGATTTCATACTTGATCCGATCATTCTGCTACGAATGGCTGTGGGTTTATTTGAAATGGTCTCGGGTTTAATATTGCAGCTCGTGTGAAATTAAAGAGGTAGCAATTAGGTGCAATGCTGCGCTCCGCGGTTTCACCTGCGTAGTTCCCGCCCTTCTACCGGCTTTAGCTTTGCTACTGCTGTCTCTATCTATTCAAGCGAAGAGAAACGAAAGGCGAAATCAAAGCTGAGACAGTTTTCTTTATTTTATTTTATATTTTCCCGGGATTAAAATTAGCCTATAAGTTATTCCAGACCGATATCTGTGTGCCAAATTTTATTACTTACTAATTTTATAAACGCCAAACTTTATATCAATTTATTACTTTTATTACTACTTATGACTTTTTCACGCAAAACCATTAAATGGTTATGGTATATAGATATAATCTGGTATAACAGAAAAGCTAAAAAATTTCTCCATAGATATTAACGGAATCGGGTAATACGCGAGTAAAACCGCGGAGCACTGCTAGCAACTAACTGACTAACTAGCAGCGCCCCACGGTTTTACCCGCATAGTTCCCGTTCCCAGTGTGTTCCGGGGTGAAAATGAAACAAGCCTATGTGTTATTCTAACTGTATTGAATGAAACAAGCCTATGTGTTATTCTAACTGTATTGAATGAAACAAGCCTATGTGTTATTCTAACTGTATTGAATGAAACAAGCCTATGTGTTATTCTAACTGTATTCCAAATTTCAACCATATTCGTTCAGACGTTATGACGTCATTGAACAACAAACATCCAAGTATCGATAACATCCAAACATTGCCATTTATAATTTTAGTAGGACTTTGAGTTGTATAAATATTCGGTAACTCTAAAGCCCTTATAAGCAGGTTGTCATAGGGCGGCAGCCGTCAACCCGCGCCGCGCCGCGTTATTTATCGACCATTTTACAATTAATTAGAGCTTAAGTTTCGTGTTCCACACATTTCCATTTCTATAATTTGTCGCTTACGCTGTGTTGCTCGGCGAATGGCGGCCGTTGCTCTTGCGAATTGTTATTAGTAAAACGAGTATTGTAGTCTGCAAATTATAAAACATCCCGTTTTGACATTTTAACTTTGTGAAATGTATCCCTAGAATGTATGCCATTATATTATCTAACTTACCAAAAATGTAAATGTAATATTTTTTTTTAAAACACTTTATGCAACGGTTGCGTTCCATGTTAAATTCTAGGGTCTTTCTCAAATGTCAAAATGGGTATTTTATTTTTTGAACATAATAATATAACTTATTGCTAAATTACGTGTTGCATGTACTTGTTTCTTTTATTTTATTTTGTGAATGTTGTTGCTTGTGTCGCCTTTTTTTTTAATTTACTGATTTTGTAATTTCAAACTTCTCAATTCTATGTAATGCTTTTTGATGTAGTACATTTTCAGTTATTACTCGACAATGCCTAAAGCGATTTAAACATTATTTTGTTTGTTTCAAAGCGCTACTTTTTTATTTTATTATTTACTAATTTTATTTAGGTCAGGTTTTAATGAAATCGGTCGAAATCGTAAAAAAATCTTCGAAAATCTAATCTCATTTTGCCCCGCTACTCACCAGCCAGGCTGCACCTCCGTCCTCCGTGTTGTGGTATAATAGGAGAGTACATATATGACAAGTTTTCAGCTTGCCTCAAATAGTAGATTTTTTTAAAATAAGTTGGGCAATTCACACAACACCAAAAACTAAGCAAAGTTTGAACTATGGTGGCCAGATAGCTGATATAACACCTACTTAATTATAGTTGTAAATAAAATACTTATTATACCTACATAGAAACACCAAGACACAGTACAAATATTTGAATTCCTCACACAAAAAAATTACTTTCAAAACCAGAATAGTGGTCCACATATGTATTACTTGGTCGACGGTGGAATAATTGGCAAAACCTTATGGAAGGCATTATGTATGGCAAAACCAAAAGCAAAACCTCTCTGAAACTACTCTTGAACTGATGAACTGCGCAAAAAATCTTTTTACTGAACACGAATCTTTTGTGCACTGCGATCACGTCGCAATTAGTTTACAAGTACGTTCGTTGTTAGTTGAGTGAGAACCGGACAGATCCCGTATTCAGTTCGAGTGTAGGGGTTCTAAAAAGGCTATATTATCTATAATATACCTAGTGAAACGTTAACTGAAGAAGAATAATGTAAATCGTATTGTACGGTAAATATTGATCAATTGAATCAGGCAATCATCGCTGGGTACGAATCGAGACGGGCTATGGTGGCTTGCAGTTGTCCATATCTTACCGACACCGATAGCTTTGCTTTTGATTATGCCACTTCTCGTTAACATATTCACGGGAGTCGTCACTTCCATCCGTTCAACGCTGCTTCAATCAGGCCGCCATCTGCGACCAAGCGACGCACTCGTTGAATACATTGAAATGTAATTGTTTCTATACTTATTCCGCTGGCGAAAATATTTGCACATAATGGAGCTATTATAAAATAAAAAACGACTTCTTTAATTCTTTATTGAACTAGTGCTACAATACCTATCACCGTATTGATTTGATTTGATTTGAATCTAAATTTACTAATTTTACACACAACACAGACGCAAACAAAAACGCGCACTCCAAACGTAAACTATACCTGAAAGCAAATATGAATTAAGAAATTCTTCAGTATACTATTGGAAGATTTGTAAAAAGGTTTATACGTGATAGTGGGTGTATAAACTGTTTACGATAAAGTAGCAAACATAACAATCTGTCCGATGGTAAGCGCCGTACAGAGTTAACATGCAAATCAAATTTAACGTCAATTATTACCTTTTCGGTAGGTACGTATCTCCCTCTCTGTGTCTCTCTCTAAAAGACCGGCAAACTCCATTACAGAACCATAGGTATACAAAACATCTAGTTCTGATGCAGACACAACTCAGAATTTTAACTAGCTTATAAAGTAGTCTAAAGTGCTGGCGTATCGATTCAACATTTAATAGCTTCAAATGCTTCAATTAATTCAAGGATGGTGATACTAAATTTAGGACGAAGTAGTGATTGAGATGGACATCGTTACTGTCATTATTGAATGCACTGCATTGCTAATTATTATTTTAAATTCAATATTTCTTATATAACATCGAATGGGATTGTTTTATAAACCCCCGACCAAAAAAAGTGTGTGTGTGTCTGTCTGTGGCACCGTAGACCTCAAACGGATGGGCCGATTTCGAAGCGGTTTTTTTTATTTGAAAGTTAATATCCGTGCGGATTTTCTTAGCTATGTTTGGTTAATATCGATTCAAGATGGCCGCCGCCACAAAATGGGGGACAAAATATTTGTTCACAACCTACCTCAATATGGGTGTCAAATGAAAGGGCTTGACTAGTAGAATACTAAACACTATAAAAAAAATTAATCCATGATGGCCGCCTCCACAAAATGGCGAATTACATAATTATTTTCACTACTACCTCAATATGGGTATCAAACGAAAGGGCTTGACTAGTAGAATACATTGCGCTATGACTAATTTCAAATCCAAGATGGCGGCTTCCACAAAATGGACAAATACATTTCTTTTTTTACAACTGCCTTAATATGGGTATCAAATGAAAGGGCTTGCCTAGTAAAATGTTGTACAGATAACAAATCTGAGGTAGTCGGGGGCTAGTCAAAATTTTTAATTTTGTTCTTGTTTTTATGTTAACCACCGCAGATACGATGTTCGGTGTTTATTGTTCAAATTCACATCATCATGTGAATTTTGGAGTAAACCTTATACAGAAGTTTGAATATGTCTGTTTTGTGTAATGTATATATTTTACATTATGTTAAACTGCGCTAAGTTTGTTGTATATGTAATTTGATGTGTATTGTTTTTTGCTTTGTTTGTTATTTAATGTATTTTTTTTTAATTTATATTGTATTGGTTAATGGCTCGAGTTGTAATGTATTTTTTTTAATTTATATTGTATTGGTTAATGGCTCGAGTTGTAATGTATTTTTATTTTATTTATATTGTATTGGTTAATGGCTCGAGTTATATGGATTGGCTTTTTTTCACACAGTACCATTTAGCTCTAAATTAACATACATACTTATTAGAAACAGGAACACCCATACACAGCAAACAACCATACATACCATTACCACGGTCTATTAAGTCATACAGTCGTTCGACGAAGCCGTCTAGACAGGGCAAACGTGCGGGGCGTGCGGGGTGAGACGCGGGAAACGCGCTCCTGCATTGCCTACATTACAATGTTAGTATTGCAGGAGCGCGGCTCAGGGCTGACGACTTCCTATGTTTCAATTTTATTTTGATAGGGGAAAATAAGGGCTTGACTAGTAGAATACTAAACACTATAAAAAAATTAATCCAAGATGGCCGCCCCCACAAAATGGCGAATTACATAATTATTTTCACTACTACCTCAATATGGGTATCAAACAAAAGGGCTTGACTAGTAGAATACATTGCGCTATGACTAATTTCAAATCCAAGATGGCGGCTTCCACAAAATGGCGAAATACATTTCTTTTTTTACAACTGCCTTAATATGGGTATCAAATGACTAATATCAAATGACTAGTAAAATGTTGTACAGATAACAAATCCGAGGTAGTCGGGGGTTAATCAAAATTTTAAATTTTGTTCTTGTTATTGCATAGAGTAACAAGACGATCAGGACTAATTACAGCATAGTAACACGCAGCTATTGGAACATGAAGAGTCCAAATTATTACCTAGCACCGCACTACGCTCGACATCCAGAGATTTAAGGTGTTTTATCTCCTTTTTTATTTTGTCCGCCATTTTGTGAAGACGGCCATCTTGAATCGATATTAACTGAACATAGCTAAGAACATCCGCACGGATATTAACCTTCAAATAAAAAAACCGCATCGAAATCGGCCCATCCGTTTGAGCTCTACGGTGCCACAGACAGACACACACACAGACAGACAGACATCGACGTCAAACTTATAACACCCGTTTTTTGATCGGGGGTTAAAAACAGTAACATTCGAACACTAGTGGCACACTAGCGGCATAATAACTGGCTATGGTATGGTTCTTCCCCCAGGCCGACTCTGCAAAGAACCCTACCACTACAATAACTTTTGTAGTTGCGTCAATGTTATATATTTGACGTTGTTTGTTGCTACGTCGAGTTTGTTGTTTATTTGACGTATGTTGCTGCGTCAAATTTGTTAGATACGAGTATTTGACGTATGTTACTGTGTCAAGTTTGTTATATATTTGACGTCTGTTGCTGAGTCAAGTTTGTTATATAATTGACGTTTGTTGCTGCGTCAAGTTTGTTATATAAGTGTGTGACGTTGTTTATTGCTGCATCAATTTGTTATATAATATTGGACGTTGTTTGTTGCTGCGTCAATGTTATAAATTGGACTTTGTGTGTTGCAGCGCAATGCATCGCGCCGTTGGGCATGGAGAGCGGCATGATCCCCGACTCGGACATCACGGCCTCCTCCTGCTACAACGACGGCAACGTGGCGCCGCATAACGGACGGTAACTATATAAATATGACTATATACCTTCCCACTAGCGGCCCGTTCCTACTTCGCTCGAACAATATAACTAAACATTTGCCATTTTGTGGAGGTGGCCATATTCAATCGATTTTAACTAAACATAGCTAAGAACCACCACACTAACGAATATAAACTAACCCTAAAAAACGACTGTATCGAAATCGGGCCATTCGTTTCAGCTCTATGGTGCCACAGACAGACACACACACACACACAGAGAGAGAGACAGAAAGACATCGGAGCTAAACTTATAACATCCCTTTTTTGGTCGGGGTTTAAAAAACATAAATTGAAATAAAACTATCCTATATCTCAAGTGGGACCAAAGTACACAAATGCCTACTTTCTCTTATCTTCGTTTGCTTCAAAGTAGTTTGTTTACATTTCCAAGACTCTCATAGTGAAACAATTACGCTATCCAATAGCTACGCAATGTAGGTAAATGACGATAAGAACCAATTTAAATTTTATTAGCGATAAAACGCGGTAACTACTCTTAGCTTGCTTCGTCGGAAAATTTTGAGATTGTAATCAATAAGCTGTGTCGGCGAACCTCGGAGTGATTCCTCGATGGCGAGGCTGAGTTCGAAATGCTAAAAAAATATAGAATATGATTATGTATCGTTCCCTGTTCAGCGAAGGATCCGTCGGGGGAGTCCTTAATTGCCGTTCGTGCTCAATCTGCCTCATCAGAAGCCGCGCGGAGACCAGCTAATAACACCTAATCGAGATTGGGTGTTAACGGTCGAGTGCCTCTATTATTTGCAAATTCTAAGTTAAAATCATTATTTATTTATTTCGTCAATAGTTTTTACCGTACACTTTGAATTGTACACCAATATTCCTAGTTAACGCAACAATTCTTAGTACATATTTATTACGTCTGTGCTATTTATTATGCACTTTGAATAATTGTATGCCAAAATTTCTAGCCAACATAATTCTCAAGTTCAGGTTGATTTTGTCTGTCCTACTTATCGTGTATTTTAATTTGTATACCAAAATTCCTAGCCAATATAACAATCACAAGCACAGATCCATTTGGTAAGTCCTTTTTATCGTGCATTTTGAAAATAAAATTATACAAGTACATATTTATTTCGTCTGTCCTGATTATCGACGAGCCCTTTGGTTGTAAGTCTAAATTCGTAATCAAATAGTACTTGTCGTACTCGTTGAATTGTACTTCAAAATTCCTAGTTAACATAACATTTCCAAATTCAGATTGATTTCGTACGTCGAACGTGTCTATCGTGCGATTTGATTGTACACCAAAGTTACAAGTTAACAAAACATAATTTATATAATTGCCAAGTAAGCAGTTAGATTAAAGTCTTTGTCCAAGTCTTTTGTTCCGAAGAGTGTGTTCCAAGAAGTAGTGTCTCCCATTAGGTACCAGAGTTTGTAACATATACGTATTCATAACGTTTACTGTGCCTGTGTATGTGTGTTTGTTTGGAACAAGGGATAGTAAGAAATTGACGGTAAAAGATTTAAAACATATGATTAACTAATTTATTTATATGTACTCGTATAACGATGACAACGACCCTTTACAGCCGCCCTTCTCTGAGGCTATTTATTGTACATCCGCTTCTAATACATGGAATTTTACTGCTTGTTGTAGATTGTGAATGACGGTACCAAGATCTCAGATGCCTAAGAATAGAAATAAACGAATTGAATTAACATAAAAGGAAGCCGTGCAGTAAAACGTTGATTATTCGACTTTAAGTTTAAAAAAACACAGATAAATGGGCGCTTTCTATTGGAATTATAGCTTTTTCGAGTGAAATGCGCCGCGGCATAACACCAATATTTGACCTGTGTCACTTTAATCTGCATTGCGACCGGCCCGCAATATTAAATTTTGGTAGTTCCGACCCTTCGACATCAGCGAAATGTCAAGAGCCTTTAGCGCAAGTAAGCCAAAAGTTCGGCTTTTCCGCTTTTCCCTGTTTACTAAAAATTGTAAATGATAACTAAAAATATATTGTAGGGATACGATGCTTTCAGCATAAACAACCTTATTACTGCTGCAATTTCATTCAACTCCGGTCAGTCGTTACAGATATGTATAGGAACAAATGTACCCTCGCACAAACTTTCGCCTTTATAAATGTGTGTGATAAAAAACGAGCACACGATATAAATAGAGATGAGGATGCAGCTTAGTAGTCGATGGGTCAGCGTTGGCGACTACGTATTTTGCCGTAGATCTGCTACTTACTTATTTTAGAGCTTTCTTGCAAACTTACAAACTTCTTTTTATCTTCTTCTTTTCTAAATTTTGATAATAGTAAAATAAAATAACTTATTACGATAAAAAAACTATTAAGTAATTCCTTTACGTTTGAGGAATAACATTAGGAAAATTTTCAAAGCTTAAAATTACCCTGCCCCTTACGAGTACTTAACTATTGGTCTAGCTTGCACAAAAAAAAAATCACGTTAATAGGTTGATACATAGTAGTGAAATGTCGATCATCGTTTTTTCCGATCAATCTGATGAAAACTTAGACTAAAAAAAATGCTTGATTATGCTACAATGTCACCAAACCTAATTTCTTCATAATACTAAAAAAAAGAAAGTAGGTACGTACATCTACGAACTTTTCATGTGCAAATTCACAAATTGTACGTATTCAAACTCTACGCTTTAAAACAAAATCCGAGTAGGCAACACTGCGCCGGGTACTCACTGTTCAGTGTCGGCTCATCGGGCGCGCGCCGCCGCGGGTCACTGCGCGCGCGCACGCTCCCTATGCGCACTAATCACGCCACCATTACGAGCAAGCCCTGATTGGACGAACCCTCAAGCTCAGAGATGACGAGACCTACTTATGCGCTATTGTCGCACGATATTTATACAGATAAATGCCAAGCCGTGTACGTCACTCAGCTGATGCGTGTTTGAAAACTGTACGTTTACTTTAAAGTTTGGTCGTGTAAATGTACATTTTTTTATACAAAACTAGCTGACTTGGCGAACTTCGTACCACCATACTTTTTCTCGTCAATATTTTCAAAACTTTCTGCCATACAAACCTTGTCCCGACAATAACGAATGCGTAAATCAAAGAATGATCCAATTCGGTGTAGTCATGTGCGCAATTACATTTCGAAGATCCATTTATTATATATTAGATATATATACAGATCAATTTAATTTATGTAGGTACTACAAAACTGTAAATCATGAAAATATCGATAGATCGTGTTTTCCGCGGCCAGTTACGAGTACATGTTGCGCTCTCGAGAGTAACCTCCAAAGGAAATAGTATTTACTGTCTCATGGGAAAACAGCTGTAAATACTGGATATAAAAATATCCTGTAGACTAGACTAATCATTATATTATTAACCATTTTACACAGCCGTATTTAATTGCTACTTAATAAAACTGGTAGTATACATTTTGTTTGTTTTTACGTTCTAATCTATGGAACTAACGGTCCGATTTGATACATTAATTTTAAATTTGATAACCCAATTCATGGGATACACAATAACGACGGGCGAAATAGTAGAGCACAGCTGGTCACAATTTAATGAGTTATATTGTACAGTCACGAAAAAGTGGTGTTATGGTCTAAACTAAAACATAAACTTCAGATTGAAGATACGTGAAAATCTTGCCTTGAAAATCTTGGGTCGTAGGTTCGATCCCCACTTAGTGGCAAATATTTGTTTGATGAATACAAATATTTGTACCGTGCCTGGGTGTTTTCTATGTATAATAAGTATTATATCAGCTATCTGGCTCCCTTAGTACAAACTTTACTTAGTTTAGGGCTAGATGTGTGTGAAAGTCCACTAATATTTATTTATTTTATTTTAGTACATAAGTAGTAGGGACACTTTGCAGAGTCCGCCTTGTGAAGTACCACACCTTTTACAGTTATTCTACCGCCAAGCAGTAAGTAATGTGAAAACATCGCTGTGGTCCGGTTTGAAGAGCAATGGTTCCGGTGAAATTACGGGGCATAGAGATAGAATTCATATAAGCGCAGTGCAGTGCTAGGTAATTATTTGGACTCTTCATGTTTCAAAAACTACGCGATGATTTTTACGATTTTTGTCGCTTACCATCAGGCGTGGCCGATACGCCTGAACTGCTCGTGTCGTCACTCTATAAAAAAATCTCGTAAGTTTGTATCTCTGTTATAGGTACCCTAAAACTCAAATAAGAAAAAAATCTTGAAATATATATATTAGACCTAAAGAAACACTAAAACGAAATGCAGTAAATAACTAAATATGTCTATTATACCTGTTAATTAGTAATATATTTGACGTGGGTTGTAATATGAACTATACGTACAAACAAAAAAAGTTAAAGCGTTTATCTATCCAAGTGGGCGATAACGAACTTGTGGGCGCTGCAGGCCTAAAGAGGGGCGCTGTGTAGAGCCTTGGAGATCATTGTGTACTACCTCCTGGGCTCAAGTTAACTCTTGCGGTTAACTTTTACTAATAGTAAAAGTCTTATTTAGGATGAATGTTAAATCTTTGCTAATACAGCTCACAATGATTAACTAATGTAATTTGAAGTTATAGTGGTTTTTACGTATGTGGAATCAGGAGGGCGCAAAAAAATAATTTACTCTCAAGGTGGGCAGCAGACAAAACAAGTTTGGGAACCCCTGCTCTATAGATCTATATAACCAAGGTCTTTTATGCCAATTCGTTTTTGGCATCGAAAGATGTAGGTCTATAGTTTATTAGAGAACTGGGTGTGTCGCCGGTTCGCCTTTGAGCCACTGCATGCATCCACAAAATAGCCATGTCTATACGTAAGCTAAGGTATTGTGTTTTGCGCAGTTTGAACCAGGAGCGCGCGGGCGGCGCGTGGTGTCCCAGCTCGCAGATCTCGGCGGAGTCGGGCGAGTGGCTGCAGGTGGAGTTGCGCGCGGTGCACGTGCTCACGGCCGTGAGCTCGCAGGGCCGCTTCGGGAACGGCCAGGGCCAGGAGTACGCCGAGAGCTTCGTGCTGGAGTACTGGCGGCCGCGGCTCGCGCGCTGGGTGCGCTACCGGGACGAACATGGACAGGAGGTACTGCATCACTTCACTCACTACACTAATGTAGGGGAGTCTTTGGGAACGGCCAGGGTATGGATAGAGTTCCGTGTTGGAGTACTGGCGGCCTCGGTTCGCGCGCTGGGTGCGCTATGGGAACGAACACGGACGTTAGGTTCTACACGTATGTAGAGGGTCTTTGGGAACGGCCAGGGTCATGAGTACATAATAGTTTCGAGCTGCAGTACTGGCGGCTGTGGCTTAAGGGTTGGGAACCCTACTAGAACCAGCTCGGTTAGGAAGTACAATCTTACCTCAATCTTCTATTACCCTAATGTGCCCTATAGTCAAAATGCAAACATTCCAAGCTATAACTTGGCTAACCACTGCACAGACTGCACTGTGATCCATCACCCAACAGGCTAAATGTGAGCATGCATACCAGTATATAGAATTTCTAAATCGTAACTACACTTTTCTCAAACTGGTGATGGAGATGCCTAGATAACGTGCTCTACCTAGTCTGCGCCAGCTCTTCAATCACGTTCTAAGAATAATAAATAGTGTAGATTAACAGCTGTTATAATTACGGCTGGTCTAGTCGTAACCATGGCGTCTGCCGATGCGGAGCTCCCGGTTTCAAATCCCACTCGCACCACGTCTTTTCAAAGTCATGTGTGTAATTCTGCTAACTTAAAACGGTGAACGAAAACATCGTGAGGAAACTGACATGTATGTACACATTTCGAGATCATGTGTCATCTACCAACCCGCACTGGGCCAGCGTAGTAGATTATGCCCTTGACTCCCAAAAATTCAATTCATTTATTCGAATTACGTAATTAACCATACGTTTATTAGAACACATGGTAACGTCGTTCACAAAAAGGCCATTTCATTGTTCCATCTCATCCTTCGGAGAGGAGGCAGCAGTGGGAACGTTTAGTGGGCTGCTTATGATTATGCAAGAGTTGTTATCGAGCGTTTGGTGTGTCAGGTTCTGATGGGCAACACGAACACGTACCTGGAGGTGAAGACGGTGCTGTCGCCGGCGGTGTGGGCGTCGCGCGTGCGCTTCCTGCCGCGCAGCTCGCACCGCCGCACCGTCTGCATGCGCGTCGAGCTCTACGGCTGCCTGTGGAACGGTACCCACGCATCTCTCTATCACACCGCCTACGACACGATACCGAAACCTATACAACAAATAACATAATATTTCAAGGAGCGTTTTCAAGCATTATTCCATCCAGCCAATCTACTGCCTTTGTTACGGTTCTCACAGACACATCTCTCTAAAACACCTCCACACATCTCCGCCTCTTTACTACACGATACCTAAAGTCTTACCATTGAAGCATAATATTTCAAATAGATAGTTATTACATATTATCCCATCCAGCCAATCTTCTTTCTTTGGAACGGTGCCCACACATCTCTCTTCACATCATCACAAACACCTCCGCCTACGACTCGATACCTAAACCTTTACAACAAATAACATAATATTTTAAGGAGTGTTATCATGCATTATTCTATACAGCAAAGCAAATAAGCATACATACATATCTTATACCTTTAAACGACCAATTCTTGTAGGTATATATATAGAATAAATATATATAGAATCTGAATCTCAGAAACGGTTCGAACGATTTTCATGAAATTATGTATATAGAGGGTTTCGGGGACGATAAATCGATCTAGCTAGGTTTTATTTTTTTTAATCATTTTATGCGCGTTTTTAGACAATGAAAAATTCCTACAATGTCATTAGAATACGATAACTTATTTCGCCACTGTTCATTAAGTCTAAATGGCTCAGACGGAAAATGCTCGCCCTCGGTGTTAACAGGCCTCGGTTCGAATCCTGGTGCTTACACTCGGAATTTTTTTTTTTGTTCTTTTTTTTTTGCTAAGAAAATTTTATGCTTAGAGCCTTTTATAAATGCATTTAATTCGTATCTAAGTAAGTCATCACTAAGTAATTCGTATCATTTAAGAAAACCGAGCAAAGCTCGGTCAACTAGGTACTAATAATAATACCAAATAAGTAGTACCATAGCATACCTCGCCGCTAGCGATTCAAGGGGCCAAGTAGATTGGTGGTATGTAAACCACTTACGTTACACACACATACGCAGTATATTACTGATTTCAAGGTGCTCAGGCCACATCTAATGGTTTATATCGATGGTATAGATGATCGTGATTAAGTCCTGTAAAGTGTTTACATTACATAAATTCCAAATTCTAAATACTTATTGCCCTAGTAGCTTAGTTGGTAGTAGCTCTGCCTGCGAAGCCGAGGGTCGTGGGTTCGATCCCCACCCAGTGCAAATATTTGTGTGATGAATTCAAATGTTTGCACTGTATCTGGGTGTTTCTATGTATAATAAGTATGTGTTTAAAACTATATAAGTATTATATCAGCTATCTGGCTGCCATCACACAAGCTTTGCTTAGTTTGGGGTCAGATGGTGTTGTGTGTGAATTGTCCACCAATATTTATTTATTTTATATTTATTTATTTAGGTCTAGCCACAACGTCCTAATAAAACCAATGTGTGATATGATACGACGCTTGGTTTCAATAACATACTATTGTCCGTATAATAAAGTTTTGACACCGTCTACCGGCGGCAGCTCAAGCCAAGGTCGTACCATCTGAGGTACTCTTGCGCTACGAGTTGTACTCGTTGAGTACGGTAAGATGTAAGTGGGGTCCCGCGCTATCCCAAAGTTCTTTATGCTGTAGAAGGCACCTGATACCAACTGCCATAGATTTTTTTTAAATAAAATGTGACGAGACGAGCAGGACATGTGCCTGATGGTAAGCAACATGCCTGCTACATAACAGTATAGTGACACGCAGCTATTGGAACATAAAGAGTCGAGATCATTACCCAGCCCTGCACTGCGCTCATCACCCAGAGATCTAAGATGTTGTATGTCTATGCCCTGTTATTTCTCTGGAAACGTTGCCCTTCAAACCGGAACACAGTAATGTTTTCACATTACTGCTTGGCGGTAGAGTAACTGGCAAAGGTGTGGTACTTCCCCAGGCGGACTCTACTAGGAGTCCTACCACTACAATAGATCCCTTTATAGCAATGTAGAAGATGCAGTAAGCTCGCTTGCTACTCTCTATAATAAAAAAATTGGCTGACGTAGGAAACGCCGCTAGAAATGAAAACTTACAACTCAGAATTTCATAGCTTATAATTTATAGAGAGTTACATTGACCTTGAGGTAGTTTCCGTATGATTCCGTAAGGTAGTTTCGATGCCAAATCAGGCCAAGTTTAACGAGGAAAAAAACGCAGGCATCTATTCATAGCAAAAAGGAGCCAATTTCAACTGGCACCTATTATTCCAGACACCGACTGAGTCACGAGGACAGTCGAGATGTAGTGGCAAACAAGCGTTTGCAATTGAAAACACGATAATTCCAGTCCTGTTTAATTCTACCTAATAACTAATACCTAGCATTCTTTCAAATGCAACAAATAATATTTTTCTCAGTAAAACCAAACAACAGACTCCAATTCAAAAACATATTCATATAACAAGTAAACGTAGCTCTCATTAGAGTCAAAACAATCGAACGAATAGCTGTCTGAGGTAGAGCCGTCTCAAGTGGGAAGTATATCACGTGATTTACGAGCATTCGTAGAAATGCAATGATTGCGAAATATTATTTCTGACAATAAGGAAACACTGGGAAAGATCCACTTTTTTTAAAGTCGATAACATAAAATATTACAAACTTTTTACAAATCTATACAAATAGTGGAAAGGCGAAAAATTCATAAATTAACGTTTTATTTTTTATTTATCTGCTGCCTAACTAAAACTGTCTTAGCTTTGAATTAGCCCACTCTTTTCTTTTAGCTTGAAATTATAGAGACAGGAATAGCAAAATCAAAGCCGATTTATTTAGGCGGCAGTAGGGCGGGACGAAACGAATGGAACGCCCGCCACTGCGTGCCTCCGCTTTTTAAATCTCTGATATCTTCTTAACGTTGACAAAAGAATGACCTCATTACGAGCACCTTTTGAGAAAAATGAGGGAGTATGTCAACTTGAATATGCCATTGCCATTTGTTTGTTTATTTTTATATATCAACGACACTTTCACCCCGTGGGATATTCATATTATATTTCACATTATATTAATGACTAGCGGCTCGTTTCGGCTTTGCTCGGATAAATTACGCGACACGTTGATTATCCACGATTTTAACAGCGTAAAAAAACTTATAATGACACAATCTTAAAAGATAGACGTATGATGTTTCGGACTTAAGCGCACTTTAGCGCACACAGCGAAAGCTCTGAAAAAGGAATATTTTTGCCTGTTTTTGTTACATTCTTCCTTCATGCTCCGCTTCTATTTATAGTAGCGTAATGTTATATAGCCTTTCTCGATAAATGGACTATCCAATAGAAAAATAATGTTACAATTCGGACACCAGTAGTTCCCGTTCAAACAAACAAACAAATTCTACAACTTTAAAATATTAGTATAGATAATTGAGATGTAAACTAGAGTTTTTTTGGGACTCCACTTGTTTGCAAAAAGTCAAACAGTGAATAGAATACCCACTCGGCCTTATTCGAGTGGAGTGCCCTCAGCGCTGCGCAGGGACGGAGCCCGGTCGCAGGAAGTTGTCGGGTGCACTCAACGAATAATTATATGGTTATAGAAAATAATTCGAAGCACAACCATTGGAAAACTTATCATGAAAATCCAATTCTCACAAAAGATTTTCCCACTGAAAGGCTTCTATATTCGTTCGTTTATCTTACGTTCGAGGGCTATTCTTAACTGGTGGAGTTGATATATTAAAATAGGTTACAATATGACGTTAGACCAAAACATACGTTGCAGCACGTATCGTGAACTCTTTCTACCTTTCTACGTTATATTGTAAATCGGCGGTCATCGCAATTTTACGGTGACATATACTTACTACTAGTCTACTCTCCGTTATTTTCCCGCAATGAAAATTAACCAATGTTATACCAAACTTTATCGGCGTTCTAATTTCAACCCGATCCCTTTAGGAGTTTTTTTTAATAATGAGTAACGAGACGAGCAGGGCATGTGCCTGATTGTAAGCAACATGTCTGTCACTTAACAGCACACGCAGCTATTGGAACATGAAGAGTCCAAATCATGACGTAGCGCTGCACTGCGCTCGTCACCCAGAGATCTAAGATGTTATATCTCTTAGCCCAGTAATTTCTCTGGAAACGTTGCCCTTCAAACCGGAACACAGTAATGTTTGCACACTACTGCTTGGCGGAAGAATAACCGGCAAAGGTGTGGTACTTCTCCAGGCGAACTCTGCAAATAGCCACTACTGGTCTAAGTTTAATAATTTTATGAGATTTCATAGCAAATCCTAAAATGTAAGCTGTACGGAGAAGGCCAAGATTGAAATTGAACGACTCGATTTTAGCTGATTAAGCTGGAACATTGCGAATGCAATCTAACTGTTATCCCTGCGGGATGCAGATGCGTCCACCCGACCCGCTATCGAGCGGTCCCCGTGGGCTAGCAGTCTGCTATATACACACAACCTAATGTGAGTTCAACGACAGTAATTACATTTAATAATCATTTCTTTCGTTTTTTCCGAGCTCTTTGAAAACAAAAATAATTATGTCAAAATATAAAGCATGTAAATTTTTACCTAAAAACTACTCCCACAAATGACCCACTCCTTAACTGCCTTTGTTGCAGTGAGCCCATGACGCTCGCTGCGTTCTCACGTTGAATGGCAACGACCAACCTTTGCTCCAGGAACAAGCCGGAGCGGGAGTCACCCGTATTCTCTGAGCCTGCGCCCTAACTCTGAATCGAACACTTTAGTCTCTGTCTCTGCCAACAACCCAAGGTCCCTACGGTCACTTAATAATAATGAAATGAAAACTCACGACGAGAACTTTGTGAAAGCCGAGAAGAACAAGCTCACCAAGACTAAGACCAAGCCTAGAACTAGATATAATACTTATATAGTTTTAAATACATACTTATTATACACTAGCTGTACCCTGCCCCGCTTCGATGTGGCACATTGTGATGCAAAAATTAGATAAAAACAATCCTTGATGCTGATTATTATATCATTCTAAAATTTCAGCTCGATCAGTGCAGAACTTTTTGAGTTTTTAAAGCGTACACAAACCAACATAACATTTTTATATATAAATAAAGAAAAAGATAGAACACACCCAGACACAGTCATACAAATATTTGAATTCATCACACAAAGATTTGCACTGGGTGGGAATCGCTCCTACGACCCACTTTCTCTATATAACTAAATAATAAATTTTAAATTTTAAAATGTTTTTTTTTTAATTTCCATCATATTTACTTATGTTATGTTGAATTATAAGAAAATTATGTAATTTTACATAGAAATTGAATAGCTGCTCTAACAATAACTTTGTAATTATCTACAAAATAAATCCACACCCAGGGTGTGACCTTCCGAATGTTCCGAGAGCTGGCAACAAACTTTAGGTACGTATTTGAGGCAAGCTGAAAACTTATAGTGGTGCAGTCCTGGTTGCGAACATGGTGCTAGGTCGCGGAATAGAATGTCATCGACCACATTGCCAACGGATGACCCCAACAGAACTTTTAAATAACCCAGTGTTTGAACTGCGTTGTGTTGTGTGCAGGTGGAGTGGTGGCCTACTCAATGCCGGCGGGGGATACGCGGAGCAACGGCGTCGAGCTGACAGACGCCACATACGACGGCTCGTGGACCAGCGGTGAAGTGCGAGGCGGACTTGGACAGCTGGTCAGTAATACTTTATGTTGTGGTCAGTAGTCAGGCCAAAAATACTATGTAGGCACGTTACAGGTAGTATAACGGCATATCCACTACCTGTTAGACTTGGCTAGCACCGACTTCAAATAGATGAGTGAGTAGCACATGTAATAATGATGTTAATATATTTTTCGCTTTTGAGTGCCTATTTGTGGTTTTGAAGTCGGTTTAATTTTTTGTAAGAAAATAGTTTATTTTATTACAAAAACTTTTGCGAATTGCGACATAAAGGTAAGAAATCGAAACTATCGAAGGAAACATTACGGCTAATGGAAGAACGACGGACGAATCCCACGTTATCTTCGTCAGAACGAGAGACACTCAATAAGAAAATTACCAAGCTTGTACGACGCGATCTCCGATCCGCTAATACGCTCTTGATTGAAAAATCAATTGAGCAAAATCGGGGGTCGAAAGTATTCGCCAAGCCTCTTGGTAAGAGCCATCTGACAAAGATAACTACATCGACGGGAAATATCGTAGCTTCCAAGCCGGAAATCCTTTCGGAAGTGGAAAAGTTCTATAGCCAGTTGTACGCATCGCACGCTCCTCACCTCCCACTGGAAAATGAAGACAATAGGGCCACTTTGACTCGCCACCACACGGAAGATCTGCCTGACGTAAGCCTAGACGAAATTGTGCTGGCCCTTAGACAGCTCAAAAATGGAAAAGCCGCGGGGGAGGATGGTATTACAACTGAGCTCTTAAAAGCTGGTGGGACACCACTGATAAAAGAGCTCCAAGCCTTGTTTAATACTGTTCTCTTCACCGGGAGCACTCCGAAGGCATGGCATAGAAGCGTGGTGATCCTGTTCTTCAAAAAAGGGGAGAAAACTTTTTTGAAGAACTATCGACCGATATCTTTACTAAGCCATGTCTATAAGCTGTTCTCAAGGGTTATCACAAATCGTCTGGTGCGGAGACTCGACGAGTTCCAATCCCCCGAACAGGCTGGGTTTCGAAGCGGGTACAGTACCGTAGATCACATCCACACAGTGAGGCAGATTATACAGAAGATGAAAGAGTATAATCGGCCTCTATGCTTAGCGTTTGTGGACTACGAGAAAGCATTCGACTCGATCGAAACCTGGGCTGTTCTGGAGTCCTTGCAACGGTGTCAAGTCGACTGGCGATGCATCGAGGTGCTGAGATGTCTGTATAACGCCGCAACGATGACAGTCCAGGTCTAAAACCAGCAGACGAAACATATTCATCTTCGTCGAGGAGTGAGACAAGGGGACGTGATTTCCCCCAAATTGTTCTCAAACGCTCTCGATGATATGTTTAAGACGCTGGATTGGGCTGGACGTGGCATAAATATAAATGGCGAGTATATCTCGCAACTTAGATTTGCTGATGACATCGTCATAATGGCTGAATCGTTGAAGGACTTACAGTCGATGCTGAATGGCCTAGTTGATGCTTCTCAACGCATAGGTCTCCGGATGAACGTGGATAAAACCAAGATCATGGTTAACGAACGTGTAACTCCGGGACCGGTTGCTATACAAGGTGTCCCTCTAGAAATTGTTCAGAAATATGTGTACCTAGGGCAGACGCTCGAACTAGGGAAGCACAATTTCGAAAGTGAGACCATGAGAAGGATTCAGCTGGGCTGGGCAGCATTTGGCAAACTACGTCGTGTCTTCTCGTCGTCTATTCCACAATGTCTAAAGACAAAAGTCTTTAATCAGTGTGTCCTGCCTGTCATGACCTACGGTGCCGAATCTTGGACACTGACAGTCAAAGCGGTCCACAAATTTAAAGTCGCGCAGCGAGCCATGGAGAGAGCTATGCTTGGAGTTTTTCTGAGGGATCGTATTCGGAACGAAGCGATCCGTCAGAGAACCAAGGTAACCGACATAGCTCAACGCATTAGCAAACTGAACTGGCAATGGGCCGGTCATATCTGTCGCAGAACCGATAACCGTTGGAGTAGACGTGTTCTTGAGTGGAGACCACGAATCGGCAAACGTAGTGTAGGACACCCTGAGACTAGATGGAGTGACGATATACGGAAGACAGCAGGCAGTGGATGGAGACGTTTAGCTGAGGATAGGGCTGAGTGGCGAGCCATGGGAGAGGCCTATGTCCAGCAGTGGACTAAGATAGGCTGATGATGATGATGATGATGAGTTTATTTTACCCTTTTTAGTGCAAAACAAGTTTTTATAAACGCATTTACACAATTTCGTAGTGACAGGTTCGAGTTTCATAACTTTTGTGAAATCTATAATTATGTCATCCAGAAATTTGTATAAATTTTAGTTTTTTGGTTCATATTTCAAAAATCACTTGACCGATTTCGATAAGATTTATATGGAACCACTAGATGCCCGCCCCGGCTTCGCCCGTGGTATATTATATAGCACTCATCGGGATCCCGTACATATCCAACGGTGAAAGAATGACTGAAATCGGTTCACTCATTCCTGAGAATATCGATTTCAAACAAAAAACCTCTTCAGCAACCTGCTACGCCACCTGTCGGAAATTGGTCGTACCAACTCAGATTTAGAAAAAAAAATTAGCAAAGGTTTATATTCAAGGCACAGATTACTGAAATTCAATGACTCAATCTTTGACACATGCTGTCATGTGTCATGTCAAAGCACGAAACGTACGAAAACTCTCATAAGGGGAATATTTTTTCCCGATTTTGTTACATTCTTGTTTCAGGCTCCGCTTCAATTAATAGTAGAGTTATTTTCTATAGCCTAAAGCCTTCCTCGATAAATGGACTATCCAGTAGAAAAAGAATCTTTCAATTCGGACCAGTACTTCCCGAGATCCTAGCGTTCAAGCAAACAAACAAACAAACAAACAAACAAACAAACTCTTCAGCTTTATAATATTAGTATAGATTCGGGAAGCATACCCATCCGAACATAAAAATAAATTTTAGAATCGGAAGGGGAGTTCTCGAGAAATCAGGTAATATACATAAAAAAACATACTGGTCGAATTGAAAACCTCCTCTAAAAATAATGTACAAGTAGTATATCTTTTATTCCACAAAAAAACTTCATAACTAGTGATACTTGTGTTTGTTCGCTTCCCGTATGTGGTATCCACTTGTTGTGTAAAAATGAATAAAATAAGTAATGTACCGGTGGTGTGGTGTGAGCTCAGGTGGACGGTGTGTTCGGCGGAGACGAGATCCGCGAGGCGTCGCAGGTGTCGCCGTGGGTGGGGTGGCGCAACGAGTCGCGCGCGGGCAGCGGCCCCATCGTCCCGCGGCCGCCCCCCGTGCTCGTCTTCGAGTTCGACCGCGTACGCGAGTTCAGCGCGCTCCACGTATACTGCAACAACAAATTCATGCGAGACGTCCAGGTGAGGAGTCAGGACCACACTTGATCCTATAGCCTTTTTAACCCCCGACCAAAACGATAGGTGTTATAAATTTGACGCCGATGTCTGTCTGTGTGTGTCTGACTGTGGCACGCTATCAAACGGATGGACCGATTTCAATGCGGTTTTATTATTTGAAAGTCAATTACCTTCTTAGCTATATTTGGTGAATATCGATTCAAAATGGCGGTCTGTCTCCACAAAATGGCGGATAAAATGTTTTTTCACAATCTCCTATGGGTATCAAATGAAAGGTCTTGACTAGTAAAATTTTAAACAACATGACAAATTTCAGATCAACATAAAAAAAACCAAGATGTCCGCTACCATAAAATGGCTAATTACATTTTTTTTCTTCCTCGATATGGGTATCAAAGGGCTTGACTATTAGAATACTGTACAAATTTCAAATCCAAGGCAGTCAGGGATTACTTAATCAAAAATATAATTTTGTTCTTATTATAATGGTGTAAAAAAATGTTGCATAGTAAATGCACAGTATAAATCATCAGCCTTATCTTTGCCCCGCCACTCACCAGCTAGGTGTGCGGCTCCGTGTCGGGGTATACTAGGAGAGGCATGTGACAAGTTTCCACGTTTCCACACACCTACCGAAAAATCGGTGCCAGCAATTTATAACTACGAACAATTCCTAATTATTAACAATGATTAGGAATAAAATAAAACTAAAACATACGTCAAACGTCAGCCCCGAACCACGCTTCAAAACTGGAATCATTTTCGTGTTTACAGCTTGGAAGCGCGCTTCCTGCGTCTCGCCCCGCACGCCTTATGATTGATATATATACCTCTGATATATAAATCTTTATATATATATTACTTTTGTGCGTGTATGTCACTGAACTCCTCCTAAACGGCTGGACCGATTTGAATGATTTTTTTGTATGCGTTTGGGTTACGCCCTGGGTGGTATAGATTCACAACCCAGCTCGTCAGATGGCGCTGCAGTCGTTATCTAGGTCATTTATTATCCGAGCGAAGTCGGGACGGGCAGCTAAAATAATACATTAATCATAGGGCGAAAATATTTCCAGTTTTGGAGCGTGATTCGGTGCTGACGCTTGATGCATGTTTTCATCTCATTTTATTCATAATTATTGATAAAGATTAGGAATTGTTTGTATTTTCCGAGAGCTGGCACCAATTTTTTGGTAGGTAAATGGGGCAAGGTGTAAACATGTCACATACCTCTCCCTAGTATATATACCCCAACATGGAGCAACAGACTTGCTAGTGAGTAGCGAGGCAAAATGAATCCCTCAATTTAATTAAGAAGAAATTGAAATTATGTAAAATAAAAATAATATTCAATTAAAATTTCAAATTGTCTTGAATACGATTTTAAAGCATTTATTATTAATTAGCATTCCTAACAGCAGCAGACTAAATCTTTCTCGCTGGGGTACACTCAGCGGTCAGGAATTCACACAAACGAACATTTCACTTACAAAAAAGTCTGTGTAGGGTGCGTCAACCCAGATATTGCTTTAAAATAAAAGCAGGTATATTAAAAGGTGCTGGCTCATTCTCGCAGGTGTTCTCAAAGGCGGTGGTCCGGTTCAGCGTGGGCGGGCAGCGTTACCAAGAAGAGCCGGTGCGCGCGGAATTCTCGTCCGACCTCATCTTCGAGAGCGCGCGGAACGTGACCGTCAAGCTGCACCACCGGATCGGGCGCTTCCTCCAACTGGAGCTGCACTTCGCCGCTCGGTGGATACTCGTCAGCGAGGTAACTCACAACAAACACTTTCTTTTTAACACGTTTCTATTAGGTCGACCTGTACGTAACTATGTAATGAAATCTAAGGTAAGGATCGTAGCGTCATGAAAATTAGCAGCTGTATGTAGTTCTGATGACAATACAATAATATGGTACTGTTGAACTGATCTGAAGATATTATCTGGAACTGCATGATGGAACATCATATCTAGGGCTTGCATTCGAATTATTCGAATAATAAATCAGCACGAATATTCGAATACCATAAACTAGATATTCGAATATTCGAGTTTCAGTGGATCGCAGACAAGAAGTAGAATCAGATGCATTTATTGTTGCTTAACATGCATACTCAATCATTTTCATTGACTTTTTATCGTATGAAGTTTGTCAATAGTTATCCACCGAAAGAATTGCTTATTAAAATAAACTGCTGCGTAGACGTGGACGATTATAACGACAGAGTTGTGGAAGTTGTCCAAGCCATTGGATCCAAACACTATAAATAAAATCCATCGTGCAAAAGGAACAAAAAAAAAATTCCGACTCTATCCTTAACTTAATGAAGCAGACGCGCGAGATGGTATTTAAATTCACAATTCAAGTGACACTTCTCAATATGGAAGAATCAATAGGTAGATCTCAACTATGTAACTCGCGACATTCAACGCTAAATTTGCTGAAAGGACCATCTAGCAAAATAAAGGCTCTAAAGTGTTTGCGAGGGATCAATCTGTCTATCGGTTAAAGTCAACTGATGAAAGTGAAACCGAGGATGGAAGGATTGGATGGACCACCTCTAAGCTGAAAGGCAGTGAAGAAGTTTTACGAACAGTTATATTCGACAACACAGCAGCCTGTCATAAATATGGTCCATGACCCAAGAGTCAAATTAACCTGACATCACACCGAAGATATCCCGGAATTTAGCCTGTGCTAGATTTGAATGGCCCTGAAACAGCTCAAAAACAACGAGCGCCGGGTGATGACGGAATTACAGGAGAGCTTCTAAAAGCGGCAGGTTTATCTATGCTAAGGACTCTACAAAAGCTTTTCAATACCGTCATACTCCAAAGTAAAATGCCAAAATCATGACCCAGAAGTGTCGTCTTCGCTTTTTTTAAGAAGGGCGACAAAATCGTGTTGAAGGACGCCCTTCACGCTTCTATGTCATGTTTATAAATTGTTTTCAAGGGTAAATTCAAATCGTTCCAATCGCAGGTTTGATAACTTCCTACCCAAACAAGTCAGATTTAACATAGGCTTCAGCGCTATGGGCCACATACGTAAATATGTTGCGGCAGTTTATAAAAAAGATGAATAGTATAACGAGCTCCTAAGCTAAGTGTCTTTGATTTGATTGTGGCTTGGGCTATGATGTAGTCGCTCCAGCGGTGTCAAATTGACTATCGATACATCGAAGTGTTAATGTGTCTGTATGAAAATACAATCATGTTAGTTCGTCTCCAAGTTAAGAACTTTAAACCGATCCACTTACAACGAGACAGGGAACAGGTAAATCCCTGAAACTGTTCACCACTGCATTGAAAGGCATCTTTAAACTTCTGGACTAGAACGAACTTGGTACACTCCGCGAGGTATAAGCTGAGCTTTGCATTAGTGTGAGTGATCACCAATCAGGCAGGAGCTTGAAATTTTGTCCGCGAGGTATAGGCTGAGCTTTGCATTAGTGTGAGTGATCACCAATCAGGCAGGAGCGCGGCGAGACAGAATGGCGCCGCGCCTAAGGCCGGTTGTCACACCTACACTATCCAATATCCATGTACACTCACACAAATGCAAAGCTCAGCTTATGCCTCGCGGAGTGTATCAACATCAATGGTGAGTACATCACCAACAACTTATTTGGTGATGATATTGTATGATATGATTCATATCATAGTTTGGATTTGTTAGAATGTACTTGGAATGAACTTTGACCACGATTAAGTTTCAAGGTCTGATGATGAAGCCGGAAGATAGGCAAGCGTGTTTTTTCTACTGTTTTTAAACTATTAATTTATTATTGACACGCTTCTAATAATTTTGTATTTATGAATGTATGTATCCATGTAACGGAATCTTGGAACGTGATTTTCACCACTTAGTAAGCAACCGATTGGTTTGAAACTTTGCACACTTATCAAGGACCGATGACAATGCAATGATTTGTACAGTTTGTCCCACTAACCATTCATCCTTACCGCAATCATCAGTATTTATAATTTGTTTCCATTTACATTTGCGTAACCGTACATTCAGCAGATGTGTGCACCACATTGTGACGAGTGTTGCGTCGTTCCTCAGGTGGTGTTTGACTCGGACGTGGCGCAGGGGAACCACTCGGCGGAGCGGGTGCGGGGCGGCGGTGGGGGCGCGGGCGGGGGCGCGAACGCGGCGGCGGGCGCGGCGGCGGGCGCGGCGCGGGGCGCGGGCGCGGCGGCGGCGCGGCGCGAGGACCTCGTGTACGTGGCCGTGGCGGTGGGCGTAGCCACGGCGCTGGCCGTGCTCGTCACGGCCGCGGTGATGCTGGTCGTGCACCGCCACCGACACCGGAAGTGCTTCGCCTCGCCCGCGCCCAAGGCCGCGCCAACGCAGCAGCCGACGACGCAACGCGCCAACGACGCCTACAGGTAACAACATTTACCTTTACCCATAGAATGATAACGCCTAGAAACCACTCTGCGCAAGAAAAGTCAGGCATACTGACTCAGTCCGTTCAAAACTGCAAACTACCATCAGCTGTCAAGGTCGCTAGCGCATACGTCTCCGACAACTAAAAACATTGTGATGGTTTGTGTGTTCCTTCACTGTATATACTCCACGACAGTGGACTTCAGTAAATACCGCTTACGCTGACAAGCCGACGTCTACTTATCTGCGTTTTGCCTAACTTGAGATGAAGCGTTTGTTTGGAGATTATCAATCTAGATGTTATTACATTACATTAAATTTTGTGATGTTTTGAAATTTTATTTTTTTACAAACCTTATCCTGACAATAAAGGCCACAAAAAATAATTAGTCCGTTTGTTTGATTATTAAAACATATTATATGTACATGATTTTTTTCTTACGTTTCATGAATAAAAAATAACGAAAATATAGTGCTTCAAAGTTTCGAGTGACGTCACGGGTACATACGATTTTTATGTAGACGTGACGTCACGACCCCCACTCCGGAAGTTTGATGATCTTTATATATCTTTGTCGATTTTTCATAATTAACAATCTGACAGCCTGACAACATCTGACGGACTAATTAGAATAGTATATTTTTGAATCAGCTATCATTCCATTATCCGATTTGGTGCAGTCATACGGAAATTATACATGTACTCACCTACATTCGGGGGAATCTTTTTTCATTTATATAGATAGCTAGCTGGCCGTTTCCGGCTTCGCTCGGATATCTTAACATATTATATAAATTACACGACACGTTGTTTGTCCACGATTTGATTAGCATAAAATGTGTTACGCAACCTTTAACATAGACACGACTGTTGTCACGGACTTCAGCGCACGCAACGAAAGCTCTAAAAAATGTTTTTCCCCATTTTTGTTACATTTTTCATTCGTTTATTCGTGCTCCGCTCCTATTGATAGTAGCGTAATGTTATATAGCCTATAGCCTTCCTCGATAATCGGACTATACAACAACAATAAAAACAATTAATTCGAAGAAGCAGTTCCTGAGATTATCGCGTTCAAACAAACTCCTATAGTATTAGCATAGATTTATTTTGTACCAGTCTGTTTGTGTAGAATGTGTGTTGATTGGTGTGTGCGGTTACAGCGAGTGCGGTCTGACGGGCGCGTCGAGCTGGGAGCACAAGGGCGCGTGCGCGCTGAAGAGCGACGAATACCAGGAGCCGTACCAGCAAGATCCGTGCCCCTACGGCGGCTCGCTGCTCGAGATGAGGCAGTTGCGCCGTGAAGACGCGCGAGATCCCGGCCCAGACGGTAACCTACCTTTTAAACCGGACGCAAAACAAGTATTTAGCTGTCTGTAAAGTCGGTTTACGGATAGTTCGACGTTGTCGTCATGACAAAACATTTATGAAATTATTACATACGATGTAATCGAGCTGAAGAGATGCGGCGCAAGCGTACAATAAGCGTAACGGGACACTTTTTCGTGCGCGCAGACGGCGTTCATCGATTTATTAGAAGTTGTTAAGTGAAACATAAATTAAGTGTGTTATAAGTTTGATGTTCGGTGTATGTCTAAGGCATTGTAGCTAACAAACGACTTTGTCTACGTTTTTTGTATGAAAAATCGAACTATGTTTAAAAATAGATTCGATTCCACCACCACAAAATGGCGAATAAAGTAGTTATTCACAACAGTATTGGTTATTCAGTATTGCTACAGGTACACTAAAATACGTTATTTTACAAGAACAAAATTAAAAATTTTGACTAACCCCCGACTACCTAAGATTTGTTATCTATACAACATTCTACTAGTCAAGCCCTTTCATTTGATACCCATGTTAGTTGTGAAAAAAGAAATGTAATTCGCCATTTTGTGGTATCGGTCATCTTGGATTTAAAATTTGTCATAGTGCAAAGTATTCTACTAATTAAGCCCTTTCGTTTGATACCCATATTGAGGTAATAGTGAAAAAAAAATATAATTCGCCATTTTGTGGTGGCGGCCATCTTGGATTTGAAATTTGTTGCAGCGTTTAGGACTTTACTAGTTAAGCCCTTTCATTTGATACCCATATTGAGGTAGGTTGTGAAGAAATATTTTATCCGCCATTTTGTGGAGGCGGCCATTTTGGATCGATATTAACCAAACATAGCTAAGAACACCCGCACGGTAATTAACTTTCAAATAAAAAAAACCACATCGAAATCGGCCCATCCGTTTGAGCTCTACGGTGCCACAGACAGACACACACACAGACAGGCAGACAGACAGACAGACAGACAGATAGACAGACAGACAGACAGACAGACATCGACGTCAAACTTATAACACCCCTTTTTTTGGTCGGGGGTTAATAAAAAATAACTAATAAAAAACACGAATGTTAAAAAATCGTCAAAATTTTATGTTGCAATTTCATAACTATTATTTTTATCTTAAATTCAATTACACCATTAGAAATCTACAAAACTATTGAATTGAAATTGAAAAAATGAATCACACCAAGTGAGGACTCTGACACATCACACGCGGTGGAGAAGGAAGCATTTTGTGTACGTTTTCACAAACAAACGGCCGTGGTAGCCGTACTTGCATTAATTGCATTCATGCGCAGTCCGAAGAAGGAACATGACCTCCCTCAAAATCGTATACATCATCATCATCATCAGCCGCAAGACGTCCACTGCTGAACATAGGCCTCCCCCCCCTAGATTTCCACAACGATCGGTCCTGCGCAACCTGCAACCAGCGGTTTCCAGCGACCTTTGTGAGGTCATCTGTCCATCTAGTGGGAGGCCGTGCAACATGGCGTCTTCCGGTTCGTGGTCGCCACTCGAGAACCTTTCTTCCCCATCGGTTGTCAGTTCTGCAAGCGATGTGGCCTGCCCATTGCCACTTCAGCTTGCTTACTCTTTGAGCTATGTTCACTACTCCTGAGATATTATCTTCAGCCGCATCTGTCACGTTGTTTCAGTCACTGTTTTTTAACCCCCGACCAAAAAAGAGGGGTGTTATAAGTTTGACGTCGATGTCTGTGTGTGTGTGTGTGTGTGTGTGTGTCTGTCTGTGGCACCGTAGAGCTCAAACGGGTGGGCCGATTTCGATGCGGTTCAATATCGATTCAAGATGGCCGCCTCCACAAAATGGCGGACAAAATATTTCTTCACAGCCTACCTCAATATGGGTATCAAATGAAAGAGCTTGACTAGTAGAACACTATACACTATAAAAAAATTCAAATCCAAGATGGCCGTCACCACAAAATGGTGAATTATATAATTTTTTTCACTACTACCTCAATATGGGTATCAAACGAAAGGGCTTGACTAGTACAATACTTTGCACTATGACAAATTTCAAATCGAAAGATGGCCGCTACCACAAAATGGCGAAATACCTTTATTTTTTCACGACTCCCTTAATATGGGTATCAAATAAAAAGGCTTAACTAGTAGAATGTTGTACAGATAACAAACTCGAGGTAGTAGGGGGTTAATCAAAATTTTTAATTTTGTTCATGTTATGTGTGTTGACGTCATTTACGTATCCCCACCATGTAGGGACATGGTGAGGTATGTCGGGCTCGGCACCATAGCGACGACAGACATGGTGCCCCTACCGACTAAAACCACCTCAGATTTCTCCGGCATGGTCAGTGTTCAGGGGCGTTAGTACCCCCGCATTTAGTTCTATTGACGCGCCGGGAATCAGCGGCGCGTCACCTCCAAGTCTTTCAGTCCTTCTCCCCGACCTTTACACGCACTGCTTTTGGGGGTGAGAAGCGCGTGTAGAAGTTCCCAGCCTCGGCCGGGATGCGCCATCACACAACAAGATGCCGCCGACGCAAGTTGTTGTGTGATGCCTAGGGTGCACCACGTGGAGGTTCACGAGCCACGCACCCCACTGTCATGTCGCTGTGTTAACTATATTAAATTTATAATTTGTAATCGTTTTTATTTATTAAAATCATTCCATGGTTTTAATAGTTTTTACTTCTGCGGTGTGGTCTTAAGCACACTTTTTTTTAGTAGGTATTACAAGAAAATTGAATGGTTATGACGTTGTTGTTCGCAGAGGGCTGCTACGAGTACGCCGTGCCGGAGCTGAGCGCGACACCGCTGCTGCCGCCGCGGAACCGGCACTCGGGCTCGTCCCGCGGCTCGCCCGCGCCCTCGCCGCCGCCCCTGGCCGCGCTGCACCTCGCTGCTACCCTGGTCACTACACTCTCTCTCTCTCTTTATCTCCTTCTTTCTAAAACGCTTCAAACACTTGCCTAAATTTTGTCGTTACTGCATTAATTTCTTTATAAAACGCTTTTTTTTTTAATTTAGCAACTCCACAGACTTTGGGGTCCGTGACCTTTGTCATTTGTTATCTTTTTTACATGAATCTTGGATTAGGAGAAGAAAAGAAAATAGGGGGGGAACACGAAACATACCTTCTAAAACACTTGCCTAAATTTAGCCGCTACTGAATTCAGTGAAATGTATTATAGTAAGCTAGCATACTAAATTCAGGATTGCTTGATTCTAACCTGCTTGTGAAATCGATGTTGATCCAGTTCGTGTCTTTGGAACATCAACCGTGAAACGATATCGCTTTTTCGAGCTACGAGCATTCCTATTAATACTTACCTATTGTTACCGTACTTAAAGAGTATTATAGTACCGTACCGTACTTAAAGAGTGCTAGTCATCTCGTACAATGACTAGTGAAAAGCACCTTAGACCGCACGACCCTAGCTTGGGCACTTGACGGTAGGGAAAATCTAGAAACGACCTGACATTTCAGAAATGTGTGCTCTAATGCCCGCGTGGGGAGGATCTAGCACCTGCCGACTTGTAGCTGTTATATTAGCTATTGGTATGGCAAGTTAATAAACCACTTTCGAAGTTATACTACTTTTGGCGCTAGGGGAAAATGATGAGAGAAAATATTTCATGTATCATATCAAGATATCAACAGAACTATTCTATGGTTGAAATTAAACTTCTTAGCGCGAGGAATAAAGAGAACAAGCATTAATTTCTTGCGTGCGTACATACGTACACGTACACACACTGTTTTTAACCCCCGACCAAAAAAGGGGTGCTATAAGTTTGACGTCGATGTCTCTGTCTGTCTGTCCCACCGTAGAGCTCAAACGGTTTTGCCGATTTTGATGAGTTTTTTTTTATTTGAAGATTAATATCCGTGCGGATGTTCTTAGCTATGTTTGGTTAAAATCGATTCAAGATGCCTCCACAGAAAGGCGGACAAAATATTTCTTCACAACCTACCTCAATATGGGTATCAAATGAAAGGAATTGACAAGTAAAATACTATGCATTATAACAAATTTTAAAACCAAGATGACCGCCACTACAAAATGGCGAATTATTTTTTTTTTTCACTACTACCTCAATATGGGTATCAAATGAAAGGGCTTGACTAGTAGAATGTTGTACAGGTAACAAATCCGAGGTAGTCGGGGGTTAATAATTTTTTTAGATAGGGGATTTTAATTTTGTTCATGTATTATTATGTAATGTCGGCTGGTTTATTATTGGATTGCTTTGCAAAGGATCTATTTCAGGCGGCTGACTGCAGATTGTTATTTTTCCCAGGCAATTGTCGGCTGATTTATTTTTAGCTTCTCGCTGATCTCTGATTATTTAGACTTTTGGGACTGACAAGGGAATACGAATAAAGGAACACTGGCAAGGGAATCAGAACCCTACAGGGCACTTCCCGAAAACTTATAATCTTATAATTTGGTACAAAGCAACGTCTCATAAAAGAAAAAATGCGAAAGCATAGATGCACTTTTAATTACATCATTTCTTTTTTATAATTTAAAAAACAATGATAACTTTTAACATGCCATGAAATTAACTTGTATACCTTCACAGGCTTCTAGAGAGCCCTCGGTGCTCGAGTCCTACTCGCACTTGGCCGGTGTTTTTCTTCTATGCCATAATAGTGGTGTTGTTGTGTATGATCAGAGCATGGACGAGGTGGAGTGCGGGGTGCAGGGAGCGGCGGGGGCGCACGCGGAGTGGGAGGGGGAGGGCGGCGCGACGCTGCGCGTGGGCCCCGTGCCCGAGCTGCCGCGCCACCGCCTGCGCATGATCTCCAAGCTCGCGGAGGGCGCCTTCGGAGCCGTAACTATCATTATAATCCTATTATCCAAACATTGTTGAACTCAAGATTAGCCCTGAATATCTTGACATTGATAACAAACTGCGTCTGTGACATCTTTCTCTATCTAAGACCTCTCTATCTCTGTCTAAGACATCTATTTCGCTCGCCCGTGTTATAATTGGTATTTTTCTCTCTCTGTCACACGGTGATGTGTAACCGGTGATGGTGATGGTAGCCATTTTAAAATGTTAATAGGTATGTAATTAGAAAATATTTAAAATAAATTTAAATGCAGTACAAACGCATTAAACGTTTATTTGAGTTTCTAGAATTATTAGAACACTTTGAACGCACAGGAAGGCATAATCTTTTATATTTATATTCAAAATGATCAATATCAATGAGAGATATAAACGCTTCCTACAACTGACTAGAACGGAAAGAGTGAGCTCACTCTTCCCAACGTTAACATGATTCCGTGCGCCCTGAAGTTTGTGAGGGTTAATCTTGAGTTCTACGATCTATGCTATTACCTACCTTATGCTTTCAGTGACTGGGTTTGCTGTCCATTGACTCGTGCACTCAATATATTTATAACCTTCTAAAACTCTGCTATCATCTCCGTACCCAAAGACTTTGGAGTTTGCACACGTCTCGCAAGGGTGACATAATGATACGACTCGGGTTTGGGCTGCTAACCAAATATTTATTTATGTTTGACATTGTTACATGCCTCAATTAATACGAATATATAATATCTAATTCTAAGTATGTACAAGATTCAACGAACAGTCGCGGCAACAATAAATACAAGATTTATGAAACAAAATAGCGAGAAGTAAGTCCATTGTTTAGATACGTATAAGTATAGACTTGGCATGCCTGTTGTCTGCGTACCCAAAGACACAGGGCTCGACGAGTAGTTAAATCTGGTGCAAGGGCGACCTAATGATACGACTGAGGATAACCAAGTACGCACCTGGTATGCTCGAAACACAACCATATACAGCCCACTAAATATTCCTACTGCATGTTTTACATATATATATATATATATATATATATATATATAATACCTTTAAAACGAGCAATTTTTATATGTACCTATATCTATTTAAAGAATTTGAATTTCGGAAACGGCTCCAACGATTTTCATTAAATTTAGTATGTAGGTATGGGGTTATGGGAGCGATTAATGGTTCTAGTTAGGTTTCATTTTTTAGAAAACTTCGTTTTATCCGTGGTTTTTAACTCCCGACCAAAAAAGGGGTGTTGTAAGTTTGACTTCAATGTCTATCTGTGGTACCGTAGAGCTCAAACGGTTGGGCCGATTTCGAAGCGGGTTTTTTCCTTTCGGCTGTCTTTGTAACCAGTTACAAAAGAAGAAAATTTTCTCCTTTCTCGTAACCCGGTAACAAACAATTTTATTTGAAGGTTCGGCCGTGCGGATGTTTTTAGCTATGTGTGGTTAATATCGATTCAAGATGGCCGTCTCCACAAAATTATGGATAAAATATTTCTTCACGACCTACCTCATATGGGTATCAAATGAAAAATACTGTAGGTACACTATAAAAAAATCAAATCCAAGATGGTCGCCACCACAAAATGGCGAATTATATTATTTTTTCACTACTACCTCAATATGGGTATCAAACGAAAGGGCTTGACTAGTAGAATACTTTGCACTATGACAAATTTCAAATCCAAGATGGCCGCTACCACAAAATGGCGAATTATATTATTTTTTCACTACTACCTCAATATGGGTATCAAACGAAAAGGCTTGACTAGTAGAATACTTTGCACTGTGACAAATTTCAAATCCAAGATGGCCGCTACCACAAAATGGCAAAATACATGTATTTTTTCACAACTTCCTTAATATGGGTATCAAATGAAAGGGCTTGACTAGTAGAATGTTGTACAGATAATAAATCCGAGGCAGTCGGGGGTTAATCAAAATTTGTAATTTTGTTCTTGTTAATTGACAACCGAGCAAAGGCGTGATCCGAGTATAGTGAAGTGATAGTGAAGTGCGTGTGGTCGGCAGGTGTACGTGGCGGAGGCGGAGGGCGTGCCGGAGTACGGCGGCTCGTGCGCGGCCGCGGCCGGCGACAAGCGGCTCGTGGCCGTCAAGTTTTTGAGCCAGGACGCGTCGCGCGACGAGAGGTGAGCGCGCCGCGTCTGCGGACGACCCGCTCGCCTTACACTCGCTCTACGTAGCTGTCAACGACAACCTAGCTTTATTTTATCTGCTTATAAAATACCATCAGCGACCCGCGGTCTTATTTCTCTAATTTCTGTAATCTTCCCCTGAAATAAGTGTATTCTAGACTATAATTTAAATATGTTTTAAATCTGTTCAGACGTTCCCATGTTATTAAATAACACATATTGACATTTATTGTATTGGTAGGATTCATTGCCCATTCATGTTTTAGCAGTAATCGCATTTGCGCGATGTGAACAGAGAGGCTGGTGTTTGTAGATTGTCTAAGCATGGCGTACTCGTAAGAGTATCGGCGCTCTTACGAGTTCAAACGCCTTTTACGAAAGTTGTTTTATCTCCAAAATCGTGATTGCACAGGAGAGGGTCTTAAAGACAAAATATTGCTATTAAATCGTCATTTCTTGTTATGATTTTTGTAAAATTTGGTGATTATATTTCTTTACTCAAATTTTACAAAAATGTAATAAGAAATGACGATTTAATTGCAATGTTTATCTTTGGAACACGGTCCTAATTACATGTTCCGAAGCCGTTGCCGTTGTGGTATTGTAAAAATACGTTTTTTTACGATACCACAACGACAACGGCTTCGGAGCATGTAGTTAGGAAGCATCGGTGTGTAGAGAGCGTGGTGGTGCGTGTGTCGCAGGGAGGCGTTCGAGCACGACGTGCGCATCCTGGCGGGGCTGTCGCACCCGTGCCTGGCGCGCGTGCTGGGCGCGAGCGGCGCGGGCGGCGGGCCGCGCGCCGTGGTGCTGGAGTACCTGGCGGGCGGCGAGCTGTGCGGCGCGCTGCGGGCCGCGCCGCCGCCGCGCGCCGCCGCGCTGCTGCTGCTGGCGCGCCAGCTCGCCGCCGGCATGCGCTACCTGGAGGCGCTCGGGTTCGTGCACCGCGACCTCGCCGCGCGCAACTGCCTGCTCGGCGCCGGCTACGCGCTCAAGATCGCCGACTTCGGCACCGACAGCGACGCGTACGCGCGCGACTACTGCGACGTCGGCGGCCGCGTCGTGCCGCTGCGCTGGTCGGCGCCCGAGGCCGCGCTGCTGGGGCACCACTCGACGCGCGCCGACGTGTTCTCGTTCGGCGTCACGCTGTGGGAGGTGTTCTGGGCGTGCCGGTGGCGCCCGTACGCGCGCCTCGGCGACGAGGCCGTGGCGGCCGCGCTGCACGCCGGCGGCGCCGAGCCGGGCCCGCGCGCGCCGGCGTGCCCGCGCGCCGTGCACCGCCTGGTGCGCCGCTGCTGGCGCCGCGAACCGCGCGACCGCCCCACCTTCCGCGACGCCTGCGCGCTGCTCGACGCCATACACCACGGCCGACACCACGACGGATAACTCTCCCCCGCCCCACCCTGGCCTGACGCAACACTCCACACGACAATAATGCGAAATCCCTTTGCCGACGCTTCCGATGGATCTCGGGGCGTCCGACTTGCTTACTAAAATTATATCGCGGTCGAAACGCAGACCTTGTGTCGATTTATTTATTCTAAGCTTCAAAACATAGTTCTTACCGAGGGAACAACCGACTGGCAAATTCTATATGTATTTAAGCTTAAGTTTAGTTGTGGAAGCCCTGTGCGCTCGCGGGCAGGCTCAGGCCCCGAGCGCCGACATTGCCCTCACTTCGCTCTGCAAACGGACGCGGCGTAGTGTATCGTTTCTACATTTTCACTTTTTCAAAAGCTATCGTAGTCGGCCGCTCTGTTTCCGGCGCGAGGTGCGGGGCGCGGGGTGCGGGCCGAGGCGCGCCCCGCTCGCACGCTTCACCGCAACGCTAGCTCTAAACTCACCAAACCTTATAGTTATTTATTTTCGTACAAAAACCTTTCACAAATAGATATTATTACTAGATAATTATTATATTATTAACATAAGTCGTTAGTCGCGTTCGAGGCAAATAAAATTAATATTGTACTTATATCGAATAGTGGATAGTAGAATTTTGTCTATTGGCCCGCAGTGGGCGGCCGCGGCGGGCCCTCGCAGAGCTGCGACCAGTATAGTTTCACTCACTTCTGTATCACAGCGTAGAGTACTCACGAGTAATATGAATCTTTATCGACGTGTATATTTTTGAAGTCTGAAATGTTGTTTTAGTCGTTATCTATAATACCATATTTTATTGTATGTAAATGTACTTATACACTGTATGACGTTCCATTCTAGTTATTAGAAATCGGACGGAGATGATATAACAATAGAAAGTCCATCGGTCTGTATATCAGGAAACGCACAAATAGAAAATTAACGGCCTATGTTTCGAACCGTTTACAACGAAATAGAGTAATGATGTAAAGTACCTAATAGGAAGGCGTGGCGGCGGCCGTCCGGGCGGCGCCGGCGCATGCTTTACGCTGTGATATTCTCTCGTACACTGACGGAACCAATGTTGACTAGGCTAGTAGGACACATAGAGAGGTCTAATAGTCGTAAGAATGTAGAACTATTTACAATAAGTCGCCTGAATGGCGCGCGTTACTCGACCCATTCGCGCGCTCGTATCGCTAACGTAATGTTACTTATAGAATAATGTACAATAACACCCTCTCTGCCTTAGTGACGCTATTCTTACCCTGACGCTGTGCGGAGGCCGACTGAATCTCGCTCCTCACGATCTGTATCCTCACACACATAGGTCGATGTAACCTGAACTAGGTACGTCTTAATGGAACGAAGTTCCTTACGGCACGCTTGAAGGAGATAGGAATTTAGTTGCGCGACCGAGCTGAAAAAAAATGTGAAACTAAAATCGTAAGATATATACATATATATATTTATAACGGAAGTGAAGCGTGTCTGCTCGTGATCAATGTTGCCTGTTAGAATTATTATCAAAATGTTGTGTTAGCGCCCTCTGTTGATGACTATTTCTACTTCCTGATCATAATCAATCATTTGTAATTTATGAATTTAGAATAATAAAAAGTTTAGTCTTTGAACAACTACATGCCGTGTTTTAATATTGCCAACTTAATTTTTCACGCGATTGTACCAAATACACGAATAAACAAAGAAGTTGGAAAATTAAGTATAAATAAAATTGAAGTATCTGTTTTTGACGTGCATATTTATATGTAGACATATACCAAAATATTTTTTACGATTGTTTGTCTGTCTGTTTGTTCCAACTTATGACGGGATTTTCACTACTAGATAGTGGACGTTCTCGAGCATAATTTAGGCTACTCTAACTTAAAGAAAATAAAAGTTCCGCTTAATAAACAAAAACCCCTGTTTTTGAAAATTAAGTTACTTTTATATATTATCCGAAGGAACTTCATTCCTACCTGGTGTCCCGTGATACTAAACCTTTTTTTAATTAGCTCTGTTAGTGTAGTGGACTAGCAATGATAGCGGTATTCTTACCATAGTTATATGGAGTACCTACCGTATCTCCGAAATTTCTATGCAGTTACTTACACCATGTTCGCCGATAAGAAATAATCGGCCACTCGCTTCCTAGCACACCACGCCTTATACGCTCGTCGTTTTAGACCGTAAACCGCAATATCGCTTAACATCAGGTCAAGTGTAAACCTAATAAAGTAAAAAAAGAACGGTCGCCATTTGCATATTCGGTGCTAGTAATACGTCGTTTTGTTTATTTATTTTAGTGTTGTGTTCTCTTACTAATATAGTACCTACATTTATCTCACGAAGTGACTGGATCTTTACTAGTGGTAACGATATTCACCAACACGCTGTGAATGTGTGCGTGACCGCTGGCGCTCATAGCACCCGAGGCGCGGGCGAAGGTATTTGTTTTCACGCACACATACTTAGCGCGTTTTTACACTTGGTCACCACAAGGAAGACGCGCTTCGCTTCGTGAGATGAAATTCCTACATTCTATAGTAGACTCTATCAGTAGTATTGAGTATGACATATGTAAAATGTTTTATTGATACGGTTATAGATCATGAGGAGTGCAGGTCCAAAACTCAGGCCCTCGTAGTTACGTGCGGATGCTATATATCGAGCACTACTATGGAAAACTTCTATTCCTAACAATGGTCCAAACTTCACTCGCTTTTTATTTGTACTATACGAATATACTTACGATTTCTATATAGATAATGAAATAATGTTAAATTAGGGATACTTTGCTTTAATTTAATTTGTTAGGTGTAAATCAATGTATTTGTCGAAATGCTTAATTTCATAATCAAAGTTTAATGATGATACCAAATGCAGTATTTTTATTTTATATTCTACATCTTTGTACCCGAATAAAGGCAATGAATTAAAATATTTCTTTTATTTCCTCTTCCTTCCTCTGATTGGGGTGATGGCTGGGTTAAAAATATGCCATTCTAATTAGTCAGTCAGACAGATTATGAAGTAATATGGGACGCGTATTTTTTGTTTTAAGTTTTAACTAAAATTAAAATATATAAGATATACTTAGATCATTAAACTTCCGTAGTTGTGACGTCGAATCTTCGTAATTGTTTTACAAGGAAGTGACTGACGGACTAATTAGTATATTTTGACATCATTCCTATTACCATATTGACCGCAGGAAGTATTAGACAGCAGATAAACATATAAATAGGATAGATAGATATGTATGTACCTATATAGAAGTCTCAATAAGAGTGCACTTTTTTCGATTTTAAAATAAAACACTTTTTTTAAGAGATTTGTGATATTTTTATTGGATTGTACGGAAGAATTGTTCCAATTAAGTATGGAATAAAATATACAGCAAATATTTCCCACTGCTCTGATGACAGGCCATTGCTCTTTTCATGAAATTTTCCACGACTTTTACACAGAGATGTGGCTGTACTTATTTCAGCCATGTCGCGAAATATGATTATGGAGTACTTACCTATAAACATTCATCTCGGCTACATACAACCGTCTTTCATCCGATCCCTTCATAAAGCATAAGTGGCCCACCAAATGTTCCCACTGCTGGGACACGGGGCAAGGAGAGTCAAGGCCATAGTCCACCATGCGAGCCCCGTGCGAATTGGTGGATGACGCATGACTTCGAAAGATTACAGGTATATATCGGTGTTTCCACACGCTGTTTTCCTTCTCCTTTTTAAAGTTAGCACATGACTTGAATAAGACAGTGGTGCGCGTGGGATTCGAACCAGACGCATCGGATCGGTAGTCGCCGTTCTCCCGACTAGACCGCCGTAACTTCGTCTATCGTATTCTAATAGTCAGTCTGCAGCAGTACCTACCACACCTTTGCCAGTTATTCCACCGCCAAGCAGTAATGTGAAAAAGAGGACGGTTTAATGGCAATACATGCATAAAATAGTAGGGAAACCGTGATAATTTTAAAGGTTTCCAATGTAATTTCATCAATTTACACAATTTTTGGGCTTACATTTCCAACGCTGGCTGAACCCTACGAGATAGATGAAAATAATTTACTGCTGTATTATTGTACTCCTTAAAAAGTCCGCGATGGTACATATTATCTAAAGGGACATATTGCTTAGGTATAGCCTACAATAACCACAGGAATAAAATTTCCTGTGTTCTGTCCATTTAACTTGAATTCTAAGGATCCAAAAAAATTTACCAAATTGATACACTTCCTGGCAGCGACCAGAATCATAATCTGCATGCTTTTCTGAGTCTAAAACCTTACACTGAGTTCGGTCCTCATATTTTGCACATTCAACTCCTGCTCTACTAGTTATGTGATACGGCTTCGACGTCATACATACAACTGTCTACCGCACCATGCTACGCCGCAAGACCTATAGGACAAATCTTTTTTTTTTACTAACATACCTATAGTAGCTGGCGGTGAGTGGACCTACTACCTAACGGACCTTTGGGTTAGTGCGTAAACGCAGGACCCAGCTAAACCTAACATACTTACGCTAATCAGCATAATAAAATTATAACCCGATACCTGAAAAAGAATTCGAGCTAAGATCGAACTATCTGATTCATTTATACATACCGAATGCAAGCACTCTGTCAAGTGTTATAGTACTATCGGAACGTACTCATAACATAGCGAGCAGCGACGCGTTACGACGGCGAGCGCGATGGCACGGCCTCTGTTCGGGCTGCCTCCGCCGCCGGCTAAGCAAGTTCGGCACTTCGCGCCTATCTAAGTGAGCTCGAAACGAGTAGGTATCGAACTCTGTACAAAGTACGCGATATGTCCGTTTATTTCCTTTGTCTATGTCGGCTCACTTATTTTGGGGCAAGTTAAACAAAACATATATGATACAAATGCACCAAGATGCTCCCTCCATCCTGTCAGAGTCAGAGCATACGTATTATTATTAACTATCCGTCACTTAGTAATCTATCTGAAGTCGATGGTAGCCCCAAAGTCATAGTTGTCTTCTACGTCAAAGTTTAAGTTAGCACCAACGTATAATAGATTAGTAATTAACGGGTTTAATAGTCCGTCTGCAGCAGTACCACACCTTTGCCAAGTTATTCTATCACCAAGCAGTAATGTGAAAATGGCACTGAGTTCCGGCTTGCAGGGCAATGTTTCCAGTGAAATTACAGTAAAACAAGCTTGTAAGTATATCTGGGTGACGACCGCAGTCCAGTGCTGGGAAATGGTTTGGATTCTTCCAGTTCCAATATCTGCGATACACTATGCTGTTATGCCTATAACAGCATAGTGTACCTAGGTACTGCAGACAAGCTGCTTCTCATCAAACACATGTCATGCTATATAAAACAAGTTATTTACTGCGTTTTAGTGTTTCTTTGAGTTACTTCAGTATTTCATCATCATCTACAGCCTTCTCTATCACACTGTTGGGTATAGGCCTCCCTCTTACTTTGCCATCTGCCTCGGTCCTGTGCCAATCAAGTCCACGGTTGACCCGTTGTATTTACTTCAGTATTTAGTTGTTTTTATTCTTATTATTAAGAGTTTAATTGATTTGTCGGAGTTTATTCATTCCAAGCGACCATTCCATCTCCGTATTAGATAGAGTAAGATCCCAGGGTCGCCAGACGTCACTTATTATCTGATGAAAGAAATGTGGACGTTTGTGTCTTGTTCAGTGTATCCACAATGAGGGAAACTTCCCCTTTTGAGGGGAAATTAGGGTCCAGAGGGGAACAAAAAGAGGAAATCATGGCTAATCAAACAAATACAAAAACTTCGTCATATTGAGGAAAATTTTCCTATAATTGGTCCATACAGATTTCCAAATTTTGTTTCAATAAGGCGATTGTCTTATAATATGGTTGTCGATGAGGCATGAAAGCTTAAATATAAATTCTATATCCTTAAAAATAAGTGGCCAATTCTCCCTGACACATTCCGTATACCGATTTGCTTAACAGACGCTTTAAAACTCCCAAAATAATTAATTAACTTCACGTAAATTCCGGTGATCTATTTTTAATTATGTCCGCTAGACAACCATTTCAAAACCTTTGACTAGAAAACACCGATCTAAGGGGTCAATCATGCCCATGAGGTAATGAAGGTACAAGTTTTATGTACCTTCATTACCTGATACCTCAAAGTTGGCCGTCTAAGAAAGCTAGCGGGTAGGCATGCGTTCTTAGTAGGTACATACCAACACTACTCAATCGCCCACATTTCGTTCGTCAGATAATACGTGACGTCTGGCGGCTCTGGGATCTTGGACTATATGTGTGGGTATAAAGAAGTTAAAGATTTATTTACAGAACAGTCATTGAGAACTTAATTACCTACTGTTTCGTAAATAGCATGTTCGTGCCTTGAGCTAATTATTCGAATAGTAATTTGTGTTGAGCTTGCAAGTCGACTTAGAAAAGAAAAGGCACACAAAACCAGCAGCGGAAACAAAGGAAGTTTAAAAAAAAAAAGAGCAAGAAACTATCGGCAGGTACGAGATGTAGTTTTGTAAACATCGTTATCGGGTGCGGCGTCAACAATATCCGTGGTCGGTGCGGCGGCGGCACTCGGCAGTGGACCATGGTGCGGAGCGGCGTCTTCGCGGCGGTGCTGTGGCTAGCGGGCGCGCTGGCCGTCAAAGTGAAGGTGGTCATGCACTCGGAACAGGACGACTCGCGCCCGGAGGAAGAGGACTGGGAGCGACGGGCACCAGCGCTGTTACCGTTCGTCTCCGGCACAACGGCGACCACAACGCGGCCCTCTCTCCACCCCAACGACATGCTATTCCCACTCATCTACCGCCAAAGCCACATCAACAGCATGTTCAAGTTCGGCGACAACTGGTACACCTGGTCTTCAGACCGGCGCGCCGACGGCTCGCGAGCTCTCACCTACTACATCTGTTACGACGAGCCCAAGCGCTGCGACGACGTCGGCTGGGTTAGTTACCTTTTTCTTTTTGTAGTGGTTAGTGGTAGGACTCTTTGCAGAGTCAGAAGTACCACATCTTACAGACGTTACTGTGTTTTAGTTTGAAAGGCAATGTTTCCAGATAAATTACAGGACATACGAGTATCATCCTATATTTCACGAGTGACGAGACCAGTGCTAGGTAATTATTTGGACTTTCATGTTCCAATAGCTGGGTGACACTGTGCTGTTATCGTCCCGTCGCTTCTATACTACCAAAAAAATGGCAGTCATAGGGACTGCCAATACGAGTGAAAACTTATGACTGAGAATTTGATAGCACTCTTTGGAAACTACCCGGGTGAAAACGGAGGGCGCTGCTAGCTTAGAATAAATCATCAAAGCATTGTCGTCTAAATAAATCTTCTAACCATGGCCATCTAGACTGGATAGCCATGGTTAGATGTACACCCGTAGATGAACTAGTTCATCATTCACGAGCGTGACACTGGAGTTCAATTCACTGCCCCACTAAATCTGTGTGTGGTGCGCCAAACGAAGTTTTCACTTTAAAAATCGACATTTCATCCAAATGTATAATCATCGCTCAAGCAATCAGAGTCGAAGGCAGAGTTGAATATGGGGTAGAAAAGCAGAGATATTCAAACTTTACCTTACTCACCTCAGTCTTTTGGATTTTATTTCTTATGAGTACAAAAATGAGCAACGGATTAAAGGTAACGGATCTTAGCCCGTTGCATGTATATATTCGTCGTCCTGCCTGTGATACGTCTCATTACATTATACGATGTGCTCACAAGGAATAGTAACCAATTTGTTTTTTTAAGAACTTTCACAAGTAAGGCCATTACATCACATCGTCACACATTTACCAAGCCGCAACAGTATGACTACTTTAGGCACTGTAGAAATAATTATGTGGATAGCAAATCTTTATGTAATAAATAATGTTAAATTTTTTAAGCACCACGACAAAAAAAGTCCTGTTAATTACTAAAAAATTTTGTAAACGTATTTTTTTCTTTTGTTTTCACTAAATAAAAATTACGAAGATGCAGTGGTTAGAAGTTTCGGGTACGGGTCATTGTACGATTTTACGAAGACGTGACGTCACAACCCCCTACTCCGGAAGTTTGATGATCTATAATATATTTGTCGCTTATCAATAATTTTATAAAACAAAATATAAGTGGGCCCTATATCCATCCCCATAACCTACCTGATTGAAATAGTCTTAACTAGAATTGTATATTTTTAAGCCAGTTACTATACCATTTAGTACCGTTAGATTTTTATTGACTTATCTTTTGTATCGTCGTTGTTTGGAAATAGGAGCGTACAGACACGATCCCGAAGTGTGCATTTGAAATTGACTCCGTGCTAGCAGAGGACCGCGCCTGCCTCAACGCTTTCGGCGTGGAGCCCCATCCGTCATCACCTGGATCGGGCCCTGCGTCCGATAGCGCGGTTTGCGACGGCGCTGACCTAATGAAGGTACCCACAAAATTATATATTTATTAATTTAATTCTGGACATAAATGTAAACCTTCATACTGTATGTATTCATTATTTTAACAGTTTGTTTTCTCTCTACGACAAGACCATTTTACCTAGGTGCAGCTGCAACGAATTGACAAGGCCTCTTTACAGCTGATTTAGTTCTTACTATTATTTTTCTTGGTTTTATTTTATTACGTACACAATAATTTATGTACGTAATAAATATAACTCCATCATTTACAATTAGATATGAAGAATTTCATTACTAATTGTAAATTACGTTCTTATGAATTAATGATTAAGAAATTACTATTATTTTTAATAGGATTGAATAATGATATATATAGTGACAGCACATACAGCAGGATTTCAACTGAGGCAGGAGCTGACTGTATCTTTCTCGCTCGGGTAAACTCGGCGGTCCCGAGTTCGCCCGAACGAATCTTTCACTTCCGATCAACCTCGTTGACAGCCTACGAAAAAATATGTGTATGGTGCGTCAAAAGAAGTCTTCAATTAAAGAAATAAATGGGTTTATAGAGAAGGGCTATCTCAGCGATGGGAAGATTAATTGGTCTGGTGTTGACACAGGTGAGCGAGTTGGTCCGTTCGTGCGGGCCGCGCATCCGCTCGCTGTGGCGGTTCGTGCGCGTCGGCCGGCGCCCGCCCGCCGCCGCCAAGCCCGCCGACGTCAACTCGCTGCTGTGCGAGGACGAGGAGGAGTGCTTCCTCACCGTCGAGTACCGGGTCAGTACTACACATGTTAACACTACGACACTCCACTGGTTAACACTACGACACTACACTGGTCATCACTACACCGGATAACACTAGAAAACTGTTATAACTAGGACACTAATACTGGTTATCACTAGGGTATTACATTATTACATGGTTAGCACTTGGAAACTACACTGGTTAGCGTTTGTAAACTACACTGGATGTCATTTGGAAACTACACTGGTTGTCCGTGTTATTGCGAAATCCCTGAAGTTTTTGCAAAAACTAGGTTCATGAAATCTCATATCAACCTATCAGATCCTACGACACATACATGGTAACATAATATGACAACTGTGTATTTGTCAGGAGTAGATATTTAAATGACAAATTTACTTATGCGTGAATATTACTTATTCTTTTTTTTTACTTATTCTTGAAATAAACATTGTACGCCGAAACAGGCATACAACGTTTATTTTACACACACACATGTTATACAAACCTAAAATGTGTAAACTTCTGTAGTGTGTTACATAACCATATTCCTGACAAATAAACTATTTGATTTGACAGATCCATCACGATCGTATAACGTTTTCGCTGCACGAGCCGACGCGTGGACAGACGTTTAAGAGCATATTGAAGCGCGAGCGCACGGCGGCGACGGCCGCGGCCGCGCCCCCCGCCACGGAGCGGGCGCACCGCGAGCGCGCCCGCGGGAGCGCCTCGGCGCACCGCGCACGCTCAGACCCCCTACGCAAGTTCCGCTCGCGCAGCAAGACCGACCCCGTCGAAGGCAAGGGCATCGTCAAGGAGCGAACCGACTCCGGCTACGAAACCAGACGCACTATCAAAAACAAAATCAAAGTTATAGACGAGGACGTATCGGATGATGTTTCCTCTGACAACTAGACGGGGCAATCTGCTTATACAAAGTCTAAAAGAGTACTTACTAACTTAATATTGTGAGGGTATAGTAAGCGTTTCTGAACTCATTTAGCGAACAAAAACAGTATCTCGAAAATTTGATTGAAAACTCATCTATTTCTTTACCAACAACCTAAAATCTATATAAATATAAACGCATCGTTCCCTCCCAGTGACTTACGAGAGTTGTATAATCAAAACAAAGCAACTTCCGCACATTAGATAAATAAACTCTTTCCTGCACATTACAAAAGTCTATCAAAAATACGGAAACCCCTTAGAATAAAGCACACCGTAAAATAAAATATTAGCAAGTGGTTATTCTTATTTGTCTACGCATAAATATTTAAATTCTATTTAGTTTTGCTTATAAATGCCTATCTTACAACATCCTTATAGTACTCTTTTACACTCTGTGTATTTAAAATATAATATTAATAAAACGCTTCACAAACGGTATTAAACTTTTATTAAGTAAGAAATGTTAATAATCAGAATGACAACCGATGTAGTGGCGCGCGGGGGACGCTCGTAGCTACTTTATTTGCTCTACTCGGTTGTGCTCGGCATCAGGCCAACATCGCGGAACGAAGAACGAGTCCTGTCGTTCGAGAAGAATGAAGCGTTGCCAGAATGTCAGAATGCAACAACAATGTCAAAAATGGTAGTCGCTCATTACAAACTACGACCAACTTATCTGTAGAATGTAGCGATGACGCCACGATCGAAGTGTTGCCACCTGTTTAATACTCGAAACTCAGTAGTTCCGGCTTTGGCCGGTCTACAGATAACTTAGTGGCACTACTCGATAAGATTACGTCAACGTTAATAAATTGACCAATTTTTTAACTCATCTGTCTGTCATATCTGCTATTCTGACAACGCCTCATTCGACGCATTTCATCAACAAACAGTACGACTAAATCTAATTAGTAACTTAATTATTTGTACCATTGACCAATCAGGTTCTGGTTACGTAAGGATAATATGCCTTTAAAGGTATGAATTGTAGCATTAAAATCCTTATCGAAAATTTCCTTCCAAAAAAAATATTTTACTAGGCCCTATTATGTAAATGAAAGCTTAAAATATGATAACACAACTAAATAACGAAATAAATATATTTTGCTTAATCACTAATAACACAGCTATTCTTTTCTGCCCCGGACTCTCGTCTCTATACGCGAGATCCTGTCTTCCTGCAATGTCCGATAACAAAAACAAATCGATAAACGGATTCGCAAAGTCGTCCCGTTATCTGGAGCAGCTGAGCTAAGCCTGTTCAGCCAGACCTGCCATAAAAGAGAATACAAGTAAAAAACGCGGACTCGAGACTACATTATGATAAAATGTTCTTAAGACAAACATATGTAATAGGCATGATGACTAAAACAACTAATTAGTCAGACTAAAATAAATATTGTAAACGTATTTTTTGTTTCACGAACAAAAAATGACGATTTGTGCTTAGAAATATCGAGTAACGAACCTCTATATACGATTTTTATGTAGATGTGACGTCACAACCCTCCACTACGGAAGTTTGGTGATCTATGAACTTTGTAGATTTAAAAAAAATACAAAAAATACGTATCCCATAATATTTTTTTCTTTTATCATAGGAATAGAGAGTGAAGAGAGACGACGTCACGTCTTCGTAAAAATCGTACAATGAAGTGACGTCACTCGAAACTTCTAAGTACTGTACAATACTTGTTTTAACAATCTAAATGACTGACTAATTAGTTTTTTTAGTTATCGTACCTATTGTAAGATTACGTCATTAAGATAGCCCGATATCTTTAAACTTTTTACGGGAGGCGATGAACTGGCTTTACCCACGCTATATTATTTGAAGGGAAACAAAACAAAGTATTACTCTAATAAGAGTAGGTAACATTATCCATGACGAGCGGAGGAGCGGAGAATACTAACTAATAGCAAGTCTAACTGCGAGACAGATTTAATATAAAACGAGTATATGAAGGATTCTAACGCCTACATGGATGGATCGAAACAGTCGGCCAGAGTCTATTTCATTTTTTTTTTTTATTTCAAGTCACCGTAATATTGTCAACACGCGTCAGATTATAATCTAGCTCGTGAGCTGATAATCTCACATTTTTATTTTACTGTGACGTACATATTTAAAACAATATTTAACGTCATGAACTAATGTCGTAAGTTTTGTTTCCCTCCTAGTAAATAATTTCTATGACAAAAAATTATAAAAATCAGTCTTCTTCCAAACCAGCAAAGAATCACTGTTATAACAGCTGTAAAGTAAATATAAAAGTAATTAATTAAATACATATTTTATCAAAACAGGTGTTTCGCCCCGCAATCAGAATAAGCAAATTTGCCTTATAAAGCTATATATGTGCCTTATAAAGCCTTGTTTATGTTACCGTAAAATTGTAAATTGACAGATTATGAACTAACCAAACTTATGCCTGTATGGTTATAATCTGACAGTGTTTACAGTTTTACCGTGACATAATATTACATAACATTACATAATATCACTTCAAAGATATATTAGAAGTGAGTTTGCCACTAAAGAAGATATACTTTTTTCATTTATTTCATTATCTCTCTTGCTATTTTTTCCTATGGGAAAAATAAAGGAGGAAAGGAGGCTTTCTAGGAGAACGATTATTCATATTCCTATTTGGTGAGAAAATCGAAAAGTACATCTCTAAACTATGCATATTTTACACTTAAATATTTATAAAAAGCAATAAGAACATCTACATATTCTACATACTTCAAGATTACGAATAAAGCATGTGCCACACGACCAGTCACCCAACCTACATAGAGAGGCGGCGAGCGATTTCTGCAGTCTAACTAATTTATTTGATCATGTAGTAGTGGTAGATATTATGGCTGAGTAAATTCACTGGCTACATATACCAGCAAGGCTTTGCTGTGTTCGGGGCTAGACAGGGTTGTGTGTGAAATGCTCATCAGATCGTGCTCGTGTGGCGCATACTTAAATGATTTACACTAGCACATTATCGTCTTCGAGTGTACACAACCCGGGCTAGCGAGTTTCCGGAGCGGAACCGCATCACTCCCACATCGTACACCACCTGCAAACCCAGAGGGAAATATGATAACTACACAGCCTATAGAATGCTTTCAGACATACTCTACGAGACTGCGTAAGTATGGTTAGTTAGACTAACTGCCACTGGAGAATGACTGCTATAGGTAATTTTATAAAAAATAGTGTGTGACTGCAAAAGTGAAAACTGAAATAAGATATATCTATTAAAAACTATTGGATAATTGTAATAATTAATAACAAAAATGATATAAATTGAACATTGTAATACACAGCGACACGACAGGGACAACATACAGACAGCAACACCTGACTAATTTTCTCGCTCAGGCACACTCGGCTGTCCCGAGTTCGAATATTTCACTTACGAACGTGACGATGAGCACACAGCCTACGAAAAATTCTGTATGTGGTGCGCAAAAAGAAGTGTTCACTTTAAAAATACAATAAAGCAATGCATCATTATTTTTAAAATGAAACGAAAAGTATGGGAGCTCGCGGTTCATTTGCTCAGATGGATTTCTCGACTTGAATGTAAGTAAGTATGAAGTAGTCTACACAGTACAAGGTACAAGCGATGAGGCTTACAAATAAATACAATGACAAGTAACAGTGCAATGTAAATTACTTCTAAGTAGTATGTAAATGTTTGGACTATATAACAAGTGCGGTGCATAATCATCGAATAAGATCTATTTTAGTGAAAGCGGTGAACAGGGTAAATGTAATTTTGATAGATGCATGGTAATTTCCATATTATATTACATTCATGGAAAAACAACATAAAAATCCCAAATAAATTGTGATCTTAACTAATTTCTATAGAGTTAAACAGACAACAAGTATTGAGTTGGAAAGTGATTTACAACTTTGAAGAAAAGTGCTCTTTTGAATACAAAAAACCGATTATCCGAAAACAGAATACAAATAACCGGTAGGATCAGGAGGGTAAACGGCAAAATTATGAACCTTAAAGTGTAAAGCAGAAAATAATAAATGAACAATACATGGAAACATGGAATTATGAATGAAAGTAACTATAACACTACCTAATAAATCAAGTTAGCTTTGGTCATTCCGAAACAGATCAACCGATTATTCAGTTTTCCGATCAAAAACATTGAAACAAGCACAAAAAAACCATATGAAAAAAGCAAACCTAAACCATGTCAACCAGATGGAAGGCGAAATCAAACCATTTAAATATTAGACCAATGATAATATTTTAAGTAATCTAACAAAGCGAATGCGTGTTTCACCAAAGCCATATCAACCGAAAGCGAGTTTAGCATGTACAAGCTGTTCCATGAGCACACTAAGCATATAAAGAAAGCGGACACGATTCTGGCATCTGAATCAGTCAAACGTCACTCGTTAGTTGTTTTTTCGAGCAATGGAAACGTGAAGCGGTAACGATGCGAGTGACGACGATGTTTCGTCAAACCGTGTTTAGGACGAGTCGGGCGCGACGGCGACGGGCGGCGGCGGCGCGGGGGCGGCGAGGCGGCGGTACGCGCGGTACCGCTCGTACGGCGGCAGGAACGCGCTCTCCACCTCGTCGCGCCGGTTCCGCTGCAAACATCCCCGCTTATTACACTTATCGCTCGCTCTACGCTGTCACAGCAAAACTAGCTAACTGTGACAGTCCATTTCAAATATATGGAAAGTAACTAAATCGAAACGCCACTAATTCCCTAAGAGGCACTCTAAGCCTTACTCCACTGTTCTGCATTTACAAACCTTCACTTATTTATAGTCCCTAAGTAGTACATCAAACTAAAACTTTTTTGACAAATTTTAACACAAATGTAAAACTTTGTGAACGCCTTCTTTGCGACGAGTCCGACAAACTTTCTAAAGCGAATTTCCCGGAATCGTCAATACATATAACGTCACTATGATTCTCCATATATAAAAAATTGATTTTTTGAAAGTGTTTTTCAGAAAACGATACAAAACGAACAAAAATAGTGGTGAACTTGTCCGACAATAATCATGCTGGGTATAGGGTGTTCACCACCATGAAAATGACGATATTGCGTCACTGTGACTGTGATTGTCACTCATACAGTTCACTCGTTACTGCAATACGGAGCTGAGCTTTACGGCAGGGCTGCGGAGTGGGAGCGCGTATTTAAATTGCAAAAGCGCGCAGTCCGTGCAATTGCAAAAATCCCACAGGACGAGTCCGCGCGGCCGTATTTTAGGAGGTTTGGGATAATGACATTACCGGGGCTCGTTATATTTCAGGTCGCAGTTTATGTGAGATTGAACCGAGCCTCTTACAGTACACTCGTCAGTATTCGCCATGAGAATAAACTTGCCGAAGTACGCCGCACACTCGAGAAATCGGCCTGGTTGACGCATGTTATGGGCCCGACTGTTTGTAACAAGCTTCCCAAAGAAATAACTTTAGCGCCATCTATTGGCAGTTTCAAGTCGAGTTTCAAGCGTTGGCTTATTGAGCAGACGTTCTACAGCTATAATGAATTAATTCTATACAAAGGTTAGATAAGGATCTACTTTTCATTTAATATTTATTACAATTTTTCGTTGTGTAAATTGTGACATGCTAATTTATAATTGATTCATTTTTATTTTTTGTCTAATAGACATTACTGAATTATTTTATGTAGCCAGAAAATAATTTGTTTTTCATTTTGATGTATTTTAATTTTTTTGTGACATATAACAATGGTTATAAATAAATGATTATGATTATTATGATTGTTTTACAAAATTAATTTAACGATTACCTTTCCTTGCCGCTAAAACAACACAACTTTCGCGATCGATTTGAAACTAAGAGACATCGTTTTTTTTATCGATAACAGGTTTACCCTGGATCGCCTTCTCGCCATCGTATCGATAAGCGAGTATGCGATCTACGATGGGTCACTCTCAGTGGGTGGCCTGGGGCGTCAGACGTTTAGGGCCGTCCGCACCCACCCAGGGATGGGCCTCCCCAATGTGGTGCTGAGGTGCTGTGTGAAGCGCTGTTGGTTGGTGGGGTCGGCCTGCAAGGTGGGCAGTAGTAAGTTGGTCAGGGTTGTTGGTGAGTGCGAGAAGTGACCACAGGCCATGCCGGAGAAAACTATGGTGGTTTTAGTCGGTAGGGTCTACCATGCCCATCCATGGTGTCGAGCTCGACCTACCCCGCCAAGTCCTTCCTTGCACGGTAGTCATACGTAAATGTATTTTCCCCACAAAAAAATAATTAAAAAAGATATGGAACAAGTTTTCAGCTTGCTTCAAACGCCTACCCAAAAATTGGTGCCAGCTCTCGGAACACACGTAATCGACCTTCTTCCTATTAAACCTTAATAAAATCCTTAACATGTGACGTAATTGATGGATCACCATTAGTCATCATTCATATAAATTAATGCAATTAAAATTTTGTGTTAAATGTGTTTGTGATTATTTATTTCATTCCATTCTATTTGTTTTTCTAATTTTATTTTATTCACTTGACATTCACATAAATAAATGAAATTGAAATTTTGTGTTATATTCGTTTTGTAATATTACTAATTTTTTTGTTTTCTTAATAAATGTACATATGAACTTGTAATAGTGACGTGCCCAGTGTAACATAAGTGGTTATAAGGTGAACAAATATATTCTACTAGCTGTGCCCTGCCACGCTTTGCTGTGGCACATTGTGGTGCAAAGATTAGATAAAAACAATCCTTGATGCGGATTATTTATCATTGTAAAATTTCAGCTCAATCGGTGCAGAACTTTTTGAGTTTTTGAAGCGTACACAAACCAACATAACATTTTTATACATAGATTCTATCATCATCATATCTCTGTCCACTGCTGGACATAGGCCGTCCCATGAACTCTCCAGTGCCGTCTTTACCATAGGGGACTTTGGACTCTAAAAGTAGCATGTCTACTGCGGCCCTGTGGCGTGTTCATTTTAATAACAAGTCATTTAATTACGTCGAAAAAAACATAATTCTAAAAAGTCGAGTTGCGATTCGGATTCGAGTTTATTGTTCTGAAACTATGATCTGACAGGTGACGTTGACAGCCCATAGTGATTTTTGACGGATCTGAACTGTCACTGACAGAGGTGTTTTGTCTGTACTCGGAAGTGGGACGCTGCCATTTTGTTCGCCGCGATGGACGGAGGCGGGCGTTTGTAAAAATATAAAATTTCTTATTTCTGCCAAGGGCAGAGGAAGGATTGAAATCCTTCTCAATTTGATGAATCCTATGGAGGAAGCTATAGATTCCATGGATTCGTGGCGTGCGTGGTTTTTCTCGTCGATGTATTTTTTATCGTTGGTAAAAGTGTGCGTTCACGAGATTTTTACTGAGTCGTTTTGTTTGTTATTTTGCAGCGGACATCTTTTGAAATGTAATCCCCGATGTAAATGTATGCGAGGAGGACCCATATTTCCCACTGGAAACGGTGAGTTTTTACGTTTATTTCAATTGAAAGCACGCGGCCGTAGTAAAGCCGACGCGTGTTGTTTTTCTGATGAGAATCTCAGGCAAAACAATTTTTTTTATTGTTACAGCCTGAAGGGCGTTTCCAGTTTGGATACAGTTTGGATTCCCGTATAGTTTAGTTTCTGGTTTACTTTCCCGTTTGGATACCGTTAGTTTCCAGTTTAATTTCCGGTACGGATTACCGTTAATTTCCCGTATGGATTTAGTTTAGATACGGTTTTAACTGTCTTTTAGGGTTATACGTAGGCTCCTTTTTGCTTGGACAATGTCTGTTTAGAGTCTACTCATGTCCGTTTATTTTCTTCTATGTAGATTCCTTTCTATTTCCTGCGTAGAATATTTTTTAGCTATGAACTTCGTATAGGAAAGCCATACTTATTTATAATTTGTTAACTTAATTTCAAATTAGCTTCATTTTTTGTATAACATGTAAATTCTACATTTATATTTCCTTTCTGGAATGTAAAATTCATGTTTGTCTTAAAATGTAGTTTCTTTTGTGCATGGAATCCTCAATTCAAAAACTTGCTAGAATGATTAGGTAACCCTTAGTTCAACCTAATTCACGGCCCCGTTCGCGTTCTTCTATTTCTACGTGGAAGCGGATGGCTGCAAGGATACTGAAGGATATATCTTTACCCGTTCTGCTCGGACAAAGTCAGATAAGCTAAAACATTTTTTTAACATTTAATCTCCAGACTATTGGAATGGATGGTTTTTCAGCAACTTGAATTAAAGACTAAATTCTAATTAGTATTAATATATTTATATTTTTGGAAATAACATCTCAGTAAACTAAAGGAATTTCTTTTATAACTTCATAGACCTAAATTTGTATTGTAGCAATAAGCAATAACATACCTTTTGGCATTACCCAATAACATCAAACAATAAATATTAACAAGTTACAGTACAAGTACAAGTTACAAGTAGAATGTTGTACAGATAACAAATCTGAGGTAGTCAGGGTTTAATCAAAATTTTTAATTCTTTTCTTGTACACTAAAAAGAGTAAAATAAACTATTTTCGTACAAAAAATTAAACCAACTTCAAAACCACAAATAGGCACTCAAAAGCGAAAAATAAAATAAAATCATTATTATAAGCGCTAACTTATTATAAAAGATGACGGACAAATATCATTCACTTCACTAAACAAAAGGGCCCCAAATTCTTGTGTGCCCAGGGACCCCGGCATGGTTAAAGACGGCCCCGCCACAGTCGACTGTCTTTCGATTATTCTCATTTCATCTAGTCTTAGGGTGCCCTACACTACGTATGCCGATTCGGAGGCTTCACATATTCAAGAACACGTTTACTCCAACGGTTATCGGTTCTGCGACATTTTGTTTAACATTTATTGGTGTATGTCCCTTGATTAAGGCGGCGGTTCGCGCCACGACGGCGACAAGTGTTTTGGTATCCTGTCTCGGTCGTGGCACGAACTGGCGCCCAAAACAAAGCTATAACATCAAGTGCCTGTCGCGGTCGCCGGTCTCGGTCTCGTGTCGCGGCCGCGGCGCGAACCGCCGTCTTAAAGAGTATTGACTCACAGGGGACCGGTTGCGGCGAGGCGCCGGTCCGGGGGGCTGGGTTTGTGGTCGCCGGCAGCATGAAGACTCTGGGGGGCACCCAGGCATGGCCGGTAGGGCCCGCGCGCCACGGCGGTTGGTCGACCCAGCTCGAACAACCGGGCTGTGGTTCGGCTTCACTGAAACTAACAGAACAAACAACATTTTTTATCCCATCAATTCGAAAAGGACGACTTGGTCGGACGATGGAGATGGATGGAGATGGAAATGGACGGACGATGAAGATGATGTTTTCTACAAGAAACTTTTAGCGGGCTTTTAGTCCTCTTCATTAGTGCGAAGCAATTATCTTATTTTTTATCTGTGCAGAGCCTTTATTAACAAAACTAAAATGCAATGAGAACTACATACACTACACTACAAACCTAACTACTTACACTAAGCACACCTGAATTATCTATAGACCACTGTAGGTCTATAGATAATCAAGATGTTCAAGCCCACTACCAATCGGAAGCGTACTCCGCATGCTGGCGGCATTACCACGCTGAATGGCAATGCTTATGCGTTGGGCCAAATAAACGCCAGCATTTTGGTCTCATTATCTTTGAGGCGCACTTTTTGAATTTGGAACATCTTAGTGTTCAGCGCCAAAGAAATCGTAAGCAAAATGTCATGTTTAATTAAAAAAAATTAGTTGTTTTGTTATTAGATACTATTTAATTTCTATTTACGAGGGTAGGTCAATAAGTCCGTGACTTTTGGTAGAAAAACATATACATATTTGACCAAAATATAAGTTTTATTTTTCGACGTAATCTCTTTTGAGTGCTATGGTATTTTGCCTAATGTTTCTCGAGTTTTAATCCCTTCCAAAAATTAAGATTTCTCAAGGTCTTCAAAGTAGGCATTTGTTCCAGTGATAATTTCCTCATTCGATTCAAATCTCTTTCCATCGAGCCATTTCTTATGGATTGGGAACAGAAAGTAGTCGCTGGGAGCTAAGTCCGGAGAATACGGTGGATGTGGCAGCATTTCGTATCTCAATTCATAAAATTTTGCCACAGCGACTACTTCATATGGACCTCCCCTCCTTTTTTCTTCGCCAAATGTTACTGTTATGTTGTTAAACCAAACTATAGAACGAGTTCATACTTTGACCTCTAAGCGTTGTTGAATAGTTGTTGACCATCCAGTAGGTATTTATTTTTTCACAAAAAAAGGCGGAAAAAGCAAAAAGTCACGGAATTATTGACCTGCCTCGTAGTTGTTTATACCTCTATGTTTTACTGAACAATAATATTTCCATAAGTATGAAGTGCCTGTTCCCTACTCCCCCCTATTTCCTTTTCTTCCTAATCCAAGATTCATGTAAAAAAAAAGAAAACAAATGACAAAGGTCACGGACCCCGGAGTCTGTGGAGTTGCGAAATTTAATAATAAAAAGTAAAAAAAAAAAGTGCCTGTTATTTTTTCATAGTGGGTGATGAAAAGTAGGGTAACACTCGGGTGCAAAATATATTTATAGCTCGGGCGACGTACTTTTAATCCCTCGCTGCCTTCACGATTTTACTAAAGAGTCCCACGCTTCGCTCTGAAATTCAACAAAGCGCCTTCGTTGCTAAAATATTATTTTGCTCCCACATGATACAATCTACCTACTATTGATTCACCCCCGACTATCTTGGATTGAAAATACTTCATAGTTATATTACTAGTTTTTGAAATCGGTTCTAACAAAAAACTTCTTCAACGACCTACTACGCCACCTGCCGAAAATTGGTTGTACCAACTCAGATTTTGAAACAAAAACTTAATTAGTAGAGGTTTACAAAATTCCAATGACGCAATCTTAGACACATGCTGTCACGTCAACGCACAGTTAAGGTACAAGTTCGCGCTGAGACCGCAACAGGAGACCGCGACAAGCACTTGACATTGTAGAATTGTATGGACACCAGTTCGCGCCGAGACCGCGACACGTGCGTGTCTCCTGTCGCGGTCTCGGCGCGAACTGGCGCCCATACAATTCTATAATGTCAAGTGCCTGTCGCGGTCACGTGCCGCGGTCTCCGCGCGAACCGCTACCTTAAGAACGCTCTCCGAAGGGAATATTTTTTCCCGTTTTTGTTACATTCTTCATTTATGCTACGCTCCTATTAATAGTAGCGTAATGTTGTTATAGTCTATAGACTTCTTCAATAAATGGACTATCTTATAGAAAAAGGGTCTTTCAATTCGGACCAGTAGTTCCCAAGATCCTAGCGTTTAAACAAACAAACAAAACTCTCCAGTTTTTAAATATTAAAAACTAAAAAGGGAATATTTTGTATAGATTTTAACTTCACTTTGTGTCTATAAGCCAAGCACAAACTGTGTCTGTTAACTGGATGTAAGGCACCCAAAATACATACTGCGCATGGGATCCATTGTATAAGTGTTATATTCATAACTTTTGTTTTGAAAATGTCTTTGTGTGGGGTCCATTGTAAGTGTTACATTCACAACTTTTGTTTTGAAAATGTCTTTGTGACTTAATTGTAATTATTTTAAGGCAAATAAAATTTTATTTGGCGCTACAACACATGTGCAGAAGTTCCACAACAAAGAAATTTTTGGACTTCAAAAATTTGTATTTGCCTGGCTGGCTGGCCTGTTGCCTTAGTTGGTAGTAAGTATGCCTGCGCAGCCATAGGTTCGATCCCCACCCAATGTAAATATTTGTGTGATGAATAAAAATATTTGTACTGTGGCTGGGTGTTTTCTATGTATAATAAGTATGTATTTAAAATTATTTATTATATTAACTATCTGGCTCCCATAGTACAAGCTTTGCTTAGTCTGGGGCTAGGTGGGTGTTGTGTGAAATGTCCACCAATATTTATTATTATTATTTATTATATCAGCTATCTGGCTCCCATAGTAAAAGCTTTGCTTAGTTTGGGGCTAGGTGGTGTTGTGTGAAATGTCCACTGATATTATTATTTGATAGGTAAGTGTTGCGTTGCTCACCGGCTTAAATAGGCGTGGTCGTGTTCGATGGAGTTGCGCGGCGGCATGGGCGGCGGCAGCTGGATCGCCCGCGCCGCCTCGACCTGTGCCCTCACGGCCGCCTGCGCGCTCTGACAAACGTTACACGGTTCAACAGCAAGAAGACACAACCAGTACAACGCTAAGTAACAGGAATAACACATGCTGGACTGTTAATCCTACATGCAAAAGCTAAATGGTTTTGAATAAACTTATATAATAACTAGCGGCCTTCCGGCTTCGGTCGGATATTGTCATATTATAATGACTGTTAATCGAAATAAAAACTATCCTATCTTTCAAATTGGATCAAACTGCACACGGTGTGCAAATTTTATTAAAAGATCTTTCAAATTGAATCAAACTGCACACGGCATGCAAATTTTATTAAAAGCTTTAAAAATACATATGCTTAACATATATCTAAAAGATTATCGCCAAGAAATATTTAAAATTATCGCAAGTGCCAAGGAAATACGATGACATCAAATCCAACTACTTAAAGCCAAAATTATATTCAATTTTATAGTATTCACCACTTTCTCGCAATGGCAATAAGTACTACTATAACTAGCTGTACCCTGTTGTCCTGCGCGCATTGCTACCCCACCTGTCGAAAATTGGTCCTACCAACTCAGAAATCTTCGTAGGCATGCATGCATAAAGATATGTTTACGATTCTATAAAGGACATACAAACACACATTCATTTTTATATAAGATTTACGGTGAAATCAACCCCAACATTTTTAGACTTTACAGTATTCTCAGCTACACATAAGATTTTATTTTTTTTCTTTAAGGATTTTATAACAACACAATAATGTTGTCCTATGAGAAATCAATTACTTAACAATTAGACAAAATATGTGTTTACAAATTAGTGAAACCGAGTGCAATTCCTCCATCCCAACATCAACTACGTAGATGAATCACACCCGTCTAAGCTGGTATAGTGTCCTGGCTGTAGATGATAGTGGACACGCCAACACATTGTTACATTCACGCACTTTCTATTGGTCTAAACCTCTAAACCAACGTTTCGCCATAAAGCCTCGTCCCGCACACACTGGATCAAAATGTGGTGAGTGTCCCCTATGACTCCACAGTAAAGACGGTTGGGAAAGGGAATTTTAGGCATTAAAATGGCAAATCTTTTTGATGGTGTAAGCCCGGAGTGGAACCTGAGAGTGTTAACCGTGTTACATCTGTTCAATACATTATTGTCTATCCAAGGTTTTCTCAGTGGGTGTGGTTCAATTGTTTTACACCAGATTCCCTTCTCTTTGCAGCGTCCGTCGAAATACAGACTCCACATCTCATAGCACGGTTGTCTCACTAAGTATAGACAATCTTTTTTCCTGTTTTGTGTACCATAAATAAATGAAGTTTATTTATTTATTTATTTATTTATTTATTTATGGTAGGTACACAAAACAGGAAATTTACAAAATAATACAAAGAGAGAAAACATAATTGTTCTGAGCAGGTAAATATCATGTATCATCAATATCAAATATCATCATCATAAGCATGTGAACACATTAAGATTACACAGTTATATTACAAAAAAAATGAGAAAAGAAAATGAATAATCGAAATACCAATGTTGTTAAAGATTTTTAAAAGTTAGTTAGTGGAACACCATCAGCATCGGTTCAAGTTTGCTTGGCTAGAATATCGAACTTGTCGTTCTCGCCGACATTGCAATGAGAAGGGATCCACTGGGATTTCACAGATTTAGATATTAGTATTAGATGAGTAGGGTAACGGTGTGCCTTGGGTCCCGAGGTGCATTGACTCTTGATGATTGACTTGATCGACGTATCGACACGTTCGTTACGTTAGCCGAGTAAGCTTAACGATGCGTTATACAAAATCGGTCCACCCGGCTAAGCTATTTCAAACAAAAATCATCTTCAACCTAATTATATGTATCAAGGAAACCACACCACTGCCCTTACTTATTACCCTGTCCAAGCACTCAAAAGGTTATCTAGAAGAGATCGCTATAAGCGATAAGATCGGCTTTTGTGTCCAAAATGTATAATTTTAAGTATAATCACTGTATTTCTGTATTGTTTTGTGGTATAATGAAAGTGTTTTTGTATAGTATTATATTAGAAGTATAGATAATTTACCAAACTTAATGTGTTAAATACATGCTATACTCACATGAATGTTTAGTACAGGGATGGCATGATAAAAACAAGTTATTTTAAAACACAAGTTTTAAACAATCCTTAAACTACTTTTCGTTACAAATGAATGAAAATAAATAATTATATAGATTATGGCTTGTCATAAAAACGGTTGAGTCTATTTTTTTTCCTTTTTAGTCTTTACAAGATTGATAACGTAATGAAATAGAAAGAAAGGCTCTCCTATTTATAGCATTAATAGGCCTTCTTGGATTTTAAATTCGTTATATATAGTGTATGGTATTCTACTAGTAAAGACCTTTCATTTGATACCAATATTGAGGGAGTAGTAAAAAAAGATGTAATTCGCCATTGCATCAAAATTGATTTATCCGTTTGAGCTCAAACGCACAGTTTATTACATTTTACAGACAGACATTACATTGGACAGACATTACAGTACCAGAGACAGATAGACATCGACATCAAACTTATAACACCTCTTTTTTGGTCCGGGGTTGATTACTAGCGATCCATCCCGCCTTCTCCTGTGATACATAACAAATAACCTATAGCTCTCAGGTATCACATACATAACCAGTGGTGAAAGACATTTTGAAATCGGTAATTTCAAAATTCATATTAGCAATAAACTTTATTATTATTAGCCGCACAAAGCATCAATATTTCTTATCACCTATGATATACATACTATAACAGTTGCTGTTAGAGTCGCACATAGCTTTATATATCTCTCTCCAAATCTATAGCACAGCTAGTTACGTGACGAAGACAAAGCCTACCGCCAAGCAGTAATGTGCAAACGTCAGTGTTCCGGTTTTAAATTACAGGGCATAGATATAAATACCGTCAGGTGACAAGCGCAGTGCAGTGCTAGTTACTGCTTTGGACTCCAAATATGTTCCAATAGCTGCGTGTCACTGTGCTGTTATAGGCAGGCATGTTGATTACTATCAGGTACATGTCCTGTTCGTCTCATAAAAAAAGAAAGAAATTAGTTGTGTGCAGAGCTTTGGAGTGTTGTATAACTTATTAGCAGTACCTACGGGTTTACTTGCATTCTCGTAATGAAAAGTGCATGTATGTTATTGCAGTCTAAACTATGTTTAAAATCTCAACCCAATCTGTTCCAATGTGATTATAACAACAAATAGCACTATACTGCGCTCGTCACCCAGAGATATAAAATGATCCATCTCTATGCACTGTAATTTCGCTGGAAACATTGCCTTTGAAACCAGAACACAGTGGTATTATATTGAACTTGTGAATAATAGCAATAAAACAGTCACAGTATAATAACAGGTGTCCTTATTTTAAATAAATACACGGGCAACTCATGTTTGATATAGTCAGTCCCGACTTAAATGCGAGTTACTCGTGTACTTGTTTAAAATGTGTAATAACCACATTAGTTTTCATACTAAAAGGTGTCTTTATATACCTAATTCCCTACTTTCCCTTGATACCTACTTAAAATTAAGAGTCACTTTATGAGTGTTAATAATAAAAATTGAATTTGTTTTGTTCATGTTTATTAGTAAGTTTAACTTAAAATTTATAAGGAATTATGGGACAGAAGAGACAAAATTATTAATGTTACACATCTTGTACAAGATTTCTTAAAATGTAATTTAGCACTGTAATGAAACAATAAATCTCCCGTAACATATGGCTCACAAGCGCTCAAGACATATATACAAATGTCTTGTAATGTCAATTTATATCAAAAGAAGAATTTTTAAACAAATAACCTCTTCAGGTTGGTATTAGTATGGATAGTACATATAGTAGAGATAGAAATAGGTATGTGTTACCTGTTGAATGATCTGACAAATCTCAATGATTCGCTGTTGGTCGCGGAGGAAGGGCGAGGGGGGCTGCAACAACGCGCGGACGCCGGGCGCGTCGCGCGGCCCTGCGGCGGCCAGCGCGAGCAGCTGGTGGTGCGGCATGAGGTACGCCGGCGACTCGTCCAGCGTGCGCGCGTGCGCGTCGCGCCACTCCCACAGCGCGCGCAGCGCCTCCTGTTGCGGGCCCAACAGCCGCTTGTACGAACGCGCGTAAAACTGCTCCTTGTCGTCCCCTGGCTTCGGTTTCTGGTACACCTGTGTTCAGATGACTCTTGTATCAGGTCGCCGGAATAAGGTTTATTTTACACAATGGTACCTGATATGTAATATTGTGACACAAACAAATTTTAATATTGGAGTGAAACACTTATGAACTAGCGCCACAGGTGTCGGCCACATTTCTGTGAGCTATCTCTTCAAATACAGACAGGGGGTGTCACATTTGTTTAACAAGAACAAAATTAAAATTCTTGACTAACCCCCGACTACCTTGGACTTGTTATCTGTACAACATTCTCCTAGTCAAGCCCTTTCATTTGATACCCATATTGAGGAAGTTGTGAAAAAAGAAACATATAATTCGCCATTTTGTGGTAGCGGTCATCTTGGATTTGAAATTTGTCATAGTGCAAAGTATTCTACTAGTCAAGCCCTTTCGTTTGATACCCATATTGAGATAGTAGTGAAAAAATTATATAATTCGCCATTTTGTGGTGGCGGCCATCTTGGATTTGAAATTTGTTATAGTGTATAGTATTCTACTTGTCAAGTCCTTTCATTTAATACCCATATTGAGGTAGGTTGTGAAGAAATATTTTGTCCGCCATTTTGTGGAGGGCCGCCTCCAATCTTGAATCGATATTAACCAAACATCCGCACGGATATTAACTTAAAAAAAAACCCATCGAAATCGGCCTATCCGTTTGAGCTCTATGGTGCCACAGACAGACAGACAGACTGACAGACAGACATCGACGTCAAACTTACAACACCCCTTTTTTTGGTCGGGGGTTAAAAATACTACTTAATAAAATAATCAATAAATAAATTATGCTTCTAACATTTATTAATTAGATACATACTAATTACAATAAATAAAATACCTAATGCATAATGTATTCATGGAGAGAAAAATAATATTTATCCTAATTACAACTATTTAAAACTACGAACAATAAGAATAGTTACTGGTACAATTGACATTACTTGTTTACTTTTTTTTTATAGCACATTCGACCTCCAACTCGCCTGATGTTAAGCTACGGTGTGGTCACAGTTGATATTTATGTTGACGCAGAAAGTACTCATCCACTCTGACCTTGAAAAGATCTATATTATATCTTTCAGGGAACAAGGAGTTAAACCTGTGCATATGATGAAAGTGGACTCAAATGGTTTTGTACAAATTTTGGGATAATCCACAAATTACTATTTAAGTATTTAACTGATTTAGTTATTTTTTACATAGTGCACCCTGAAAAATATCCAGATAAATCTGGGAAACGTTTACTTCGTTCGTAGGTACGAATCATTCTGGGCAGTATGACTTATTAGACTAATAAATATTGGTGGACATTGCACTCACAATACCATTTGACCCCAATAAAGAAAGTGTCAACAGTACGGCTGGTTTAGTCGGGACAAAGAGTACTACTATACTACGTATAGAGTTAGATTTTTCACACGTTTCATTTGTGTCAATCGTAAACAGATGACGTGCATACTTTCTATGGCCACAGAGTGATGTGCCGCGAAAAAAGTATGATACTTCCACAAGAGCGACAAGGCAAGAAAGATGCTACCCGTGCTCTCGGTGTAAAGCGTTTGTGCCTACTCTATACGTAGTATATGGCTATATAGGCTCTGGGTTCAAATACCTCACATACCACTGTCTTTTTTCGAAATCATCTGCGTAATCTTTTTTTATAGTATAGTATGACAAAACGAGCAGGACATATATTATGCCTGATGGTAAGCAACATGTCTGCCCATAACACATAGCACGTCGCCAACTCAAAAACCGGTAAAGGAAAACATTGTGAGGAAACCGACGTGTACCTGGAATCTTTAGAGGTCATGTGTCATCCACCAACCCGCACTGGGTCAGCGTGGTGGATTATGGCCTTGATTCCCTCTGGGTGAGAAGGCCCCGAGTCCCAGCAGTGGGAACATTTAGTGGGCTGCTAAGAGTACGTACTGTGGTCGCCACGACGTTGCTGGAGCAGAAGGCGGCTCGCAGGAGCGGCGGTTGCCTCGCCAATAGGTCAGCGCGTAGCCGGCGCCACGCATACAGCAGGTAATGCGTGTCGGAGCGCGCGTACTGCACCAATTCGTCCGGTAGCGGACGGATGCGCCAGTCCGCAGTCTGGAACCTGACGAAAAGTTATTTTGGCGTGAGATACATTGTATTCGGATCGCATGAAATCCCAATCTATATCACAAATAATAGATTTTTTTTATATATATAAAGAGTGACGAGACGAGCAGGACATGTGCCTGATGGTAAGCGACATGCCTGCCACATAACAGCACAGTGACACGCAGCAATTGGAACATTGAAGAGTCCAAATCATTACCTAGCACTGCACTGCATTCATCACCCAGAGATCTAAGATGTTACCTATATCTCTCAGCCCTGTAATTTCTCTGGAAACATTGGCCTTCAAACCGGAACACAGTAATGTTTTCACATTACTGCATGGCGGTAGAATAACTGGCAAAAGTGTAGTACTTCCCCCATTGGAGCTTACAGTAGCAGTTCCTGCTAGAGATGGAAATGGAGATACTGACTGCTTGTGGAGCTAGAGACTGCAGTAATAGTTCCTACTAGGGATGGAAAAGGAGATACTGACTGCTTGTCGAGCTGGAGGTTGCAGTAGTAGGCCAGCAGGTGCTTGAGCCCCAGGCCCCGGGAGCTGCAGCAGGCGCGCGGCCTGGTGGCTGTCGAACAGACCCACCACGTACACGCCCAGGTCTCGCTGCAGCCACCTCACGTCCTGATCCGCGCCGTGGAACACCTGCATAATAATACATACATACGCAGCCCACGAAATGTACTCACTGCTGCCTTCTCTCGGTAGGATAGAATCAAGGGAATAATCAACTACACTGTCCCAGTGCGGGTTGATGAATGATGCATGGCCTCGATAAAGGGAAACAGAGAAAGGGACTGCATCAGCTGTGCACTTACAAAAAAAAACTTCAATGCTTGGATATTTGTTGCTCAATCATATCGGAACATCTGAACAGATCGTATTAAAATTTGTAACACAGCTTTTAGTAAAGAATAACACATAGGCAGTTTTTTTTTAAATCCGTGGTTCATGAATTCCGATCCAAGGGTTTGTTTCCCACCCAGTACAAATATTTGCACACCACAGCCTGGGTGTTTCTATATACAATAAGGAAGTATTTACAACTAAATAAGTATTATATCAGCTATCAAGCTCCCATAGTTCAATATTTATTTATTTACCTTGACTTTAGTAGGATCTGTGAAGATCTCATTGAGCACATGTAAATCGCGGCGCAGTGCTAATGCGTCCACGATGAAGTCTCCGCCCACGTCGGTCGAGATCTGGATAAGGCAGGTAAGTCCTGCACCACACGGCCAAAGTCAATTTTTTTATTCATTAACGTACAATTTACACGTCAATTGGGATGATGAGTCGGTCAAAAATATTGTACCATTTAATGAGTCCATCAGGTAGAGTAAGGAAAATTATAAAAAATTGGCTAAGGTATAAATAATTAAACTTCCGAAGTGGGAGATATTATCAGACTAATTCGTTTTTCAGTCACCATGCCAATTAGTAAAAAAAACAAAAATAATATCGTACAAAGTACGATAATAACTATCAAGTCAAGTATTTTATATTTATTACAATCGTAATGACCGATGTCATTTTTTGGAATTTAATCCTAACTTTTCCCATCACCATCACTTTCTAAGAACTCACTGTGACTATAAACATTTTGAACGATAAGCCAACATTGTAATCTATTTTTGAAACTACCGGAACCGTCCTTCAAAAAATACAACAATACATGCTTGATACACAAATAAGAAATGCGAACTTGGTAGATCATTAAGAAAAACCCACACGTTTATCTGAGGGCACGACCTCGCCCCCGCCAAGTCGAGCAAAACAGACGCTCGGCTGATCGATCCTTTTCTCGAAGCAATTCAGGCCATTTTTGCCCCGCTTTAACTTCGTTGTGGATAAAACTAGAACCCTGAATTTGAAACTAAAATTGAACCCAGTAGCCAAGCAGGCATTGTATATACATGGTAAGTAAATTTCAAATTTCATTCAATTTTAACCAGTAGTTTAAGAATTATAACTAGTCAAAGTTTCTGAATTTTGTCACTCACTGACTTACCGATCCTCAAAATTCTAAGGCCTAGTCAATGTTTCTATTTAAAATGTTAAAGAATTTTTGAATTCGGTCCAGTAGTTCCTAAGATTATCGCGTTAAAACAAAAAACCTCTTCAGCTTTATAATATTAGGTATAGATATGCTTTCTATAAGATGTTGTTAGGATAGATAATTAAGTAACTACTTAAGACAGAAGGTCCATTAAGTAGAAACTGAATAAATAAATACCTGACTTGGTATTACTTGGATCTCACATCTTTTTACGGTAAAAAAAACAACTGGCGAGAGTTGTTTTTTTTTTACAAGGTTTGTTGTATATTATGGGATTAACTAATTAAATTTAAAAACCCCCGACATTTTGTGAGGACCGCCATCTTGGATTTAAAACTTATACTTAGCCTATTAGCCCTTTCAATCAATACCTATATTGAGGGAGTTGTGAAAAAAAGTAATTGTGTCGTGGCAGTGGTGGCGGCAATTTTGAGCCGAAATAACACTCCCGAATATTTTATCATTCAAACAAAAAAAAATCTAAGTCGATTCCGCTCGGGAGTTACGATGCCACAACAGACACACACAGACAAGCCAATATTACAAGACCCAGTCACTTTTGCGTCGAGGTGACTACAACAACATCTCTACTACCATGAAGTGGTGGAGACGGCCTAGTGATGCGAACAAAAACAAAGAGGGAGAGGTTTAATACTGTAATCCCAGAAGGAGGAAGGAAAATGTTAAAAGTAGGTTAATTACCCAGGTAGGTCCTATAGGCGTGGTGCTCGACATCCACAGCAAGCTCCCGCACAGTGCGGAGGTGTTCCACCAGGTCATTCAGCTGGGCGGCCGTGGTCACCAGCGTCAGCGGCGTCGCTTCCAAAGGAGCCGGTGGCGACAGCTGCTCTTCTGCCCGCAGCGCCCACTCGGGAGGCTCATACACCGATAATTCGGGTGCGTATGGGTGCGCATACCTGGATAAATATTCTCGTTTGTACATTCCCAATTTAGGCACTCATAACAACAGTGAATAGACACATTTGAAGATTTTTTCCCCCAGTTAAGGGTCGCATGCATTGTAAATAAATTCAGGACAAAGACAAGCTGAGATGTAGTGCGACAGTATCCCGTCTACACTCATAAAGCACGACATAATTCATCATAAAGTGTCATGGGTGGGTATATTTTCTTACTACCATTTTTCGTAATAAACATCTAATCTTTGAAATAATTAACTTGTGATGTACATGGATACATATGTGTAAAGAAATTCGACAGACAATTGGGCTACAATGATGGCAGCAACTATCGGAGTTTAGGAACAATAGTAAATAATTTAAAGAGGTACTCACCCTGTAAAATTCCCAGCATCATTGTACAGCTTAATAAGATTTAAAGGCACTATAGCATTGTGTTTGGTCTTTATTTTTGGCACAAACGGGTTCTCAGAGTTATCAATGGTGTCTTCAAACATGATCTGAGGGCGCGGAACGTTCTTCGAAGCCATGAGGACGACTTGACTGGTCTGTAACAAAATGCCTTCTGAATAATTTTGCTTCGATTTTGAGAAACACGTGTGGGCAGACCCCACACGGGGCCCACACGTACTTAGAGACATTCAGTACCTTCTGCCGCAGAGAAAATATCGCCCAGAGTAGTAACGTCTTACTTCTGAATTCTAACACAATAAAGTGATTTCACGGCTATATTAATCGGCGAACGCGCATAACGAAGACTAAGCTGCAGAATTAGTGATAAAACTGTTTTAATCCATTTTAAGAAAATGGGAAAGGCGAAAAAACTTGAAAGGTGGGTACCTCATGAATTGAGCGCAGCAAACCATCGACTGCTGTGTTACTTTATTCAACCAACACAATAATGCAGGGATTTTAAACCAACACAATAATGCAGGGATTTTAAATCGAATCATTGCCCGTGTAGAAAAGTTAATCCTGTACAATAATGGGAAATGCTCATCGCAATGGCTTGAACCCTGGCGAACCAGCCAAATTTGAAAGCCAAGCGAAAACTACTTGTACCTAAACGTTTGGTGGACTTAGTGCCAGTCTCGTTCACTAAAGCTTTCTTAAATCGGGCCAGACGTTTACGGCAGATATCTATTGTCAGCAACAATGGTGGAAAGCTAGCTGCTAAACAACCGAGGCTGATTGATTAGCAATCGCTCTAGGTCACTGCTACTTCAGGACAACGCTAGACCACACACTACACAACAGACGGCTAGCTTCAAATGGAATGTTTGAGACATCCACCGTACTCCCCGGACCTTGGCCAACAGATTACTATTTTTTTTCTTCGAAGTTTTACTTCTTGCAAGTGAAAAAATCAACTCCGCTGGGGCAGTCCAAAACGGCTTTAAAGATTTTATTAATTCCCGTAAGGGGATCAGTGAACTACCAATGAGATGGCAAAAGTGCATAGATACCAATAGTACATACTTTGATCAAAGAATATATTATATTTATAAAAAAAACGACTTTATGTTCCTTACCTGACAAAACACCAATTTCATATGTTAGGACCTAATAGTTACTCTCGCATATTTCCTCTGTGCCTTCTACCTACTTACTTTACCTTCTATTATTATTCGTATGTATTTTTTCTCCATAACAAACGGCTTTGACAATTAGTCATAGCTCTCGTTATTTGATACCCACATAAAAAGATTTGTGAAAAAAATAATTCGCTATTTGGTGAAGGTCACCTTGGATTTAAAATTAGAATAAGAATATTTTACACTTTAACAGGATAAAAAATCAGGATTGACAAAACAATACATTCGTTGATTAGCAGCGGGCTCCAAACTAAGTACAAGACTTGTATCTTGGAGCTCGAGTACGAAGTTTCGAACAATAACTTCGTTTCTGGTAAATTACAAAGTTTTCATAATCAAATAGGCCATTTTAAACAGTTATAATAAAACAAAATGTGAAAGACAAAACATAAAAATTTAACAAAATTAATCTAGAATAGGTAAATAAATTAAAACTAGAGTTTCTAATCATGTCTGACAAACTACGTAAGCTGTCCACTATTTATGAGCTATTCACTATATAAACATAAAACACCTTATGACTTTTTTAGTGCCATCATACCTAAGAGTTTGTAACCGGTATTTTAATTTCTTTTTTTAAGTTCGAATTTCGGCAAATGTTCGCAGCCGCCTCGACACGTTAAACTCAAGTAATCTTCGCGGGACGTTAAGCAAGAGTGAATCCCCAACAGCGTTGAAAACAAATATAAACGCTGAATTCGGAGTAGATTAAATCGGTGGAAAAACGAAAAGGCTTCCTTAGCAATACTTTAATTAGAACCCGATGTGCTCTCTTGATCTTTTTTTTTTTATAAAAAGTGACGAGACGAGCAGGACATGTGCCTGATATTGAGCAAGACATATGCCTGATGTTATGCCACATAACAGCACAGTGATACGCAGCTATTAGAACATGAAGAGTCCAAATCATTACCTAGCACTGTACTGCGCTCGTCACCCAGAGATCTAAGATGTTATATCTCTAAGCCCTGTAATTTCTCTGGTAACATTGCCCTTCAAACCGGAACACAGTAATGTTTGCACATTACTGCTTAGCGGTGGAATAACTGGCAAAGGTGTGGTACTACCCCAGGCGTACTCTGCCAAGAGTCCTACCACTACAAATAAATACCGTTATAAAATACGTCTTTCCAGCGTATCCCCATGCCGAAATATAGTATTACTGACTGACACAGCGCAACGTAAATGTCCTTAAGAAGTGGTATAGGATATAGGTAGACAGTCCCTCAGATTTTTCATTAGGTACAAGTACATGTATCAGTTTACGCACGCGTGAAGATATTTCGTTCATATGCTGTTTAAACGAGAGAGCGAAGCGCGCCGCGTTTGAAAAAAATTATAAATATCAGTATAAATCAATTCATCACCATCTATAAGTATTTATATTGAATTTACCGTTAAAAAATAGTAAACGGAAACACGAACGTGATTTTATCAGTGAATTAATTAATCACAAACGAAAAAAATTTAAAACTGGGTGCAACCGTTGATGACCGTTGTCAGCTGATTCACAGTGGTAAACTGAAACAGATCTTATTGCATAAACATACGAGTGACACTTTGGATCAACTTTACGTGGACGCATAACGATAAGTATAGTTTTGACTTCGTATTCACAACTTTAATTAGAATAAACTATTTTCGTACAAAAATTAAACCGCCTTCAAAACACAAATAGGCACTCAAAAGCGAAAAATAAACTAAAATCATTATTATAAGCGCTACTCACTCATCTATTTGAAGTCGGTGGTGAAAACTAAAACCCTAAAAAATGAAATAAATAAGGTAACGGATAGATTAGCAAAGCGAACAATTGACTTTAAAAGACCAAATAAAAATATTGACCGATAAGATTGAAAAGTTAGAACTAGAAAATAATAAAACAAGAAATAAAACAGAAAATCGTTCCACCTACAAGTTCACATCATCAGAGTACAGATAGCATATTTAAAACATGTGTTATATGGGTTAGATGAGAACGAGCACGAGACGGAAGCAGAACTACATTATAGGATCGTTACGATTTTCCATGACTTTTTAAATATAGACTTGACAGGTTATCTGGAGGTATTCCGAAGAATAGGAAGAAAAACTCAACAACGAAGACCCGTAGTAATTGAATTATTAAGCAAAAAAGATTGTAAAATACATTCTGAAAAACAGTGGACACTTCAGAAATACAAGACTTTTCTTATCAGAATACCTGGACGATTCTGCCCTACAACACAGAAAATACCTACAAGTTCAACTTCGCGCCGCGCGGCTTGATGGCCGCCACGCCGTCATTAGAAATAATAAGCTGGATATAGATGGTAGCATTCGGCACACACATCCGGCCGTCTTCATCGTCACTAAAATCACCGCACAGCTTACCAAGCACTGCACTGAGCACCACACTGAGCAACACACCTCGTGTCGCCAGCACCACACCACAACAAAATAACACCATCTCTAACACAACACCGGCTTCTGGCCTATCTTCTTACAATCATAGCTTTCGAAACTACGGACTACCCCAGCCACTACATATTCTACGGACTACATATTTCAAAATCTGCAGAGCATATTCAGTAAACAGCACATCGTTCAGGACTTTTTGGAACAGAATTATATAAATTTACATGCGTTTTGCGCGACCGAGACCTGGCTATCGAGCGCCAAACTAGAACTAATCAGCTACACCGGGTACAGCGCGGCCGCGGCTTTCTGCCGGCGCGAGCGCAGGGGAGGAGGGACTGTTATCTTTCTGCGCGACGATTTCCAGTATACAGAAATAACCAACCAGTCCATAGAACACTGCATAGAAATCAGCGCCATAACCATTCTTAAAATAAAAATGTTACTAATTACTATCTATTATAATGGTAAGCGGAGTGATTTATTCTACAGTCAATTAACTAAACTACTTGAAATGCTAGTTAAATACAGGTCAATGGACATAATAATAGGCGGCGATTTCAATACGGATATCTTAAATAAAGGGGCAGATTCGATAAAGTTACTCAATTTAATGCGCGAATATAATTTTGGTCAATTTGTTACCCAGGCCTAGTTGCCTGAGTAACAAATTAATTAATAACAGATAGCACGGCTACCTGTCTAGATTTAATATTCTCCAACTGTCATAAATATAAAATATACGTTTCGGTGCATGATAATCGATTTTCCGACCATCTGAGTACTAATGTAAAACTAAAATGATTGCTTAATCCCAATAACCCGAATATCCGTGCCAATAACAAATACCCTAATTGGAAAACTAAAAAAAGACTATTTAATAAACGAAACATGGAAAAATTTAAGACTAAATTAAAAGAAATAAAGTGGTTAGAACTCCTGAACATAGACTCAAAAAGTTCAGTATAAAATAATACCTTTGTGGCTATTTTAGACCACAGCATACCAAAAACCGTGGTTAAATTAAATGCAAATATAAAATGTCACTGGCTAACTCGAGGGATAAAAGCATCTTGCAGAAACCAAAGACCGTTAAAACCCATAATTACACATAGTAAGCAAACAGCATTAATTAATTACTATTAAACCTACACAAAATTACAAGAAAAAATTGTAAATCATTCTAAAAGGGATGAATATATTATACAGATGAATAAATCTGAAAATAAAACAAAGACAATGTGGAAAATTATAAAAAAACACCAATAAAAATATCCGTAAGCCAAAAATAAACCTAAAACTAGAAATAAATAATACAACCATCTCTGGCCCCGAACAGGTCGCAAATTCATTTAATGAGTACTTGCGTCAATCGGCTGCGCGGCCGCCGCGCCGGCGCCGGCGCGCGGCCGGCGCGGCGCGGGCGCCCGGTCATCGCCCCCACTTAATAAATAATTCCATGTACTTGAAGCCGGCGGAATCCTACGAAATATATTCGATGATTAAAAGCCTAAAGAGCTGTTAATATTGAGAATAATACTTGCGTGGATAGTTTTCAATTAGTTATATTTCTTTATTTTAGACTAAACTTATTACGTAGTACAAAAAGCACACCTTACTTGTAACAACCATAGATCAGAGAGAGTGTAGTGTTGCCAATATAAATGTAGATAATTCCAACACGCCTCCTTACATTTATATTGCAACAATCAATAGCTACGTAATACAATTTATAATTTAAAGTTTCAAATTAGAACAGGGTCGTGTAACTTGGTCGGTTTATACAAAATAAATCAACTTATGCTAATATTTGCTTTAATGTTTAAGAATTCTCTGAATTTAAGAATTAAAACTTTGGGAAATGTAACACTTCGCAAAGTTTTAGTTAATACATCTGATTATTTACAGACTATTTTAACAACTTCAATAAACTTATCTTTGACATTTTCATGAATATAATGATAATGCACCTCGATGTGCTTGTTCTTGGTAATTTCCATATTTCACTATGGCTACAGCACCCGAATTGTCTTCATATATTTTCACTGGCTTACAGATTTTAGTAAATAAGTACATCATTTATTAGGTTTATTAAGAAATGTATTTCTGTTACTGCTTCAGACAGGGCAACATATTCTGCAAATGTAGATGATTTCGTCACACAGTTTTGTTTTTTTGATTTCCAAAAGATAACTATAAAGAAGACAAAAGATAGATAGATAGATAAACTCTTTATTGCACTTAATTACAACACAAATAAACAAAAATATTTAAAAAAAAAACAAGTAGCAATTGGCGACCTTATCGCTAAAAGCGATCTCTTCCAGGCAACCGAAGCTTTACTAATGGAGATTTATATAAATTACATACGATTTATATAAGAGTGACGACATCGACTAAACGATCATATAGACAAATAAATCTGATTAACCATTTTTTTTTAAAACAGCAAGCGATTGAGCTTCTCTTGTTGTTACAGGCAAAGCGTTCCAAAGTTCAGCTGCCCGAAAAGCGAAAGACTTGCCATATACATTTTCGCTGCGTGCTGAAGGCATTTGGAGTACCAAATTCTTCTTAGATCGGAGAGGCAAAGAGTGCGCATCGCTCCAGAAATTAAAAAACATCCTTCAAGTAACAAGGTGATGAGGGGTTAAATAATATATTATAGAGTGGAGACAAAGTATGAGCATTCCGACGAAGGCGAATGGGGAGCCACTTGAGCTGGATACGAAACTGAGATACGTGATCATATTTGCGTAAGCCAAATATAAATCTTATGCAATAATTTCGGAGACGCTCAAGTTTATTTAGTCGGTCTTCATTGAGGTCGAGATAACAGATATCTGCGTTGCAAATAGTTTTAAAATTAAGTGCCCCATTAGATATTTTTTTTAATAAGAGTGGTAGTTAGGTGTAATTTATTCAAAAATGCAATTAATTTCTACTGCGTTAGATGCTGTTGCAATTAATTTTAAAATGTATCGAATACTGGGTAGTGTTTTCATCTATCCTAATATAAGATTTTTACATCCAAACAAATCTGTGAATGAGCGTTCTGTTTTTACATTAAGTTGTTTTTACATTTATTATTTTAACATTAAGTTATTGCTCGGCTCGGGTAGTCTTGTCACGCCAATAAGCAGATGCAGTGCCTGGTTCTAATTTCACGCGCACCTCTGCCTTTTCGAATTCATGAGCGTAATGCTGCTAACGGTAAAAGAAAACATCTTGAGCAAACTAGCATGTTCCTAAAAATATTCGAGGTCAGAGAGGTTTGTGACCCACCACCAACACGGACGAATTATAGCCCCAGCAAGGAACTTTTAGTGGGTTGCTTATGTAAGCAGCGTCCCGCAAATTTACCCGCTTAGATCCCTTTTCCGTAATTTTCCCTGCATAAAAATAAACTTATACGTTCCAGATCATAATCTAACCGTGTTCCTCGTTTAAACCTGAGCCGTTTAGATGTTCTAATTTGATTGAGCAACGTACATCCAAACTTTTGCACTTATAATAAGTATTAGTAGATTTTCTTGCGAATAAATAGACATTATTTGGTGGTTCATTAGGTAAACGTCTTATAATTTACGTGCAAAAAGTAATGGTATCCCATCAGAAACATGCGTATACTTAAGTGGAGTGAGATTAAAGTTCAGTATTATGATATTATATGCCTTGTTTGTTGACTTCAACGACTAAAGAATAAAGATCTAAATGGTCTTAAATGGTCAGTTCTACAGTTCTAAAATCTATTTATAATAACATAGACTAGTTTTAAACACTTAAAATATGATTTGTTTTTTTATAATTTATGATGATTATTAAAAGCAGTCTGACTTGGCTGGTTTTAATATCATAATATTGAACTTGTCTTTCACTTCACATTTATGTTTTGATGGAATTCGCAGTTTGAGAAACACAGATCAATATTGCCACTGTTTAAAACCGTATCTACCACATTCTACTATTACTATTTATAACTTTCGAGATAAGTTAATAAATCATTATTTGATCAGTACAAATCCAATTATGTTGTATTTAAGATCACAGTAAAGTCGTATCATATTTGTGAAAAATATTTTAAGACAGTTTTAGAAAAATACTCAAGTTAAACGATTTTTATGTTATGGTAGCACCTTTGTTTACATTTTCTACACCTCTTCGTGGAACGGACTATAGATCGGCTCCAATACAAATTAATAGCTCAATTCCTCAAGGCAGTGTAATCGGATGCATATTTTTTTTAATCTACATTAATGACCTCCCAAAAATAATAGATAGCCCCTGTATGATGTTCGCGGACGACATTTCTATCGTGACATCGTGGAATAATAATTCAAATTTAAATGACAAACTTCGTGAACTACTTGACCAAACCACTAACTGGATGACTGACCATTACCTAGAATTAAATTTTACCAAGACCAAAACCATGCAATTTAGACCACCACAAAAAATCCCTCTTGACATTGATTTCATATATAATAATAATAATAATCTAGAATTTGTTGACGCAGCTACGCTACTAGGCATAGACATTGACACACACGTAAATTGAAGTCTCACGTAAAGAAGCTAAAATCAAAATGATCCAGCTTTATTTACGCCCTAAGAGAGCTACGACGAAGCACCGACCAACACATCCTTATCGGCCTACTACGCGTACGCTTACTCCAGGCTGACCTACGGGATCCTACTTTGGGGTGGAAGTGTTGATGCCGCTGACCTCTTCATCCTACAAAAGAAATGCGTGCGTGTCCTCGCCACCGTCAAATTCCTCGACATAAGTAAACCACATTTTCATAAACCCTATTTCATTGACTACAAAATGTTAACTTTGACATCACTTTATCATCATCACATAAATTAGTACCCTATGATTCAAATCTAGGTAGTAGAGAGCAAAAAAGAGTTTGCTGCACCGTACCCCACCGTACCAGAGTAGCTAGCAGGCATTTTGAGCATCTTTCAAATTATCTATATACAATAGTGAGCAAAAGTCTGGGCATTTACCCTCTCAATTTAAAAAAAGTTAGAACCATAGTGCAAGAGTGGCTTAAGTCTCTAACATACAGTGAAACTGAATTTCTATTTAAAATTGTAATCTAATTTAACGTTCGTTTCTTAACACCGCCCCCTAACTCACCCTCACACAAATACATACAGACAGTCATACAAACGCACACATAACATAAACATACCGTCCCACATAAAACACACACATGAATATCCAAACACAACACACGAACCGTCACACAGATTCACACACACACACACACACATACTCCCTCACAAACACACCCCCACATACACCCCACATACTACACTCACATCCCCACATATTCTATCGTATATAAAAATAAACTTTTTTACCCTATTTCTTATAGTTATTTACATGAATTGATTTATATGTTATTTGCTGATTTTTCCATGCACACGGAACAAGTTAATGTATAAAAGAAGAATAAATATGTAAATTATGAAATTGTTATGTCCCTGAATTAATTAATAATATGATTACCTATGTATCTTAATGGTGATTAACTATAAATCAAATATAACAACAACTATAATAACAAACTATAAAATAAATAAACTATTTTTTACGTCGGCGGTTACAAAACTCACGGTGTGCCACCGACCTTAGGTCGAGTAATTTGTCTACCTGTTATCGGGATGCCGGCCGACGCTTTAACTTTGGTTCCATGTATTTCCTCGCTAAGTACCCACATTTAATGTATGTTAAAAAGTAAAAATTAAATACAAATTTATAAAAACACGGTGGGCTCTGGCACCAGAAACACAGTTTATTAACTAGTTCGGGTGCCAGACAGTCATTATTTAAGAACAGTTTTATTAACAATGCACTGTGTATGATTTTAAGAAATTTTGTTTTAATTGTTAAAACTGTATGTATGCTTGTATTATGGTTAATAAAAGTTTTTTGATTTGATTTTGATTTTATATATTGGAAAACTGCAAATTTGTTAAAAAATATCCAAATTTATTTGGATTTTTTTTAAATGGCTACAAAAAATTATAATAAACTTCCCATAAAACTTAAGGAAACTGAAGACGAGCGTAGGTTTGTCAGGACCTTGAAAGATCTGTTATTGTCAAAAGCCTATTATAGATTATAGCCTATCCGAGTTTTTAACCGATGACCTAAGAACCTTAGAGGAAGAAAACCAAGTACCTATTTGACTGTAAAATGAAACGCTTTGCTCCAAAATGACACTTAATTTGCAATGCCCGGTTGGGGTACGTTGTGTTACGACAAAATTTTGTTCTAAATGTACTTATTTATTACTGTAACATAATGAAGCAATAAACGATTGAGTATTGAAACGAAAGCTTCTCGTCAATAAAGTCTCCAGAGTATAAGAGGTATCTGATACTCAGGAGTACTTCGTTTTTATTCTCCTGTGTATTTTTGTGGCGATTTTTTCCTTGACGATGATGACGATTTCCTTGTTTGATGGCAAAGGCAAAGGTGACGGTACAACCTCAAAATAATTTAAATTATTACTTTTTCACTCGTAACTTTAGTAAACAATATTTAAAGCATAAAAAACACTGGCGCGCATAGGCGCACGATGTTTCTTGTTTAAGGATAATCTTAATAACAATTTTACGAAAAAAGAATGACTTGACAAGCAAACAAAAACACTATTTTTAAACATTACATACAAATTTTCAAACATTTTATGGCTTATGTTTGTTTATTTATTAAACAACTTACTTAAACTGTAAATTAATAAATAATCTTCTTACCTTCGACTTCCATATTTATAATTGTTTTTTTCTACACTCTTCCACACAATATTAGTAGTATTGAGTAATTAAATTAGTTCTCGACTAAGACAAAGACTGGGTTCCGGCAGATCGTATCGGGGAAGGGGGTAGCGGCTGAGTGACATTTGTGACCTCCGTTTGATGAGCCGGTTATCGAACTTAAAAATAAGACACTTCAGAGAGTATAAAAATTACACAATATTTTCGAATTATGACCGGATTTTTCATGCAAATACTCCTATGTGCGTCAGGTACTCTTGAACTCAACGAAATCTCAACTCAATGAGATCTAGTAAGTAGTTTTAATTTTAATACGTCATAAATTAGATAAGAGATAAGATAAGAAAACTCTTTATTAAAAGTCGCATACAATAAAAACACAAAAATGTACAACAGGAACTTAAGAAAATCTTATGCTAGACATTTTAATTGGCGGCCTTATCGCTTACAGCGATCTCTTCCAGGCAACCATGCACGGATAGGATAATATAGACAAAAATGCGGCCTTAGTATATTGTAATAGGATAAAATTGTAGGACTAGTTAAACAACCTAAGAATAATATCAGAAATACACTTACTAATTTACATACATTTAATATATATTATATATACAGCGTGGCGCTTTGGTGCCGACATTAAATGAACACACAGGTAGGGTTACTGACCAGTAATCATACAAAAGGAGTGAAAAATAAATATTCGCTTATTTAAAAAAAATAATTCTAACAAACTAAATAATTGTATCAAGCGATCGAATGAAAACCATCCTGTGCACAGTTGCGTGTGAGTAAAGCTGGCAACGCCGCATCTATCACGCCTTCTACCGCCTAACTAAATCGGCTTTGGCTTTGCTATTGCCATCTCTTATCATGTCAAACGAAAAAAGAGAGAGAGAGAAACTACAAAGCTATGACGGTATTCGTTCGTGCGGTAAGCCCCCGAGTACCTATCAGCCGCCGCCGCCGCCGCCGCCGCCGCCGCGCCAAGCGGGGTCGTATGTACCTATCTACAGATACGTTTACATAATTTTTAGTTATTTAATTCTGATTAATTTAGAACGTGAGTGAGTAGGTACATCATGAAACAGCAGATTCAACATCTGTTCACCACTAATAAATCGAATACCCAATAATAAACAACAAAGGTAAGCACACACAAAATGTTGACTTTGAAATAATAAGATGCGTATTGTCAGTACTCATATCAAGGGCGCTTCGCATTTTTCATTATTCCCACTGGTGGGACTCGGGGCCTTCTTTAGCAAGGAGATAGGCAGTTAAGGCCATAATCCATCACGCTGGCCTACTGCAGCTCGGTGGATGACACATACCCACGAAAAGTACATGTCGATTTCCTCAAGATGTTTTCCTTCGCCGTTTTTAATTTAGCGGCCTTACGCACATGGCTTTGAAAAGTCAGTAGTGTGCGGGGGGGTACGGATCAGCAGTCGCCGTTCTTCCTACTAGACCAACCGTCACTTCAAGAACACTTGGTAATAACAAAAAGCATTAGCGTTTTTAGCCTGAAACCTGCTGAATTGGTTAGCCTACAACATTCTTTAAAAATAAAATAAAAACAACTTCTCGCGATAGGTTTGGTTTGAAGATTTGAATTTCATAAACAATAACCGACAAAACCCTTTCAAATAAAAGAAAAATTTGTTTGAAATCTAATTACGATTACGTAAGTAAAAAAAATAAGAATGCCTTAAAAACAGTAACTATAGTCCGTTCCACGGAGAGGTGTAGAAAATGTAAACAAATCAATGTCACTCGCACACAAACGCATGTGTTGTCTTATCTCTTTCTATTGTATTTGCCTTACGCCTAATTTTCATTAATAAACATATGGATCTGAGGTCTGCGACCTAATGTCCTCGTGACTTACATTTTTTAGATACAGGTTGCTTTGATTTGGAATTTTTGAAAATCGCAAATAACTCAGTGAATAAAAACGATACACGAAATTTAATTTTACAAAAAGCCTAAAAATATAATGCGTGATATGTGGTTTCATTTAATGTCGGCACCAAAGCGCCACGCTGTATATGTCGGCGGCACATAGTCTCGCCATCATCATTATTGGTCGCATCCTTCTGCTGTGGGCGTAGCGGCGGGTAGTGTTGGATGAAAACACGCAAACACAATGGAATTTACAAAGCACTGGTAACAAAGTTGGTTTTATAGCAAAGTACGTATCGTAGAATGCGCGATGGTTCAGTGCCGACCGCACGCTTCGAAAGCCAAGAGAGAACTGACTCAAACGATCCGTCCATTCGATAGCGCGCGCGCCACTAACACCATCGAGCGCCACCAGGTGGCACTTGCGTCCCGGACACTACTAGATTGCAACTCTATTGAGATTCGATTGCGACTCGATTACGATTCGATTACGACACGGCCATCCTGCTTGCACACGTCCTCGTGTGGTGGCCGTCTTGCGAATAAATACTTCACGACAGAAATGTGTTCCACTCGGTCAGTCCTGACCCTGATCTTCAATTTATCACAGAATTTTCAGTTCTATCACGAGATATCACAAATCAGAAAATACAATAATCTCTTACCAAGGTAAAGTACCATAGTCGTTCAAGTTCCGAACTCTACATTACCGTGACTCAACAAATTCACAAAATCACTCGCTCATTCCTGACCCCACTTTACAGTTTACGGACAAAGTAAAAAAGGCGTCTATTGTAACATTTTAACCAAACCTAACAGGAGATACTAAATTTCCCATACAACAGCCAGAACCACATACCACAGTCGTTCATCAAACCTCAAATTTACGACTTCAATTTAGATCACATGAAACTCCTGAGTAAGACATCTAACGCCACGGCTCTCCAGCCGAACAGCAATCACATTGCTCATACACAACCACCGCGTGGTTCAGTTTGCACATCCATCACGTGGATCGCCCGTGTGTCACCTGTTATCACACGCCCGTGTGTCCTCTGTTATCACACGCCCGTGTGTCCTCTGTTATCACACGCCCGTGTGTCCTCTGTTATCACACGTACGGTATTTCCAGACCCCGACCTCCGCCAGAGCTAAACGCACACCGCGCACCCACGGACTACTTGAGTTGCCTCAAGAGACACCGATTTCTACCGGGCTACGACTACGAAATAGCCTCTGGTACGGTCGCACACAATACGGCCGCTAGAGTCCCCTTACTCGAGTTTCCGTCACAACTTAAGCCATCATCATCATAATTACCATCATTTACATCAACATCGACTGGTATGTGACCTGCTGGCATCTTTCTTAGACTATCGTGTGCAGTGCAGTGTGTGAGTAGTGTTGGATGAAAACACGCAAACACAATGGAATTTATAAAGCACAGGTAACAAAGTTGGTTTTATAGCAAAGTACGTATCGTAGAACGCGCGATGGTTCAGTGCCGACCGCACGCTTCGAAAGCCAAGAGAGAACTGACTCAAACGATCCGTCCATTCGACAGCGCGCGCGCCACTAACGCCATCGAGCGCCACCAGGTAGCACTTGCGTCCCGGACACTACTAGATTGCAACTCTATTGAGATACGATTACGACATATATATATTTTTAAATATATACCTACGTAGACTTAAAATAATAAATAAATAGGTACCAAAACTTTCACATACCAGATTATAATTCAAGAATAGATAAATGGCATCTAAATATTTAAATAAAATTCTTTAATTCGAAGCTTGAAGACATCCAGCGACTGGGCACGCTTTATTTCCAACGGCAGCTCATTCCACAACTTGACAGCCCTCACAGTGAAGGAAGAGGAGTAAAAAATTGACTATTGTTAAAACACTGATTAAAGTAACAACGAACTAAAAGCACTTTTATATTATGTTACTTGCTGCTACGGAAGCCTTCATGGGCGAGTCCGACTATAACTTTTTCACTTTTATTTTAATTAAATTATTAAAAATCGACAAAGATATAGACCATCAAACTTCTAGAGTGGAAGGTTGTGACGTCAAGTCTACATAAAAATCGTATATAGCCGTGACGTCAGTCCAAACTTCTAAGCACTACATCTTCGTCATTTTTTGTTTTTGAAACAAAAGGGAAAATACGTGTATATCATTTTTTTAATAATGTAACTGACGGACTTATTCGTTTTTTTAGTCACCATATTTAGCCTATTCCAGCTCGTTTCGTAAGCCGATCTGCACCTTTGCGTCTGGCTGCTGGCGGAGATCGGACACCGCCTCGCGAAGCATTCTTCTCCTTCACGTGCAGCGTCGCCTGCGCGGCATTTAGAGCTACACTCGTCGATTTTGGCGATCGTCTGGTCGGTCAGGAACTTCATTTGCTTGTTTAGTTCTTCCATTAGCTTCAACTACAATGCCTCCATCCTCCATTGGGTTGGGGTCTGGCGTTACCGCAGGTAAACATGCCGGTGTGTTTCTATTCTCCCGCCCGCATTTGTAGACGGCAAAGTAATGCGCAATTCGCATGACGCAGAGGCGCGCGCGGTGACAATATTGTCGAATTTCGCCAAGTTAATAGTGCAAAGCGGGCAGACCCAACTCGCTTTGGTCTCTTCGGCAATGGTCCGAATGTCCGTCACGTTCACACAGATACCGTGAAACATGCTGAGACATTTCGATCATTTCACTTATTGTACCGGTTCTAACAGGTTTTCACAAGTAGCGCAGAGATTATTCGTAAATTTGTCGGGTAATATGGACATTGTGCGACGCATGAATTGGATTGTAGCAGTCATTAAATACAAATCAAGCTCACAGCGCGCGGCGTAGCGGATAGAGCAAATGCGTAGCGCGTAGCCGTAACGTAGACTCGGTGACCGTAGTATCAAACCAGTCTTGCGTATATATATAGGCTATTCAGCGGCGAGTCGACCGGCTAAATAAATCACCTTTTGCTTTCCTATTGCTGTCTCTGTAATTTAAACGAAAAGAAAAGACACTCCGTCTTTTTTCCCCGAGTTGGAGAGGTACTTACCGCGGCAGCGCGTGCTCAACGTGTGTCCCGTCGAACCTTGTTGCACTAAAATTGATGAAACTCAGGCACACTTGTAGTAACTGTCAAAGATTTCAGACAACACGAAATGCGTCCACTCAGTTAGGTATTCTAGAACACACTCGCTTGATCGCAATTGAACGCAATTGACATAGGCTAATGACATATAGTCCAAGATCCCAGAGCCGCCAGAAGTCTCGTATTTTCTGATGGATGAAATGTGGACGGTTGAGTAGAGTTAGTACGTACTAAGAACACATGATTACCCGCCAACTTGCTTAGACGGCCAATTTTGAGATATGGGGTCCAGTATAATAGGGTACAAGTGTCTGGGAGTATTGGGGCCTTATTTTTAAAGATATTGCCTATAGCATAAGCAGCCCACTAAACGTTCCCACTGCTGGGACTCGGGGCCTTCTCTCGCAAGGAGAGAGTTTAAGGCCATAATCCACCACGCTGGCCAAGTGCGGGTTGGTGGATGACACATGACCTCGAAAGATTCTAGGTACATGTCGGTTTCCTCACGATGTTTTCCTTCACCGTTTTTAAGTTAGCGGCATTACGCACATGACTTCGAAAAGACAGTGGTGCGCGTGGTGGGATTCGACCCCGGGGGCTCCGGATCGTATCGGGTAGGATAACTTATGGAAATTGCCTATAACATACGTGAAAATCAGTTATCGGAAAATAAGCGAAGTAATGTAGCTTGTATCCATACCCCATATCTCAAAATTGGCCGTCTAAGCAAGTTAGCGGGTAATCATGTTTTCTTAGTACGTCATAACTCTACTCAATCGTCCACATATCATACATCAGAAAATACGTGACGTCTGGCGACCCTGGGATCTTAGTCTAATAATCTATACGTCATTAGTATTCTCAAGCCTTTAGGCCGAAACAGAGTAACGCGGTCGCCCGCGCGGTTCCATACAAAACTGTGTTCGTTTTTGACCGCGTCGCGCACTTTCGGGGATATCTAGACACACGGTAATGTGGCAAGCCAAATTCAAGTAAATAAACTGGTGAGCCGCACCATGTGTTATTTGATAGACCACATTGAGGGAGTTGTGAAAAAATATGTAATACGACCTTTATTTTGTGGCAGCAGCGATGTATGACCGATTTTCATCAAACAGCTAAGCACACTCCCGACTTTACACATATACACACAGAGATAGAGAGAGAGAGAGAGAGCGGGTAAAGGATCACAAGTACCGTAACAGTGGTGATTTGAGTCACGATCATGGATGAGCCCGCCGCCGGCTGGTTGACGCCGGTCAGCGTGTCCAAGTTCATGTTAATCCGATCATGGAGCGCGTCAATCGCTTCGATTGCAGTATCCGTGTTGCTTTCATTGTCATCGCTGTAAAACCCCGAAAATACATACATTTATTGTTGATTTCGTGTTTTCAAGTTAAATATATTTTCCTTAATAGAATAAAATCGAGATCACTGATGAGACATATCTAAATAAACACTCACCAGGCACAATTAACTGCCCATCCTGTATTTCTCCTAGTAGGCCAGTAATTTTTAATGAGATTTAGGATCCATGGATATGGGCCAAAAATGTTTTGTCAAGACGACGCTTGAAGCTCAACCTGAATCTGTCAGCATTTTGTGATTTTATGCTCGGTAAGTAATTCTAAACATCACAAAAAAATACATTTGAATTAGAAATGTATTGCAAAGTTGACAAAAAAACGTCTATTTTTACTGGCCTATAGTTTGCAGAAATCGTCCTGCGTTGAAAATTATCATTCAGCAATAACAAATGAAGATATTGAAAACATAAATGGTTTTTAAGAATAATCCCACGAAATCGATTTTGTAGAACAGATCGAAGTGACGAAAAATAGAGGTGGGCGGTCAATTGTGCCTGTAAGTAAATTTTTATCACATGTAACTTTTATCAACTTAGAAAGGGACTTGTTAAAATTATTAGTCACATCACTAATATTACAATTCCAGATAACAGTAACATTTTCCACAAAAAACTTACAGTCTTAATTTCTTTGTTGGTAATTCTTGACTTATAATGCACAATGATAAAGACAGAGCATTACTTCTCAGCTTGGCAGTAACAGCGTTGAAATCTGGATATGTTTGAAACATATTATACGATGATCCAATCGGGAACGTGTTTGACATACGAGTGGCCAGGTTCATATGGGAGTATCCTTCCTAAAAATAATTTTAAACTATATAACAAGTACTAATCATTTTATATACAGCGAAGTCTAATAATACCTACAAGACAATTCCCTTTCGACCGCCTTTGTAATTACGTTTTGTAACCAGTTACAAAAGAAGACATTTTTCTCCTTTCTCGTAACCCGGTTACAAATTAGGAAATATTTTACTGGACTTACGTACTAGGTAATTTAATGTTCTACAATTTAGTTACCATTATTTTTAATTTATAAACTAAACATTGAGTAAAAACCATATTTAGTAAAAATCATTCAATCAATTGTAAAAAGTTTGGAGCGCTGTAAAAAAACCTATGGGTTATACAAAAAAGTGTCAAATACAAAAGATGACATATATTATTATTTACAATAATGATTTCTACAATTTGTATCATACGATGAGCGGAGCGGTGCGCTGAAGTGAACCCTCCCGCCGCGCCTACTTGGTTTTACATTCAGGGGACACCCTTGAACATATTCCAAAAAAGAAACCAGGTCCCGTACGTTGCAAAAAATCTCCCCCGGTGGTTGGCCTATACAATAGTTACAAAAAATATTATATGTTAGTAAACATTCTGAAAAACCACATACCGCGGCAAAGGCGGCTTATATCAAACAAAAAGCCGAACCAATACAGCGACGATATCGTTTAACAACATATTTTAGACATTTTATTTGTAATAAGGCCTATTTGGCGCCTATTTGTGGCTTTGTCGGTTAAATTTTTTGTACGAAAATAGTTTATTACATACATACTTACCTATGTACCGATTAGATCCGCGAGTAAAGAAATTTTGAGTCCGCGAATGTAGTTGGGTCGCATTTATTTAGTCCGCGAATAGCGAAAACGGAAATATTGAGGAAGCGCGAAATATTAAGGAGATTTTACTGTACAACATACATACAATGTAGGTAAACTAGTAAACAACTATTTATTATTTAACAAACAAAAACTCTAACTTTATTTATACAAAACAAAATCTAAACATATATAATATATATATACATACAGAAAAAAAATACTGGTCAAATAAAGTCCCCCACGCGCCGAGCGTCGCTCAAAGGTCCCCCTTAATACTGCCTCATTCCGCCGCTGAATCGCCATATATCGCCATGTAGGTAAACAACTGATTTATTTTAATATAATGTTCGCTGCGTATTATCAAGGAGCTAGCATGTTGCAGAACCGGTATTCGACTTCGATACAAAATAATCAATCGGTATAAACGATGCTTTGAAAACGAAAGCTTTGACGGGCTTCGAATATGGCATAGCTTGTGTTAGCTGCGTTTTTCCTCCTAATTCTTTTTTAATCTGATTTAATTTTGATTATTAAATATGCCGTTGCGGACAGTGTATTAGCGACTGTGTGTATGTGCGACCTAAAGCCATATTGGTGTTCAAAGAGAAAGTTGATTGAATTTAATTATGTATCTAAGCGCGAGTGGATGACTTTTTCGAGAATCTTAGAGAACACCAGTAACACTGAGATGGGGCGATAGTTGCCAGGATCTGTTTTGGTACCCGATTTAGAAATAGGTGTAACTTTAGCAACTTTTAGCGAATCGGGAGAGATTCCTTCAGCATGGGAAGTACTTATGCAGTGTGTTAGTTTTCTAGCATTATTTCATCAACATATTTTATAGTTTTAGTAGAGATTCTGTCTATCCCCATACTACAAACAGACAGACTACAAATAGACAGAATCTCTACTAAATTTTGTTATTTAGTTGTTATTTTTTGTGTTTTCGTCTTTTTTACAATAAGAAAATGTATCTAATTTTCCAGAGACTTGTTCATTTTGAGTTGATGATTGAAATTTTTGTTTGGGAATAGAATTTGCCAGATTTCCACCAATGGTCGAAAATAAATTGTTAAACATGGGTCCCGCCCGATCCGGTATCGAGCTTTGAGGGAGCACATGGTAATCTACGTTTATTAAAAGAAAACGCATTAAGTAATTAACTTCCACATCTTTTTTTTCATCACCTTTACATTGAGAAATTTCTGTATAAAATCCTGTATAATAGTATATGTATTCTTTGCATTTTTAATAGAATTGTTGTTTTGTTCCTTTCTATAGCAAAAATCATCTTAAGCTCTTCGTTTTCTGGGTTATTTTTCCCCCTTATTTCATTTCTTTTTCTAATCTGTAGAAGTACGTATTTGCTTACCGAGAGTATCTGGGTTAAATTCTGATTTTAGGTTTTGTAGTTTAGTAGTAGTATTAGTATTAGTAGTATTTGCATTCATGTACCCTTTCCAATATGTATTAATCTCTAACTCACAGTAATTGTGGTCATTAATATCAAAAGCGATGGCATTTAGAGTGCGAAACTTACCTTCACATTCTAATGTTAATTTAACAGTTTTTTTATGTCTAAAAACGCGTATAAAACGACGTTTGCTAAAAATGAAACCTAGTTAGATCAATTTATCGCCCCCGAAACCCACTGCATACTACATTTCCTGAAAATCGTTCAAAACGTTTCCGAGATTCAGATTCTATATATAGGTATACAAGAATTGCTCCTTTAAAGGTATTAGATAAAAGCGTCATGTGTCAACAAACCACTTAATTTTCTTGAGAACTGCGAATATTGGTCAGGGACAACACGTACTAGACACTACCAAACATAGTATAGACAGGTAGACACAACTAAACTGGACCCATGTTCAGGACAAATAAAAGTTGAATAAAACTTAAAAAACATTTGACACTTAATAAAATTGTTACACTTAAAATTAGCGACACGTCTAGTCTATTCGAATATTGAAGCAAGAAGGTGAAGGTAATAAGTTGTTTATCCTCCACTATCCTAAATATATACGAGTATGTATATCTTTTAGCTATAAAGCCGCCAATTGTTTCTAAATTTTTCCTCCAGGCCACGTGGTTCGACAGCGTATTTTGATCAATCGGACCACGTGAACTTTTTTTTCCCGTTGGTTCGATTTTAGAATCGAACCACTAGAATTGAACCACTAATCCTTGGGACCTCGTGGTTCGACTCCATTGTCGAACCACGATGGCAAGTTCATCTGGTTCGATTCATCGAAGTACACTCACAGGCGCAATTAACCGCCCTGTATTTCTCTAGTTTGCAGATATCGTTAATTTTAAAGTAAATTAAATTGTAGTATGTATCTAACAAATGAAGATAATAGCGTGTTTTCTTTTTCATAACAAGTTTTGTTTAATTTAAGGTAATAAAGTTTTTATTGTTGTATTTTATAGTTTTTATCTATTTTCTGCCAGTTTTTGTATGTTGTGCTCAGACAAATATTCTTACTAAGGACGCGCCTAATTCTAACATACCCCGTTCGTGCCCATATGATCTTTATTGTCAAAAATGGTCAATTGCGTTTTATAAATCTAGTTGATTTCGTAGGCCAAGCACCGGAGCAATCACTTCATACGCCATCTTGGAAAACACGTTTATTGTAAATCTGGCGTACCGCGCAAACCGTACGATAAAAATTGTCGAGATCATTATTGTAGATAATAATATTTGCCATCTTTTTTTATTTGCAGTTTTTTTTGTATCATGCATGCATAGTTTTTTAAAAACCTTTTACAATATGGGTTTCACTAAATATTTAGTTAATGGTCAATGATAAATTAAAATACTGTGTAACCCGCCGATCATCGTCTAAACTTAACGTCAATAGCTTATCTAATATATAAAATTCTCGTGTCACAGTTTTCGTTGCCATACTCCTCCGAAACGGCTTGACCGATTTTGATGAATTTTTTTGTGCTTATCCGGTATCTATGAGAATCGGCCAACATCTATTTTTCATTTCCCTAAATGTTAGGTGTAGTCCACCCCTAAATTTGTTTTTTTTATTTTTTAGACAAAATTTTTAATTTCTATTTTTTTATGATACAACATACAAAAATACATACAATCCTCAATTTTCACCCTTCTACGATCAACCCTTATTTTTTAATAGCCGTTTTAGTAATTTAATCATTTTTCCTCTCCGGTCGAAAACTGATCAATCGTCATTGTGACAGGTGTCACTTCTGTGACCCAGTAAACAGCACGATAATTTGGGGATCAAAGGTAACCTATAGCATATATATAGTTAGAACACGCTAATCTCGGGAACTACTGGACCGATTTAAAAAAATCGTTTACCGTTATTTCATATGTTCGTAATCCTTGACCGCTGTAGGTTATATACATGTACCACGGGCGAAGCCGGGGCGGGCCGCTAGTCTTATATAAAATTCTCGTGTCGCGGTGTTTGTGGTTAAACTCCCCCGATACGGCTTGACCGATTCTCATGAAATTTTATGAGCATATTGAGTAGGTCTGAGAATCGGCCAACATCTATTTTTCACACCCTTAAGTGATAAGGGTTGTTCACCCCTTAAAAATATTTTTTAATTTTTGGACAATTTTTTTTTGTTTTAATTTTTTTTAATGTGGTATAAAAAATACATACAACCCTAAATTTTTTCCCTTTTATCACCAACCCCTATTTTTTTAATAGCCGTTTTAGTAATTGAATAATTTTTCATCCCGCTCAATAGCTAATCACCGTCTTTTTTAACCCCCGACAAAAAAAAGGGGTGTTATAAGTTTGACGTCGATGTCTGTCTGTCTATCGGTCTGTCTGTCTGTCTGTCTGTCTGTCTGTCTGTGTGTGTGTCTGTCTGTGGCACCGTAGAGCTCAAACGGATGCGCCGATTTCGATGCGGTTTTTTTTATTTGAAAGTTAATATCCGTGCGGGTGTTCTTAGCTATGTTTGGTTAATATCGATTCAAAATGGCCGCCTCCACAAAATGGCGGACAAAATATTTCTTCACAACCTACCTCAATATGGGTATCAAATGAAAGGGCTTGACTAGCAGAGTACTAAACGCTATAACAAATTTCAAATTCAAGATGGCCGCCACCACAAAATGGCGAATTATACAATATTTTTCACTACTACCTCAATATGGGTATCAAATGAAAGGGCTTGATTAGTAGAATACTTTGCACTATGACAAATTTCAAATCCAAGATGGCCGCTACCACAAAATGGCGAATTACATTTCCTTTTTCACAATTCCCTTAATATGGGTATCAAATGAAAGGGCTTGACTAGTAGAATGTTGTACAGATAACAAATCTAAGGTAGTCGGGGGTTAATCAAAATTTTTAATTTTGTTCTTGGTTATTGTTGTAAATGTTTATCACTCTATTTCGATTAAAATTTCCCGGAGCTTATGGCAAATCTAAAATTGTTTTATAAAAACAATCATTTATTTTTATTATTAAAGTTTATTTCAGATATATGCTTAGGGTTACCAATGTTCGATTTTTTAAATTTGTCGCGCTTTTACTGGTGAGTTAAATGCCAGACTATACCGGTGTCACTTCTCACTAAACAGCACGGAGTAGGGATGAGACTGAAGCTGGTCTCCTATTTCTGTTTCATTGATAATAATTATTATTAATTTTGAGTGTATTTTGGACAATTAGTTAATCAAGTGATTTATATAACTTTAAAAGTGCTCAACACATGGCATGAGCTCCCACCGACAACGGTTTTTGTGTTGTAAGTATACTTTTTTTTAACCGACTTCCAAAAAAAGGAGGAGGTTATCAATTCGACCCCTATGTACGAGGGTCAAACTGAAAGTTCTTAGAAAATCAAAAACTGATTACATTAGCCAGTTATTAGTTTTATTATATCTTTTCAAAATATTGTCCATTCACGTCAATACACCGCTGCATGCGATAGAACCACTGGGAAAAGCACTTTTCCCACTCGTCCTTAGGGGTCTCTTCAATGGCATCGCGATACGCAGCCACCGCTTCTTCAGCATTCATAAACCGCTTTCCTTTAAGTTTTTCTTTAATTTTTGAAAATAAATAAAAATCACAAGGCGTGAGGTCGGGGCTATACGGCGGGTGACCCAGTAATTCAACGTTTGATGTCGCCAAATAGTCGATCGTTCGCTTGGCGGTGTGCGATGAGGCGTTGTCGTGGTGAAGGAGGATCCTACTGCGAAATCGTTTCTCTCGAAATTTTTCCAAGACAAGTGGCAAACAATTGGTAGTGTACCATTCTGCAGAAACTGTTTTTTGATCCTCTAACACAATTGTTGCGAAATGACCTATCCTTCCAAAGAACGAGGCCACCATTTTTTCCCCGCACTTCGATCTCTCTTCACTTTAGTTGGCAACTCCTCGAAAGGAAACACCCACTGAGCAGATTGTCTTTTGGTTTCAGGATCATAACAGTAAATCCAGCTTTCGTCACCTGTTAGTATGTCGAACACAGCATTTGAGTCACCTCCGTTAAATCTTTCAATCATTTTACGGCACCAATCCACACGATGGAGTTTTTGAGCCTCAGTCAAATTATGAGGTATCCACCGGGCGCAAAGCTTCCTGACCGCTAAATGTTCGTGTAGGATTTTGTGCACTTGACTCATACCGATGCCTAAGCTTGTCCGAATCTGCTGATAGGTCACTCTTTTGTCAGTCTCTATCATACGCCGCACAACACAGATGTCATTTTCAGTCGTCGCCGTAGAAGGCCGTCCCTCACGTAAATCATCAGTGAGATTAGTGCGACCACGTTTAAACTCATTAAACCAGTTGTAAACAGTCGCACGAGATGGGGCTTCATCGTGAAAGGCCAATCGTAGTCTATCATAACTTTCTTGTTGACTTAAATGATATCGAAAGTCATAAAAAATCATTGCACGAAAATTTTCTCGTGTTAAATTCATGTTGACGTGACACAGACAATTTTCTATTTGCCGCCAAATCGTAAAACAAATGACAAATGAATGAAGTATATACTCAGTAATATTGGCAAAGAGTTCTATTTTCAAATTATAGAATTATTTTTTTATTATATTGTTTATAAGTGGCCAGTTCTAAGAACTTTCAGTTTGACCCTCGTATTTTTTTTTTTTTTATTTATGTTACCTGATTTCTCGAGAACCTCTGAACCGATTTTAAAATTTATATTTGTGTTCGCATGGGTATGCTTTCCGAATGGTCCCATATAAATCTTTTCGAAATCGGTCAAGTAGTTTTTGAAATATGAACCAAAAACTGAAAATTTGCGTACAATTATCTGGATGACGTAGTTGTAGATTTCACAAAAGTTATGAATCTCGATCCTGTCAATACAAAATTGTGTAAATGCTTTAATAAAAACTTGATTTTAACTCCCGACCAAAAAAAAGGGGTGTTATAAGTGACGTTGATGTCTGTCTGTCTGCTGTGGCACCGTAGTAGAACTCAAACAGATGGGCCGATTTCGATGCGGTTTCTTTTATTTCAAGGTTAATACCATAGCAAATGTTCTTAGCTATGTCTGGTTAATGTCGATTCAAGATGGCCGCCTCCACAAAATGGCGGACAAAATATTTCTTCACAACCTACCTCAATTTGGGTATCAAATGTAAGGGCTTGACTAGTAGAATACTATGTACTATAACAAATTTCAAATGCATAATGGCCGCCACGACAAAATGACGAATTATATTATATTTTTCATTACTACCTCAATTTGGGTATCAAACGAAAGAGCTTGACTAGTAGAATACTTTGCACTATGAAAAAATTCAAATCCAAGATAGTCGCTTCCACAAAATGCCGAAATACATTTCTTTTTCACAACTCCCTTCGTATGGGTATCAAATGAAAGGGCTTGACTAGTAGAATGTTGTACAGATAATAAATCCAAGGTAGTCGGGGGTTAATCAAAATTTTTAATTTTGTTCTTGTACACTAAAAAGAGTAAAATAAACTATTTTCGTACAAAAAATTAAACCAACTTCAAAACCACAAATAGGCACTCAAAAGCGAAAAATAAACTAAAATCATTATTATAAGCGCTACTCACTCATCTATTTGAAGTCGATAAAATTTATATGGGTGGTCCCATATTTTTAGGGTTCCGTAGCAAAATACGGGATCCTTATAGTTTCGTCATGTCTGTCTGTCTGTCCGTCCGTATGTCACAGCCACTTTTCTCCGAAACAATAAGAGCTATACTATTGAAACTTGGGAAGTAGACAGGCGCGGTCCCAGCCTCGAATTTCGGAGGGGTCACCAGTACGCAGCCTCAGGTTTTGGGGGGGGTCACAAGTAGAAATACAATAAATCGAGCAAAAAATACTTTACTTTTTTTAGCGCGCCCCAAGATTTTAGCCGCGTAGTTCCCGTTCTAGTTGTTTTCCAGCGTTAAAAAATAGTCCTACATGGACTATTTTTTAAATTATGAGATATTTTAAATTTTCTTAGATTTTTGTTTAACGTATACGATTTTGGGAGGGGGGGTCATGTCCCCTGTGTCTGTGTCTGATGGTAAGCCACATGCCTCCCACATAACAGCACAGTGACACATAGCTATTGCAACATGAAGAGTCCAAATCATTACCTAGCACTGCACTGAGCTTATCACCCAGAGATCTAAGGTGTTATATCTCTAAGCCCTGTAATTTATCTGGAAACATTGCCTTTCAAACCGGATCACAGTATTATTTTCACATTACTGCTTGGTGGTAGAATAACTGGCAATGGTGTGGTACTTCCCCAGGTGGACTCTGCTAGAAGTCCTACCACTACAAAAATGTGCAAACATTAATGTGTTCCGGTTTGAAGGGCAATGTTTCCAGAGAAATTACAGGGATTAGAGATATATAACATCTTAGATCTCTGGGTGATGAGAACAGTGCAGTGCTAGGTAATGATTTGGGCTCTTCACATTTTAATAGCTGCGTGTCACTGTCCTGTTATGTGGCAGGCATGTTGTTTACCATCAGATGTTCTGCTCGTCTCATCTCTATTTACTAAAAAAAGAGCTGAACAAACTTCATTGCCAGTCTATCTGGCATGGTCTATAGATCGGCTCTAGCAGCGGGGCAGGGCCCAAGCTACTGGTGGTTAGGGCTGCATAATGAGGAACTTCCTGATGATGCATGCTGTGTCGAGGATGACCGCTTTCTGCATCTGACTCTTAATAATAACCATCTAATAAAAGTCTCTTGAAATGTTGATCTCACTATAAGGCTGTTTGCTGACACAACTGTTCAGACTATGACCGTCGAATCAACGTCCCACATGGCGGTAACCTCGTGAGCCCAGTCAAGGTATTTGCTGAGCTTGTCCTTCTCGGGCTTCACAAGGTTCTCGTCAACAATAATAATTATTATAGTTGTGTCAGCTAATGGCTTTATAGCGAAAAATCTCAACTAACATCATTCATTAAGAGACTTTCGGTAGAAGGTTGGATGGATCAAGGGTCAGATGCAGAAGGTGGTCATCCTCAACACAAACAATGCTGCCTGCCCTGCTGCTAACTGCACCCTAGTTTTTAAGTTTTTTATGTTTATATTTTTATACTTATTGTAAAAAACTTAGAAATTAAGAAGAATTAACAGACTTATGTTGTATTGGTATACACAAATACAAGCTTTTCTTTATTTTAATCCCAAGTCGCAATTTACAAGCTTTACAATACACAAGTCATATGCACCACACAAATGCACATCCAGATTCTAGATGGTTTTGTTCAGATGGACTCTATTCAAATATTGAATTAATTTTTTTATTGTGTAATTTATTACTCTTTGTCATAATTTCTATGTAAGTAAGTATAGACATAGTTTGCAAAGTTAATTTTGACCATAGCTTACGTTTCGAAAACCCAAACGTTGGAACGCGGGATAAAATACGGGACACCCTGGCAAGCCGTACATTTAAATCATACTAAAATTATGAACGTGAAAGTTTGTTATATAGAATATTACAAACGGGCGTATGTTTGTTACTCTTTCACGCAAAAACTACTGAAGTTAGTCATTACGATTACGATGAAATTTGGTACATAAATAAATACCGGTCTAGAATAACACTGGCTATTTTTTATCCTGGGATTATAATGGGATCTTGAACTACACGGGTGGACGAGCGCAGAACGTATAATTATCATATATAAATTGTCATAAGCGCTTACCGCACAACGTACTATTTACTGTTACATTGGAACCTTTTGCTAGGCGTTGCAACTGCAAAAAGCTAAAGATTCGATCACAATTGGTTGGTTCTCAGTTTTTATGCGCTCATAGTACAGTACTACAGCAGGTAAGCAATGGGCCAAAATCGGCGAAATACATGTGAGTGCAATGGCTTCAACCACGTGCACTAAGTACTACACGGTAAAGTACTATAACGCCAATCAGGAATAATAATGTGGTGTTTGTCGGACATAACAGCCTATTTCATAAATTATCCTTCGCTGTAATTGGAATTGGTACAATGCTGCAGATAATGCATAAGCTTCTCATAAAATTAACGTACCTCAACATCAGTGGTTTCGAGAACCACAGGGCGGGAATCCTGTGATTCCTTGGATTCCTTGGATTCCTTGGATTCCTGGGATTCCTGGGTCTCTGGATTATTATCCATAATGACGCTACTTTTGCACTACAAGATATAAGCTTACAAATTGCGCAAATATTAATTAATCAAACGGCGGGAAAAATTAGTAGGGTTGCAAAATGCAAATCTCTCATAACACATAACAGCTAGGTACTTAGTCTGTGATAACCACAGAACACTTATAGTCTTATACTCTACAGAGCCACAGAACACTTATACTCTAAAGAGCCACAGAACACTTATACTCCAAAGAGAAGAACGATAGGTCCATACAACAAATATGCTTACACGGCTCACTAGCGCTTCCAACGAATAGCAGGTAAATAAATGTGTAACCGCGGGAAAATTTTAAACTCTGGGCGCCAACATTCGAAACGTGCAAGTACCTAGGGCCTAGTAGTACCTATTCGTTCGTATTTGGGAAAACCTCTGCAAAAATAACTTTTTTTGTACATTTTTTGGAAATCTGAAAACTCGTTTCCATTTTGCAGTTAGAAGAAATTACAACAAAATGAAAGTCAAAGTACTTTATTCATAAATGTACAATTTACACGTCAATTAATAAAAAACAAAAGAAAGAGCATACAAATTGTATACATTTTGAAATGACTACTGTATTTATTTGTATTATAAAAATGGGTGCGTGTACTTATGTACGCGCGTGAGAAGTTATACTTCTTTTATTTTATTAAATTTATCGCCACCGAAAATTTATCCAATATATAACATTCAAATACTGGCAAGACATTGTCCAATCTATCAATAATTTATTTGATTCTTGAGCTGAGCCAGCTGAGCAAAGTTGACAGAGAAGAGCGGCAACAGCGCGTTACCCGCGTATGTCACGAGCTGGCAACGTCGCGCGTCTTCGCCGTTAAATTACTATTATGTATTCTATGCCTAGTAGCGGCAACCGTACGACACTATCTGTGTTCACTCACACATTGACATAAATTAACAAAAAATTTGATGTTATTTCTTCTATTAATCTACAATTTTCTTCAACTAAATATGAAATACCGCAAATAAAGACCAATTTAAATGCCAACTATAGTCATTTCAGTGTAAAATTATACTCTCGTCGCCCATGAATGGTCAAATAGATTAGTATGAAAATTTGAAAATCGAACCACCTTAAGCAGACTTCATACTGTTAATTTTGTGTCACAGGTGCGCGCATCTTAAAATTTCACTCTCATCATTTTTTCATAACGCGCCTAAAGAAGTATAACTTCAATAATTATTGTACAGAAAACTGTCAAGCATTAAACGAGTATAATATGGCTTTAATACAATTGTACTGACCTATGTCAAATTTTTTCTTTACATTTTTATGGGAACTTTGCCATCACTCTCTAAAAATTCGCTGTAACTATAAAAAGCATGATTTTAACGCTAAGGTCTCATGGTCTGCGACATCGAAGGCCTTCGATAAGTCACAGCACAAGACGGCTACTTGCTCTTTATGTTCACGGGCGGCCAACACACTACGAATCACTTCACGCATTAGAGAAGTCGTAGACCTCCCTTCGCGGTATGCGTATTGTTGTTCACACAGCGCCTCGGTTGATGGATCCTCGTTTAGGGTTACAATTGAAGAGTGCACAATGATTGAACGAAGGTTTGAGCGAGTGTAATTTTTATTGCTCCATATTTTTTTCATTGCGTCGTGTAGAGTCAGCATTGCACAATATATATCAGTCTGTTGGTCGTCTTGACGAGGAGTACATGTATGGTGAGAACGCAGAAGTTAAGGAATCAGAGATTACGAATATGAGTATCCAATTGTACAGAGAATCACCGCCTCTGTGGAATATTAGGAGCAAATAATGTAGTGAGAGTGGTCATAACATTCTAAATAAATGTTTAGTACTTATTAGTTTAGATTATTTAGTATAAGACATTGTTGTCTAAATGCAAAGAGATGTTTCCTTTTTTTTATAGTGCCTATAATAATGTGACGAGACGAGCAGGGCATGTGCCTGATGGTAAGCAACATGCCTGCCCAATGACATCTAGCTATTGGAACATTAATAATCCAAATCATTACCTAACAAAGCATTGCGCTCGTCACCCACAGATATAAATAAAAATAATGCCCTTCAAACCAAAACACAGTAACACATTACAAACAAAAACAAGCAAAGACTTGCATTAACAACAACACTATATATATGTACATGCATATATTTATGTATAACTGCAGCTAAATCTTGTGGAGAGACATTTTGTACGCGCGGTCCTTACGGAATAAGTAAACATCGTTCTCCGACTGAATACGAAAACATTGAGTAGTCGTATTTTTGTGCAATATACCTAATTGATCGTTTGGATGCTAAGTTCCGTTCAATCTTTTTGTACAATAAAACGCATTGCACAAAGTTATTGTAGGTCTAGGGGCCGCCTAAGACATTTTCAATTTCCTCATATGCCCGATCCACAATCCCGCGAGATGCTGGCCCATGAACAAATTGTAAGGGTCAAATGAACCACCACGAGACCTATGTAGGATGATAGAAGGTTATAAAGTAATAAGATTCAGCACTATGCCTTCACTTGCAAGATGTCCAACTGAGTGCAGTTGGAGAGGGGGGATTGCAAACCTCGATCATTTCTCCTTGTCGCATGATTTTTGTACGGCGTTGCGGAATAATAGATTAGAAGAGGTATTAAAATTGAGCCATACATTTTGTTCACGGACCTGTAGTCTAACATATTATGTTGTAATAGATCGTACAACTCAAGATTAGCCCTCCCAAACTTCAAGGCGCACGGAATCATGTTAACGTTGGGAAGAGTGAGCGCTCACTCTTCCGTTCTAGTTGGTTGTAGGAAGCGGAGGATGCCACGGCGCACTGTTCACTGATTATTGAATTTGATCATTTTGAACATAAATATAAAAGATTATGTCTTGATGTGCGTTCAAAAAGTGTTCTAATAATTCTAGAAACTTAAATAAATCTAATGGAATGTGGCGTTTTCCGACGAGACAACAAAAATGGTTCAAAAAAAGGACGATAAGAGGCGCTTGTAAGTTTTAGATTGCGATGTCAATGTCAAAAGCCATTAAGCCTCATAGTGAGGACCACTGGGAACGCTGAACTTAGCTTGCATACCTTTGCCGAACTGGTTCACTCAGTGTATCTCTCTACTTAGTCTGTGGTTCGCTCCTATCTTTCGTTCGTTCAGTCTTTTTCAAATGTTTTAGAAAACAATATTGTTTTTTTTTTTAATTCGCGCTGCGCTCCAAAATTTAACTATTTCATATTATGTAAAATACATAAATTTCACGTGAATTAAGAAAAGTTCCGGCTGGTCACGTCGAGAGAATGGCAACTGCCGATTGGGATCCTATCAACTCGACATGTACCTAGAATTTTTCGAGTTCATGACTGTGTCATCCACCGATCCACACTGCGCCAGCGAGGTGGATTATGGTCTTCACTCTCTCTTTGTATTGCAAAAGAAGGCTCTGAGTCCCAGCAGTGCGAACAATTAGTGGGCTGCTTATGCTTTTGCTACCTGATCTTAATATATCTACGGTTGTTGTTATTTGCTATTGTTGTTGTGTTGTTGGTTGCTATTGCTTATGAACAGCCGGAAAATCGGAAACGATTTGTGTACATGCATTAAATTCACGAGAACTATAAATTGTCTGATTTAAAATTTCACCCATCTCAATATACGGAAATTGTCATAACCTTAGATTTGGACAGAAATGTTAAGTAATGTTAGACGTAACATAAGCGCCATCTATCATTTCCTTGTTATCATCTCTTTAAAATGTCTAACAAATCTGTAAATAGAAAAAAAAAATACGTGGTAGAACTGATATTCTATCACATATTATTATCTTCGAAACGATAGGATACTAATCGGCAGTTGCCATTCTCCCGACGAGACCAGCTAGAACTTTTCTCAATTCATGTGAAATTTTTGTATTTTACATTATATGAAATAGTTAAATATTGGAGCGCAGTATGAATAAAAAAATTGCAATATTGTCTTCTAAAATATTTAAAAAAAGACTGAACGAACGAAAGATAGGAGCGAACTAGTTCGACACAGGTATGCGAGCTAAGTTCAGCGTTCCCAGAGGTCCTTTCTGTGTGCTCAGTGGCTTTTGACATTGACATCGCAATCTAAAACTTACAAGCGCCTCCTATCGTCCTTTTTTCGAACCATTTTTTTTATCTCGTCGGAAAACGCCTCATTGCACTTTTGAGAGTCTTTGGTAGAGACAAATCTTTTTGAATCTAGGGTAGATTATATCGCCATCTAGTGCGTACGTTAGAACTATTTTTGTCTCGTCGGAAAACCTCTCATTACACTTTTGAGAGTCTATGGTAGAGACAAATCTTTTTGAATCTACATTATCGCCATCTAGTGCGTACGTTAGAATTATTTTTGTCTCGTCGGAAAACGGCTCATTACATTTCATGCGTAAGTACTGCATTTAAAATTATTTTTAATATTTTCTAATTACATACTCATAAAAATGTTAAAATAGCTACCATCACCGTCACCGGTCACTCATCACAGTGTGACAGAGAGAGATTAGTAGTGGTAGGACTCTTGGCAGAATCCGCCTGGGGAAGTACCACACCTTTGCCAGGTATTCTACCGCCAAGCAGTAATGTGCAAACATTACTGTGTTCCGGTTTGAAGGGCAATGTTTCCAGAGAAATTACAGGGCTTAGAAATATATGATCTTAGATCTCTGGGTGACGAGCGCAGTGCAGTGCTAGATAATGATAGCTGCGTGTCACTGTGCTGTTATGTGTCAGGCATGTTGCTTACCATCAGGCACATGTTCTGATCGTCTCGTCACTCTTTATTTAAAAAAAAAATATTAATACCAATTATAACTAGTGCGAGCGAGATAGATGTCTTAGACAGAGACAGAGATGTCTTAGATAGAGACAGATGTCACAGACGCAATTTATTTCTATGTAGAGTTGCCAGAAGGGAGGAAACCCCGATATGCCACCGGTGCGGCTGTGCGGCCGCACAACACGCACTGGAGGCATGTCCGGCAGAGGAGGAACCGCGGCAAGCCTTAGTCGCGGTCGTGGGGGCAGACCTCTCATTGCCGACCATCTTGTCCAAGATGTTCGACAATGAGAAGGTCGTGGGAAGCTTTTGTCTCCTTCTGTGAGACTCTTGTCTTACAGAGGGAGATGGATGAGCGCGAGAGGGAGGTGGACCCTCTCGCTCCTCCAAGGAGGAGGAAGCGGACAAGGGGGCGAGCCACTAGGGCTCGCACCCCGTCACCGCTTGGAGGGCCTGTGCCATCGGGCGTGTAACTAAGTTAACTTAGTTTCTCTGTCTACGGTTTATGGGAGACTGCAACTCGTCGATTTCTCCGCTCTTCATAGACTCATATTTTTAGACTATTCAAAGACTGGCAGCTGGCAGCTGTCAACGTGTCAATACTCAACAGTGTCAACAAGGTGTCAACATAACAAGTTATTTGTTTTTAATTTGGTACCTACGCAGAATTAATGTAAAATGCAGACGAATTCGTGGCCAAAATCATAGTGTATTGATTTTATGATTGAATTTAAATAAGTAATTAGTAAAGCGTCATAGAAAAATCACTAGCTGTTGCACTTTTCTGCCGCTGCGCTGGGTTGACATTTAGGTAGGTATTGTCAGGTCGTCTCGGGCAGTCGGGCACTGTCGTCTCGTCGTCTGATTCTCGAATTCGCTGTTTCGCATATCGCGTGAGGTATAAGCTTTGCGCAGACTCGGAGCTTTTCTACTTTACTTCAGCTGAGTTAAAGTTTCTACGAGAGTGCAAAGGACAAAAAATACCGTCCATCGTGCAAGGTATGGTTTAGGAACATGTTAGTTTGTGGCGGTTGTGGATATTTCAGTGGTCGATATTTTGTGGGATAGGCGAGCCAGTGTCGTCTGGATGGGCTGACGCTCTCTTGCGGAGTGTGCTGTCGGTGGCCGCGACGTCACATGCTTCCATTAAAACGTATTCCTCGTAATTTGTCATGACTTTAGAAGATCCGTTTTACGTCGTTAAAGAGTAAGTTTTGGTTTGAACATTTGAACATGGCACAATTGCAGCAGCGGCGTGATGCGGTGCTGCCAAAACATAGTTGTGTTCCAATCTCAACAGTAAACAGAGCTTTGTGGGTTGGGATAACTAACACATTAAGTCTAATGTCAATAGTGTGGTTCTTGTTAGTGTAATGTTCTTGGACTTATAAATGATGTTTCTATATTTGAAAATGTAAACAAACACCATTTTTAAGTCATACATTGTTGTAATCTAAATCCTAAAGTTGTGTTTATTTATGGAATGATAGTTTTTTACAATCTATTGAATAACTATTTTTTGAAATCAATAAAATGTACAACCTACCGTAGCTGTATATCAATATTGTTAGTGAGAAGATCAAGAATTGTTCAAGTGATCTGACTTGTCAATGAGAATAAATTGTGAAGAAAAATGAAGTGACACTGGTAACTACTGTTGTTATCAGTGAGGTGTTCAAGGCACTGAACAAGACGCGAGGGCTGTACCTACGCTGGCAGGAGATCTCCAAAGGCCCCACAGCACCACCCTGCCCTGAGCTTGAGTGGACATCCACTGAGCTCAAGAACGCTCTTCGAAGCATCCAGTGGGACCTTGAAGATTTGGAAGATACAATTAATATCCTTTTCAATGTTGTGAAATCTGATGAAAGTGTTCAAATCTGTTTCCTTCCTCTATGTGCAGCATTATTTATTTATCATGGGGAGTAACAAAATTATGTTGATTTCCATTACCATTTCTTTTTTTTCTTTTAACTTTTATATGGTTTTTACAGTCTATTGGCTACAAAGATCAGGATTGATCTTTGATTGGCTTATTACGTCTGATTGTTGTTGGCATTGGTTGATAACTAGAAAGTCTATAATCTTTAACATTTTTAACCACAGATTGCAAATTTTTATCTAATATTATTGTTAGTTAGTAGAATATGGAGTTCTTTTTCTTTATATAAAATGTTTTTACTTGTTGTACCCATATACGCGAATAAATTAATTGAATTGATTATGCCATACAACTATTCAAAGTCTCATTTATAACCATTTATTAAATGAACAAAAAGCAAGCAAAAGTATATGTTGTGTGTACATACTTAAAATAAAACATATAATTTTAATTAATACAAGTTAATTTCATCTTTTATAATAAATGGGTCCAGTTTGTTTTTAAAAATGAATTTTTGACACACAGAAAAATCAATGTTCTTTGTCAGAATTAACATTTTAAGTATGGGCTACATTTTACATTTCCGAGGAAAACATACACTTAAGTGTTAATTTCTGTGTAGCTCAATAAATAAATAATAAATATTGGTGTACATTTTACACACAACACCATCTGACCCCAAACTAAGCAAAGCGTGTTGGTGAGCGATGGAAGCCAGATAGCTGATATAATACTTGTATATTTTTAAATACATATACATAGAAAACATCCAGGTACAGTTCAAATATTTGAATTCATCACACAAATATTTGCACTGGTGGGGATCAAACCCACGACCCACAGCTAACCTTTGTTAAACAATTTTGCCACAATAGCATCGTCGGGCAACCTGATTCAATTGTACACCGCTTTCTTACTGGGCATCTGTGGCCCGTTTCGTCTAATGTTCCATGCTATCCTAAGTACTTATGACTCTGACATTAATTTAATATTTTCTTTCAACATATGATGGGTCTCTGAAATTGATAAATTATTTCAAAAACCAACAGGATGCATGGAACAATTACTAGTAATTTTCAACTCTGTATAATATGGGCACATCAGCTTCTACCTTTCCACTAAATAGAATTTCCTCACAAGACTTAAATTTTAACCAATGAAAGAAATGCCATTCAATAGTTTATATTTTGTCCTTTTTTATAGTTATCGCACAATTGGATAAAAGCATCACTATCCAGTGAAATAGTTCAATTTGTTTTTTTTTGTTAATTATTTTCTAGTTGGCTTTGCTGCTTGCAAATAGCCATTTGCAGGACCAATTATTGCATTGTGTGTGCACTAAATGAAACACACTGCAAGTAAAATTACCTACATTTTTAATATTTTTATGGCATATCCAAAGACAGCAGCAGCAAATTAGAGGAATGAATTACCTTTGTCTGCACACCTCTTGTGGGATTTTTTTTATAATGTCTGGGTGTTATTTGCAACTTTAATAGTATTATTATATTAGCTAACTAGGATCCATAGTACAAGCCTCCTTAGTTTTACGACTGTGGGAAGAGTCTCTAACAATATATACTGACTGGTTCGAATATGGCAGTTCAATAGCTTCCACACCTAACCTTTCTCACCTGTTCGATTTCTATGCTAGATAGGTATTTCGAAAGACATATACCTACCCAAACTGCGACATTGCGGCGCTGTGTCGCAGTCACAGATTTTTAACTTTGTATGGAAAAAAATGTTGTGGCTTCATGTCTAATGTTCACATAGGTACATGATTTGAAACACGTAGATGAACAACAATGAATGTTGTTACCTTCCTGCAGCACCTTTATATATACAAGTCGCTGCCATCTAGCTTAATCAGCCATACAACCAATGGCCTACCCTCTTTAGTAAACAGCACCATTGATCCAGCTTCCTAAATAATATTCAGCCATTTGATCAAACAGCTAGGCAAATGACTTCCATAGTTGACTTTTAATTGCTTGCCTACCATGTTCATTTCAATTTAGCTCTACTTGCTGCTATCTAGTGCCGAAACTCTTTAAACTGTCAAAATCATGTCGGCAAACAACAAATAATTGTTTTTCTCACCTAACCTAACCTAGTAAGCTATGTTCGAAAGTATTAAATAAATAATTTCTTATGTTTCACCTTTTATATTTCTGTCACATGTTCACCCTATCATAATGAACGAACCTGAGATAATCCAGCCAGTCTATTAAATGTTGGAACAAATGATATGGCTGAATATCATTCAGGCCACTAGATAAATGGCACTGTTTAATAAAGATCTTAAGATTTTGATTAATTTTTTATGAGTAAATTTGATTAAGCTAGTTGACTGCAACAAATATACATAATTGTGATGTTATTGTTTACGATGTGTAATTTTAGTGTGTGCATAATAAAGTGTTTCTATCAGTTTTTATTTTAAAATTACACTTAAATAATTCTTTAATATACTTGTATCACGCATCGTTGAAAAGTATCCATCGAAGTTCAAACTCGACAACAAGGAGATCAGCGATAGGCGGAGGTTCATTGATAACATTAAATCAGAAGTAAAGGTATGTGGATTTGTTTGTTCTATTGCATGTTTCATCAATTAGTCTGATGTGCGTATATTCAAAGAAACAGGACCACCATCAAAGTCTTCAAAAGTCGTGAACATCGCAGCAAAATTGCTAGCTTATCGGGTTTTATTGGATACATTTTGGGAGAGGGTGCATCTGGTATGACAGAAAAAAGGGCAAGGTGATACCAGATTATGTAGATCAGCTTTTTTTTTAGTATAGAGTAATAAGACGAGCAGGACATGTGCCTGATAATAAGCAACAAGTCTACCCATAACAGAACAGGTGTTACTGTTACAGCTATTGGGATATGAAGAGTCCAAAACATTACCTAGCACTGCAATGGGCTCGTCACCCAGAGTTATAAAATGTTTTATGTCTATGCCTTTTAATTTCACTGACACTGACTAACATTGAGCTTCAAACTGGAACGCATTGATTTTTGCACATTACTGGCAAAGGTGTGGCGAGGCGGACTTTGCAAAGACTCCACCGCCTACCACATGACATGACATCTTAATTGTTTAAATGAATAAAAAAACATTTAAGGAAGGAATGTAAAAAAAAAGTTATTTGATTTATTACATATTACAAGCTTTGCTTAGTTTGGGGCCAGATGGCATTGTGTGTGAAATGTCCACAAATATTTATTTACTTATTATTTATTTAAGAATGTGTCTGATAGTTTCTTCTGTGTACCTAAGTAGTGTAGTGTTGGTATTTTCTATTATCTTTGTTTAAAATAGTCTCCATGGACTCCGATGTCTATGCCTTTTTATATCATACTTTACTTACATTTTGTGCATTTTACAAGCAGGTAGAATCAAATATAAGTATCAAAACTATTTACGAAAAAATATTTCATTTTGAAGATGTACCCTCCCAAACTTCAGGGCTCACGGAATCTTGTTATCGTTGAGAAGAGTGACCTCACTTTTTTCGTTCGGTTCGGTTTCCTTTAGTCGGTTGTAGGAAGTTGTGAACGCCGGACGTTTTTACTTATTGGTGGTGGTAGTGGTGGACAATTCACACACAACACCATCTGACCCCAAACTAAGCAAAGCTTGTGGTATGGCGGGCAGATAGCTGATATAATACATATATAGTTTTAAATACACTTATTATAAATAGAAACATCAATTATCATCATTATTATCATTATTTGTTGCCAACAAACAAAATAAGTAGAACCACAGCATATCTCACCGCTAGCGATTCTAGGGGCCAAGTAGATTGGTGATGTGTTAACCACTTACACTACACACACAGACGCAGTTTATAACCAATTTTAAGGTGCTCAGGGCACATCGAGTGGTTTATATCGATGTTTACGAGTTTGTCTAATTTTTCTTTAAAGCTGCCCCAGGTAAGAGCTTTCATCACCGCCGCTTTGCGAACTTTAATGGAGTGTTAGTATATTTGTGAACCTGATGTGTGGTACGCAGATGATGAAAGGGCGGGTCAGCGAGAGGCGCGCGCGCGACGCCGGCGGGGTGGGCCGCGAGGGTGGCGCCCTGGTGCCGCTGCTGGGCGAGGAGTCGCCGCCCGAGGGCGAGGACCGCCGCGCTTCGCCCTCCATCACCAAGTGGAACAAGACGTACTCACGCTGCCCCGCCACCGCCGCACCCTACACGGACACTTCACCGTCAGTACCTATGCGTTGCCCTCACTCCCATGCGAATCTTTCTGTCTCACAAACTTAAGCATAAGCAGCCCACGAAATGTTCCCACTGCTGGGACGCTGGCTCTCTCTTGCGAGCAGAGAGTCAAGGCATTAATCCACCGTGCTGGGCCAGTACCTACCTATCGGCCAGCGCGTGACATATGACCCATGAAAAGGCGGGGGGATCACGGGAGACATGACCTTATCCCAAATCTTATATGTTTCACGGAAATTTTATGTTTCTAAATGTAATTGTCAATTTTTAATAATTTGCTAAAACAAAAAATGCGTGTCCCGTATTTTTCCATAAAATCTACCTGACGAACTAATTAGAATACTATATTTTTGACCCAGTATTCATCCCAATTGGCAGAGCTATCACGTAACTTATGTACCAAAAAAATTATGTATTTGTGTATGTGTCGCAGCCGGATCGTATAATCCGCTGTATTACATTACGGCTAGCCGTTTTGAAAAACAGGGCCGTTTTGTAATGCGGCGGTTCAACCGATTCAACCGATTAGCATTGTCATTGCGATACGTTCTTCAATACGGCGGCCAACGTTTAACCGCTTTGTACTACGACTTAAATTGTAGGGTGACCATACTTACAAAATAAACAATGAAAATTAATTGTATTAATCATAAAAAGCTGACAGATTATCTCTTGCCATATTTCTTACACTTTTTTTTTAAACATCATCAGATAAAACTTGAAAGCCCCTAACTTGATATTGGTGATGGTACACCTAAGAAATATGGTGCACTTAGACAAGGGTCATCATTCAGATTTGACTCCGGGTGGGCTCCCGCCAGAAGCTCTGCGGTCAGCCCTGCGTGTCGCTTCTCCATACTCGGCCTCGCATGGCTCGCTCCACTCAGGACCTCCCTTGGGCTTCTGGCTCCCGCATTTTTTATATACACTCTAGGGATAGTAGCGACAAGACTAGGTGGAGTCGGGGTGCTCCTAGTCGGATCTGGGTCCTTCCTAACCTACCCGGTCCGATTACCAGTTATTAGTGGTAAACCAACCCAATAATATTGTTTAAGATTCCGCCGAACACCAGAATCCACAGTCACCTTAGCAATTTAGCAACACACGTACTGTTTTTAACGCCATGTTGTTGTTATGTCAGACATCGCCATGAGTGTTGATCGGAATTAAAAATTGTCAAAGCGGCGGCTAATCTTTCGCTTTATTACATTACGGCTAGCCGTTTTGAATGACGTATGGCGTTGTATACATTCCGGCTATTTTTCAATCAGCCGCTTTCAATCTGGCTAATCGTCAAACCGCCGCTTTACAAAACGGCCCTGGTTTTCAAAACGGCTAGCCGTAATGTAATACAGCGGATTACACGATCCGGCTGCGACATATGTTTGTCACCGTAAAATTGTAAAAACCATCAGATTATTATATATATATATTATAAACCAACCATATATCAAAGCACGCGCCATAAATTAAGAAAAAGAAAAAAACCGACCGTGAGATTATAATCTCACGCGTTATAATATTGTAAAAGACCAGAGAAAGAGGGGTGATTGCAATGTTACGGTGAGATAAAAAATATTTGAATTTGAGAACGTTATTTTGTGAAGTGGTTTAAAAGAGAGATGGTTTGTGATGACGGCGTGGTGTCGTGTCGCAGGGCGGCGTACGGGGCCGGTGTGGACGGGGGCGAAGGCCTGGACGCCCGGAGCGCGCAGCAGCGGCTCTTGGGCAGGCAGGAGGAGCAGCTCGAGGCCATCGCGCGCTCCGCAGACAACCTCACGACCGTGTCCCGGCACATCGGCCGCGAGCTCGACGACCATGTGCTGTAAGTATACAATACACATACACTCTCAGTTTATTTTTTGAAGTGACTTCTTTAGCCCCTTGCCTTTCCCTGGTTACTATCGTTCCACATTTTTTTCCGGTCAACTGTCCATTCGACGGTCAACACGAAGCGTTCGGAAACACGTTTTTATGAATACCCTGTACTTAAATAAAGAATAAGTAAATAGATCAGGGTTTTCCGCACGGTTCCTTTGTACCAATCGTAAGCAGATAACGTGTATGTTAGCTATGGCGATATAGTGATGTGCCGCGACAAAATAATAATATTACATTACTATAATGTAATAAAATTAATATACAATAATATTTTTAGGATTGCTTCTATAATTCTATTTTAACGAGGTCACGTGGTTTTGTTTACGCGTCTAGCGACCGGAAGCGTTGGACAGTTGACAGGGAAAAAGTCTGCTAGCGATATCGGTCAAGTGGTTAGGCGCGTTATAAAAGCGTCCACCCACGAGTCCTAAAATCAGAGGAAATGATGTAAAAGTAGTGGGGCGGAGCCTACATTGCAACAAAAACCACCAGTCATATGATGCGATTTAGGATATGATTGGGGATTTATGGTTCGATGTAGGCTCCGCCCCACTACTTTTACGTCATTATTCTGATCTGAGTGCAGATGTAATATTTCGTCATCACGAATCGCTTAAATGGTGAAAGAAATTATCGCAAGGAAATCGGTATATTCCAAGAAAGATTCCCACTTCATCCCCAATCAGAACTTGACCAGAGTATGAGAGGCCGAGTCATATCAGTGGGAACATAAGATAGGCCGATTTTCCTTAACTTATGCACCTACGAGTATACCCTGAAAGTGCCGAAAAGATTTAGTTCTTGTCTAAATTGAAACGTCCGATTGTAATTCGTGCTGTCTTTTACGAAAAGCCCCACCCCAAACGCGTTGGTATCAACACTCTCCAAATAGATTTAATTATAGTAATTGAACTAGATACACCTGTTTGTAATGAAGAGTACACATATATTAAGAGTACGTATATTTGTAGGAAGTATTATGTACTCTTACTGCGTAATATGACGATAACAAAAGGCAACATAGCAGTGAGTATAGCAAGTTAATGAAAAAGTATATTGTATGTTCGTTATTATAGTTAGTAAGATTAGGCTAGTAGCTCTACTAGCCTCTGCGCCTTTTACGCTAGCCCAATCTTCGACAAGCAGTAGGGGTCACTTGAAAAAAGCCAACACCGCATACTACGCTAAACTGGAATGCTCTAACCGATTGTGTGTTTCCCGATTGGTACAACCTGGGTATCTTCGAATCTAGAGTAAACAGCTGTTTTCTACGTAAACGTGTTACATCCTAAACGGTGATATTGCTTGAAAACAGGGGAATAGCGGACAAATGAAAACAAATTGAATTGTGTGTAATATAGCAAAAACAACCTTAATGTATTTTAATTCCTACATAATATTATATTTGCCAAAGTGGCAAATATGTACAAGCAAAAAAAAAAACAATTGCATATTTTGTTGAAACACTTACCCTACCCTGCCCATAAATATTTAATATTTGTTGTTAGTAAGGCAAGACACCTAGCCCTAAACTAAGTGAACATTTTCACTTAGTTTGGGGCTAGGTGGTGTTGTGTGGGAAAATGTCCACTAATATTTGTATACTCGTATTATTATTACACGATATTTGTTGGAAAGTTCGTTCCTTGACCTGATCGCGTGTGTTTGCAGAATGCTGGAGGACATTAACTCGGAGATAGAGAACGTGGAATCGAAGCTGGACTCCTCAATGCGGCAGGTGGCGCGGGTGTTGCGGCTCAACAACAGTTAGTAATCATAATAATCTTTATTCATACAGATAATAAAAACGCTTCATACAAAAAAACTACTGAAGCGTGACGTCACTGTGTCGTATTTTCTATGAGTCGCGCGTAAAGTTTGTATGTTAGCTATATTAAATATTGCGTTTAGGAAACTGGTTTCATAACAAAAGTCACTTGAAAATGAATGGGTTATTCAATGGTAAATACATTTTACTTTTAAAATAGAGTTGAGTTAAAATAGAATAGAGAATAAAGTTGAGAGAGCTTTGAACGATCATAAATAAATATGACACGTCAAATTACATTTTATAGTAGAATGTCAAATAATAAATACATATTTCATCAGTTACACACATTGTAATTTACACAAACGTCGTAAATGTTAAATGAAGAAAGGCTATAGCCGTGTAAGCCTCGGCAAAACGCCCCTTTGCCTAATAACTTGTATCTATATCCTATATATTTGTATTTATGCTAGTTGCTATTCTGTTAAGTTTCATTCCGTGAATGTTTTTATTTTCGAAGTTTATAAAGAAAAAAGAAATTTAAAATATTTTTTTATTAAAAAACTACAAGTTAGAATTATCCGTAATCAGGATATGGTGTTAATAACGTTAATGCGAATCTTACAAATAAAAATTAGAATTCTAACCTATGTCTGACATGTGTTTTTGCACTGTCAAAATTTTTAACTTTTTTTTATTAACACTTGCGGGTCAGTGACACCTACCAATGTTTGTACACTGATGTATAATCTTATACTCTACAACATATATTATTTTCAAAAAAATCCGTCTGGAGCAACATAGTGAAAAGCTTGATTATCTATGTCTAGGAGAGGTTCTCGAAATGATTGCAAAAGTTATTAAAAACATGAGTAATCTTTTACAACCTGGCGACATTTTTGTTTTGGATAGAGGGTTCAGAGACGTAGTCGCACTTTTAGAATCAAAAGGTTATCGTGTGATGATGCCTCCAATTAAAAGTACACGAAAGCAGCTAAGTACCAAAGAAGCGAATGAATCTCGTTTTGTCACAAAAGTTCGCTGGGTTGTAGAAGCAGCACACGGTATTCTTAAAAATAAATTCCGACTTTTGAATCTAACATTCGACAATAAAATGTTGCCCAAATTAAAAAATTATTACTGCATTGCTTCATATATTTTAAATCGTTTTGGGAAGCCTCTAATATCCGACAGCAATATGACTAATGAGATTTTTGAAAGAATGACCCAAAGAAAAAGCGAAGAAAATGATTTGGCGAAACTTGTAGAAAGCAAAGGATGGTTGCGACAAAAACTTCCCTTTACAGTTTTGACATCAAATGACGTTAATGATTTTCCTGAATTAACAGAGCTTGAAATGAAAGTATTATTTACAGGAAGTTACCAATTCGGACAAGCTATCTCTTATTTAGCAGAAGTTTTAAATGAAGACAGAACATTAAATATGTGTTATGTGAAGGAGCAAGCTACAATTTTAAAAGTGCAGATTCATTCTCGACACATATCAAGAAAGATTTACAAATGTTTCATAAAATATGATCCAAATATAACTGGATTAGATGGGATACAACAATACTGTTGTGAATGTGCAAACGGTCTGAGAACAGTAGGCTGCTGCTCTCATGTGGCAGCAGTAGTATACTATCTCTCATATGGTAGGTATCTCACAAAAATTCCTCGGCCAAATGATAAATTGAGTTCTCTTTTCAAGAACGAAGGCTTTAGTGTCACCATTAATGTTGAAGATTAAAATGATATGTCTTCACCTGCGCGAGAGTTTTTATTTTCCGTTTTTGTATCTGAACTGTTCAATATTTTTTACAATTATGAAAATTAAAAAAAATAGGTATCACATGATATTCACACAACGCAATCTAGTTCTTAACTAAGCAAAGCTTGTACTATGGCCACAAGACAACAAATAGTAGTATAATCATATTTCTACTATGTAAATAATTTGACATATTCACTATGTTGCTCCAGACGGATTTTTTTGAAAATAATATATGTTGTAGAATATAAGATTATACATCAGTGTACAAACATTGGTAGGTGTCACTGACCCGCAAGTGTTAATAAAAAAAAGTTTAAAATTTTGACAGTGCAAAAACACATGTCAGACATAGGTTAGAATTCTAATTTTTATTTGTAAGATTCGCATTAACGTTATTAACACCATATCCTGATTACGGATAATTCTAACTTGTAGTTTTTTTAATAAAAAAAATATTTTAAATTTCTTTTTTCTTTTAATAACTTCGAAAATAAAAACATTCACGGAATGAAACTTAACAGAATAGCAACTAGCATAAATACAAATATATAGGATATAGATACAAGTTATTAGGCAAAGGGGCGTTTTGCCGAGGCTTACACGGCTATAGCCTTTATTAATTGTATTAGCGATGTCAATAAATAAATATTGGTGGACAATTCACACACAACACCACCTGACCCTAAACTAAACAAAGCTTGTACTATGGCGGGCACATAGCTGATATAAAACTTGTATAGTTGTAAATACATACATACCTCTTATACATAGAAACATCCAGACACAGTACATATTCATATTTGGTAAAGCCAGTTTACACGTCACGTATCATTAAATCCGAAAAAAAAAAAAATACAATTGTAAAAACTCATTAATGTCTTAAAACGAGTGTTCGACAAGCCAGCGCTGAAACCGGTGTTTGAAACTTATCGCTGGGGGCCATCATGATAAGAGTCTGGTAGCTTGCTATATACTACTGTACCCATATAATAAACTAGATGCCCGCCCCGGCTTCGCCCGTGGTATATTATATAGCACTCATCGGGATCCCGTACATATCCAACGGTGAAAGAATGACTGAAATCGGTTCACTCATTCCTGAGAATATCGATTTCAAACAAAAAAACCTCTTCAGCAACCTGCTACGCCACCTGTCGGAAATTGGTCGTACCAACTCAGATTTAGAAAAAAAAATAGCAAAGGTTTATATTCAAGGCACAGATTACTGAAATTCAATGGCGCAATCTTTGACACATGCTGTCATGTGTCATGTCAAAGCACGAAACGTACGAAAACTCTCAAAAGGGGAATATTTTTTCCCGATTTTGTTACATTCTTGTTTCATGCTCCGCTTCAATTAATAGTTGAGTTATTTTCTATAGCCTAAAGCCTTCCTCGATAAATGGACTATCCAATAGAAAAAGAATCTTTCATTTCGGACCAGTACTTCCCGAGATCCTAGCGTTCAAGCAAACAAACAAACAAACAAACAAACAAACTCTTCAGCTTTATAATATTAGTATAGATGACAAATAACGTTAACGCGTCCGCTTTGCACGCTTTTTTGATGGGTGAAATCTGAATTCGCTTGACCAACATGCTTATTAGCAATATATCTGTAGCTACGAGTCTACATATTAACACTTACACTGCATATTTTGACTTGTATCGGCAGTCCCTATATTAACTGGCATTGTTTTTAAAGAGGCCTATTTTTTTATGGAGTTACTCCAATGACCTCTACTGTAGTAAACAAGAATAAAGATATAGAGTAAAGATACCATAACAAATTTTGGCGTACTATAACAAGTATTGGCATTGGGTGGGAATCGAGGAATCGTACCCACGTCCTACGGCTTCGCGGGCAGACGTACTACCGACTAAGCCACTAGGCCAGTCGATAGTCCCGCTAGGTGAATAAAGTCTTAAAGGGCAATGTTTACAGTGAAATTACAGTGCATAGAGATAAAATAACTTATATCTCCGAGTGACGAGCTTGGTACAGTGCTAGGTAATGATTTGGAGCACTCATGTTCCAATAGCTGTGTGCCACTGTGGTGTTATGGCATAGAATAGATAATATAGATAGAACGGACACTCCCCACCCTCCGCCAATTTCAAGCTTCCTCACCCCTCAGGCCGTTTCGGATACGCTAGGAGCACTCAACGAAGGACTGGTATCGAACATCTAATTCCTAACGAAATATCATCATGGTGGATTGTTGTGCTGTTTACGGCTGTCCGTCAACTAAACGGGACAAGATTAAAAGCTTTATTTAATTTCCTAATGATAAAATAACGTAAGATTAGAAACTTTTCAATAACGTTGCTTTATAATATTACAAGCTTTGCTTAGTTTGGGGTCAGATGGTGTTGTGTGTGAATTGTCTACCAATATTTATTTATTTATAATAACGAAGTCGTTTTTAACTCAAAGTTCGTAACTCACACAGCCAGTAACTTATGTGCCCAAGCACGGATTGATAATGCCTGGAGGAATAATTGTAGTGACAGAATGAAGTTTCCTTCATGGGTAAGTGTAAAATAAAATGCGAATGTGTACCTACTAACAGAAATAGATATCTAGGTACCTGATCTAATCTATCATCAGTTTCGTTTCATTTTACGCGGCAATACAAACACCCACAGATTTCTGAAACAATTTAGAAATCTGTGCAAACACCCTTTTAATTAGAATAGTATAATTTGGCTCCATTCTATTTGTGTAACTCAACATTATAGCAAGTTTATAGACTACGTCACCAGGTGAACTCAAGGGGCACAACTATTCAATAAAACAATTCAGTAGCCCTAGCGCTAACGCACACATTCACGCGTGTGTACGAACGACATCTGCGTAGTTGTGTGAAGAGTAGGCAACTCCACAGCGGCGGTTGTATGGAGTTTTAGTGGAGTGTCCGGGGTGTGGTTATGGGCCAGACATGTTGCTTACCATCAAGCACATGTCCTGCTCGTCTCGTCACTATATACAACACAAAAAAAATTGGCAGTCATAGGGACTGCGGGTAAAATTGAAAACTTCTAGATAACTCAGAATTTGATGGCTCACTTTGGAAACTAAACCGGAGGGAGCTGATAGTCTGGAATAAATCCTCAAAGGATTGTCGTTTCAATAAGCCGTGCCCTTGGTCCCGAGTCTCTCGAATTCACCCTAAGATTTCGTTCATTTACGAGCGTGACGCTTGAGCTCAATTCACAGCCCACGAAAAATCTGTGTGTAGTGCGCCAAAAAATGGTATTCACTTAAAAAAAATGTATTCTGTTTCAGATCGTCGCCAGTGGGTAATCATCGCGTGCCTCATCGGTCTAGTGTTTCTAGTTCTCATTCTGTTCATAGTACTGTAAACGATGATGCAGGGTAACATGCACACTGGCTGGGAAAGCTGCCAAGCGCAACGGTAAGCTTGCAGTGCCACCAACTTAGCTCTCGAACGGCCAAAAGTGAAATTGCTGAGTTACGAGTATTAGAGAACACAGAAGTTGTATAATTTTGTAATAGATGGCAACACTTTTCGATCGTGCATTCTGCAGATAAGTTGGTCGTGCTTTACCATTCTGCCCTTCAAACGCCTAAAACGGGTTTGTTAACTTAAATTTAAGCGGAAATGGAGACCAATATCAAAGCCAATACCGTTTTAGTAAAGCGGTAGACTCTCTGGGGGTAAGATGAGGCCGCTTTGGGGCTAAATATAAGTCCCCTCCTCCACTTTTTACCCGACTGAAAGAAGGGTTATGTTTTTCGCGCGTATCTTGTATGTTTGTAAATTTCTTTATCCCATCAAAAACAAAAATGTGAAGTGAGAGCCAAGTTCAGTACTGTGATATATGGCTCGTTTGTTGATTTCAACAACAAAAGAAGTGAGATTACCTTTCTGGATGCCAAATTTGAACTTAGAAATTTGATATTATCTAGAACGGAATAAAATATTTTATGTCTATATCTTAATCAGTGATTACAATTACGATTTTAGGACGTTAATATCTAAATAACCGTTTGAGGTATGTTTATGGAATTTGGAGCACATATTGATATCCTCCAAGTCTTAATCTGTGAGCAATTTGACAAGTTAATGTGCAATAGTTTTTAAGTTATGAGGAAGTCAAAAGTAGCTCCAAATGGTTCGCGTAATACATATTACAACACGTAGTGTGGCTCGCCAGTTGCAGTACTTGCATGAACTTGGCTGGCCACACTGCCGTGTGTCTAGATTCCCACATATCTTCCAAACGGCTGGATGGATTTTGACAATTAAGATATCGTTAGATTCGTTTCAATCACCCAGGTGTCCTTAGATAGTGTACGGTACCAGAAAATGTAAAATTTTTGTGCAGTCGGGTTTTTTCAATTGTAGTTATTACGATCCAGAGCAACAGTATTATTTTACGGTTTATTTAACCCCTAAATGGGGTGTTTTTGAATGGTGATATTCGGGGACAGGTCGGGGGTAAAATAAATCGTTCCAATGTTACATATAACCAGTCTTATAACCACGGGTATTCTACCTCTGAAGTATAATCAACAAAACAAAATCGGATCATCAAAATACATTCGCAATTGGCTGAGCTATAGCGTCACATACGCACAAAGAGAAAAAATACAACCGTTTGAAGGTGATAAGTTTTTTAACAATATAGTGTGACGAGACGAGTAAGACATGCGACTGGTGGTAAGCAACAATCCGAAGAGCAGTCAAATACCATGCAACCATTTCCACACGAAGAGTCCAGTTCACTGCATAGTGTCCAAAGCAGTGAATTGCAATGCCCCCGTGACACAGAGATATATACGTCTCTGCTGCAGCAATATCACTGGAAACACATTGCCTTTCAAACCGGTACACAGTAATGTGATAACATTGGCCGTAGAGTAACTAACTTTCAAACAAAAAATAAAAATAAAGGTTTGAAACTTAATGCTACTAGTGTAACCACAGACATCTAAATAATAAGGTACTATTATTAAAATTTCTGTGAGTGTAACACATAAATTACAAAATCCAGTCTTGTTCCAACGCTTATAAATTCTTAATTGGAACAACAAGTCAACTTGGATACCGTAATTATTGACTTATTCTCAAATCTCAACGTGTTTTCGCGATCTCACTGTGGACGTGTGGGTAACCGCAGCGGAACAGGTGTAAGAGGATATCTCTACTGAGGTATCTTATATCCTCAGTTTCAAACCTTTCAAACAAAAAATAAAATATAATTCGGGGGAGTTACGGGTATGATGCCACAAACAGACACGCTCAGACACGTTAAACTTATAACAGGGCAACGTTTTTAGGTCGAGGGTTAAATAAAATCTCACAAATTAAATGTTGACTTATATTTACCTCAAAGCGGCGAGGTCGGACCTCCTGTTCGTTCTATACTCGTGAGCGAGATAGCGCGATCGTGTAAGAGCGTCGTGAAAGGGTGATGCAAGATTACTAAAAAAAAGTAATTAGTCTGTCAGTTAGACTATTAAAATATATTAAACACGTATTTTTTTCTTTCGGTTTCCCAAACAAAAAATTACGAAGATACAATGTCTAGAGGTTATCAGAGACGTCACTTTATTGTAGGATTTTTACGAAGACGTGACGTCATAATCCCTCACTACGGAAGTTTGTTGATATGTCTTTGTCAATTATTAATAATTTGATAAAACAAAAATGTCCCTTGTTTTTCCATCATCTATCTGACTGACTAATTAAATCTTTGACCCGGCCATCATTCCAATTGTGCTTGGCAGTGACAGCTAAGGTATTAGCATAACTGAAATATCTGGGCCAAAAAAACCGAACGAGTCAAAGGTTAAATAATTATTTAATCTTGTGTTGCTTCTGCTAATAATTTAGTTAAGATCGTGGATCGATTTAGTTCCCTTATAAATGACTGCTATTAAATAATACTATTAAATTTTCGTATTCATAGATGCAGAGTTTACCAATCAGACATTTTCAAGATGTATATAGATATTTCAAAGATTTTTTTTTATTTCGCCATAGGTTATTGTTTCATTTTGTTAGAGAAATTTTACAAAATGATAGGTACATTGACACTATGTTTGTGGAAATTGACACCCAGTTTTGAAGGATTGGTACGCTACATCACAGGTTTGCCCTAGTTTGAGTACCAGTACACTTCAACATTGATTAAGACCTTTAAAATGTACATTGGGACGAACTGTTCTGTGTAGTTAAATTAATAGTGTTTGCAAATAAATATTTTACTAATCTTTGACAGATCTATTTATATCTTGAAGACGCCTCATTGCATTTATATAAATAAGGTAATCTTCAATCCACTGCACCGATAACAATAAATCTTACACCAGTTGAAAGGTATCATAGTTATCCAAATAGTGTAAACCCAGTATAATATGATTTTAATATAAATTTGATTAAATTGTGATGATAATTTTTGATTTGACACCACTCAACGGGAGTTTCTGAGGCGTACTGCGTTTTTATTGCTAAATATTGTTTTCTATCCATTCCAAGTTGTGCAATGTGTTTGTTGATCTCCGAGAGAAGAGATGAGACAGTGCAGTACTGTACTAGACAGTGATTTGGACTATTTATGTGCAAATATCTGGGTGCCACTGGTAAGGGTACGTGTGTTGCTTAGCATCATAGGCTACAGGCCCGTAAACAAAATTTAAAGGTCATATGAACCGCCAAGAGACCTATGTAAAATGATAGAAGGGTATAAAATAATAAGATGGAGCACTATGCCGTCACTTGAGAGCTGACCAACTGAGTCCAGGTGATGATAAGGGGTTGCAACTCTCGATCATTTCCCCTTTCATATTTGTACGGCATTGCGGAATAATAATAATGGATTAAAAGAGGTATTAAAACTGTATGGAACCAATGCAGTACGTAATCAAACGACCAAATGTATGAATGTCTGAAATCGTCAGAAAATCATGATTTTCTGACAAAAATAACAATAAAGAAATTAAAATTTACTATTTTTGTAGTTTCAATAACTATTCTAATCCATTATTCCGCAACGCCGTACCAAAAATCACGCGACAAGGAGAAATGGCCGAGAGTTGCAACCCCCAATCTTCACCTGCACTCAGTTGGACAGACAGCCTTCCAAGTGACGGCCCAGTGCTCCATCTTATTATTTTATACCCTTCTATCATCCTACATAGGCCTTCTGGTAGTTCATGTGGCCCATAAATGTTGTTCACGGGCCTGTGGTCTATCACTCTCACATCTTGTTCGTCCCGCCATTCTGTGTTATAAAAAAAAGTCCGCAATAGCATATATAAAAAAATTGGTAGAGTTATATCAATTTTAGAGATGAATAAATCTACCACTTGAATTTGTAATGTATCATTTCGCAATACGGGCCCTTAATTCTAAACATACGGAGATGATACAACTAGAACCTAACTTCATAATGTCTTCCTATTCACAGTTGAGTACCTCAAACTTACAGTGCGACTTATTTATCTGGCCCATTGGTCAAAAGTCAAACTAAACATGTTAATACGCTTAAGTAGAATGTTATAGTGGCGACTCTGTTCAATGGGCCATATAATCTTGGCTACATACATACCAGGCTTTTGTCGTGACAATAAGATATAGGTACTTGTACTCATATGAAAGGCTCAGTTTGTTCTCATCGATATGAACAACTAATACGAGATCAACTCGGAAACTTCGAAAACTAAATCCATACGAAAACAAAAATTTTTTCGTATTTCAGAGTTATATTTTAGTGTCATAGTACAAATTTGTCAATATAGATGAGAAGCACACTGCCCTTTCGCATCACTACATGCGTAACACTGTACTTATTTACGCTGACACGTTGTAACAAGAAAGTTTAGATTTTTTTTGTCTTATACTGTGTCTTAGTCTTACTTAATGAGGCGTTATCAGAATGACAGATTGGTAAAAATATGTCCAATTGATAACATTGACATATGTATTAATGTCAAGGTTAATAATTAGATTTTTTTGCATCTTCTTCTAATATTTTTTTGTAAATATGTCAATGTTACTACTCGTAATTGGACATACATATTTTTATTAAGTAACATGTATTTTGGGTATCAAATTTGTCTTTGAAAATCAAATTCTAGATTACTATATTTGCCAGTTTTCCTTTCTTTCAATTATCTGTCATACTAAAAACGTCTCATTGTGAGCGGGTCAAAATATACCATATCTATGTTTAGGTATAATAGAATTATAACATACGATGTCAATAAAAACTCCGGATCGTTAGTGCAAGGTTAAGCTGAGCACTTGTACTTATCTGAAAGGGTCACATTCTACTAATTTATTTTATTTTCATAGAATTCCAATTAGTAAAAATAATAATGATAAGTAAGTTACTCTGTATAACATCGCTATCTGCCAGTAAAAGTGTCTTTAAAATCAGATTCAGAGATTAGCCTGAATTAACTGTTTTTTATTACGTAGGTATGTACCGAATATCTAGAGGTATACTAAAGGAGGTATACTAGAGGTTGCCTAAAAGTGTTCTTTTTAATCATAAATTATTTATAGTCTAACTGTAACGAATTTATTGTTCGAAATTTCGCACTCGAGCTCCAAGATACAAGTCTTGCACTTAGTTTGGAGCTCACTGCTAATCAACAAATGTATATTTTTTAGTAAATTCTGATTTTAATTCTGTTAAAGTGTGTAACCATATTTCTGGAAATAAATTATTCTTATTCTTATACTTAATTAACTTATAACTATACTAATATTATAAAGCTGAAGAGTTTATTTGTTTGAACGCGCTAATCTCAGGATCTACTTGACTGATTTCAAAAAATCTTCCACTGTTGGAATTTAGTGAAAAGTTGTTTGCCCAGTCAGATTGGCCCATAGTATAAAATTTTACTGAAGATAATTATGGCACCTCGGTTCTCTCATTCACAGAGTATACAAGAGTTCAGTATAAACCCTAACATAGCTTTAAGTGTTCAGTGTATACCTATATTGGCTTGATTGTAAGTGAAAATACTTTGTCGAACTATATTTAAAGTTATTGCTACTCTACCATCATCGAGGTATTTTACGAGATTATTTTGAAGGAATCTCCGATATTTCGATAGTTTCATGAGCACTGTATTTTTATAAGATTCTCTGTATAAGCCCCGCACGTTGATATTGCGATTAGCGGCCATCTTCACCGTCAGTAGTTGGTTCGACTACGTCACTAAGAGTAGCGTTCGCAAGATCAGACAGCGCTTACGCGTACTGCGTAATTGATTGTACCCTATACCTTCTTATTACCACATATTTTTTTACAGCTTTTTTGTATTCGTTATCCTATTTTGTTTTTCTGGTTAAGTTTTGTTATTGTTATTTTATGATTATTCTGTTAATATGAGTAAGAAAGTAATTAATAGCCGCGCTCCCCGCGCTCGTGAAATAACAATTATTATTAAAGTTGACGTTTTTTTGTAAAACATAAAGAGGATGCGTTATGCGTCATTATTGATTCAAAGTATGAACCGTGCTCTAAAAATGAAATACCTAAAACTATTATACACTTAATTTATGTATTTTTTTGTTATCTGTACTTTTTGCGTGACAAGGTTTCGTCGCGATATCAACGTGCAGGGCTTATAAATAGACGAACGTGCATGAAACTGTATCGGAATGTCGAGGATTCGTCCCATAAAATGACTAATCACGCTAGTAGAACCAATTTTGAAGCCATTCAAATTGAAATGATGATATCTTTATTCTTGTCGCATGTAATAAAAAGATACAACATACGAGTAAATCATCGCAACATAAATAACCCACTAAATGTTCCCACAGCTGGGACTTGGGGCCTTCTCATTTCGGTTTTGTGACCCTTAGTTCCGAGGACTTCGCAAATTTTTGCGCCTCCGCAAAATTGCGTCGCAATCGCAATAGTGACGTCCCCACGTATAGCTGAATATACATATTATCGATATCGATTAATTAGTGATGTGCTTACGAAAATATCGATAAATAGGTTCTGTTGTACCTATTTTATTATTTTTTATTCCAACAGAAAAAAAACAACATATTATTCATTTAGGTACAATATTTTATTTCTTTCTTGGTAATTTATTAGAAAATAGATGACGATGAATAGACGAGTCGGGTGCCTGATCTGTAGCTTAATAATATTTATGTAGTGATAGATCGATAGATTTTTAGCAAACTCGTAAAATCATACGATCTATATAATCACTAATTATTGTTCTTTTATTATGCCACTGAATTCGACGTTCACGAGAGTCCCCATTTCCGCAAATTGTCGTTTTTTGGAATGTCTCTATGACGAAGCATGCACCTGGTCCATTCACAGTCCATAACACAAGTAACGCCAAAGTATGAATTGTAATGTTAAACACAAAATACAACATAAAACAATTCTAATACCCAATGACACTGACTTTTAATGATATCTCGAAAATGACGGCAGTTTCAAGATTGCGTTAAAAACGCTTTGCGGAGTCCCCGGAAGCTAGTGTCACCCCCTGATTAGGACCACTCACTGAAAGGACATTGAAAAATACATTTTGCAGTAAATAGAAGAATACAAATACAAAAAAACTGCCTAATCACTTTAGTTGACCCTCGACACTAAATCTCTCTCTGGTTTCGAAAATATTATTTCGATGCAATTTCATGCTGATTTTTCCAGTCCATTCCTAATGGCTTCACAAACAACCTGTCTAGTCTACTGTCAAGAACAAAATAATTCCAATATATAGTTCTAAGCGACTAAACGAATAAAGAAATATATTATGCTAGCTAATCTATTAGATGAATATCTGTAAAGAAATTATTTAATTGGGCCATATTCTGAAGGCATATTTATTATATTATAAAGCTAAAAACATACTATATAATCTTTACATTCAGAGCGAAATATAAGCTTCTCAAATCATACTTGTTAATATAAACTGTGACTTCAGAAAATGGTCTCTTGTATTTATAATGTACATAGTTTCGTTATTGTTGTAGTAATTTGTAAGGTATAAAATAATAGGCTTAATCTAATCTATTTATTGAGACTCGGTAAATAATATTTTGTGATTGTTGTCAACAGGTGAGGTGTCATCAGAATGTCAAATGAGTGCAAAACCTGTTACTACTGTAATAGTACGCCATTGCGCTACAGGCTACTATGGTGTTTAATTTTCTTAGATAAATGACGTATGCCAATTTTAATAATTTGACATAATTTTCACTCATCTGTCAATCTGAAAACAATCGATTTTGAACTGCAGAATAGTTGGAGCCTCATTTTGTAACCACCATAATCTTTGAGCAAATGTGATTCGTTATTGTTGTTTCATTAATCGTACGACGCAATCTACCTCTATTTGTCGTAGTCACACACACAAAATAGCGTAAGGGTGAAATAGATAGTTCTATTGCCGTGCGCTACGTTTCACAAAACAGCAATAGATGTTACCACAAACGTAAATATCCAAAATGAGGCCCCAGGTATCGGGAAACTTAAGTGGTCTTTGATTTTTCTCCCTCTTTATTTTCGATGGTAATTAAAAGAGACAGGATTAGCAAAGCCCAAACCGTTTCCATGCATGAGATCGAGGGGCAGAAGCTTCATTTATGTACTAACACGTTTGCCAAGGATACTTTTGTTCAAGGATATTTAGAAAAGGTAAACAGCTGATCTGCTACAACTTTTTCTGGTATCTTTGAGATACCTAATGTTTCGGCCAAGGTGTGTTTCTGAGGTGTCGTTGGTGTTTGGTCTTTTTTAAGGCGTATCAATATCAATGAATCGTCGGCATTTCGTGATTCTAATCGTCTTCAGAATGATTGATTAGGGTTTGATGATGTAGATTGTATCACGGGTCGGGGGTTTGTGAACATTAAATTTAATAATTTTTACTAGATCACTTTTTACATTTGTTTCTCTGTTTCCTTCTTAGAGAAAGTTTATCACGTCGCTTTCGTTTTAGAACAGGCGTCCTGCGTAAACCTGGCCACTGAATTAAAGCGTTTTTGTAATGACAGATGGATGAAAGAATTATGTTAAGTATATTATTATCATTGTCATTTCGAAAACGTCCCATTATTTATTATTATTTAAAGTAAGTTTTTATATAAGTAGCTTTTTTCTTGAATGTTATTTGTTGTGATGATGCGTTAATATATTTATTTTTAGATTGTCAAAAAGGTTTTAGCTTCTGTTGTTATTCCTCTTATGGATGTAATATATTTTGTGTAGTTATATCGATCTCATTATTTTTTTAAGGATATAATCATAAGTGTGTACAATAAACTGTATCAAAAATTTTGCTTGTTGTATCATTGTGTTCACTGAAAATTATAAACATAAGCAGCCCATGTTCCCACAGCTGGGACTCGGGCGGGGCCTTCTCTCACCAGAAGATAAGTCATATGTCGGTTTCCTCGCGATGTTTTCCTTCACCGTTTTTTTTAAGTTAGCGGCGTTACTCAGGCGATTTCGACAAGACCGTGGTGCGCGTGGGATTCGAACCAGGGTCTCATGATCGGCGGTTACCGTTTATTTATTTACTTATTCTTTATTGACTAAAACAGTTCCAAAAACGTTTTAAACCCGTTGTCCCGACTTGACCAGCCGTTACTTAAATAGTTCATAAAAACTGGAAATGAGTGTATAATTTTATAAGTGCCTACTACCTACGCTTTCCAAGACCTCAAAGTAGAATAGGTGTGTGCCTTATAGAATAGACCTTTAAAAATGGCAAAAAACGAAAGAAACTCATTGTAAAAGGAAAGGATAAACGAGCTTCGAACACGCGCGCGCACTCTCCTTGAAAAAGATCGCCGGACGCGATCGAAACTTGAGTTGGACTGGATTGACTATATGAATTTGACAAAAGTGAAAGGAAAAATAATTTACGGTCGATCTGAGGCCGGGAAGTGGAAGGGGGTCCGTTTTATGGTTAAAACTGTTTATCTCGAATTCCGGCAAAACTACTTACAAAATAAGTTATCGGGCACAATCAGTTGAGCATAATAGTTGTGCCTTGGGTCCGGAAGGGTTGTCGACAAAGTTGTAGCTGATGAAAAGATCCACAACTTTTGCATGAACACTTTTTTCACATACCAGGCCACTCAGAAAGTTTTGAGAAAAAAAGGGTTTATGTATAGGTATGTTTATGTTCACTAATGTTTCACTAAAAATGTTTGACAAAACATCACTTTAAAACCTACTAGGTAATAGTACTAATAATATTCATTGCAAAAACTTTACAATGTAAAAATGTTTCAATTGCCAATCAATAATTTATTACATAACACAAATGACAAAGTACAATTAAGCAAGCTAGGAATTTACCTTGTAAGGGAATGACAATATACAACCGTACAATTGATATTCTTATCATAAGTAAAAGTACTTACAGATTTTTATATAGGTATGTCACCGGAAAATAACAAGAATCGATAGAGACTGCAGGCCCGTGAATGAAATTTATGGGTCAAATGAACCACCAGGAGACCTCTGTAGAATGATAGAAGGATATAAGATGCAGCGCTATATATGCCGTCACTTGTAAGCTGTCCAACTGAGTGCAATTGAATATGGGGGGTGGCAACCCTCGATAATTTCTCCTTGTCCCATGATTTTTGTACGGCATTGCGAAATAATGGATTAGAAGAGGTATTGAAACTGTATGGTACCAATCCCGTACATAATCAAATGATCAAATTTACTTTGTAAATCGTGGAAACATCATGAGTTTTTCCGACAAGCTAATAATTAAAACATTAAAATTTATAATTTTTATAGTTTCTATACCTCTTCTAATCCATTATTCTGCAACGCCGTACAAATATCACGCGACGCTAACTTGATATTGGTGCTTTTTATGACACCGGGTAGGTACGCTTCACTGCGGATGTCGCCAGCTCGCAACCCCTTTCGCTGCGCTCCACTCAGGACCTCCCTTGAGCTTCGTGCATTTTTAGATACGCTTTAGGTACGCTTTAGGGGTGATAGCGACAAGACTAGGTGGAGTCGGGGTGGTCCGAGTCGGATCTCGGTCCTCCGATATTAAAAAAAATACTATTATGTTTGTGTAATTTAATATAAGTAAATAGTAATATATTATACAGCGTGGCGCTTTGGTGCCGACATTAAATGAAACCACATATCACACATCATATTTTTAGGCATTCTGTAAAATTAAATTTCGTGTATCGTTGTTATTCACTGAGTTATTTGCAATTTTCAAAAATTCCAAATCAAAGCAACCTGTATCTAAAAATGTAAGTCACGAGGTCATTAGGTCGCAGACCTCAGATCCATATGTTTGATCAATGAAAATCAAGCGTAAGGCAAATACAATATAAAGAGATAAGACAACACGTGCGTTTGTGTGCGAGTAAATTAAATGCAGAGAGGATGTGCTCATATTTTTTTGTCTTTCTCTCCCAGTGTTTCCACAATGAGGGGAACTTCCCCTTTCAAGGGGAAATTAGGGTCCAGAGGGGAATAAAAAGGGTAAAGAGATGTAAAGGGGAAATCATGCCTAATCAAACATATACAAAAACTTCGTCATGTTGAGGAAAATTTTCTTATAATTAGTCAAATTAGTCAGATATCAGTTCCAATTTGTTTTCAATATGGCGATGTATGTTTCTTATAATATGGTTCTCGATGAGGCATGAAAGCTTAATTGGTTGCAATTTTAATTAAAATTTGAATCTCTCCTTAGGGGGTTGCTAGAACTAATAACAGAATAAGTTTTGAGGGGAAAAAGGGGAAATCTTAATTGAGGCGAGGGGAAAGGAAATCATTAAAGTGGAAACACTGTTCTCCTTCAACTTCAACTTTTATCTTTGGCTTCTGTAAGCAGCTTTGCCGCAACTTCGCCAACGTCTTGTGTGCAGTTAGTGGCACATTCTTCTGTAGTTGTTTCGGTGTTAATGCAGCGTAGCGTTGAAGGTGGCGGATTTTCGGAGTAGACTGATACACACTGTTCTCTCCAGCTCTCTACTAGTTGACCGTTGACCGTTGTCCTTGACACATATCTCGCGCTAAAACTTTAATTGTAAATATCTAATTTACTGTTTTAAATCCTTAGCTAGGCAATTAAGTAATTTAATTATTCGCGAAAAAGACTTACGTATTATTTTTGTCGTTTATTTATAGTGTAATTTATTGTACGAGTCAGTGTCAATTAGATTAGGTTAGATACCGCGATAGAGACGCCTTTTTGTAATGTACTTTTGTGTTGTGATTTTGTTTTGTGAGTAGGGGAGGTCAGCTCAAAGCGGACACCTTAACTTTGACTTTAATAATAGATGACAAAACGAACGATATTCTCAAAGACTTTTTGATGAATAGATAGAGAGTTAATTATATTTTCACAACAAATAGATGAGTGAGTAGCGCTTATAATAATGATTTTAGTTTATTTTTCGCTTTTGAGTGCCTATTTGTGGTTTTGAAGTCGGTTTAATTTTTTGTACGAAAGTTGTTTATTTTACTCTTTTTAGTGTACAAGAACAAAATTAAAAATTTTGATCAAACCCTGACTACCTTGGATTTGTTATCTGTACAACATTCTACTAGTCAAGCCCTTTCATTTGATACCCATATAAAGGGAGTTGTGAAAAAAGAAATGTATTTCGGCATTTTGTGGAAGCGGCCATTTTGGATTTGAATTTTTCATAGTGAAAAGTATTCTACTAGTCAAGCTCTTTCGTTTGATACCCAAATTGAGGTAGTAATGAAAATATAATATAATTCGCCAGTTTGTCGTGGTGGCCATTTTGGATTTGAAATTTGTTATAGTACATAGTACTCTACTAGTCAAGCCCTTTCATTTGATACCCAAATTGAGGTAGGTTGTGAAAATATTTTGTCCGCCATTTTGTGGAGGCGGCCATCTTGAATCGACATTAACCAGACATAGCTAAGAACATCTGCTATGGTATTAACCTTGAAATAAAAGAAACCGCATCGAAATCGGCCCATCTGTTTGAGTTCTACTACGGTGCCACAACAGATAGACAGACACACAGACAGACATCGACGTCACTTATAACACCCTTTTTTGGTCGGGGTTAAAAACAAGTTTTATTAAAGCATTTACACAATTTTGTATTGACAGGGTCGAGATTCATAACTTTTGTGAAATCTACAACGTCATCAGATACGCAATTTTTCAGTTTTTGGTTCATATTTCAAAACTACTTGACCGATTTCAAAAAGATTTATATGGGACCATTCGGGAAGCATACCCATCCGAACACAAAAAGAAATTTTAAAATCGGTTCAGAGGTTCTCGAGAAATCAGGTAACATACATAAAAAAAATAAAAAAAACATAGGGGTCGAATTGATAACCTCTCCTTTTAACCGACTTCCAAAAAGGAGGAGGTTATCAATTCGACCCCTATGTTTTTTTTTTTTTTTTTTTTTGTATGTATGTTACCTGATTTTCGAGAACCTCTGAACCGATTTTAAAATTTCTTTTGTGTTCGGATGGGTATGCTTCCCGAATGATCCCATATAAATCTTTTTGAATCGGTCAAGTAGTTTTTGAAATATGAACCAAAACTGAAAAATTGCGTATCTGGATGACGTTGTAGATTTCACAAAAGTTATGAATCTCGACCCTGTCAATACAAAATTGTGTAAATGCTTTTAATAAAACTTGTTTTTAACCCCGACCAAAAAAGGGGTGTTATAGTGACGTCGATGTCTGTCTGTGTGTCTGTCTATCTGCTGTGGCATCGTAGTAGAACTCAAACAGATGGGCCGATTTCGATGCGGTTTCTTTTATTTCAAGGTTAATACCATAGCAGATGTTCTTAGCTATGTCTGGTTAATGTCGATTTAAGATGGCCGCCTCCACAAAATGGCGGACAAAATATTTTCACAACCTACCTCAATTTGGGTATCAAATGAAAGGGCTTGACTAGTAGAGTACTATGTACTATAACAAATTTCAAATCCAAATGGCCACCACGACAAAATGGCGAATTATATAATATTTTTCATTACTACCTCAATTTGGGTATCAAACGAAAGAGCTTGACTAGTAGAATACTTTTCACTATGAAAAATTCAAACCAAGATGGTCGCTTCCACAAAATGCCGAAATACATTTCTTTTTTCACAACTCCCTTTATATGGGTATCAAATGAAAGGTCTTGACTAGTAGAATGTTGTACAGATAACAAATCCAAGGTAGTCGGGGTTTAATCAAAATTTTTAATTTTGTTCTTGTACACTAAAGAGAATAAACAATTTTCGTACAAAAATTAAACCGATCAAAACCACAATAGGCACTCAAAAGCGAAAAATAAACTAAAATCATTATTATAAGCGCTACTCACTCTCATATTTGAAGTCGGTGCCAGTCAGGTCAAAAAGTTAGTAGATTGATGCTATGTAGGCACAGGTAAGTAGTATCTATCCTATACCTGTTAGATTTAGCTGGCACCGACTTCAAATAGATGAGTGAGTAGCGCTTATAATAATGATTTTAGTTTATTTTTCGCTTTTGAGTGCCTATTTGTGGTTTTGAAGTCGGTTTAATTTTTTGTACGAAAATTGTTTATTTGGAAGTCGGTTAATAATAATCAACCACATTAAAAACATTCATTTCGGCGTCTACTTTACTTAACAATCAACAAATTTTGCGTTTTGTATAAATCAATAGTCGGATTTAGGAGTACTTCTTCAGAATAAACAAGACCAGGTGACGAAGGTTTGTTGTCGATTAAAATAACAATTTGTGAGTTTTTTTAATACCTAATCAATAGTGTTGCTCGTCCATAATCCACAGTTTGGAGTTTCAGTTTGTGATTACGTAGGTAATCTCATCACTTATGATATCAATTGATCAAATCAAATGCTCAGATATTGCAGGTATGGCAAAGCGGACAGTGGCCACTTTGCCCGGACCGCTTTGCCTTTTCAGGCATTTTGTTTTCAACGTAAATTGTACTCACCATTTCTCTATTTTGAAAAGAAAGCAAAGCTACACGTCCGTTTGCAATGAAACAATTAATTATACAATTGAACCACAAACACTAAAATATTATAAGATTGGGCCAAATCAGCAAATATTTACCAGCCATTTTTTAGTCGCACGGATAAAATCATACTTGTCACACCATGGCTCTGCGCATGCTGCGAATACGGGAGCGCGGCGACCCGGTGCGGGGCAGGGGATCGTCAATGCACCCCAAATGGCAAAGGCACGCTAAAATTTAAGATAACCGAGTTATAGACCATGGCCACTTTGCCTCCTATGGCCGCTTTGAGCTGACTTCCCTAGTTATTTAATTGGTGTTGTGGAACTCCATAGTATGCAGACATGACTTTAGTTTACACAGAAACCCATCAAATAGCTGCCTTTGCGATAACGATTTGTCGCCCAAAGCAAGTCATCGACAAAGTGCAAGTTTCCCAGAGCATCACAGATTTCGGCTTCACCTGGACACTTATTGCCAAGCATTCGTTTTCATTTTCATTTTTAATGAGGTTTAGTGTTCGCGAAAGTGGCGGTCACGTAGATCATTTTAAAAATGCAGATCAAAAAAGTTTCGCTCCGATGTTTGTACCTAAAATTTCAAAAGATTGCCCGGCGCGGCGCCGCGCCGGAGTAGGCGCGGTGTTGCCGCTCCGTGCGAGTGCGTAGAGGCATGTAGATGTAGAGGTGTATAGGTACTTACAACTTACAACTATCCCTACAACTATAGTGCCACCAACTTAACTGTTCAGGTGGGCGAAATGGGAACTACAGCCGCGTCAGCCGCCATTTTCTAAACGTCATTCCACTGTCAGTTGATGTCTAGTGCGAGTGCTCCCGTGTTATTTTATTGATTTCATTGTGAAAAAAGCAAATAAAATGCCGAAACCTCTCAAAAGTGATGCACGGCTAATTATTTTTAAAAGTTTTATTTTTTATGAAAGAAGAGAAACGCCTCCAAGCTCCATTAATACCATTTGAAAAGCTGAATGAACGCGTTGCTGCCGCGACAGGTCAGTGTAGCCAGATATGGAAATTTTAATATAAGGTGATTATATTTTAAAATATATAAAATAAGCCAAACATATTCAAATAAAATTGCCACCTGAGTATATTTTAACCGACTTTAAAAAACAGGATAATAATTATCCTGCTATGTTATTGCTATGTTCGATTGCATGTTTTTTTATGTATGTTCACCGACATCTCCGTCAATTATTATTGTGGATTGATTTAAATTTTTTTTTTTTTTTGTTGAAAGGTATACTTTTTAGGTGGTCCACACAGTAATTATTTCGAAATCGATTTCGTAGTCAAAATTTTGTTTATTATTTATCCTGATTGGTCGGAAACAATCTGAAAGTAATGTTAACTTTTTAAAGCGGTTGCTGTATTTTATTTTATGGTTGTTCATTAAAAAAACCTATAAAATATTAAATTGTTCTTTTTGTTACAGGTGTTTCAGAACGGTTTGTCTACAAATTAATCAATGAAGAAAAACAGGCTCAAGAAACTAATTCAAAAATTTCTACCCCTGGCAAGAAAAGGGAAAGAAAAACAGGGAAACTGGATATTGATGATTTTGACATTGGTGTTATAAGAAGAAAGATACATGAGTTTTATTCAGTAAAAAAAGAAATTCCGACCTTACCAAAGTTACTGACTGTTCTCAGGGAAGACATAAATTTTCAAGCAAAACGTGAAACTCTTCGAAAATTGCTCCACAAAATAGGGTTTCGTTTTAAAAAAACAAAATCGAATAGAAAAGTGCTGTGTGAACGCAACGACGTAGTTGCCTGGCGGGCATCCTATCTACATAAAATTAAGGAAAATGAGCGAGGAGAAAAAAAGCCTGTTGTTTATTTAGATGAAACTTACATACACTCGTCTCACTCAACTGGCAAAATGTTGGCAAGGTCCTGAAGTTGACGGCGATTTGGAACCAGTTTCGAAAGGAAATAGGTGGATCATTGTTCATGCTGGCGGACAAGAAGGTTTTGTCGAAAATGCCCTTCTCGTTTTCAAATCAAATACAAAAAGTGGGGACTACCATGACGAGATGAACAATAGTAATTTCAAAAAATGGGTTCTTGAAAAATTACTGCCAAATCTGCGTCAACCCACACTTATTGTGATGGATAATGCGCCATATCATAGTATTTGCGTAAATAGGTGTCCTAACTCAAACCACACTAAAGCTGATATGCAAAAGTGGCTGGTAGAAAACAAGGTCGAGTTTTACGAACAAATGACAAAGCCTCAGCTTTACGAGTTAATAAAAAGAAATAAACCTACACCTGAATATGAAATTGACAACATATTGAAAAGCCATGGTCATGACATTCTTCGATTGCCTCCTTATCATTGTGATTTGAATCCAATTGAAATGATATGGAGCTCGATGAAGAGGAATGTAGCAGAGAAAAATATCGGAAAATCAAGTGCACATATGCCTCAATTGATTGAAGATGCATTCCGCAAAATCACACAGGCAGAGTGGAAAAACCATTGCGATCATGTAAAAAAAATTGAAAATGAATACAGACAAAAAGATGCGTATTTAGATGAACCTTTTATCATTCAATTACAGAGTGACAGTGAAAGCGATTCGAGTGACGCCGAAGATGAATTGTGGGAATCAGCAGATGGTTCAGGAACATCGACCGGAATTCCTGGAGTGCGGCCGCTTGAGCTCAGAGACCATGACCACAATTATTTTTATAAAATATAAATAAATTCCTATTGTGCCGCATTATTGTTTATTTATGTAGTTAATAAGATTCATAGCTATATGTTATATTTATTTATTTGTGAGCCTGTCGCAAATTTTGACCTGTTTGATCACTATCTCACCTGATGGTAAGTGACGATGTGATCGAAGCTGGTAATTATAATTAAGCCATATTGAATCTATACTATGTTAGTTAGGCTTTGTATGATTGATATTGTAGTTTCTTAAATTTTAATGATATCTATAGACTGACTTGCAAGACATGTTTTAATTACCTTTGTTTCTTGGTGAATTTCTTATATGGCAATACCAAATTCTCCACTAGCGACGCTGTCACAGATAAGATGGTGGGACTGTAATAGGTACCTACCTAGTTACTGTTTTTAAGGCATTCTTAATTTTATTTACTTACGTAATCGTAATTAGATTTCAAACAAATTTATCTTTTATTTGAAAGGGTTTTGTTGGTTAAATTGTTTATGAAATTCAAATCTTCAAACCAAACCTATCGCGAGAAGTTGTTTTTTATTTTATTTTTAAAGAATGTTGTAGGCTAACCAATTCAGCAGGTTTCAGGCTAAAAACGCTAATGCTTTTTGTTATTACCAAGTGTTCTTGAAGTGACGGTTGGTCTAGTAGGAAGAACAGCGACTGCTGATCCGTACCCCTGCACACTACTGACTTATCAAAGCCATGTGCGTAAGGCCGCTAAATTAAAAACGGCGAAGGAAAACATCTTGAGGAAATCGACATGTAAGTAGTTTTCGTGGGTATGTGTCATCCACCGAGCTGCAGCCAGCGTGATGGATTCTGGCCTTAACTGCCTATCTCCTTGCTTGAGAAGGCCCCTAGTCCCACCAGTGGGAATAATGAAAAATGCGAAGTGCCCTTGATATGAGTACTGACAATAGTGACAATAAGCATCTTATTATTTCAAAGTCAACATTTTGGTATGTTCGCCAAAATTACAATAGGTTAGGTACCTACGCTTTAAACAGTGGCAATTTGATCTGTGTTTCTCAAACTGCTAAACCCATCAAGACATAAATGTGAAGTCAAAGACAAGTTCAATATTATGAAATTAAAATCAATCATCATAAATTGTATAAACAAATCGTATTTTAGTTGTTTCAAAATAGTCTATGTTATTATAAATAGATTTTAGAACTGACCATTAAAGACCATTTAGATCTCTATTCTTTAGCCGTTGAAGTCAACAAACAAGGCATATAATATCATAATGCTGAACTTTGATCTCATTTCACTTAAGTATAGGTACGCATGTTTCTGATGGGATACCATTACTTTTTGCACGTAAATTATAAGACTTTTACCTAATGAACCACCTAATAATGTCTATTTATTCGCAAGAAAATCTATTAGTACTTATTATAAGTGCAAAAATTTGGATGTACCTACGTTGCTCAATCAAGTGGGAACAGCTAAACAGCTCAGATTTAAACGCGGAACATGGTTAGATTATGATCTGGAAAAGAATAGGTATAAATGTATTTTTAATGGAGGGGAAAATTACTGCTCACATAAGCAAACCCACTAAAAGTTCCTTGCTGGGGCTATAATTCTTCAGTGTTGGTGGTGGATGACAAACCCTTCTAACCTCGAAAGATTTTAGGAACATGCCAGTTTGCCCAAGATGCTTTCTTTTACCGTTAGCAGCATTACGCTCATGAGTTCGAAAAGGCAGAGGTGCGCGTGAGATTGGAATCAGGCATTGCGGCTGCGTATTGCCGTCACAAGACCACCCGAGCCGAGCAAAAACTTCATGTTGAAACAGAACGCTCAATAACAAATTTGTTTGTACGTTTAAAAATAGTTTATATTAGGGTAGATGAAAACACTACCCAGTATTCGATACATTTTAAAATTAATTTAATTGTAATAGCATCTAACGCTGTAGAAATTAATTGCATTTTTGAATGAATTACACCTACCACTCTTATTAAAAAATATCCAATTCTGAGGCTAACTTCTCAGCATGGGTACGAATAGTGCCACCAATATATTTTGTGTGCCACCTTGCCACCATTTGCTTTGTTTTGTCATTACACTTACCTTATTAGTTTGTTACGGAATCAAGTATAAGGGCCACGTTAGCTATTATACTCAAACTGGATTGCTTTTTTAATTGAAATATAAAACGTAGATCAATAATTATAGCAAGGAATAGTATATAGGTTATCACTTATATAGGTATACCACTTTTTATTAAGACTAAATAATAGCAATGGGAGTTACACAGGTAGTAAGAAGTACACTGTTATGCGCTGGATTGTCAAAAAAGTACATCCACGGATACAGATCTGAATGTGGATATATATGTCGCAGCCGGATTGTATAATCCGGTGTATTACATTACGGCTAGCCGTTTTGAAAAACAGGGCCGTTTTGTAATGCGGCGATTAGCCAGATTGAAAGCGGCTGATTAAAAAACAGCCGGAATGTATTCGACGCCATACGTCATTCAAAATGGCTAGCCGTAATGTAATAAAGCGAAAGATTAGCCGCCGCTTTGACAATTTTTAGTTCCGATTCATAACACTCATGGCGCTGTCTGACATAACAACCATGGCGTTGAAAACAGTACGTGTGTTACTAAATTGCTAAGGTGACTGTGGATTCTGGTGTTCGGCGGAATCCTACACAATATTATTAAACATTTTGATTAACCCCCGACTACCTCGGATCTCGCATCATCTGTATAAAGTTCTACTAGTCAAGCCCTTTCATTTGATACCTATATTAAGGGAGTTGTGAAAAAATAAATGTATTTCGCCATTTTGTGGTAGCGGCCATCTTGGATTTAAATTTGTCATAGTGCAAAGTGCTCTACTAGTCAAACCCTTTCTTTTGATACCCATATTGAGGTAGTAGTGAAAAAAATACTACAATTCGGCATTTTGCGGTGGCGGTCATCTTGGATTTGAAATTTGTTATAATGTATAGTATTCTACTAGTCAAGCCCTTTCATTTGATACCCATATTGAGGTAGGTTGTGAAGAAATATTTTTCCGCCATTTTGTGGTGGCGGCCATTTTGAATCGATATTAACCAAAAATGGCTAAGAACATCCGCACGGATATTAACCTTCAAATAAACAAGAACAAAATTAAAAATTTTGATTAACCCCCGACTACCTCGGAATTGTTATCTGTACAACATTCTACTAGTCAAGCTCTTTCATTTGATACCTATATTAAGGGAGTTTTGAAAAAAGAAATGTATTTCGCCATTTTGTGGGAGCGATCATCTTGGATTTGAAATTCGTCGTAGTGCAAAGTATTCTACTAGTCAAGTCCTTTCGTTTGACACCCATATTGTGGTAGTAGCGAAAAAAGAATATATTATTCGCCATTTTGTGGTGGCGGCCATCTTGGATTTGAAATTTGTCATAATGTATAGTATTCTACTAGTCAAACCCTTTATATTTTGTCCGCCATTTTGTGGAGGCGGCCATTTTGAATCGATATTAACCAAACATAGCTAAGAACATCCGCACAGATATTAACCTTCAAATAAAAAAAACCGCATCGAAATCAGCCCATCCGTTTGAGCTCTACGGTGCCACAGACAGACACACACACAGGCAGACAGACAGACATCGACGTCAAAGTTATAACACCCCTTTTTTTGGTCGGGGGTTACTCATACTCATTTATTTCATACCATCCGTACATCTCAGCAAATTAATAGTAATGGTATAGTGAAAACATAGGTACTAATTGAAGTTCATATTACACACTTAATAATTTAAATTACAAAATGTCAAACAACTTAAAAAGTAATATTTCACATTCAATATATTAAATTAAATGTTATAAAATGTCAAAAATCAGATTGATTAAAGCATTAAATAAAAATTGTCAGAAATGTATATATATGTTATAATATAGCTAAGTGCTATCACGTAATTTCTTTTAGCGTCATGTACTCGTTATCAATGTCATTAAAAGCGTGTTTGATAAGCCAGCGTTTTAGCCTTGTTTTAAAAATTTTAGAATTAGGTGCCTCAACGACGTCAACGGGCAGTCGGTTGTACACCATCGTTCCCATGACATGACCTCAACCTCGCGGACTTCTCAAGCGATCGCGGAACGCATTTTAACCTGTGTCTGTAGCGTGTGGGCCGCTGTCGTGCCCTGTGAAGGGTTTCTCCCACTTTTTCATAAGACTCGAGGTTCGAGTACATATAGAGAGCTACTTGCATAATAACGATAGATGGCAGAGTAAAGTTAAAAAGGAGTTTAAGTGCTACACAACAAAACAAAGCTGTACTCATGGACGTCTGAAAATAACGGACGTAGTCTCGCTAACACAAGCACTGTGTCAAGTCAAGTCGGCCAGTTCCCTGTCACATACAGGTTGACACTCATACATACTCACAAAAGTCGGCCATTACGCGCGCAAACCTCAGCCAGCCGACACGTTTTAGGCTAAAGAAAAATCTCAACACACAGAATGTCTTGTGTAGTGAAATGCTGTAAAAGCCGTAGTAACCATCGCAAAAAACATCCAGGAATCACGTTTCACTGGTATATACATAATTCAGTTACTTATTTCCACATTTCAAGTATTAAAACAAAATAAACAAGTCTTCATTTGCTAAAACAATATATTGCGCATTAGTAAGTCCAGTGCTGCCAAAGTTAGCGTGTGATAATTACCGAAAATATATGGGACATTCATTATTTGTGATTGCTTAGTATTAGTTTATTAATTCTAGTAAAATTAGTGAACTGTGTGAATAAAGATTAATTGATGATTAAACGAACTTACCTGTAAGTGAAGTTCTATCATAATTATCGAATTATCGAAGAGCTTTGTCCGAAGAGATTAGCATAGATTACATGTAGTAACACATATCGTGTCGCCATTCCGCACTATAGTTGAGGGTAGATAACTCATTAAAAAAATGTAGGTATTGTTGAAATTTTCCTGCTCTCTGCCTGCCCTACCGACGATCGCCATTCACATTTTAGTGCTCCGCCACGTCGCACATTTTTTGTAGTGCAGTACAGCGCATTTTTTCCTTAAAAGTGAGTAAGCGTAAAATCGAGAGTTATGATTTCGACGATTTTTGAAAATGTAAATGCGCGTGCACTACCACAACGTACTCGACATCGGCAACATCGAGGTAATTCAAGATCGGAAGTCACGCCACTGGTGCCATCACGAACTAGATCGCCGTCACCGGAACCCGAGCCGCCTGGCTCCGCGCGCCTCACCTCCGCTGCGTCGATCTCGTGCTCGTGCGAGCTCGAGCGGCTCGCAGCGCGGTCGTGAGACGCCACCGACGCGGTCGAGGCCGGCTGGCTTGCCGCCGCCCCCATACACCGTCGCAGGAGCCGTCAAGATACGAAGGTTTGGCTACTACTTACATCGACCGATGTTCGTTATATATCAATTCTGCGGGTAACCTCTGGGGTTATCACTTAATTGATGAACATCTTACCTACCTACTATATTTTTTTAGTATTAGTTTATTAATTCTAGTAAAATTTGTGAACTGTGTGAATAAAGATTAATGTCGCATTACTCGTATATTAATACATTTATATTGTTTATTAGTTGCCACTAGGTATTTGCTGCTTTTGGTATTATTTTTTTTTGCTAGATTTCCTAAACACAATTTTGCTTGGCGAAATGACTGGATCCAAATAATTAGAAATAGTGACTGTGAAAACGATTGGATCCCAAACAAATACAGTGTCATTAAATTTGCAGTAAACATTTCGAAGTTGATAATATATATGTAACGAAAGCAGGGCTCGGGCGTATTGTTACATATCATTATGCAATACCTCAAAACATAAATTAACAATCTAAGTTAATACTCGTATGATATTTTTTTATAACTCGTGATTTAGTTAGTATTTCTGCTTGGGAAGCCGAGAGTCGTGGATTCGATTCCCACCAGGTGCAAATATTTGTGCGATGAATACAAATATTTCTTTTATGTCTGGGGTGTTTTAAAGCATAATAAGTAGGTATGTATTACATAAATATATTGATAAGTATTACATCAGAGCTATCTGGCTCCCACAGTAGGTATAAGCTTTGCTTAGTTTGTGATGGGTGAAATGTCCGGCAATATGTATTTATTACTATAGTCCGTTCCACGAAGAGGTGAAGAAAATGTAAACAAATCAATGTCACTCTCAATATGACAGACCAGCATTTCTCAACCTTTGTTTTAGAAGATAGTTCGTTGTAAGCGTCTCTGTTTGCCCTTTTAGATTTTCGTCACATAACAAGGTTAAATATATTCCAAAAAGTCCGTTTCCAACCTTTTGTCTTATTTCTAGTATTTTATAATTACGAGTATACGTTTATTAAATATGTGGTGCGCATAAATTTAAAACATTAATACAAAAATAACTTGGGTGGTTGGTTCATGGCACACAATAGTAACATATAAACAGTTTTTATTAATATTAATTATTAAGTACAGCTTTGTTTTGTTATGTAGCACTTAAATTCCTTTTTCATTATGTATGTGAAATGACTGACTTTTTAGTAAACTTAAATTTAATATATATTTACATAACGGGTGGGATGTAAATATATACTTATATATATATGAGACGATCTTCTTAGCATTCCATGGATTCACCGTGCGGGTGCCGGGTCCATCGTGCGGCAGAGAGAGAGAAAGATCCCGAGACTTGTGACTCGGGCGTACGTTTAAGGGGCCCCTTTCTGACGTACATCAACACTCACCTTCACTACTCGTTTTTCTCTCCCTGCCCAGCCAAATCTGATATGAACCTACTAGCGCAGCTTTAGATACTCGTATATATATCCACATTCAGATCCGTATCCGTGGATGTACTTTTTTCACAATACAGCACATCACTAGTGTAGTTCTTACTACCTGTGTAGCTACCATTGCTATTATTTTGTCTTAATAAAAAGTAGTGTACCTATATAAGTGGTAACCTATATACTATTCCTTGCTATAATTATTGATCTACGATTTATATTGAAACTAAAAAAGCAATCAAGTCTGAATATATAGCTAACGTGGCCCTTAAACTTGATTCTGTAACAAACAAATAAGGTAAGTAAATGACAAAAACAAATGGTGGCACACAAAATATATTGGTGGCACTATTTCTACCCGTTCTGAGAAGATTCAAATAGTTTTAATATTTAAGTGCCCCATTGGGTATTTTTTTTTTAATAAGAGTGGTAGGTGTAATTCATTCAAAATGCAATTAATTTCTACTGCGTTAGATGCTGTTGCAATTAATTTTAAAACGTATCGAATACTGAGTAGTGCTTTCATCTATCCTAATATAAGATTTTACATCCAAACAAATTTGTTAATGAGCGTTCTGTTTTTACATTAAGTTTTTTACATTTATTATTTTAACATTAAGTTATTGCTCGGCTTAGGTGGTTTTGTCACGCCAATACGCAGATGCAGTGCCTGGTTCTAATCTCACGCGCACCTCTGCTTTTTCAATTTACCCGCTTAGATCCCTTTTCCGTAATTTGCCCTCCATAAAAATAAACTTATACTTTAAACTATGCTTTCCAGATCATAATCTAACCGTGTTCCGCGTTTAAACCTGAGCCGTTTAGCTGTTCCATCTTGATAGAGCAACGTACATCTAAATTTTTGCACTTATAATAAGGATTAGTAGATTTTCTTGCGAATAAATATACATTATTTAGTGGTTCATTAGGTAAACGTCTTATAATTTACGTGCAAAAAGTAATGGTATGATTTATCAGAAACATGCGTATACTTAAGTGAAGTGAGATCAAAGTTCAGTATTATGATATTATATGCCTTGTTTGTTGACTTCAACGACTAAAGAATAGAGATCTAAATGGTCTTAAATGGTCAGTTCTAAAATGTATTTATAATAACATAGACTAGTTTTAAATACTTAAAATATGATTTGTTTTTATAATTTATGATAATTATTAAAAGCAGTCTAACTTGGCTGGTTTTAATATCATAATATTGAACTTGTCTTTCACTTCACATTTATGTTTTGATGGGAATCGCAGTTTGAGAAACATAGATCAAATTGCCACTGTTTAAAACCGTATCTACCACATTCTACTATTACTATTTATAACTTTCAAGATAAGTTAATAAATCGTTATTTGATCAATACAAATCCAAGTATGTTGTATTTAAGATCACAGTAAAGTCGAATCATATTTGTGAAAAATATTTTAAGACAGTTTTAGAAAAATACTAAGGTTAAACGATTTTTATGTTATGGTAGCACCTTTGTTTACATTTTCTACACGTCTTCGTGGAACGGACTATAATATTAGTACCTGGTTTACCGAGCTTTGCTCGGTTTTTTTAAATGATATTTAGGCAGGCACGAATTACGAAGTGATGACTTAGTAGCCACCAGGATTCGAACCGGGGTCTGTTGTCTCCGAGGGCGAGCATATTCCGTCTGAGCCATTTAGACTTAAAGAACAGTGGCGAAATAAGTTATCGTATTCTAATGACATTGTAGGAGTTTTCATTGTCTAAATACGCGCATAAAATGATGTTTTTAAAAAACAAAACCTAGCTAGATCGATTTATCGTCCCCGAAACCCCCTGTATACATAATTTCATGAAAATCGTTCGAGCTGTTTCCGAGATTCAGATTCTATACATATATATACAAGAATTGCTCGTTTAAAGGTATAAGATAACATTTTTACGTATTTTCTAGCAGCATAAGCAGCCCTATAAGTGTTCCTACTGCTGGGACTCGGTGTCTTCTCTCACAAGGAGGTACTTAAGCCCATAATCCACCACACTTAGATAGAACCATGCTGCTGGCGACAAGTGATAGAATACCCAAACAGTATGTATTTGATAAGAAATACAAAATTCAACTCGTGGAGCCTCCCTCCGGGGATCATAGCTCCACCGAGTTGATGGTCTTCACCGATGGTTAGAGAACCAACGAGGGCGTTGGATCCGGCACCTTCTCGGAAGACTTGAATATCAGGTACCACACATCTCTCGGGGCCCACAACTCCGTCTTTCAGGCAGAATGCGTGGGCATCACGAGGGCTGCTACCATAATCACCGACAGGAGGATGCAGGGTTATAACATCCGCATACTCACTGACAGCGCGGCGGTCCTACATGCCCTAAAGAGCAACACCATCGCTTCGGGACTAGTCCTTGAATGCCACAAGGCTCTGACGGAGGTTTGTAAACACAAATCGTTCTCCAATGGATTAAAGGCCATAGCGGATCGAGAGGTAACGACGCGGCGGACGAACTGGCGAGGAGGGCATCAGCGGAACAGGTTCAGGGCCCTGAACCGATTGTCCCGCTCCCACTGTCGCAGGTACGGAAATGGCTGCGAGAGAGGTCACTGAAAGAACATAACGACAACTGGACCAAGAGGTCGGACTGTAGTCAGTCTAGAGCGGCACTGGGGGGCCGTAACTCACGGTACACCCGGCAGCTGCTAAGCCTGAATCGTCAACAGTTGCGACTGGTCACGGGCGCACTGACAGGTCACGGTTTGTACAATAAACACCTATTCACACTAGGTATTACCGACAGTCTTCTTTGCAGAGCTTGCCTTGAGGCTGAAGAAACGGCCGCTCATGTGCGCACGGAAGTGCACAGGAGTGGCGGCGCATCGAGCGAAGTTCCTGGGCACACCGGGGACGCTCCGTGAAGCATGCGGCAACGTTAAGAAGCTGCTGGGCTTTCTGTTGGAGTTGGGTTGGCGGGAGTGAAGCCCACTTCCCCACACGCAAAACAGGCGCACCAAGACGTCGAGTTGCGGAAACAGCCCGCCCACAAAGCCTGAGCGGAGCGCGCTACTATGACTACTATGACTATATGCGATTTCCAAAAGAACCGGAGTAAAAATTTAGCAATTTACCCGAAAATAAATTTGATCTGACTTCCTCTCAAAAAGTGGTTGGTCCAGATACTGGTTAAGCTTATTGGGGACAGATCCAGAGGTCGGAATCTCTGGCGTAGCTGTTTTCATATTTAAAAGCTGCTCATGTCTGCACCAGATAGACATTTCATTTATTTTGCTTTTGGTGATGTTGCTCGGTCAGACTTTACCTACATCTGGAGAACGTTGTCCTGAATAAATTTGACACTGAAGAATATTCTGAGCGAATATAGTTGCTTGTGTTTCATATAGCATTTGGTACTACAATTGTAGAATTAAAGTGGATATATGCTTGAAAATTCGAGGCAAAATATATCGTTTTTGATATCCGAAAATAAATATCGAAAATCGATTTATCGGAAATAAAAAAATCGTCGATAAATATCGATTATTTTCGAAAATAAAATCGATATTTCCATATATCGATTTTTTTTGCCCAAGCCTACCGTGAGTGAATCGAGTCGACTCGCGACGGCGTGTGCATGTCTGACTACTAATTAGTAACTACTAACTGTTATAATCGAAATATCTCGAGACATTCTCATAATCGAATGATTTCATTAGAATATCTCATAATCGCCCACCGCTAGAAGCAGCCATTTTAGAAAATAACAACTTTTGTTTTCTTTGTGTATTTTTCTATCTTGGATTTTTTTGCTGTTATTTGGTGTGAAATACGTTAGCTGCAGACGGAGGACTCAAAAAAAACCAAATGTTCTTATAGATATTTTAATTAATTAATTTAAATTACAATTAAAACTTATTACTGGACTATAGTTAAATTATAATAAGTGAGCCTAGCTGAAGTGAAGCTAGAACTGACTATCTAAACTAGGAGACGTCCGTAAGTCACCTCGGACGGGCGTCACGAAGAGCTGACGCTGCAACACGTGGCTCGGTGCAAACCCGTGTAAATGTGGGTCAGCGATGCAGCAGTTTCAGTGGTTGAGCAATATGTAATTTGTGTTTATTACAATATTTGCGTACACTAGACTTCTGAAAAAGTTAATACAGTTTTGATTTGTTATGATCACAAACAACGCTACCTACCGTGTGAATACGTGATTACGATAGACGCTGCGAAATAGTTTTATTTGTGAGAAATGGAATCCAGTGCTTTATTGACGCTTTTTGGTGTTATACTAATACTATGACCTAATGCGACATTAGACGCTTCAGTGATTAGCTGTTAACAGTGGTTTCAAAGTGGTTTTCAATCGCGAAATTGACTCTTGTGTTTGGTGAAATAACCTCTCGCGCAAAAGACGCTCATCATGATTGGAAAAAGAGGCTTCGAAACAATTACAAGCAAGAAAAATAAATTGTTTCCAAAATGTTTACTAAACTGGTTTTATTTAATCACGAATACTCTAGAAAAAATAACTTTTGTTGTGGAATTTTTGGGCACCTGCGAACCGTTTCTGATTTGTTATTATTTTGTACTACTCATGGATGTATGAAAAACATGTTCTTCACACGACCATGGTACTACTATTGTTCAGTAAACAAGACACTACGGTAGATCATTTTGTTGTAATATCTTCTAACTGCAAAATGGAAACGAGTTTTCAGATTTCCAAAAACTGTACAAAAAAAGTTATTTTTGCAGAGGTTTTCCTAAATACGAACGAATAGGTACTACTAGGTCCTAGGTACTTACACGTTTCGAATGTTGGCGCCCAGAGTTTAAAATTTTCCCGCGGTTACACATTTATTTACCTGCTATTCGTTGGAAGCGCTAGTGAGCCGTGTAAGCATATTTGTTGTATGGACCTATCGTTCTTCTCTTTAGAGTATAAGTGTTCTGTCGGTTGGGTTCTGTCCGTGTTTTTCATACGTCCATGGCTGTACTTAATAATTAATATAAATAAAAACTATATGTCACTGTTGTGTTCCATGAACCAACCACCTAAGTTAAATTACCTAAAGTTAAATAACCTACCTAAGCTAAATTTTTGTATTAATCTTTTAAACTTATGCGTAGGTACCACATATTTAATAAACATATAATTATAAAACAATAAAAATAAGACAAGTAAGTTGGAAAAGGACTTATTGGAATATATTTATCCTTGTTATGTGACGAAAAATCTAAAAGGGCAAGCAGAGAAGCTTGCAACGAACTATCTTCTAAAAGAAAGCTTGAGAAATGCTGGTCTGTCATATTAAGAGTGACATTGATTTGTTTACATTTTCTTCACCTCATTTGGAACGAAGTAGGTAATCGAAGTATAATTGTAGTTCCAGACATTGTATTCTGCATAAACAAGCACTTGCGATGAAGCAAATGCCGTCAAATCTAAAATTAGTTATGGATGAAGCGGTAAATATAATTAATTTTATCAAATCACGACCACTACAGTCCCATTTCTTCTCATTATTGTGTGAAGATTATAGCAGCAAAAATAAAACACTGCTGCTCCATACAGAAGTGCGATGGCTGTCCCGGGGTAAAACTTTAACAAGGCTATTTGAACTTAGAGCCGAGTTACAAATGTTCTTTTATATATTTTATAGCAGATACTTCTTTTAATTTGAAGGACGGTTTGTATGGTAAAACTTGGTTGTTCCGATTGTCTTTTATGGCGGATATCTTTCAAAAACTTAAAAAAATTAATTTATCGTTGCAAGGTAAACAGACAACATTGTTTCAGGCCTGTAATAAACTAACTGCTTTTAAAAGAAAATTAGATTTTTGGATCATTTGCATTGGTAAGAAAGAAATAGTAAGCTTTATGTTACTCAGTGAGTTTGTTAGCGAAAACGACTCGGAAAAGTTTGAAGATGATGTGTTTGAAGAATTGGTCCAATATCTCAGTTCGATGCGTGCATCTTTTGTTAAGTAAGTATTTTCCCAAAGAACACAATACAAAAATTAAAGTGAATTCATGGATTTATGATCCTTTTTTACCCAACTTGGAAAAGCCTGAAAACATGTCAAACGAGATATATGAATCTCTTTGAAATGTCATCAGACAAAAGTATGGAGTCACTGTTTAAAACGATTCCTCTCAATAAATTTTGGTGCAGAACCCAAGATGAATATGCAATGCTTGGCCAAATGGCTCTGGATATTCTTCTGCCGTTTCCAACTACATATTTGTGCGAAACAGGACCTACTGTTACTAGTTTAGTTGAGTGCGTTCTTTTACTGCGCTCCATCTGTTATTTAGCGTCTAAAGGCTTGTTCGCATTAGGCTAGTAATTTAGCTTAGTGACGAGTAATTTAGCAACTAAACGTGTATGAACAGTGAAAATTTAGTCGAGTCAATCCATTTTGTTCTATTTTCAACGGGCGAGTAGCACCCCCCACCACGCGTTCGTTGCGAGCGGTGCGCTCATTGGCTCGCCGATTAAACAGGTTCGAACTTGTCGAATTAGTCTGGAGAGAAAAATAACTTCAAACAATTTCCCAAATACGAAATTGTCTGTGGAATAACTTATTTTATTGATCGCACCAATTTCCTCATTCACCTCTTCTAAAATAGCAATTACGATTCGATAAGATTAGCTTATTCATTCATTTATTTTATTGCGTTGTAGGATCTTCATGTCGCGAAACGCTACTCACTTGTGAACTGTACTAAAGCACGGTGCGAACGATTTTTGAATAGTAGCGAGTATTTTAGCTACTAAATTACTCTCTACTAGACTAATTTGCTAGCCTAATGCGAACAAGCCTTTAGTAGTACCTAGTAGTAGTAGTAGCGCTCCGCTCAGGCTTTGTGGGCGGGCTGTTTCCGCAACTCGACGTCTTGGTGCGCCTGTTTTGCGTGTGGGGAAGTGGGCTTCACTCCCGCCAACCCAACTCCAACAGAAAGCCCAGCAGCTTCTTGACGTTGCCGCATGCTTCACGGAGCGTCCCCGGTGTGCCCAGGAACTTCGCTCGGTGCGCCGCCACTCCTGTGCGCTCCATGAGCACATGAGCGGCCGTTTCTTCAGCCTCAAAGCAAGCTCTGCAAAGAGGACTGTCGGTAATACCTAGTGTGAATAGGTGTTTATTGTACAAACCGTGACCTGTCAGTGCGCCCGTGACCAGTCGCAACTGTTGACGATTCAGGCTTAGCAGCTGCCGGGTGTACCGTGAGTTACGGCCCCCCCAGTGCCGCTCTAGACTGACTACAGTCCGACCTCTTGGTCCAGTTGTCGTTATGTTCTTTCAGTGACCTCTCTCGCAGCCATCTCCGTACCTGCGACAGTGGGAGCGGGACAATCGGTTCAGGGCCCTGAACCTGTTCCGCTGATGCCCTCCTCGCCAGTTCGTCCGCCGCGTCGTTACCTCTCGATCCGCTATGGCCTTTAATCCATTGGAGAACGATTTGATTGTGTTCATAAACCTCCGTCAGAGACTTGTGGCATTCAAGGACTAGTCCCGAAGCGATGGTGTTGCTCTTTAGGGCATGTAGGACCGCCGCGCTGTCAGAGAGTATGCGGATGTTATAACCCTGCACCCTCCTGTCGGTGATTATGGTAGCAGCCCTCGTGATGCCCACGCATTCTGCCTGAAAGACGGAGTTGTGGGCCCCGAGAGATGTGTGGTACCTGATATTCAAGTCTTCTGAGAAGGTGCCGGATCCAACGCCCTCGTTGGTTCTCGAACCATCGGTGAAGACCATCAACTCGGTGGAGCTATGATCCCCGGAGGGAGGCTCCACGAGTTGAATTTTGTATTTCTTATCAAATACATACTGTTTGGGTATTCTATCACTTATCGCCAGCAGCATGGGTTGATGCTTCAGATTGTCTTGAAGGACCCGCGTGTGGGGAATACCTGTGTCATGCCAGAGACCAAGAGTCCGTAGTCTTATTGCAGACATCGCCGCCTTCTGCTGCATGTGTGAATGTAGAGGAGGCAGATCCAGCATTATCTCCAGGGCTGCCGTTGGTGTCGTGCACATACCGCTGGTAGTCGCCAGACATGCCACCCTCTGAAATTGCTGCAGCTTCGCGATGGTTGTAGCCAGTGTCGTCCTGGTCCACCAGACCAGAGCCCCGTAGGTGATTATTGGCCTGATCACTGTGGTATAAAGCCATAGGGTGACCTTTGGGTTAAGTCCCCATGTCTTACCTATCATTCTACGACATTGATAGAAGGTGATACAGGCCTTGTTGATCTTGTTCTCTAGGTGCTTGTTCCAGTTCGGTTTGCTGTCGAGGATCATCCCTAGATACTTTACCTCGTCAGACAGCTGTAGCGTCACGCCATACAGACCTGGTAGTGTGTACAAGCCCAGAGAGCGTTTGAGTGTGAACATGACCAGTTCCGTCTTTGACGGGTTCACTGTTAAATCGTAATCCATACACCATCTCTCTACTAGTCTGAGCCGCGTGCATCAGGTCACAAGCGGTGCTGGCGTGGATACTAGTTATCAGGATTGCTATATCGTCGGCGTAGCCTATCGTGTAGAAGCGCTGCGCATTCAATACCTCGATTAAACAGTTAACCACCATATTCCATAGCAAGGGCGAGAGGACTCCCCCCTTTGGGGCATCCTTTCGCAACTAATGCTATTTTGGTTGCATTACCTGGTGGTCGTACGATGCGATGTCTCAACATTTTTACTATCCAACCTGATAGTAAGGCGTCCACTCCATGTTTGTTCAGAGCTGATTTAATGCTAGAGAACTTTGTCTTGTCGAAGGCTCCCTCAATGTCTATGAAGGCGCCCAGACATACAGATTTGGATTGGATAGCTGCCTCAATTTCACTTACGACAGCATGAAGTGCTGATTCAGTTGATTTACCCGCACTGTAGGCATGTTGATTCCTGTGCAGTGGAGTCAATAGGAGCGTTGTGTCTCTAATGTGCCTATCACATAGCCTTTCCAGCGTCTTCAGCATGAAGGAGGTGAGGCTGATAGGCCTATTGGACCTAGCGTTGGTGTAGTCACTCTTACCTGGTTTGGGAATGAAGATGACATTAGCTTCCCGCCACTTAAGGGGGTGTATTGAAAGGCCAGACACGCTCGTAGGATTGATGTTACAGATTCCACGAGCTCAGCGCCCCCCCCCACTGCAGCATAGCGGGGAAGATGCCGTCCGGTCCGGCCGCCTTAAATGGTTGGAAGCTGTTGATAGCCCAGAGAGTTTTTTCATACGTTACTACTTTCTGGGCGGTCTGCCAGTCATTTTCTGATGGCGAATAGCTGTCCTCCTCCCAGTTTATGCTCTGGCTGAGCTGACAGCCTGGGAAGTGTGTTTGGAGTAGTACCTCGTACGTCTCTTCTAGAGAGACAGTATATGTGCCGTCGTTCCTGCTAAGGGACCCAATGTTTTGTTGTGCCCCTGCGGATAGGATCTTTCTTACCCGTGCTGCCTCATTGCAGGATTTGATGTTGCTACAGAATCCGCGCCAGGATGACGAACTTCTGTAGCGTAGTCTTTTCTTGTATTGTGCTTTGGCCTCTTTGTAGTTATCCCAGTCCTGGTCCTCACTGGTGTTCATGGCCCTGTTTAGGAGTCGCCTAACCTTTTTCCTGATTCTTTCGAGCTCGGGACCCCACCATGAACTGTCTCTGTTACTGTTCCTGGCGGTTGAGGTTAGAGGACACGATGTGTGGTAACTTCCTATAACTAAGTCAGTGAATAGGTTTACCTGTGTTTCGATGTCTTGTTGGTTGCCTGGCCTAGTCTGGAGCCGAGCCGACAACTGGTTGCCACTTAGCTTACCTTGCACTGTTTTGGCAAAAGTGGCCCTGTTTGTCTTCCTCGGGTTCCTGGTTGGCTCAGGAGTCATCGTACATGCCTGTAGGTCGAAGCGGATCCATCTGTGGTCGGAACAAGATGCCTCGTCCGACACGTGCCAGTCCTGGATAAGTTCCGCCGCCCTCCGTTGCAAGTGTCACGTCGATGATCGTTCTACTACGTCTAGTGACGAATGTTGGTTTAGAGCCTCTATTAATAATAGCTAGCTTGGTGGAAAGAGGTAGGTGATGAGGTCATCACCCTCTTGTTACTTGCCTTCATACCCCACGCTGGATGATGCGCGTTGGAGTCTGCTGCGATGATCAGCTCCTGGGCTTGGCGCTCGCAGTGCTCGACCAGCCTTGAGACCTCTGGTGGTGGCATCATCTCATCATCTGCCATATAGGCAGAGGCCATCACCAGGTTCGGGAGGCTCGAACCCTGAGCCTGCAGGATGCTGACGGTTATCAGATCCCTGGAACAGAACTCAGTTAGCGTATACACAGGAATGTTATTAGGAATTAAGATGCAGGCTCTTGGTACTTGTGGTCCACTATAAGCAAGCATCTTACCTCCGGTGTTGTTGAGGCCGCATATCTTCCCCCCCCCCCCCTGATCCACGGGTCTTGGATCAGGGCGATGGCCCCGGTGTTAACCTCCAACCATTTGCGTAGTTGAGCCGTTGCTGTGCGACTGTGTTGGAGGTTGATTTGCAGGACTTTAAGGGTCCTGGCTGAAAGGGGTGCCGTCGCCATCGGACAGAGTGCCCTCCACGTCGAGCTCCAGCCTACTCATCCTCCCGGCCCAGCCCTCATCGTCCTCATCGTCGGATTTCTCCTTCGATTCGGGCTCAGTGGGCACAGGCACTGACGGAGGAGGCACCACTACCAGCTCGTCGTCACTCCTAGGAGCGATGTCAGAGGAGGCTGGTGGCGCCGGAGTAGTGTCCATGTCCTCTCCAGTCCCCCCCTAGCGGGGGGCCGGGAGCGGTCACGGACTCAGCCACTAGATTGGGTAGTTCAGTGATGAACTTTCCCCTAGGGCCTCGGAACTTGACGTATGCGGAGCCCAGGCTGAAGCCCAGTCTCCGATCTCTGGACATTATGTCCTTGGCGACACCCTCCGGTATGCTGAGGACGCAAAAGGTGTCCTTCTCCGTTGCGTCTACCCTCAGCAAAGTCCACTGGTCCACTTGTGCCCAGGGGTTCTGTAGCTTCAGCAAGCAAGCAATTACGCTTGGCTTCGGCCACGATCCCGGCACAACCAGTCCGCAGACGACTCTTCTGGGGATGTCCACCTGCCTTATCACAGTGAGCTTCTCACCCGATGGCAGGCACACACTCCCAATGGTTGACTTTAGCTAACTCAGTGTTTGGAGGTTTTCGCACCATAGTTTGATAACCCCATCGGCAACAATGGGCTTACCGCGGAAAACCGGTCCAAACGGCTTTTGCTTCGGACACAGATAGCGAAAGCTTCACTATCTGGTCCTGAAGGCTTGCCAGCACTGAGTTGGCATCTGTGTGGCTAAGGCGTCTCGTCACTGCCGTCGTGACGGCTACGACAAGATCCCCTTTTGCCACGTCTACGTAACTTGGCTTCTGCCTCGTTGGAGTTGGCCCAGACTTTGTCTTCTTGGACGTAGACTGAGGAGGGGTCTCCTCAGGCCTCGGCCTTTTAGACGCCCTAGGCGCTGGTCCCTTCCCTTTGGGATTCCGTTCGTCTCCGGTCTCGTCCGCCCTGACGCCCTGCTGGGGTGGTTGGGCAGATTTCTCCGCCCCTCCCTTCCGTTGAGGCCGGTCAGACGGGCCAGCGACATCGGCATGACCCAGGAAGTGGTTGTTGGCGCGTTTGGCTCGCCCTTTCCTCCGACGTTTGAGCTGGGTTTCGCCTTACGGCCCGAAGTAGAGCTGGTTCTGTCGTCACTAGCTTGTTTTTGTAACGACTTCTTCTTTTTCCTGCTCTTGTTGTGTTTAACCAGCGTCCAGGATTCATTAACACCTAGGTGCTGAGATCCAGACGGCTGGCTTGATGGACAGGGTTCGTTGGAGTTCCCGTCTTCCGGTTTCCCTTTGGACGGGCCTCCACTATCCTGTGGTGTGGTTGACACTGCGGTTTCAGGTTTCCCCTTAACCGCAGGTGATGATTTTCCAGCGTCACCCTTGGGGGCGACAGCCTGTCGCTCAGCGTCACCCTTAGGGGCACCAGCCAGATGTCTGGCGTTGCCCTTCCAGGCAACAGCCGAGCGATGGGCGTCACCTTTGGGGGCGACAGCCGGACGTCGGGCGGCACCTTTTGGGGCGACAGCCTTCAATTTCTTGTGTGTGTGTGATGGTGTGAGGGTGTGTGAGGGTGTGTGTGTGTTTTTTGTTGTGTGTTGGCCTTTAGGAGGCCCGGTGTTGCGCACAATTTGCCCCCCCCCAGAATACGAGGGGCAGACCGAGCTAGGCTCGGTGAGGGATTCTCCACTAGTGTGACTAGTGGTACTCTCCTGGGGTAGTTGTCTATTTGATTGTGCCGACATGTTGGGTTTGTTGGGCTGGTGGTAATACTCACACACTACCCGCCCTTGGTAGGTGTGGTACGATCTTTTAGGGGGGTTTTTAGGGCCCCCAGAGCCTGTGGGCTCGGAATGTGGTTTTTGGCCGCCACGGTTCGGCACTGTGGGGAAGGGATGGATGGGGTTTGGGATAGGGTATGGGAGTTGGTATAGGGTGTAGGCGTTGGGATAGGGTATGGGAGTTGGGATAGGATAGGGAAGTTTTGGTACGGCCAGAGGTTTTAGTTATACCAATTACAGAGGGTAATTGGTCTAGTAACAGGCGGCAACCTCGTGAAGGATAGTCCACTGGCCTTGTTTAGGGGATCTCTGCGACCTGCGCTACTCCCTAAACCATTTGCCAAACTCAGCATCGGACAGATGCTGAGAATAGGGGGTTGATCAACCAAACTAGTTTTGATTGATTAACCCCCCGCCCATTTAGCGTCTTACATTCTCTTTGATTTAATGATGTATTGAATTGTTACGTTTAGATACAACCAACGTTTTATAATTGATATTTGTGCAGTTTTTTGTGAAATAAAAGTATTTTTCTTAATAATATGTTCGTAAGTGTTATCATGGGAGATACATTAATTTGTTTCGTTTGTAATAAAGTGATGGTAAAATAATAAAGTTCTTCAATTCAATTCAATCAATCTATATTCAATAAACATATTACATGTACTTTGAATCGTCAATAAGCTAGGTACAAATTCATTTAGATAGGGCTTATTTTATATACCTAATTCAATACTCATTCAATTAAGACATTTTTAACATTATTAATAAATAACATTAAATTTTTAGCACCTTAATACTAACATTTAATTTAAAAAAGTTGCATGTGATGTTCCTTAATCACACATCACATTCATATGTTTTTTTTTCGTGTATGTGTTAATTTGTGTTTTTTCAAGTCGCCTGCTTGTGATGCTCTATAATCACACATATCACATTCATATAGTTTTTCTCCAGTATGTATTAATCTGTGTTGTTTTAAATTGGATGCTTGTGATGCTCTATAATCACACATATCACATTCATATAGTTTTTCTCCAGTATGTATTAATCTGTGTTGTTTTAAATTGGATGCTTGTGATGCTCTATGATCACACATATCACATTCATAGGGTTTTTCTCCAGTATGTATTAATTTGTGTTTTTTCAAGTTGCCTGCTTGTGATGTTCTATGATCACATATATCACATGCATATGGTTTTTCTCCAGTATGTTTTAATTTGTGTGTTTTCAAGTTGCCCACATATGATGCTCTATAATCACACATATCACATTCATATGGTTTTTGTCCAGTGTGGCTTAATTGGTGTTGTTTTAAATGGGATGCTTGTGATGATTTATAATCACACATATGACATTTAAATGGTTTTCTCCTATGTGTTAATCTATGTTGTCTTATGCTGATTGCATGTGATGATCTAAAATTACACAAATCACAAATAAATTGTTTTACTCCAGTATGCGTAATTTTGTGTTGTTTTAAATTGGAAATTTGTGATGCTCTATAATCACACATATTACATTGAAATGGTTTTTCTCCAGTATGTGATAATTGATGTATTCTTAAGTTGTTTGAATGTTTTGCTCCATAATCACACATATCACATTTATATGGTTTTTCTCCTGTATGTGTTAATTTATGACTTTTCAAGCGGTCCACACGTGATGCTTTATAATCACACATATCACATTCATATGGTTTTTCTCCAGTATGCCTTAATTTGTGTTGTTTCAAGAGATGTGCTTTTGATGCTCTATAATCACACATATCACATTCATATGGTTTTTCTGCAGTATGTGTTAATCTGTGTTGTTTTAAATTGGATGCTTGTGATGTTCTATGATCACACATATCACATGCATATGGTTTTTCTCCAGTATGTGTTAATCTGTGTTGTTTTAAATTGGATGCTTGTGATGCTCTATGATCACACATATCACATGCATATGGTTTTTCTCCAGTGTGTATTAATTTGTGTTTATTCAAGTTGCCTGCATGTGATGCTCTATAATCACACATATCACATTTATATGGTTTTTCTCCTGTATGTGTTAATTTATGAGTTTTCAAGTTGCCCACATATGATGCTCTATAATCACACATATCACATTCATAGGGTTTTTCTCCAGTATGTTTTAATTTGTGTTTTTTCAAGTGGCTTGCCTCTGATGCTCTATAATCACACATATCACATTCATATCGTTTTTCTCCAGTATGTCTTAATTTGTGTTTCTTTACATGACATGCTTGTGATGCTCTATAATCACACATATCACATTTATATGGTTTTTCTCCTGTATGTGTTAATTTATGAGTTTTCAAGCTGCCCACATGAGATGTTCGATAATCACACATATCACATTCATAGGGTTTTTCTCCAGTATGTTTTAATTTGTGTTTTTTCAAGTTTCCTGTTTGTGATGCTCTATAATCACACATATCACATTTATATGGTTTTTCTCCTGTATGTGTTAATTTATGAGTTTTCAAGCTGCCCACATGAGATGTTCGAAAATCACACATATCACATTCATAGGGTTTTTCTCCAGTATGTTTTAATTTGTGTTTTTTCAAGTCTCCTGCTTGGGATGCTCTATAATCACACATATCACATTCATAGGGTTTTTCTCTAGTGTGTGTTGATTTGTGTTTTTTCAAGTTGCATGTGAATTGAAGTGATTTTTCATATTTTGTTTTATGTGGTGAAGCTGCTTGTGAAACTTTATTATCAGACATAACACAGGAATGTGGTGTTTCTCCAGTAAGTGGCATTTTTTTTTCCTGTATTAAATGACATTTTTCAGTTGCTTTACAACCACATATATTATCACATTGTAATGATTTTCCTTCGGAGTGTATCTGGAAATGTTCGTTTACACCACTGGATGGAGGTGTTGTGTCGCACATGGTGTGTCTGTGTTCCTGTTCGAGAGGCAGAGGATTTACTGCTGCAGGTATGCTCTCGTCTCTGCTGGAGTTATCAGTTAGCGACAAGTCAGTCTTTGTATCTGCTGTTTCCTGGCTCAGGGTCACTCGTCACTCGCCATTTTGTACTTACCAACAGACAATACAATAAAATGATGTTTCAACTGATACTGCTGTTAGCTGTTGCAAATAATGTGGTAAGAATTGGTTACAACTGCTTTATGCGGCTTACGTTTGAGAATGCAAGTGCTGTGTAAACTATAGCGAATATCAACGAAGTATTACAAATAGAAGCGTTATAGTCTAACAACTAACAGTCATGCAACAAAGATAATATAATAATATCATATTATCTTTATGCGAGTTATTGCGAATGTAATGACTAATGAGGCGTTTTCCGACGAGACAAAAAATGGTTCGAAAAAACAACGATAGGAGGCGCTTGTAGGTTTTAGATTGCGATGTCAAAGCCACTGAGCCACATAGTGAACGACTACTAGGACTGGACTGACTGAACTTAGCTCGCATACCTGTGCCGAACTAGTTCGCTCATATCTTTCGTTGGTTCGGTCTTTTTCAAATATTTTAGAAGACAATATTTAATTTTTTTAATTCATACTACGCTCCAATATTTATCTATTTCATATGAAGTAAAATACAAAAATTTCACGTGAATTGAGAAAAGTTCCGGCTGGTCTCGTCGGGAAATAGGGATGTTAACAATTTTTCGAAACTGCTTTCATTTTGAAGATTGGTGCATGTTTACCGTAATAAATAACATTTTATTTCAAAATATTTGTATTTTTGATGAGTAAATATACAATATTAGACTAATTCTGAATTTTGCCGCTAAAACACTAACGACTGACATGACGTCACTAGTCGCAAAACATTGGTCTGACTATGACGATTCATGACTGTATGTCCAGTTTATGTGTTTTCTAGTTTTCTTATCATTACTTGAAAACAAACAATCATAATCGTCGTCGCTAACATCGCAAACTATAATAAAATGCAGCAAACTAAACAGTTTAGTCAGTTTTCGACAGCTTGTTTTGCGACTAGTGACGTAATAATTCATGTTGGTGTTTCCAGTCACGTGACAACAAATTAAAAATATAGCATTTAAAATCATTTATAGTAAATTTATTACTATTAAATTATAATAATGTGTTTTTCGATATTCTATTAATACAAACAATCATAAAATCAACACTAAACATTAATTTGTGATTAGTGTTAACATCCCTATTGTCTGATTTAAAAAGTTCACTTATCTCAATATATGGATATTGTCAAAACCTTAGATTTGGATAGAAATGTTAAGTAATGTTAGACGTAACATAAGCGCCATCTATCATTTCCTTGTTTTCATCTCTTTCAAATGTCTAACAAATCTGTAAATAGAAAAAAAATAAAAAAATGTTTAACTTTCTTTTTAATGTTGCTTTTTCGTTTCATCATATCACAACGATGCTAAAGAAATGTAAACTACACAAATACGAAGTATATTGAAATCGTTGAATACGTAACATAAAATTCGGGTAAGAGCGAACTAAATCAGTCAGTTAACCATGCGGCATTACTGAACAATAGTGGATCCTCGAAAATTACGGTCACGGAACAAGATAATCGTTCAGCTAATACGCATAGTTCACTAAAACTTAAGGAGCGGTTCTTTATACTCGTTGTTTGGTTACTAATGTCCCAAGTCTCAACACTATTTTTTTTTTTTATTCTATGGTCACTAGTCCTTTAGCCGCAGATAAATATTTTCGTATCAGTGTTGCCATTTATATGTTTGAATCTTCCTTTTACTTGTGCTTAGTTGGTGTCTCTGTATCGAGAGTTTTAAAGATTTTTATTGTGTGATCAGTAACGATTTTTTATTGCATTATCAACTTAATTGACATTTTTATTCCAACAAAATTTTTTTTCGAACAAAAATGTCAGAGCGACGTTGACAAGTGACATTTGTTTTTAGCGCGGTCTGTTGGTTTGATTGGATTTGTAATTTGCTGTTATTTATTAGAAAAAGGTGCTTGTTTGCTATTTAAAGTAACTTGATGAGCGTGAATGACAATAAGTATGAAATATAAATAGCTTAGCAAGCTGATAATTGATTATTATTTACATCAACATAGGCCTCAGTACCTACTTAAAATACCTGGGAAGAACAGGTTAAGCCCTGGACTTACCTATTTATTTCCCAGACTGTTGGGGTGTATTATTGAAATATCGGCTATTTATTGTTATTCGGCAATTTTATACAAAACGTTATGACACATACTTGTAGTATATTAAATTTAATTTTTTATTCAACTATTTGTGTATGAGTTGATTTTCTGAGTCAGTCATACAATGCTGTCGCAACTTTAATTGCATGCACTGTGAAATTTAATGAATGTGACTGAGCCAGTTCTTCCCCTGAGCCATTATATTGATGTGTTTGGGAAACCTCCAAAAGTTTTAGTTATCGCAAATAATTTAGATTCACGTTTTCCCTGAACATTGGGAGGGGCTTCGTAGTAATTACACTTTTGAGAGTCTATGGTAGAGAAATCTTTTTGGAATTCCATTACCGCCATCTAGTGCGTACTTTGGAACTATTTTGTCTCGTCGGAAAATGGCTCATTATTACAAAATAAATACTTATTCTTGTCTTTTGGCGGTTTCATCCGTCAGTCAAAAGTCAAAACATCAAATACCTAGACTATGGACGTATTGTAACATAAAAAAACCCAAAAATACGCCAGAAGAAACTCATTACATCTGTGAAGGCATATCTAACATTACTCTTCGTAAACCAAGGATCCAACGATGTTTGTCATTAGAAAACTTGTCGTTGTGTAGTGATACATTAGATGACACTTTTGAAGATGCCACGTATTATCCTACACCTTTTTGCAGCAACGAGAGTATTTCAAATCCCCAGCAAGAACAGATGAAAACGCGAACGAAGAGATTTGACTCCCACGTTTTTGATAAGAACGTCTAGGTTGTGGAATGCGTTGCCTGAGTGGGTTTTCCCTGATGGTTACAATCTTGGTGTCTTCAAATCGAGAGTGAATCGGTTTTTTCTAGGTAAGCACGCTCCATCGTAGATCTCATCATCGCTTAACATCAGGCGAGATGGTGGTCAAGTGCGAACCTATTATAGTTAAAAAAAAAAAAGATGAAAAAAGAGATAGAAGAACTAACTTTACACCTCGTAAAATCAAAAGAAGAAATTAACAAATTATTAATAGAAAATCAAGAGTTGAAATTGACAGTAGGTACAGAAATTTGAAAAGGAAAAAAAATTTACAAACAGTCTAAATTACCCCAGGAAAGTAATAGGAGCTGCAAAGATGCTATATTAGATATCTCAAATAACATGAACGAAACTTTACTACCAACAACGTCACCATCTCCACATGCAGGAAGAATAATACTGCCCTAGTGGCTTAGTTGGTAGTGGCTCTGCCTGCGAAGCCGAGGGTCGTGGGTTCGATCCCCACCCAGTGCAAATATTTGTGTGATGAATTCAAATGTTTGCACTGTGTCTGGGTGTTTCTATGTATAATAAGTATGTATTTAAAACTATATAAGTATTGTATCAGCTATCTGGCTGCCATCACACAAGCTTTGCTTAGTTTGGGGTCAGATGGTGTTGTGTGTGAATTGTCCACCAATATTTATTTAAAAAAAAAAAAACCCCTGTTCATTCGCCTGCTATTAAGCTGCCTAAAAAAATGTATAATACGCAGAATAGTTACAAGAAACCATAACCAAAAAGCTATCGTGATTGTCTTTTAACTTCTCCTGTTAAAAATAATGATCAGATAAACCATAACTTAAATCTACAGAAAAAGACAAACAAACAAAAAGCTATACCTCTGTCTATTTTTAGAAACTGCGATGAGGTTTCTACTGGATTAATCCCGAAAGTAGCTGGAAAAATCAGATATGACGAAAGACCCACTATAATGATTTGTGGTGATCAGCAATGTAAAGACTTATCACCGCTTTTGATAAAACTACGGCAGAAACATAGGAACACTAAAAATTATCGCATAATTAACTACACATATCCTGACGCATCAGCAGAACTTATAGTTAAATCTGTGCAAAATAATGTGAAGCCCTTGAACGAAGAGGACTGTTTGGTTTTATGTTTAGGGTCCAATGACTCAAATCCAACAAAACTTTTGATTGAATTGTCAGCTATTCTGCAAGGTCTACCTAAGCCGCAAATTATTGTTACAAGTGTGTCCCATAATCCGTATTGAAACGAGGATAAATTAAATTATAATATTAAAATGATTGCTCACAACCAAAAAACTGCAGATATCTACATGTCACACCTAATAATAACACAGCACATAGCAAATTTTATTTTTCAAAATGCATAAATTTCTCAATTAACACACGTGACTATGAGGCGTGATAACTACCTGGGAAAAAGAATAATAAAACCATGTAACTCGAAAATTGTGAATCGCAATAGTTTGATTCGTGGTACGATTTCTTATTATTTAAATAAAATTACTGCTAAAAACAAAATAAAATCAGAGGAAGAGTATTAATAGCGCGGAAATTGATAATTCTTTAAAACCAGGTACAATTCCTTTTTGAAGTGAAACTTCTCTGTCGGCGTTGGAAAAAAAATTACCGTCACATTTTTCGGTTACGCGTCACATTTTTCCGTTACGCGCCATCTTTTTTATTTCTGAAACACAACAGCGACGTGATAAATAATATATCAATACTAAAGTGATCAACAAAATCAAAGGTTTTATTTTAATTCTAATTCCAGTGGATTTTTAACAAAAGTAAGTAATTATATCTCTTTTTCTAATACTTGGGTGGGATTGTGGTATTTATTTTTTTAAATTTAAGATATTTAAGGTTAACCTCAGTTTCTGATTGTAACTATCGGTCAATGTATATGATTTCATTAAAATGGTATTTATTAATTAATACGACTGCTAATTTAATGAACATCAATTAATTGGCATAAAGTATAAATTCTGAAATATGTTATATAATTTTTATAAATCAATTAACTAATTTTTGTAGATTCAATGACTCTTCAATGATAACGTGCGCAATCTATTTTAATAAACTGGTAAACGTACTCTTGAATATATTACAGTCTCCTAAGAAGAGTCCATAATATTTCATATTTCAGTTACCATAAGCCATTAATTACAAAAATATATAATGACGATGACAATGATAGTAATAATTCTATTACAATTAATGAAATGCTGTAATAATCTTAGTAGCAAAAAGGTAAAGTGAAATAATAATTGTATTATTTGTATTCATGTCTATGATAATAAAATCCTTTTGTTTAAACTTTATCTAATTTAACTTTATTTAACCAATTTATAGAAAGTTGCATGTAGATCATTTTTCGAATATAAGGCCATAAAGAAGTTTCACTTCTTACGTGTGTACACTAGTACACGCACACATTTTTATTTTAAGAAACAGGACTCTCAAAGCAGCGTTTTGAAAAATACTTCGCAGCAGTTTTTTCGAGCAGACTGATTCTAGCAACATGTTCAAGATAATGCATTTAAATGCACGTAGTTTGCGAAATAAGTTAGATGAACTAGAAATAATAGTTAATGAAAAAAAATTTAATGTCTGTTGCTTTACAGAAACTTTTCTGAAAGAAAATGAGACAAATATTCGACAAATAGAAGGTTATACGAATGCATCTCATTTTTGTAGAAAAAATAAACGTGGTGGTGGTGTCAGTATTTACCTAAGAAAAACTATTAATTTTACGCGAATAGACTGGATTAGAGATATGTCGATTGAAAGTCATTTTGAATGCTGCGGAGTCAATATTCCTCAATTGAACTCTATTGTTATTTGTCTTTATAGGACACCACACGGTAACTTTAAACTATTTATAGAATGTGTAGAAACATTACTTCTTAAAATATGTGTGAAAGCCAGAAACAACTATAAAAAAATCTTCATTTTAGGAGATTTCAACATTAACTTACTAGTAAATGACAAACGTAATAAGATATTTACTGAGACATAAACTTCATTTAACCTACGACCTGCAATTTGTAGCGCTACGCGAATCACAAATAACTCTCAAACTTGTATTGACAATATATTGACTAATGTGGAGAAATATAAAATAGAGATATTAGAACTAGGGTTAGTTGTTGGCTCTGACCATACTGCGCAATCGATAGAAATAACTACCAGCTTAAGTTATCAAGAAAAATTCTGGTTTGTAGAAAAAATGTACATAGATGAATACATGACGTCGTGAAACACAAACAAATCAAACTAAAAACAGTATAATAAAGTACAATAAATACTGCAAAGTATTTAAGAAAGTTATTAAGCTGTCAAAGAAGATAGCTAATATACGTTACATTAACCGCAGTACAAATAAAACCAAAGCCACGTGGGGCGTCATAAAGCAGAACACATCATGCACAAATAGTATACCTGAAACTATACAAAAGCTGAAAGTCAACGGGGAAAAAATAGTTTACCCCCTAGAAAAACTACATATTATAACAGATTTTTGTAACTTTAATGGTCAAAATGTTATAATATTTTAATAAATAATTTTATAGTGTGTTTTGTACGATATACTTTCAATTTTTTTTAATGCGAAAGTATTATAGAGTAAACTGGAAGTACATAATATTATGTAATGTTACGGTATCACGTCTTAAAGGCTTGTTCGCATTAGGCTAGTAAATTAGTCTAGTAGAGAGTAATTTAGTTCGGAGAGTTCGAATTAGTTTGGAGAGAAAAATAACTTCAAACAATTTTCCAAATACGAAATTGTCTGTGGAATAACTTATTTTATTGATCACAACAAATTTCCTCATTCACCTCTTCTAAAATAGCTATTACGATTCGATAAGATTAGCTTATTCATTCATTTATTTTATTGCGTTGTAGGATCTTCATGTCGCGAAACGCTACTCACTTGTGAACTGTACTAAAGCACGGTGCGAACGATTTTTTGAATAGTAGCGAGTATTTTAGCTACTAAATTACTCTCTACTAGACTAATTTGCTAGCCTAATGCGAACAAGCCTTAACAGTTAAATTGATTTTGAAGATTTTAGTAGGTATAGAATATTGTAAAATTCAATTTATGAAAATGACAATGAGAGGTACACTTTTGAAAGGAAAATAAAGGGTCCTACAAATTTAGTATAAAATATTTTAAGGACAAACCTACTCAAACCACTGAACATTTTTCCTTTTTTTTTAACAAGAACCATGCAACAATCATTTACTGCATTTGCATAGAGAGGTGATTAAAAAATATTTATTAAATAATCGAAAGTCAAGTGTCACAAAAACTATAAACAATGAGCCGTTTTCCGAGAAAAAAATAGTTCCAATTTACGCACTAGATGGCGGTGTGGAATTTCAAAAAGATTTGTCTGTACCATAGACTCTCAAAAGTGTAATTACTATGAAGCCCCTCCCAATGTTCAGGGAAAAAGTGTAAATCTAAATTATTTGCGATAACTAAAAATGTTGGAGGTTTCCCGAACACATCACTTATTTTAGATAAATTTTAATTTTATTCTCAGCTCAGCTGATGTGTTTGGTTTGTTTACCTTCTATAAACCCTAAATACTCGAAGCAAAAAATGTCATTCTAAAATAATTTTTCTTCTTTTTTAATGTCAACATATTGGGAATAAAAAATTGTCAATTAAATTGATAATGGAATAATAAACCGTTACTGAATCGATGAAGGACTAGTATCTATTCTCTCTACTTAGTCTGTGATATCTGTCTAATGTTTTGTGATATCTATGGCCAAGAATAAATAAAAAATAATAGTGTTGGGACATTAGTTACCAAACGACGAGTATACAGAACAGCTCCTTAAGTTTTAGTGAGCTATACGAATTAGCTCATCGATTATCTGGTTCCGTGACAGTTATTTTTCGGCGATCCGCTATCGTTCAGTAATGCCGCATGGTCAACTGACTGATTTAGTTCGATCTTACCCGAATTGTATGTTATGTATTCAACGATTTTAATATATTTCGAATATTTGTAGTGAACATTTCTTTAGCAGCGCTGTGATTTGAAAATCAATGAAATGAAAAAGCGACAGTAAAAAGAAAGTTAAGCATTTCTAAAGTATCATTTCTACCACGTATTTTTTCTAGATACAGATTTTCTAGACATTTTCAAGAGATTAAAACGAAGAAATGATAGATGGCGCTTATATTACGTCTAACATTACTTTACATTTCTGTTTAAATCTAAGGTTTTGACAATATCCGTATATTGAGATAGATGAAATTTTTACTGGGACTCAGGGCATTCTTTTGCAAAGAGAGAGTCAAGACCATAATCCACCACGCTGGCGCAGTGTGGATTGGTGGATGACACAGTCATCACCTCGAAGAATTCTAGGTACATGTCGGTTTCCTCACGAAGTTTTCCTTAACCGTTTTAAGTTAGCGGCATTACGCACATATTATTATCGTCGAAATGATAGGATACCAATCGGCAGTTTCCATTCTCCCGACAAGACCAGCCGGAACTTTTCTCAATTCACGTGACATTTTTATATGTTACATTATATGAAATAGTTAATTGCAATATTGACTTCTAAAATATTTGAAAAAAACCGAACGAACGAAAGATAGGAGCGAACTAGTTCGACACAGGTTTGCGAGCTAAGTTCAGCGTTCCCAATGGTCCTCACTATGTGGCTCTGTGGCTTTTGACATTGACATCGAATCTAAAATCTACAAGCGCCTCCTATCGTCGTTTTTTCGAACCATTTTTTTTATCTCGTCGGAAAACGCCTCATTTTCGTACAAAAAATTAAACCGACTTCAAAACCACAAATAGGCACTCAAAAGCGAAAAATAAACTAAAATCATTATTATAAGCGCTACTCACTCATCTATTTAAAGTCGGTGCCAGCTAAATCTAACAGGTATAGGATAGATACTACTTACCTGTGCCTACATAGCATCAATCTACTAACTTTTTGACGTGACTGGCACCGACTTCAAATAGATGAGTGAGTAGCGCTTATAATAATAATTTTAGTTTATTTTTCGCTTTTGAGTGCCTATTTGTGGTTTTGAAGGCGGTTTAATTTTTTGTACGAAAATTGATTATTTTACTCTTTTTAGTGTACAAGAACAAAATTAAAAATTTTGATTAACCCCCGACTACCTTGGATTTGTTATCTGTACAACATTCTACTAGTCAAGCCCCATCAAGCCCTTTCATTTGATACCCATATAAAAGGAGTTGTGAAAAAAGAAATGTATTTCGGCATTTTGTGGAAGCGGCCATCTTGGATTTGATTTTTTTCATAGTGCAAAATATTCTACTAGTCAAGCCCTTTCGTTTGATACCCAAATTGAGGTAGTAATGAAAAATATAATATAATTCGCAATTTTGTCGTGGCGGCCATTTTGGATTTGAAATTTGTTAGAATATATAGTATTCTACTAGTCAAGCCCTTTCATTTAATACCCAAATTGAGGTAGGTTGTGGAGAAATATTTTGTCCGCCATTTTGTGGAGGTGGCCATCTTGAATCGACATTAACCAGACATAGCTAAGAACATTTGTTATGGTATTATCCTTGAAATAAAAAAAAGCGCATCGAAATCGGCCCATCTGTTTGAGCTCTACTACGGTGCCACAGCATACAGACAGACACACAGACAGACATCGACGTCACTTATAACACCCCTTTTTTTGGTCGGGGGTTAAAAACAAGTTTTTATTTCAGCATTTACACAATTTTGTATTGACAGGGTCGAGATTCATAACTTTTGTGAAATCTACAACTGCGTCATCCAGATAATTGAACGCAAATTTTCAGTTTTTGGTTCATATTTCAAAAACCACTTGACTGATTTTGATAAGATTTATATGGGACCAATCGGGAAGCATACCCATCCGAAAACAAAAAGAAATTTTAAAATCGGTGTAGGTTCTCGAGAAATCAGGTAACACACATAAAAAAACATAGGGTTCGAATTGATAACCTGCTCCTTTTTTTGGAAGTCGGTGAAAAAGACAGCTTTTTAACAAGCTTACGCTTTTTAGCGGTTAGTAAAAATGGCAAGTAATATTTATTTCACATAACATAATATTATTATTTGATTTATAAATAAAAAAAATCATTGTTTATCTTTATAAATAGGTAATTGGATTAAATTGTAATACTAATTACTACTAATTGCACGAAATAACTATTTACGCCATTTTTCTGTAATAATTGCCAAATATAGGCAGTATAATCCAATTAATGGTTTGTCTGTTTATATCCTAAGCTCCTTATATTTTAAGCAAAAATAAATAATTTGAGAAATACCAGCTTTTTATTGACATACATATCCAATCATACACATTTTATGTGAAATATTTACATATTAATATTGTACAAATGTAAGTTGCATGAATAATTGATTTGAATGAAATAATTATATTTATAGATGTTTGTACCGCGCTGAACCTGCATCAATCGCCAACAAAATGATTTTGCGTTGCCCGTGTGCCCGTCCCTAGTAATCCCCAACGTACATATCTATGTAGCTATACATCATCTGCCTACGACGCGCACTGGGCGTACAGTGTGGTGCGGGGGAGCCAGCTCTAGAACAAGCCAATGCCAGCACGCTAAGGAATTGTAAGACAGAGACAGAGTTATACATACAAATGAGACAGAATTAGTGGTCGCCATAGGTACGACACTTTACTCGAACCTAACTACTACGGTAGATTTTATAAACTTAGGTAGGATGATATTGATAGAAATTCAAGCTAGTAGTCACATATTATCACCTTCATTTAATATTTTGGTTTGCAAGAACAATTAAACTACCTAACATTGGATATTGAATTTCAGTAAAATAAAGATTTAAATGTTATTTTCATTTTTACACTAAACTGTAGTACAATTTATATTGGCCAAAATGGCCACACCACAGCGGCGGCATCATTTTAGGGATGATTGATATTAGAAAAACATCGATCCTAAAACATCGATGTACTAAAAACATCGATCAAACAACATCGATGTTTAAAAAACACCGAAGTTTTCGGTATCAACATTTTTTTTTGTATTTAGGAAACATTTTTATTGTGTTATCGAATACCATAAAATAAAGAAACAAAATTTACATACCCAGTATTTTTGGGGATCTGCAGGATCTAATACCACCTTGCCTTTTTTTCTATCGGAATGCTCGTAGCTCGAAAAAGCGACATCGTTTCATGGTTGATGTTCCAAAGACACGAACGAAGAGATTTGACTCTATGTTTGTGAGAAGAACGTCTAGGCTGTGGAATACGTTGCCTGAGTGGGATTTCCCCGAAGGCTACAATCTTTGTGTCTTCAAATCGAGAGTGAATCGGTTTCTTCTAGGTAGACACGCTCCATCGTGAACCGCATCGTCGCTTAACATCAGGCGAGATGGCGGTCAAGTGTGAGTCTACGAAAGGTCAAAAAAAGACTACTTACGAATATTTTCCATTAGTCAAACGAATGTTGACGAGATTATTTTTAAACAAAACTACCACATTCTGTACCATCGGAGAGTCAGTGTCGTTATGGGAGGAAGTCATCGATATCAGAAAACAAGCTTGGGTGAAGAAGAAGAATGCATTGTCATCAACCGAATTAAAAAATCAAAACACAATCTTCAAATGCAAAACACACAAACACATGACACAGCAAAACATAAATAAACAGCTGACAGCTACGCATTTTCTTTCAACGTATGCAGTGCTCCCATTGCAAAAATATCTTAATTTCGATCTAAACAAATCGATAATGATCGTGTGGTTAAAATCGATACTATTTTATTATGGTGGCCATTGTTTAAAATACAGTAGAAGCTCGATAACTCAAACCTCGGTAACTTAAAAACCTCTATAACTTCAAAAATAATATGTTCTCTACCCACCAGACCCCAAAACCAAAACCCCCTTGATAACTTAAAACCTCTATAACTTAAAATATTTTTTGTTTCCCTTGGACTTATTTTATCGAGGTTCAGGCGCGGTCCCAGCCTCGAATTTTGGAGGGGGTCACCAGTACGCAGCCTCAGGTTTTGGGGGGGGGGTCACAAGTAGAAATACAATAAATCGAGAAAAAAATACTTTACTAGTAGCCCCCCTAAGATTTTACCCGCGTAGTTCCCGTTCTTGTTGTTTTCCCGCGTTAAAAAATAGTCTATGTATTGTTAGATATTTTTAATTTTCTTAGATTTTTTGTTTAACTTATACGATTTTGGAGGGGGGGGGTCATGTCCCCTGTGACCCCCCCTTCCTCGGACCGCGCATGTCGAGGTTCTACATAGCTAAAATATTCACAAGTTAGTGGTTAAAATGAGTAGCTGATTATTCATACTGCTCCACGGAATTTTTGTTATTTATTTAGCATTAGTAGATGATTTTGCTTCTCATGGCATTGTGAAGTGAAAGCAAATGCGATTAAAAGCCATTATATAAAAAATCCTAGCGAAAGCGTCGCTGAATAACAACTTAAATACAATGTTAACTGTTTAATTCACGCATTAATTATCACAATGTGATTTTTTGTTTCGATTTAAGGATTAAATTGGCAAAAATCGATATTGTTCAAAGCTTGTAGACTGGCAATGTAATTGGTTGAGAGGTCGGAAACAATGATTAAAATACTGACTTACTTTTTAATACTGGCTACTTAATTAATACATGATAATTATTTACAAAAATACATATATTTATTGACTAAATCAAAATTATCAATAACATTTTGTCTACAGAGAGCCCAGTTTGAACAATGTCCTTTGTGTCACGTTGACCAAACAAATTGTTTTTTAAATATTTTTAAGGAATAAGTTCTTCAAATGCAAAAAAATATTTTGTCGTACGGCTTCCTCCGGTTGATTTGATATCAGTGTCATCTAGTGGAAAATAATTGAACTTAATAGACTTTGCTAATACTGACAGTTGAACCTAGTACATTGTACATTTAATGCATATTATACTAGATGGTGCTCTGAGCTCCGATGGATAATTGACGTATCGATGTTTTATTCCTTAAACATCAATGTATCGATGTTATCGAACTCAAAACAGGGATGTTTCTTCAACGTCGATCATCTCTACAACATTTTTAAAAAATAACAACTCAATAACTCAACAACTTGTGTTTTCTTTCTTAAGCCTTGTATCCACTTGAGCATGCTCGGGCGAATGAGCGGCTCATTTGGCCGAGCCGCTCAAGTGGAGACGCCTGAGCACGCTCGGCCCGAGCAAATCCGAGCGCGCTCAGGGCGAGCCGGCATCTGTCGGTTTTTGTCCGTGCTCAAAGGCGCTCAGTACTCGCTAGCCATGTGTCGTTACGGGTTTTTTCAGATAACGGAACGTAAACGTTACGCATATCGAAATAGACGGTATCAAAACTATTTATTTTTCATAACCTTTTATTTTCGTATTTCATCGTAACGTGATATGATTCAGTTTTCAATAACCGAACGCGTTAAATATATCTATGCGTTTTTCTTCCTCACACTTATACTACTACGTATATATCTCACTCGCTCTAACCGTTGCGATACAGTTATGGGCATAACTTCAAAATCACTACCGATTGCGTTCCACGCAAAGAACTGTAGACTATGTTGCGCGATAAAGCAAGCAATGGTTGTCATGGAATTTTTAAAGTGCATAACGATACTTGAAATATAAATAGTTGTAAGATTTTGTTATACCGTGTTTTCGTTATAAAGTCATATAAATAGTTATACAACGCTTTACGATATATAACGACCATAGCTAGTACTCGCTCGGCGCTCAGTGTGGCCGGTTGTTTTTGTGTTTGAGGCGAGCGCGTCGAATTCCCCGAGTTTTAATTATTGTTTACTTTTTTTGTATGTATTTGAAAAATGAGTGGCTTGTGGGATAACGAGACTTGTCTAACATTAATTGATGCGTATGAATCAAAGAGGGTGTTATGGGATAGTACATACGAAGAATACTACAATCGCATAAAAAAAAAGAAGATGCTTGGCGTAATATCAGTGAAACATTAAACATTAATGTAGACGATATAAAAAAAAAAATTGTAAGCTTGACAGGTTCATTTAGACGAGAACGATCAAAGCAGAAACGAAGTTCTAAAACGGGAAGTGGTAAGTGTTATTAGTGTTTATTTGATCCGTCAACATGTTACATTTATTTACATACCAGATACATATATATGAATTACATAATTCAATATTTTTGTTTCAGGTCAAGATCAAGCGTATGTGTCAAAATGGTTTGCATTTGATCGGATGAAATTTTTTATGGATAAAAGTGAACCAAATGAAACTCGAGATAGTTCCAATGTAAGTTTATTTATTTTCATATAATCTACACTGATATTATAAAGAGGTAATGTTTGCGAGTTTGGAACTCACAAACACAACAAACTCGCAAACATTACCGGTTACCGGAGATTACTCTGGTGCTTCTGGTCCAATATGGATAATTCTTTCACTAATATAAAGGAAATCACAGAAAGTTCTTATAAGTAAACTAATTTAATTAATATTGTATTGCCAAGGTAATTCTGCATTTGTTATAAAATGCCGTGCCATATGCAAACGAATTTCTTTGATTTGGTTGGTAGATCTCCTGGGTATGTGTGGCAAAGAAGAGAAGGATTGTAATGGCTCATCGTTCCTAAATGTACCTGGAATTATCTCGCCATTTTCTTCCCTATCAAAAATCCCAATGGGACAGTAGTATTCTCTAGTATAGTGTCTTTGACGCATGAAGTTATGCAAATGCGTAATAGCCATTACAACTGAAACCGCATTATTAGTGTCCATTGCAATCGGTTTACGTAATACTCTGAAAACGGATGCGATAATACCAAATACATTCTCGACGACTCGTCTAGCTCTTGAATGTCGATAGTTGTAAATTCGTTCGAGAGAACCTCGTATATAATTATTACCAGCAAATGGTTTCATTGTATATTCATTAAGAGCAAAAGCGTTGTCTCCTACAATACAATAAGGTACTTTTACATTATAAGGAATTTGCAATATCTTTGGTGGCGGAATATTCAAAGTTTTATTTTCAAGTTCTCTATATAAATTGGTATGTTTAAATACACCTCCATCAGAAATTCTACCCTTACATCCAACATCAACATATATAAAATTATAGTCAGCATCTACTACCGCAAATAATACAATACTAAAGAATCTTTATAGTTTCGATATTCAGCTCCACTATGGGGCGGTGCTATGATTTGAATATGCTTGCCATCCATTGCCCCAACACAATGAGGGTAGTTCCACTTTTTTTCGAAGTTTCGTGATATATCTAGCCATTCACTTCGAGGAACCTGAAGCAGAATAACAAACCATTAACAAATTACAATGCATCAATTCCTTATTAAATTTTTTACAGGAAAACCGAACCCAAGTCCAAGAACCCAGTCAAGAACCCGGTCAAGAACCCGGTCAAGGCATTAATGACAATGAAGCAAGCAGTGAAATGCGCCCTCCAAAACAAAAAAGTGCTAAGAAAAGGAAAATAGAATATGACAATCCAATGATAAAGAGTGCATATGAACTTTTGAAGAAAACAGCGGACAATGATGAACCGTACACAAGTTATGGATTGCATATTGCCAACGAACTAAAAAAATACGATAAAGGTACCTTGGCCTGTGTCAAACATGCCATTAATAATATAATATTCCAGGCAGATATGGGAAATTATTCACCAAATGTCTATTGTCCACGTGAATATTACAATCAGCCACAACAATATGGGTATACTACAAGTACATCAACTGTTTCATCGCCACCTGCGCCACCGTCACCAACTTTGGAATCGACTAATCGACCATCACCAGCAGAAACAGCAAATGCTGATAACCAATTCACTGAATCGCTGTTAACCTCTCAGAATTTTTTTAACATATAAAAACTACATTAGGCCCAAGTTTGAAGCCTTTTTAAGACAAATTTAAATTTTCTAAAACTATTGGCATCCTTGTCTAATGGCTTGCAATGATAAAGACAGATATATTTTTAGTTAGTTTAGATCTGTCTTAAAATGCCTTCAAACTTGGGCCTATTATTATTCTATGATAATTTTAAATTTAATAAAAATATTTCAACCGCAAGTTTGCATTTATTTTATAAACTTACCTACCTACTTAGTTTAAAAAAAACATAACTATAAATAATCGAATTAGCTTACCTTAATGTAATCTTTGAGTGCCTGTATAATAGCTTCACACACTACCGGAACAAAACGGCTTATACTTTGTTTAGATACTTTGAAGACTTTGAACATGTATTGCAAGCTAGTATAGGAATCTCCTGTAGCTAAAAATCTTAAAGTTATCAGTAACTTATCCTCCGGTGATATGGCCTCACGCATATGTGTATCTTTTTTTTTTATTTGCGGTCCGATCAATGACAGTAAATATTCAAAATCAATCCTTGACATTCTTGTAAAGTTGTTAAATGGTTCGTTATCTCCTTCGAAAGTCAAGTCACGAATTATATTAGCCGAGTTGTTTCTTCGATGACGATACATTTCTCTTATCCACCACCTTGGTGGTTTTCTCTTCTTTTTTATGGCACAGTGAATGATTATAAAGGCAGCAGCAGCTACACGGACACGTGAAGACATGACGGAGCCGAGCATATACTGAGCAGCCTGAGCACAGCTTTTTCAATGTTGAGCCTCGTGTTGAGGCTCGTTCGACCAAAACATTCATTTTGTTCCTCTGAGCATGCTCAGGCGAATGAGCGGCTCATTCGCCCGAGCATGCTCAAGTGGATACAAGGCTTTAGAGTTTTTGTTGTTGCCGGCTGTTATTTCATGTGTTTATTGCGATATTTGTGTACAGTAGACTTCTGAAGAAGTTATAGTTTTAATCAGTTGCAGTTTTGTTTAGTGAGAGTCACTAACATCACTACTTTTGTTTGTAAATGTGAATACGTGATTGCGATGGAGACGCCTTGAAAGATTTATTTTGTGAGAAACGGACTCCAGTGCGATATTGACGCTTTTTCGTGTTATTATATGACGCATTGCGACATAGACGCTTCAGTGATTAGCTAATTTAACAGTGATATATATCCTTTAGCGCAATAGACGTTTATAATGGTTGGAAAAAGGAATGTGACCTGTGCCAAGTGTGGTATAAGTTCAAAAGACAACCCTGGTTTGTCTTTCCATAGATTTCCTGTTCCATCGATACATGGCCCTCTGAAGTAAGAAAATATTATGCATATATCACTAATATGAAAGCAGTAGTTTTACTTGTAGGTATATTGTTAGTTACTTATCTTTTTTTTTCTTTCAGAGTAAAGTTTGGGCAAAGTATTGTTATCCTGATGATGACTGGTCAACTGATCAATCATTGAACAAGCTGTACAACCTAAACAAAGTTTTATGTGCAAAACATTTTGATGATAGTGCATATACCAACATTGAAAAAAAAACGATTGAATAAGTTTGCCATTCCGTATGAGGCGCGAAACATCTTAGCCCAAGAACGTGAAGAGATGACCAATCCACCAATGAGCTTACAAGGCACTGAAGTGAGTATTTAACTTCGTTTTACACACAGATTTTTGAAAGAATATCACATTACGAGTTTGTTGTGAGGCAAGGCTCTATTATTATAAGTTTTTTGAAAAGTTGAATACTTATTTTAATTAATTAAGTAAAATGACACTTATTTCAGATGAATGCAGAAGAGAGACCTAGCACATCCCATTTCTCGAAAGCAACTGAACCTTTGACAGAAAGCAATACTTATGATCTTGAGGTATGGTAAAATTTGACTTTTTTCTCCATCGACTATGAAAAAGTATTTTCAAGTGAATGAAATATAGCCTATGACACTCATAATTAATGTGTATATTATAAGTTTTTTTAAAAGTTTGTAGGAGCATGTATGTGTACGTGACTGATGTAGTATATAAGTGGATGGCAGTGGAGAGCGATAGAGTCTCTCGCTTTGCGTCACTTGTACAGTTAACATCAATATAATCAGCAGTTTATACAGTGATGTGGTTTCATTTCCATCTCCAGTACCAGTAGCACCTACAAGAGTGACCCGACATGATCTACAGTGGGTCTACAGTGGTGACCCCGACGTGATCTGCAGTAACACCTATAAGTTGAATGCTTATTTAATTAATTAAGTAAAATGACACTTAATTTCAGATGAATGCAGAAGATAGACCTAGCACATCCCATTTCCCGAAAGCAACTGAACCTTTGACAGAAAGCAATACTTATGATCTTAAGGTATGGTAAAATTTGACTTTTTTCTCCATCGACTAAGAAAAAGTATTTTCAAGTTAATGAAATATAGCCTATGACACTCATAAATAATGTGTATATTATAAGTTTTATTTAAAGTTTGTAGGAGCATGTATGTGTATGTGACTGATGTAGTATATAAGTGGATGGCAGCGGAGAGCGAGAGAGTCGCTCGCCTCGCGTCACTTGTACAGTTAACATCAATATAATCAGCAGGTGACGTGGTTTCATTTCCATGTCCAGTACCAGTAGCACCCACAAGGGTGACCCGACATGATCTACAGTAGGTCTACAGTGGTGACCCCGATGTGATCTGCAGTAACACCTATAAGTTGAATGCTTATTTAATTTATTAAGTAAAATGACACTTATTTCAGATGAATGCAGAAGATAGACCTAGCACATCCCATTTCCCGAAAGCAACTGAACCTTTGACAGAAAGCAATACTTATAGTCTTAAGGTATGGTAAAATTTGACTTTTTTCTCCATCGACTATGAAAAAGTATTTTCAAGTGAATGAAATATAGCCTATGACACTCATAAATAATGTGGTAAAAGAATTTTAAAAATGATTCTGTGGATCCAAAGATTCCTCCATACAATGTCTAAAACTGGCAACATCACAAACTCAGAACTGTTGCCTCTTTATAGTAATAGTATAGACAAACAATGATATTTAAACAATATTACTTTTGTTAGTATTTGTATAGACAAACCATGAGTTTAGGATTAATACAAACAACATTACTTTTTTCAGGAACCAAGCAAAAGTATTATGAAAGAGTTAGGTGCTAAGTCATTAGTTGAATTAACACCTAGAAAACAGAAGATGTATAAAAGATGCAGAAAAAACTTATCAGAAATCCTAAGATTACGCAGAAAGCTCAAGAGTATAAAAAAAAGTAAAAGAAATATTTTAGATGCACTACATTCTGATCTGGGAGTAAATGAAATTATGCAGAGCCAAATGTCGAGTCCATTTTATTTAATGCTGCAAAGCCAAATAAAAAACACCACAAGGAAGTTGTCGGGGCGAAGGTGGACAGTAGACGACAAAGTTTTAGCTTTGAGCTTGTACAAAAAGTCCAGCTCATGTTACCGCCTCTTAAAGAGACTATTTTGTTTGCCAAGCATCAGCTCATTAAAGGCACTTCTTAACAAAATTCCATTGGAGTGTGGCATAAACAGCCAAATCATAAACACCATTATGGAAATTGCAAAAAAAAGGCCAGTTCAAGATAATTTATGCATGTTGGCTTTTGATGAAATGAGCATAAGGAAACATATTTCTTACAATACAAAACAAGACCAGATTGATGGTTACCAGGACCATGCTGGACAAGGACGAAGCTCGGAAATAGCTAGTAAAGCCTTGACTTTTATGGCAATTGGAGTGAGAAAAAAATGGAAGCAGCCAATAGCCTTTTATTTTTCAGGGCCTAATGTTACAGCTGATAGGCTGTCAACCCTTATAAAAGAGGTAGGTTTTGTTTTCTGGCCTATGACTCTTGAAAAAATAAATATTAACAATAGGTACTTTAGAACAAAATTTCTTGACTATTATTAATTTATATGTAATTTTACAGGTACTGGGTGCTTGTTTTATGGCTGGTTTAGAGGTGATTGGCACTGTCTGTGACTGTGATGGTGTCAATTTACGTGCATTAAGCACTTTAGGTTCATCAACCGAACAACCCTACTTCAACTATGAAGGACATGAAATTGTTACGGTTTTAGATGCACCACACTTGTTAAAATGCTTTTGAAACAATTTCATGAAATATGATTAATATGATTCAATTCAATTTGAATTCAATAGAATTTGCAGAAGATATACAAATAAGCAACCAGAAATGTATAGGTAAACATCATAATAATTATGTTATTTGTTAACAAAACAGGGATGTTCATGCTGAAAATTTGATCCTCAAACTAGCAAATGATTCTATTGTTGAAACACGAGTTCAGCATTCAGTGGGTCATTTGAACTTCAAAACATAGAACAGCTCCTTTTTTAATTTTTAATTTATTAAAGTCCCAAGTATTCTCATGAAAAATTTATTGTAAAATTTAGCTTATTAATTACTGACTTTATTTGTTTTATTCTAGGAATTGCAAAATGGTCACACATTGTGGAATTATATAACTTAGATAAAAACAATACAAACTTTGTATTTGCACCAGCATTGACGCAGCAACACCTACAACCGAATGGAAGACAAAAAATGAAAGTGCGTTTTGCTGCCCAAGTCTTAAGCCACTCAGTTGCTGCTGGAATATAAGCCAAAGTGGCACAAAGTTAGTGTTACAATTATTTTTGTTATCTTTACTAATATTATAAAAGCAAAAGCTCATATGCTTGTACTTTTTTAGGGTTCCGTAGCCTAATGACAAAATATGGAACCCTTCTAGATTCGTCATGTCTGTCTGTCTGTCTGTCCATATGTCACAGCCACTTTTCTCCGAAACTATAAGAACTATACTATTGAAACTTGGTAAGTAGATGTAATCTGTAAACCGCATTAAGATTTTGATACAAAAAATAGAAAAAAACCAAAAATTTTTAGGGGTGTCCCATACATAAAACTGAAAAAAAAAAAATTTGATCAATACCATACGTGTGGGGTATCTATGAATAGGTCGAAATTCGAAATGAAATGAAATTTATTCGGTTCAAGAGCACTATTACTTAAAAAACAGGTTAATATTTACTTATTCATAAACACAAAAACATTTAAACAAATGTACACTGGTACTCACACTAGGGCAACCTGTGTCGTGGGTACCAGGCATAACAATTACAAAACAACAATTTATAGAAACTTATGAAAAACAATAAGAAAAAACAAAACATTATTAAACATATTGTATTGTATAGCTACAAAATACAGACGAAAAATAAACATATAAGTAATACTCACAACTAATATACATACTTATATATCTATACACAATATATATTTAATACGTAGTTATATATTACACTAATATGGAATTCATATGGAAATAGTAGAAAATTATAGATGTCGTTGTGTTTGAATAATACATATTTATATTTTATATGTGAAAATGTGTGCGGTGAGGTATGTGTGCAAATAATATTTATATTATATGTGGATGTGTGTGAGGGTGTGTGTGTGAGGGTGCGTACATGTGTCGGTGTAGGTGTGTGTGTAAGACAGAGAGAATTACTGGGGATAATATGTGTGTGCAGGAGTGGATGTGTTAATGTGTGCGTGTATAAAGCTTTGAAGCCCAAATGGATTTGCCAGTCTTTGTTATAATTTTTCACTTTCCAAAGTTACTAAGGGAAAATTGGGTTATTTGAACGATGTCACAATTTTTTCTGTCTCTGTGTAGCCCTGAGTAGATAGCCAAACCGAGACCTTTTTCTTGCACTCATAATGTGACGTATTTATAATGTCTAGCTCTTTGTCAATAAGTTGGTAAAGGTATGGTCCAGTAAAAGAAAATGCACCCTGGCCAAAACTGGTCATCAAAAATGATATTAAAGTTTCTAACATTTTTTTTCTAAACTGAATAGTTTGCGCGAGAGGCTCTTCCAAAGTGGTAAAAAGTGGTAAAAAAGAAAAAAAAATTAAAATTTGTATGATGTACGTTGTAAACTATCAACGAAAATTGGTTTGAATGACATATAGTATTTTTTTTTTTTTATTTATTCACCAAGTTTCCTTGGATCCTAATACTTATTACAATCTAGCCTAATTTATTAAGTCTAGGCTAATGAGTAATTTATATCTAACTTAAATTGCTACATAGTTCATAATATACAAGAAGGTGTCCATCAGCACTTTTCTCGTTGACTCTATTAAGGGGAAGTCACTTATTTCACTTGACTTAGTACATTTAATTGTTTTATATAGTATTGCACTGCCACTACACTATGTTAACTCAAAAGGTTTTATTCTTTTAAGTCTCCTCACTGTGTCCGTGTTATCAAGGAGCTGGATAGCCTCGACATTCACATGATGATGAAGCCTGCGTTCATGTGCTTCTGCGTACTTTTTTATCACTTTGCCGACAAGATCCATTCCAAGATCTCGATGTATATCGGCATTTCTCACATACCAGGGCGCATTGACAATATCCCTGAGTACTTTGTTTTGAAAGCGTTGTATTATCTCGATGTTACTATTTTTGGTACAGCCCCATAACTGTATACCATAAGTCCACACTGGCATTAGGACTTGTTTATATAATAACAGCTTGTTATGTATTGACAGCACGGAGTTTCTACCAAGTAACCAATACATGTTTTTGTAGCGCATAGCTAGTTTCTCTTTTTTGACGTGAGTTTTCCAGCGTAACTTTGCATCAAGAGTTATGCCTAAATATTTGGCTTTATTTTCATATGGTATACATTGTCCATTTATGAATACTGGATGATATTGTTTTTTTCTTGTTTGTGAAGTCTATATGAACAGTTTTGGACTCATTTAGCTTAATACGCCATATTCTAGTCCAGTCATGTATTTTATTAACTGCTATTTGCACCCTCTCTGTGGCTTTTGCGTGGGTGTCACCTATTGCCAAGATAGCAGTGTCATCTGCGAAGGTTGTGATAGTGCTGTTTTCTAAAGCTGGGATATCGCTAGTATATAATAAGTAAAGTACAGGCCCAAGTACACTTCCTTGTGGTACTCCCGCTTTAATTTCTTTAAGCGACGAATATGAGTCTTCTTGTTTAATTCTAAATAATCTGTTCGTAATGTATGATGTCAAAATATCAGAAAACTGTTTAGGTAACAGTAATTTTAATTTGTGTGTTAACCCTTCATGCCACATTTTGTCAAAAGCTTGCGCCACATCTAAAAATATTCTAGAGCACACTTTTTTTTCTTCAAGGGTTTGCTCTATAATTTTAGTGATCCTATGGACCTGATCTATCGTAGAATGTTTTTGTCTGAATCCAAACTGATGATCTGGTATCAAGTTTTTGGTTTCTAGGATTGGTTTCAGTCTCTTTAGCAAAAGTTTCTCAAACAGTTTTGATATGACAGGCAACAGAGATATGGGCCTATATGCTATATGACGCTGCTTCATGAGGAGGCTTGCTAGGTTTTGCTATCATTATAACTTCAGCTACTTTCCATAAGTTAGGCACATACCGCAGCCTGAAGGCAGCATTGATAAGTGTGGTGAGTTTGACTATAGCTTTACGTGGTAGATGTCGTAATATGTCTCCCGTGATTAAATCATATCCGGGAGATTTCTTGGGTCTCATTCTTAAATTTATTTCATTTAGTACTTCTTTGGGAGTAACTAGCTTTATCTCCAAGTCATCTTGCATTTCTTGATCTAGATTAGTTAGATTAGCAGCTGTTGTGACTCTTTCGTTAGGTTGGAAGATATTTTCCAAGTGTTGAGCAAACCTTTGGGCTTTTTGTTCATTGCTAATGGCCCATTTTCCATCCACCTCTTTTATAGGAGGAATATGGTTAGTTGGTCTTTTCATGTTTTTAGTTGCCTTCCCAAAGTGAGTAGTTAGTACTGCTGTCACAGGACATGTGTTGAAGGTAGGCTTTCATGGAGCTGTCCTTATACTTTTTTATTGCTCTTTGAAGTTTTTTAGTGAGTTGGTTCAGAATATTTTTGTCATTTGGACAACGCGTATTATGCCATGTTTTTCGTTGTTTTCTCTTTGTAGCCAGTAGTTGCATAATTTCATGAGGGTAGTTAGTACCACTGGCCCTAATTTTCATGGGTGGTGTATTTTTCCAAGCTGTCTGTTGTATATTTTGTACAAATTTTTCTGTCTCTATGTTTAATTCTTCCGGTGTCTTAAGTGGAACCTTAAGATCTATTATACAATCTAAGTCTATCTGGAAGCTTTCCCAATCTGTGTGCTTATTTACTAGACTTAAACTACTATCTCTGTATATAAATTTGTCACTTATCGATAAAAATATAGGAGAGTGGTCTGAACTCATATCAAATGATGATGTTATATCTAAATAAGCTCTTGATATGTTCCTATAAACAAAAAAGTCTATAAGATCAGGTATTTTCTTCGGATCAGTCGGCCAGTAAGTTGGTTGACCTGTAGAGATAGAGTCTCCTTTAATTTGTTTAATTGCAGACAGAAGCTCTTTCCCTTTCGTGTTAGTGAGTCGGGAACCCCAATATGAATTTTTGCATTAAAATCTCCTCCAACAATAAACTTGTCTCTGTATTGCGTAAAGAAATTTAAATATTGTTCTCTTTTTATAGCATGTTTTGGTGGGGAGTAGAAAGACGCAATCGTGAGCATATACAGTTTTGTTTTGATACAGACAGCCACCGACTGGATCTCTTTCTCTTCATTTTTGAATTCCTCATATTGGCATAGGTTTTCTTTAACTATTACTGCACTATCACCCATGGCTGTATTATCAGGATGGAGTGCATGGTAAACTTTGTAACCCTTGAATGTGACATAGGATTGTTTGGTGAAGTGTGTCTCCGAAATCAAGCAAATGTCAATCTTTTTTGTATCTAGAACAACTTGCAACTCTTTTTGATGTTGAAGGAGTCCATTAGAATTCCAAGCCATAATAGTTAAGTTATGCATGACTTATTATTTCTAAAAACAGCTGGGTTTTTGCTATTCTCAAGTTTTTTTAGACGGTCATCAAACGAACTCATTAACGCAATGATGTGATCTAATTTGTTATCACTATTTATATTCTTAGAATTGTTTATATTTTTAGATGTAGCTTGCGCATATGTTACATCTTTATTTATGGGTCGGCTCATTGAGACGTTTGATTTGTTAGCAGTACAGCTTTTATTAGGTAGTCGTTGCTGACTAGGGTTGACGATATGAGACTTTTTTCAAAGTCTTATTTTTAAGGTTTTGGAACTCTTTTGCTACTGTACATCCTCTGTAACTGGCGGGATGAGGTGCACCGCAGTGTATGCACTTTGGTTTTAGTTCTGCTGGTTTATCGCAGTCTCTTGTCAGATGCTTACCAGTGCATTTGACGCATCTTGGCTCTCTAGCACAGTACTTTTGCGTATGTCCATACGCTTGACATCTTTTGCACTGTGGGACAAGTTTCATAGTTCTTAAAGGTTGTATTTCAACCTTAATGACATATAGTTAGTAGTTTTATTTTAATACGTCATAAATTGACTATTGTTAAAACACTGATTAAAGTAACAACAAAGTACAAGAACTTTCGTATTATGTTACTTGCTGCTACGGAAGCTTTCATGGGCGAGCCCGACTCGCACTTGACCACTTTTATTTTTTATTATCTATGTTATTTTGAAAGATCAGCTTGTGTTTATTTCCCACAAAAGTATGTAAAGGTTTTCTTGTTTTTTTAATTTCAGATGAGTTACCGCAAAGTGCTACCTCAACAGCTATGGTGGTAGCCAAAATGGATGAGCTATTTGACGCAGTCAATGGGGATTCGCCAGATAGAAAGAGAGGAAAGCCATTGCTAATCAACATGTCCTCAACCAGCCTTCACTCCGAAATATTCGGGAAAATGAAAAAAATCTTCAAAGAAATGAAATTCTTAGGGGCTAGGTCCAGGCCTCCTTCACAAGATGGCTGGTTGAGGACACTATGTGCTGTTGAACGGATATATAAAAATTTAAAAAAGTTTCAAATTAAAACATTATCACCGCGAAGATTGAATCAAGACCCATTGGAAAATTGCTTTGGATGCATAAGAAGTAATTGTGGGTCAAATCCAAACCCCACAACTGTGCAGTTTGTCGCAGCTCTAAAAACAAGCATAACAACAAATTTAATAAATTATAACAAAAATCGAAACTGTGCAGATGATGATAACAGCATGTTAAGCAATTTTAAAATATTCCTACCTCAAGAATTCGAAACCAGAAAAGAGGAAACTTTATCTATAAACATTGATGATGTTACTTCTTTTCCGGTTAGTGACCTAGAGCCCCTGGAAAGTATAGATAACATACCTCAATATTCAGGTGAAATGCAAGCTTGTGCTTACGTATGTGGGTTTATTGTGAAAGCAATGGATTTAAATTGTATGCTGTGCAAGAAATTATTTCTATCTGACCCGAACACTGAGGTATGCCATATCTTCACATCTTTTAAAGAATGTGACAGTGAAAAATGTAGTCTGAAGTATGTACAACCTGATCTTGTTAAATTTGTTGAAAACGCTGCTACTCTAATCAACGAGTTTTTAGCTAAAAAATCTCATGGAAAAAATATAAAAGATAAAATTACAAAGTTATGCCAAAAAATACCTGCAAACTGTCTGAAGGGTTGTGAATTACATGATGATTTTAATATCACAAAAATAATAACCTCCACAATTATTATTTGCATCAAAAGATATTGTATTACAACAAACAGAAGCTTCATTGATGAAGCTACGAGACAATTACAATCTAGAAAATTAAAAATTTTGAAAAATGTGTACTAAATTGGTTTTATTTATAGATTGGTCTACGCAATAGCTTTTTTAATAACAAATACTCTAGAAAAATTAACTTTTGTTTTGGAATTTTTGGACAAAAAGGAAAAGAAAAAGATAAACACCTTTCTCATTTGTTATTATTTTGTACTACTATTGTTCCGCGATCAAATTGTGTAAATAAGACACTACGGTAGATAATTTATTATAGTGTGTCTAATTGCAAATCGGAAACGAGTTGCGGATTTTCATAAATTGTATAATACAAGTAATTTTTCTAGAGGTTTACCAAATACGATCGAGTAAGTAAGGACGTCTCGGTCTCGGTCTAGTGGTACCTGGACGTCTACTCTCTTTCTACGAAAAACTTAATTTCGAAATAAACTCGCGATTTTCCTACTCCTGTTTTACTTCGTTTCGTCCGATCGAACATTGTTTGACGTTTCAAGGTTCTAAGCCTACTCTATTAAATAGAGCATTATTATGAGCAAATATTTAGAGCAGGCTTAGAATTTTTAAACGGACGGATCGAAGTACAACCGGAATTGGAAAGTCGCGAGTTTATTTCGAAATTATGTTTTTCGTAGAAAGAGAGTAGACGTCCAGGTACCTCTAGACCACTACATGATTCGAATGTTTGCGCTCAGTTGTTCAAATTTTCCCGCGGTTACAGATTAATTTACCTGCTATTCGTTGGAAGCGCTAGTGAGCCGTGTAAGCATATTTGTTGTATGGACCTATCGTTCTTCTCTTTAGAGTATAAGTGTTCTGTGGTGTGGTGTTAGCACTCTATACTTTTTTTATAACTTAAAAGAATATTTTAACCATGAAAATGACGAATATTTATTATCTTAAAATGTTATTGCTATTTCATGTTTTTTTTTTATTTGTTATTTTTATTTTAGTGTTAATTTTCATTTGATAGCATTATAAATATAAGTAAGGTATAATAAAGTTAGATTTTTAAAATGTTATAGGTTTTTTAGGTAAGCTTAAGCATTTACACATTTTATTATTCTTACTTGTATTGTAACTAAAAACTTGTTATAAATTAGTACTTTGTCACTATGTGACACATATTGCACGTCCGTAATTGGGCACACTGTTTGTACATTTAAGCTACTACTATAAGATCTTTGTAAACACAGTATAGCAATAAATAAATTCTTATTCTTATTGAATAACAAGGACAGAACCATCCAAAGACAAACCTGAAACACCCAAAAATCCCAAAATGGCGGCGGCTTTTTAATGTGTGAAGGAATTCAGAGTTGCCATGTTAGCCAAATTAATATTTTTTTTCACATTTTCTTGAAATATATTCAAAATGTTGGTTCCTGGTCAGCCTTGAGTCAAAATGTAATCCTAGAAATTTAGTGTGATTGGATTGCGGAATTTCTTCTAAACCAATTTGCAGCTTGATAGTAGGAATTATTCTCTATTTTGTGAACACTATATATGAACTTTTAGGAGCAGATACTGACATGCCCTGATCAAATAGGTAATATATTATATAAAATGGTGGAGGTCGTGCAGATAAACAACACATTCCTTGAAACGTATCCGTGAAACTTACAACTTAATATCAATCAACGACGAGTACAACAACGAGTATCTAAAGCTGATGTTCAGATATTCAAGAGCTGTTTCCATCCTGGTAGTTACTTCCTCCAAAGATTTCCCGTGTTGGTATAGAGTGAGTTCATCAGCATATTGGAGCACATTGCAAAATGGTTTCACACAAGACTCCAGGTCACAGGTATAGAGACTGTACAGAATTGGGCTCCAGACTACCCCTTGAAGCAAACCTTTCCAAACAGTTTTTGGTGGATAGAATTGACCTCCAGCAGCTTTAACAACAATAGAGCGTTCCATGAGCATGTTGCAGGTGAATCGAACCAGCTTGACAGGGATATTGTTTAACCTTTTGTGTTACCTTTTTGTTTTAAGATAATCAAGAAATATAACGTCAAATTAAACCGACCAAACATAAAATTAATGTAATCGCTGCCGTTTATGAAGCTGCCACGAAACGTACATTGGCAGAGATGTGACAAACATAGTGCGCGCCATAAATTAAGAAAAAAAAATCATTTGTCAAATAATATCTTCTATACTTCTATAGTTAGGTACATATATAAAAATGTTATGTTGGTTTGTGTACGCTTCAAAAACTCTAAAAAGTTCTGCACCGATCGAGCTGAAATTTTGGAATGATATATTATCCGTATCAAGGATTGTTTTTATCTAATTTTTGCATTACAATGTAGGTACCACAGCGAAGCGTGGCAGGGTACAGCTAGTACGTTACAGAATGAATGTTTGTCAAATAATTATGTATTTTGCGAACGGGGCGGGTCATACATAACCCCTGCCTCCCTGGCTTGGGTCTAGGCAGAACCTAGGTGGGCAGCTAATTAAAGCGCACATAAATATCCCACGGTTTTGTGACTTGACCACGACTATGTGAACCACCTCCCCCCCCTGGCGCCAATGCTGGACCCGCCCTTGCTTGTTTACTGGTTATTTTATTGTAAACTCACTTATTGGTAGGTAAAAAAGAGTAGAAAAACATAATTATGTACGAATGCATTTTATTATAATATAAGTTACAACAAGCCCATAAACCGAACTATATAAAAACAACAAAATCGATTAATACTTAGTTTTTGGTCCAACGACGGAACGCGATTTTAAAGACACAATTATTGTATAAGTACTTTTTAAAACTTATGAGATGAGTAGGTGCATATTCATATTTCTAAAGCTCGCTTCGACACCTACCCACTTCTTCGGTTCGTACGATACGCGTTCCGTCGTCGTTATTCTACACTGTAAACATTCAAAACTATAATAAGATCATTTTGTATTTTTCATTCGCTTTAATAAAATATATTCAACATATTATTTCGACGAGCACACTCGGGATGCCGTTTTCAAAATTAGAAAGCAAACTAAAATATTGGTTTTCGTCTGAAATTTATGACTTGTTCGAAGACGGCGGTCATATATTATGGTCGACTTTACAATTTTATTTTATAATGTGGTTACACAAACACTCACACGAGCGCAGCACGACACACGCACACCGCGCCGACGAGCGATGAGCCGCACACACGAGTTGTAGCTACGTAGTTACACACGGGCAGCACAGCTCGAGCGAGGCGCGGGACACTCGCTTGAACGAACTCTGTCGCTGGCACCGCACTGACGGAGCGCGCGCCGCCGCCACTCGCAGCTACCCGTCAGTCGCCGGTCGGCGCGGTGTTTGTGTGGCGCCCTTCGTTACTCAATAAATAAATAAATAACATCAGCTGCGCGCTAACATCTCCCGCTGCGAGCCGCGCCCGCCCCGCACCCCGCGCGGCTCCGGGATCGCAGCGGAATACTTTTGGTATGAATAAGTAAACGACAAACGTATCCGAGCGACCGGCTGCACGTATACAAAGTTTACAAAGAGAAGAAGTGCGTTCGAACAGAGAAAACACGTGCAACGTGAGACGTCCGGCGCTCCCCCCGCAGACGGCCGGATAAATGCAGAACTATCACATTCGATATAAACATAATATGTGGTACCTAATGTTTGCGGCGACAAACGTCTGATACATTTTTAATCTCAATAGAATTACAATTATTTGTCAGTTATCGCGGCGAGCGGTCACCGGTCAGAGAACACTTAGCTAACGAAAGGACATTTTCGAGACAAAACATGTAGTTTGGCGGTCACGAATTCGCGATGTAGGTATCGACGGACGCGACGTTCCTTCACTAGTGTAAGAGTGTGGCGCGCGGCTGGCTCCTGGCATGACGTCGGCGATCTGCGTCTCGCCGGTTGCCAGTCTCTCGCGCGGATGATATAATTATAATTAATTGCAAGAAATAAAAAACGGCGCATTGAACGACTTCTACAAACATCGAGGGCGGCAGCGCCGGCTCCGATACGGAAACGCAGCGATCACTATAGTGGAATGATTGGAGTGGAGCGACTCGTCCTCGCTCGTCGGACGAAGCGAGCGGGACGCGGGCGGGGCGCAGGGGCGGGGCAGGGGCTCTACCAGAGCTTGTTGTGGTAGAACTTGACGTCGAAGAACCCCTTGTCGGTGAGCTGCGAGTCCCGGCGCGTCAGCGACGAGCCGGCCGGGGACGGCTCCTGCGAGCCAGGCGCTGGGCCGGCCGGCAACGGCACCGCCACCGGCAGCGAGCTCGGGCGCCGCGCCGGCTCCACGTCTGCCGGCTCCGCGCCCGCCGGCTCCGCGTCCGCCGGCTCCGCGTCCGCCGGCTCCGGCTCCGGCGCCGGTACCGGTTCCGGCGTCTCCGCGGGCGGCGCGCTGCGCGGGCATACTGGTCACGCGCGGCCGCACAGGCAGCCGCCGCGCGCGGCCGGCTGCGACTTCCCAGAACGTCCGAGCGTCCCACGACCTCACAGGGAACCGTGTTCCGAGCGTCCCTGTGTAGGTACACCGTACACACCCGCACGGCTCGGTAATACCCATGATACTACCCCCATGATGTCTAAGTTTGACCTGCCATGACGCGTCAAATCGAAATACTTATTTGTTGCAAGGTTGCTTTTTAACCGCATATATGCTCAATTTTGATGACCGAGTAAGCGAAGGACTCCAAAATTAGACTTAAAAAATTAGAGTCCTGAGCGTTAGCGAGGGAATTAATAGGGCACGAGATGAAATATCTTTGGACTCGAGTGCAACATGTAACTTTTAAATCCACCACAGCGAGGAAATTACCAAATGTTTTGCGCTTTATTAATGGGTTCGGTCAATTCTGTTGCCGTCCAATGAGCTTATTTTTCCTGTTTTCGACCTAAGGTTTTAACCACAACAATATGACGTGACGTATGGAGGGCTGAGGTACATCTACGAGAAAATAAAATTTCGCGCATAGCAATTAAAAATATATATAAGTACGCCGAAGCCGAGCCTTCCTTCCACTCGACACTACCAAAACGACACCATCGGTGGTGTCGAATGGAATCACTAGTCCATACGACACCACCGACTAATAGTGAGGTTATCAATCTACATACAAAGTTGTTGATATGAAAACTCCAATCAAGTTCAAGCAGTTTTATTAATTAGGTATGCCATTTGATAAAGTTTATATTTATCTGTCACTCAAATGGTCATCTTGACATTGTTCATTGCAATCACAGATTTCTAATTTCCTTTTGTTTTAGAAATCTGTGATTGCAATTTGCATATTATTGTCTTTCTGTCCGAATATTTTAATTTTTTAAAATGGACATGGATACTAATACTGACGACATAAAATACATAAAAACTAATGGCGGAACAGCACATCACTAGGGTGGTGTCGTATGGACTAGAGATTCCATACGACACCACGGATGGTGTCGTTTTGGTGGTGTCGAGTGGAAGGAAGGAAGCCGAGTCTTTAACAAATAAAAAAAAGTTATATGACAAATTCGGCACCAAGTGATAGAAAAAGGCAGAAGTAAATAGGTTTAATTAAGTACCTATGTTTTGAATTCACAAGCTGTGCACACGATGTTTTAGATTCAAATTTACTTTATTCTCTAGGGCAGTCTCCCAAAGTGGGCGATAACACCCCCTTGTGGGCGCTGCAGACCTAAAGAGGGGCGGTAAGAGACCCAGAAATAAAATGGGGGGCGTTGTGTAATAAGTTGAGATAAGTTTGGGAGCCCATGCTCTGAGAATTTATATTTATTTCTATAGCGCCCCTCTTTTTTACGCAATTAAAAACCATAATAACTTCAAATTAAATTACTTATTAATTATTTTGAGAAATATTAGCGGATGTTAAGCATTAATTCTAAACGAAACTTTTACTATAACCCGCAAGAGTTAAGTTGAGACCTGAGCCTAGTAGGTAACACACAACGGACTCCAAGGCACATCCTACACAATGCCCCCATTTGATTGCATTTGCAGCAACCCACAAAGGGGGCGTTATCGCACACTTTGCGAAAGACTGCTCTAGAGAGTAAAAAGGAATTTCGCTGCTATCGAAGAGCTAAAGTACTCTGTCCGAGGTTGTGGTATGAAAAATCTTTTAAAAGTGTACATAATACTAATTAACTATAAGTGTATGTACTTACTAAAGTAATTTTTTCGATTCGAGGCGCGACGCATTTTATTGTGTGCCGAAATCTGACGGCGCTTTACCGTTTGTTGTAAAAACGTATCGTGCAACAAAGCCTAATTTACTCGATATATTGTATTATTAGCGTTCCCCTCCAAAACTTCAGATAGCGACTGCGGCTGCCGCGGCAGTTCCGGCGGCGGCAGCCGATGGGTTACCTACTTACTTTATTAGTCTACGGTGTAAGTGAACGGTGAACATCTTAATGCTAGCTTATAAATTAGACATCGAAAAATCTAAATATATCTATGTAAACAAAGCAAAAAGCTAAATAGCAAATGTATCACAGTGCGTTATTGAACTTAGAATTATGTAGCCGTAAATAAATTAAGTTAAATCATAATTAAATTAAGTAATAGATCACAAGTAGCGTTCCTCCCGCGGCGGCCGGCGCCGGCGCGGCCAGACGGCGTGCCCGGCGCCGGCGGCCTGCGCCGCACGCTCGGCTTCACTTCGTATCATATCGCAACGTAACAACAAAATTAAAAATTTTGATTAACCCCCGACTACCTCGGATCTGTTATCTGTACAACACTTTACTAGTCAAGCTCTTTTATTTGATACCCATATTAAGGGAGTTGTGAAAAAAGAAATGTATTTCACCATTTTGTATTGGCGGCCATCTTGGATTTGAAATTTGTTAGTGTATAGTATTCTACTTGTCAAGCCCTTCCATTTGATACCCATATTGAGGTAGGTTGTGAAGAAATATTTTGTCCGCCATTTTGTGAAGGCGGCCATCTTGAATGGATATTAACCAAACATAGCTAAGAACATCCGCACGGATATTAACCTTCAAATAAAAAAACCGCATCGAAATCGGCCCATCCGTTTGAGTTCTACGGAGCCACATACAGACAGACACAGACAGACATCGACGTCAAACTTATAATACCCCTTTTTAACCCCCGACCAAAAAAGGGGTGTTATAAATTTGACGTCGATGTCTGTCTGTCTGTGGCACCGTAGAGCTCAAACGGATGGGCCGATTTCGATGCGTTTTTTTTTATTTGAAGGTTAATATCCGTGCGGATGTTCTTAGCTATGTTTGGTTAATACCGATTCAAGATGGCCGCCGCCACAAAATGGCGGACATAATATTTCTTCACAACCTACCTCAATATGGGTATCAAATGAAAGGGCTTGACTAGTAGAATACTATACACTATACAAAAAATCAAATCCAAGATGATCGCCACCACAAAATGGCGATTTATTTTATTTTTTCACTACTACCTCAATATGGGTATCAAACGAAAGGGCTTGACTAGTAGAATACATTGCACTACGACAAATTTCAAATCCAAGATGGCCGCTTCCACAAAATGGCGAAATACATTTCTTTTTTTCACAACCCTCTTAATATGGGTATCAAATGAAAGGGCTTGACTAGTAGAATGTTGTACAGATAACAAATCTGAGGTAGTCGGGGGTTAATCAAAATTTTTAATTTTGTTGTTTTGGTCGGGGGTTAAAAAATATCATTTTTCAAATTGAACGGAGTATCGAGAGTGTGCCGGGTGACGTCAGAGGATATACATTAAGCGGGCGATCCTTTGGCGAGCTAAGACCGCTGGGACGCCACGACCCTGCGAGCAAAGGTATAAACCGCCAATGAAGCACCTACAAAACCGCGGTTTTAAAAGTTCGCGGTTTGGCTCGTTGGCTCTTCGTGCATGCTTGAAATCCTAAGACCGCGGTATAATAAACCGTCAGTGGATCAGCCGAGCTTGCGAGCCGACAGTCTTTTACACGCTGCTGTAGCGAACACGCGAACATGCCGAACGGCACGTAGGTGTTACCGAAATAAAAAATGGCAGATTTACGATCGTATAATCGTGATTTAGTACTTGAAATAATATATTGTTTTAAGGAACAGCCTTATCTGTGGTTGTACACAAGCCGGGATTACAAAAATATTTTTTTTAAATTAGCTGCCTACGAAAATCTTCTGGCGATCCAACGAAAACATGATACGACCTGCACGATTGCCGATGTTAAAAAGTTTATCCAATCTCTGCGAGCATCTCACAGGAAGGAGAGAAAAAAGGTTCAAGACAGTATGAGTAGCCAATGATGAGAGTAGTCTGTTTGGCACGCTAATAGATCCCCACCGTGTGTCGATAGTCCAACGAGCCTACAGTTTATACCGTTAGCTCGCCGACTCGCCAATGGATCACCCGCTTTACATTTCGATGAAAAAAATATCGTACAAAATAATATACAAGCAAAAATAACAAAAGTAAAAAATAAATTAAAGTTAACCGATAATAATAATAGCAGGTGGCCGCAGCGGCCGAGACGGAACGTCGCAGCGGCGCGGCCGGGCCGGGGCGGGCGACGGGCCGCCGGCTGCTCTCCGGCGGACGGAACTCTGAGCGTGCGAGTGTAGCGGCGCCGGCGGCCGGTGGCCGGCGGCCGGCGGCGGCTCAGCGCAGCCGGGCCGGGCGCGCGCTGCTGCGACCAGACACGGCGTCACTCGGGGAGCGCAACACAAACAGAACCAAGCGAACTCAGCCATGCGTGCGGCGCACGCCCCGCTCGGCGCGCGAGGCGCGAGCGAGCCTCGACGCAGCCGCACCACCGCACTAGCATTCGTTTGCACGATCGCATCCTTCGATCACGCCCGGCCGTGTTCATTTTCGATGCGACGAAAATTGGCGCTTTCAATTTTTAAAGTTCGATAATAGTGAATCGAATCGAGAGGTGTGCCTATTCAAGTATTTCGAAGCACACTAATATTAAATTCAGTGAAAGTATTAACGAATGCTAGTGTGGATGCGAGCGGCCCCGGTTCGCCGCGCCCCGCGCGCGCTAGGCAGGGGCGGGGTGGGGCGGGGGCGGCGCTATTGGGCGGCGGCACTCAAGTATTTAGTGATGTAATCTCATATTTTATACATTGCGAATATTCAGTTTTTGAACGGAGTTTCCAAACGAGAAACGACAGATGACGTAGCTACTTCTCCTCATGGATAGACAATCCATCGCTGTCAATTATTTATAATATATAGTGACGAGACATTACATTCAAGCGGCACGTCAAGCTATTTATCACTACCTAACACTCCACTGCGAATACGATCATCACCCGGAGATATAAGATGATTAATCTCTTGATCCGATAATTTTTCTGGAAATATTGCCCTTCAACCCGAAACACAGTCCCGGTACACCAACGCGGCGTGTGGCGTCCCGTTCCCCGGGTCACAGCTCGCCGGGAGGACTCGCGCAGGAGCGGCGCTCCCCGGCCGGACTCCACAGAACCCCACCACCACTGAAACTCGAACGAATATCGAACGCTCGTCGCCGACGCTATGTCCTCGACGCCTGCCGTTCACGCATGAGCATCATACATATTACATGAGGTATTTATAAGTGCGAATGCAATAACAATATAATGACAAAGTAGAGGTAGCGGCCCAGTAGCGCCGCCTGGGGCGTGCGAGGGAGAGGGGGGGGGGGCGTGCGGGGCGGGCGGAAGCGGCGAGGTCGGCTTCGACGAGGAAGACTCCTTTACTCGCGCTTGGCAGCAATCGAGATTTAACTTTACCAATATTTGTTTTATTTAAGGAGCTAATTCTCTGTATTGTTATTTTACTAATAAGTTTTTAATACTTTGAATTCGTGTTTAATACTTTGTCGCCGAGAAGCGATCGAAAGCAAAACATCGGTGTCGATCGATTCAGACGACCGCGAGCCGACACGCGAAATCGACCTCTATGTTCGTGTCATACGCAAACGTCTAATACATATATGTCGGTTTATGTATCGTAGTGGAGAATATCGCGCGAGTCGGTCCGTCAGCGCCGGTCGGTGGGACGGTATTAGACGTTGGCGGCGGTGCGCGCGGTTAGCGGACAAGCGGAGCGGAGTCAGTAGTAGCGAGAGTACTGTATGATATGCGACCTGGGCGAGGGCAGCGCTGGCGGCGGCCCGTGGATCACCTGCAACCAAAGACGTCGCATATAACAGACACACCTAGACAGCTCGGAGACCTCAAAAAAAAAACATATATAGGTACATGTGTTGGTTCCTAGTGTTGTCCACAGTGCGGTTTTCCACATTGTCAATTGTTTCAGTTGGTAGGCTTTTTTTAACCCCCGACCAAAAAAAGGGGTGTTATAAGTTTGACGTCGATGTCTGTCTGTCTGTCTGTGGCACCGTAGAGCTCAAACGGATGGGCCGGGCCGATTTCGATTCGGTTTTTTTTATTTGAAAGTTAATTACCGTGCGGGTGTTCTTAGCTATGTTTGGTTAATATCGATTCAAAATGGCCGCCTCCACAAAATGGCGGATAAAATATTTCTTCACAACCTACCTCAATATGGGTATCAAATAAAAGGGCTTAACTAGTAGAGTACTGTACGCTATAAAATTTCAAATCCAAGATGGCCGCCACCACAAAATGGCGAATCATATATTTTTTTTCACTACTACCTCAATTTGGGTATCAAACGAAAGGGCTTGATTAGTAGAATACTTTGCACTATGACAAATGTCAAATCCAAGCTGGCCGATACCACAAAATGGCGAATTACATTTCTTTTTCTTTTTGGCTTGACTAGTAGAATGTTGTACAGATAACAAATCTTAGGTAGTCGGGGGTTAATCAAAATTTTTAATTTTGTTCTTGTATATAGGGAGCAATCACATCTTGTGAGCATACGGTGGTAGGCACGTCACGTGCACTAGTGCCGCCAACAGAAATAAATAAATCATGTACATACATACGATTTAGATAGAAATAAATGGCGCAAACATAACAAACAAACAAATCTATTTTATAATTATTCATTGATATCCATAACTTTACATAATAGGTATAATAATGCTGAAAGTGGCGGGAGCCAAGATCGCATAGCAGAAGTGAAAACATAATTACGAGTATCTGAATATTGTATTATGTCGTATTATCACAGTATCTGTAAAGAAAAATGGAAAAAAACAGTTTTTTTTTTTAATAAAGAGTGACGAGACGATCAGGACATGTGCCTGATGGTAAGCAATATGCCTGACACATAACAGCACAGTGACACGCAGCTATTGGAACATGAAGAGTCCAAATAATTTACCTAGCACTGCACTGCGCTCGTCACCCACAGATCTAAGATTTTATATCTCTAAGCCCTGTAATTTCTCTGGAAACATTGCCCTTCAAACCGGAACACAGTAATGTTTGCACATTACTGCTTGGCGGTAGAAAACTGGCAAAGGTGTGGTACTTCCCCAGGCGGACTCTGCCAAGAGTCCTACCACTGCAAAAATAACAAATTGTAGTTGGTAAATGCAACATGTTAGTGTGAAACAGAAGCATAGACGCGAGACAAGTATAAGTAAGAAAGAGTAAGCAGAAATTAAAGATGTATGAAAGGTATAGTATAAGAGAATCAAATGAACCACCAGGAGATTTATGTAGATATAAACTATGTACCTATGATCTACGTAGATATTATAGAAGGGTTTAAAGTAATAAGATTCAGCGCTATACCGTCACTTGTAAGCTGTCCAACTGAGTGCAGTTGAAGATAGAGGTCGCAACCCTCGATCATTTCTCCTTGACGCATGATTTTTGCACGGCATTGCGAAATAATGGATTAGAAGAGGTATTGAAACTGTGTGGTATCAATTCCGTACATAATCAACGTGTTGGACGGCCTCCCACTAGAATGACTAGATGGACACATGACCTCACAAAGGTCGCTGGAAACCGCTGGTTGCAGTTTGCGCAGGACCGTTCGTTGTGGAAATCTAGGGGAAGGGGAGCAGTGGACGTCTTGCGGCTGATGATGATGAGGATGACATAATCAAATGACCAAATTTACTCTGTAAATCGTGGGAACATCATTAATTTTTCCAACAAACTAATAATAATAATTAAAAAAAAACTTCTAATCTATTATTCTGCAACACCGTACAAAAAACACGCGACAAGGAGAAATGATCGAGGGTTGCAACCCCCCTCTGCACAACTGCAACTTCACCTGCACTCAGCTGGACAGCTTACAAGTGACGGCATAGTGCCGAACGTTATTATCAACCCTTCTATCATCCTACATATGTCTCCTGGTGGTTCATTTGACCCATAAATTTTGTTCACGGGCCTGCAGTCTATAGCCGATTCCTTCGCTTGTCAAATTTGTAGTCTTACAAATCGTGTTTTGGCGGTAGTTACCCGGGCGATGTCGGAGTCGGGGCGCGCCGCCGTGTAGCGGCCGGCGCCGGCGGAGCGCGGCGTGCAGAGCCCGGGGCTGCAACAGGCGGTGGTTAGCGGCGGCCGGGCGCCGGGGCCGGGGCCGGGCGCGGTCGGCGAGCTCGGCCGACACGCCTGCTCAACTCTCTCAATCCCGAGAAAATAATGAGGCAGGCGACACCGGTTTTAGATCCAATAACACAGGCATACAAAAAAATTTTTAACTGCTGTGCTCGATAAAGTATGTAACTTACAGTATATTGCCGTACTTCGTTTTAACTCATCAGCTCTAGCTCACCCTTATTTTAATTTTTTGCCTGTCTTGTTCGTAAATAGCCATTACAATAAAATCGATAGAGTTTATGTTGCTATTGTAGTATGGACAGTACGCCCAGATGTTGTGTTAACGATCCTGATATATTTTATGTTTGTGGTCGATACATACGGGAAAATCAGCGCAAATCAATCACAAGCACTGTGAGTCGTTTGTATGACGATTATAGGGAACATCAACAAAAACAATCGCCATAAACAGAAATACCATAATATTTCTTCAGTACAAACACCTATTCCTGATTCAGAATATGTTCTGATACCAGCTTTTCACCAAGTAGTGCAGCAATCTCACAAGGGACAAGCTGTAATACCTATTCTTTCCCAAGGGTTTCAGTTCATTTCACAGAAATTTCCTGTTTTACTACTTAAATCAGGTAATTAGTACTAAAAAAAGTACTGAAAAACTAAAAAGAGGTGTCTTTAATTGACCTCAAATATGTCAACTAATGAAAGACATCACTTATTTTGAGAATTCTATGAATGATGTGGAAAGGCTTGCGTGGAAATCTTTTGTAGAGTTGCACAACATTTCGTCAGAAATCATAAGGCTATAAACGATGGTACAATTTGTACAGGAAACGTTGGTTGGTTTCAAAGATTTTAGCTATAATATGAGTACACAATAACACTATCTCAGTAGTCAGTCTAGACCAATTTCAACTCAAAGGGAGATTCCTAAGCAAAGAGCAAGGAGAACGTTTCCACCAAGACGTAAAAACGATGGAGAATAGTTACCAAGGAAAGTGGGACTTTTATATGATGGCCAACCTTCCTTCCACTCGACCACCACCAAAACGACATCACCGACTAATAGTGAGGTTACTTACATACAAAGTTGTTGACATGAAAACTCCAATTAAGCTCAAGTAGTTTCATTAATGAGGTATGTCATTTGATAAAGTTTATATTTATCTGTCACTCAAATGGTCATCTTGACATTGTTCATTGCAATTGGCATATTATTTATTGTCTTTCCGTCCAAATATTTTAATTTTTCACAATGGATTAGAGTATTAGTAAATACTGACGACATAAAATACATAAAAACTAATGGCGGAACAGCACATCACTAGGGTGGTGTCGTATGGACTAGAGATTCCATACGACACCACGGATGGTGTGGTTTCGGTGGTGTCGAGTAGAAGGAAGGATGGCCAACTACTGCTGGGGAATCATGCGAGATATCCCAAGTCAATTTCATACTAGAAAATCACTGTAAAGGCATTTTTTTCAGTTTAATGTCAATAAATGCCAAAAAATATTTTTTTTTTTGTGAAAAGTAAATATTTTTTTTATCTCAGGAACTAGGGCTGATAGAAAAAACCGGTAACATTTTTAATATCGCCATGTAATAAATACTTATAATCAGGTCCGAAATTCTTGTAGGCCTGTGTGATCGGTCAGCCGAAGACAGGTAGAGTTATCTCTCCCTATCAATAATAAATAATACGGTCAATATCAGTAAAAACTAAAAATCTATCAGGCGATTTGAATATATAATTTGTAATAAAACACCACAAAAAAACTGTCAGTCATGGCACTGCCGCTAGAAGTGAAAATTAATAACTTGATTAATAATTTGATAGCTCACTTTGGAAACTACACGGGTGAAACCGGAGGACGAGACCGCGACTATGCCCGTCTACATCATCCGAGTTTACCCGAAGATTTCTTTCATTTACGTGACGCTCGAACACAATTCACCGCCCACGGAAAATCTGCATGTGGTGCGCCAGAACTAGATTTCACTTCAAAAATATTTAGAAAATCTGTAATTTCTGAACGAGTTGAGTCTCTTCGGACAATATACTCGTAGGCTTGAGTTTGACCGCAATCGCAATTTGCGCGACCTGGGACGGAGCACGTTCGCCTAGAGGAAAGATCATTACAGAGAGTGTCCCAAAACTCGGCACGAAAAGGGGGGCAGGGTATCGATGAGGAGAACCTGGCGTCGGCCTGGCCGCCCTGGAAGAAGCTGGGCGGGATGGCGAAGTTGTTGGGCTGGCGCTGCAGGTCGCGCAGCCCGTACGCCTTGTACAGGAAGTGCAGCATGGCGGTCGACGGGCCGTCCACGGCCAGCTGCTCCGGCGCCGCGCCCTGGTCCTGCAACCGCGACCCCACGTGCTCAATCAGATGCCCCGAAACTCGGCCACATCGCCAGGGCCGTAGGCTGACTCTACTCAATCAAAATGTAATCTATTATATTAACTGGCCTCGTGGCTTAGTGGGTAGTAAGTCTGCCTGCGAAGCCGAGGGTCGTGGGTTCGATCCCCACCCAGTGCAAATATTTCTGTGATGAATTCAAATGTTTGCACTGTGTCTGGGTGTTTCTATGTATAATAAGTATGTATTTAAAACTATTTAAGTATTATATCAGCTATCTGGCTGCCATCACACAAGCTTTGCTTAGTTTGGGGTCAGATGGTGTTGTGTGTGAATTGTCCACCAATATTTATTTATTTATCTGGGTTTGTATAGGAAATACCGAGTAAGCGTGTTGCAACAGCTCTTGCAACACACACACCTGCAACATGTAGTCGGAGAACCGCTCGCGGGGCCGCACCGCGAGCGTGTAGTCGCTCACCTGCAACATGTAGTCGGAGAACCGCTCGCGGGGCCGCACCGCGAGCGTGTAGTCGCTCACCTGCAACATGTAGTCGGAGAACCGCTCGCGGGGCCGCACCGCGAGCGTGTAGTCGCTCACCTGCAACATGTAGTCGGAGAACCGCTCGCGAGGCCGCACCGCGAGCGTGTAGTCGCTCACCTGCAACATGTAGTCGGAGAACCGCTCGCGGGGCCGCACCGCGAGCGTGTAGTCGCTCACCTGCAACATGTAGTCGGAGAGCCGCTCACCTGCAGCATGTAGTCGGAGAACCGCTCGCGAGGCCGCACCGCGAGCGTGTAGTCGCTCACCTGCAACATGTAGTCGGAGAACCGCTCGCGGGGCCGCACCGCGAGCGTGTAGTCGCTCACCTGCAACATGTAGTCGGAGAACCGCTCGCGAGGCCGCACCGCGAGCGTGTAGTCGCTCACCTGCAACATGTAGTCGGAGAACCGCTCGCGAGGCCGCACCGCGAGCGTGTAGCCGCTCACCTGCAGCATGTAGTCGGAGAACCGCTCGCGGGCCGCACCGCGAGCGTGTAGTCGCTCACCTGCAACATGTAGTCGGAGAACCGCTCGCGAGGCCGCACCGCGAGCGTGTAGTCGCTCACCTGCAACATGTAGTCGGAGAGCCGCTCACCTGCAGCATGTAGTCGGAGAGCCGCTCACCTGCAGCATGTAGTCGAAGAGCCGCTTGCCTCGCCCGCGGCGTTGCTGGTCGCGCCGCACGTAGAAGTCGAGCACGCAGAGCGGGTCCGCCTCGCGCGTGCGCTCGCCGTCGCTCAGGAACAGGTGCTTGCGGCCCACCTTCAGCAGCCCCACCGCCTCCCCGCGCCGCTGTCACAGACACGACACGATCAAGATCGGGAGCATGACTGCCTCAAAAATATACCAATCAAATTCGTCTATCAGGTAGATTGTGGAAAACTATGGGACACGTAGTTTAGATTTATTAAACTTTTAAAAATCGACAATAACATAGAATATAGATCATCAAAATTCCTAAGTCTTTCTTCATAAGTCACGTTCACTTCCTTCCCAAACTTCCGAAAACAGCGGTTCAATCGACTAAATAAAATGAAGGTAGTTTCTTTTTAACCGACTTCCAAAAAAAGGAGGAGGTTATCAATTCGACCACTATGATTTTTATCTATGTTACTTGATTTTTCGAGAACCCCTGCACCAATTTTAAACCGAACCGAACGGTATATATATAAAATATCACCATGTATATCTTATTGATCGGAAGGGTGGTTTTTGAAATATGAACCATAAACTAAAATTAGCGTACAATTTTCTGGATGACGTAGTTGTAGATTTCACAAAAGTTATGAAACTCGCTCCTGTCAATACAAAATTGTGTAAATGGATTGATAAAAACTTGTTTTACACTAAAAAGGGTAAAATAAACTATTTTCGTACAAAAAATTAAACCGACTTCAAAACCACAAATAGGCACTCAAAAGTGAAAAATAAACTAAAATCATTAAATATAAGCGCTACTCACGCATCTATTTGAAATCGGTGCCAGTCAGGTCAAAAAGTTAGTAGATTGATGCTATGTACACGGTAAGTAGGCACAGGTAAGTAGTACCCACCTACCTATCCACTACCTGTTAGATTTGGCTGGCACCGACTTCAAATAGATGAGTGAGTATAGCGCTTATAATAATGATTTTAGTTTATTTTTCGCTTTTGAGTGCCTATTTGTGGTTTTGAAGTCGGTTTAATTTTTTGTACGAAAATAGTTTTCGTTTCACGTGTACTTTGAGGATTTCAGTAGTAGTGCAGTAGGAGAGCGGTGGGCAGTGGGTCGGCGGGTACCTGTTCCCGGCCGGGTCGCACAGCAGGTAGACGCTGGGCGGGTGCGCGTAGTCGGCGCCGGCGCGCAGCTTGCGCGTGGAGGTGAGCACGCGCGACAGCCCCTGCGCGTCGGTGGACAGCTCGCCCAGCTCGTCGATCACGCGGCTCAGCAGCGCCGACGCCGCCGCGGGGCTGCAACACACGGCACGCGTCACACCGCCGTCGCGACCATTTGTGTATACAATACAATGGGCATGACGACTCTTTTTTGATTTAATGTGCCATCAAAAGGCTACTCAATAACTGAGACATAGGTGAAATAATCACTTTGTTATCTTAAAAACTTCCCGTTATATCACGATTTTAAAATCACAATTTTGGACTTTCCCAAAAACGCTTCATATAAAAACACTACTAAAGCGCGACGTCACTGTCGGGTATTCACTATGCGTTATATTGCGTTTCGGGAATGGGATTGACCAAAATGGGAGTGACCATAGAATACTTCCAATCTTGAGGCAGTCTAGCTTCAAAGGACGCATTCATCAGAACCGAGAGAGCAGGGGCAAGTGTGTGAGCACAATTTTTTAACATGGAATAGGTGAAACTGTTATACCAGGCTCAAGAGTAGGTTAGGCTTTTACAAATTCATCAGCGAAAGCATCAGCTATTTCACAAGGTTGTGTAACAAGGTCTCCAATGTGATTCCTAATTGCCTGAGGTACGAGTTTGCTAACTTTTAACATAGTAAATCGTCTCATGTGGGAGTAGAAAGCTTTACCATCCTTACTGAGAATTCCAGCTTCATAACTGGTCCTTTGTTTTCTGCACAGTGCAACACATCTGTTGTTCACCTCCCTAAACTTGTGATAGTCATCTACATTCATAGAAGCTCTGTACATAACTTCTATAACTTGACCCAGTTGTTTTCTCAGAGATTAATCAATTAATTATTTTCATGGTTTCATGGGCATGGTTATTAGTGGTGATGTTGATTGCATTTAAAATACCACTCCATAGTTGCTCAAGATCATTAGATATATGTAGATATAATTTCCAAATTCAGTTCAGTGTTAAAGTTGTCATATTCAATAAGATTAAGATTATTTTAAAAAATAAAATAAGACCGCACTGGGGTAGGCGACCAGGCCCCTGTGTTGGTAAATGTGTCTGGCTGCAATAATAGCAGCAGCATAAAGCTTGTCCAACAAGCATTCCATCCGAGTATGTTCACAAGGTTAAGATCACTAGTGAATTGCTCAGCAACTCCTGATAAAGGAATAGAATCCAGTTGTCCTCCATCATGGCAAAGAGTTCCTGTGAGTAGAAATCCCAAGAGAAAAAAGATGTCAAGCAGTCCTTCTCCAGAAGCAGTGAAAACCTCAAATAGATTCTCCGGTCTAACAATTGACCTTACTGACAACAGCGCTGTACCTGAGGAAAAAAGACCCAGCAAACCACCAACAATAGCACTTTATGGAATAGAAGATGTCAATAAACTTACCGAACTACTTGAAACTTCTGTGGAAAAAGACCAGTTTGTCTTCAAAATTCTCCATCGAAATGAGCTGAGAATACGCAGTCAAGACATTGAAAGCTATAAAGAAATATTAAAAATGGTTAGAGAAAATGGACTAATTGGCCACACCTTTAATCGAAAAGACCAGATGCTTCAGAGTGATAATACGAAATCCACACCCAACAACACCAATATCTGCGATCAGAGAAGACATTGAAGCGACAGGGAACACGGTCACAGGAGAAATCATTAATGCAAAATTTGGTCATGACAAAAAACCAACATCTATATTTTTTGTTAATCTTGCACCTGGACCAAACAACAAGGCAGTGAAAGAACTGAAATATATTTTCCATCAGTCAGTCATTATAGAGGATCCAAAGAAGCGAACATCAATGGTACAATGCCAGAGGTGTCAACAATATGGACACACAAAAAATTACTGTATGCGCCCATACCGGTGCGTAAAATGTGGACAGTTTCATAAAACTTCTGATTGCCAAAATCGCGACCGCTCAAACCCCGCCCAATGTGCCCTCTGCAATGGGCAACACCCAGCCAACTACAAAGGGTGTCAGTTTATAAAGAAATACTGGAAAGACGTTAAAAGATCGCGAAAACTAACCAATCGCAAAAACACCCTACACCTGGAAAGCCTAAGGAAATATCAGTGTCGAACCTAGATAACAAAACAATACCAAATTCATCAAAAAATTAAAAGACTAAGTATTCCGACGCCACTCGCATAAAATGGAAGATAACAATACAAAATCATTTACTACACACAAAACTTCATTAAACTTGGAACAGATAATAATGAAACAGAATGAAAAATTTGACCTTTTACTACAACAAATGAGTACAATGATGATACTCATAACTCGACTTGTCAACAAATTGACAAAATGACTGCAATGCGAGTGGCAACATGGAACATAAAGGGATTGACCCCAAACAAAAATGATGCAGAAATGCTAATGCTTCAAAATAATTTTAAAATATAAAAAAATAAAATTTTAAACTATGAGTGCTATATAACTCTACACCCAGATGGGACAGGACATGTTGGTACTGCAATTATTGTTAGGAAATCGCTAAAACACCATTTAATGCCTGAATACAGAACAAGCCACATACAAGCTACCACAATAGCTGTAGAGGATAGAAGTGGCTGTTTTAATATAGCTTCAGTATATTGCCCTCCCAAACATAAGATGACAGAAGATATGTATACGGATTTCTTCAAGACACTTGGGAATCGATTTCTTGCAGGTGGAGATTGGAACTCTAGAATAACTAAAACCAGATGAAGACGGCTAAAGCTTAGTACATCTGCAAACAACTTAACTTCAGCTTCTACTGGTGAACCCACTTACTGGCCAACAGATCCCTCTAAAATCCCAGATTTACTCGACTTCATGAAAGGTTTCTCTACTCACTATGTTAAATGTGAATCCTGTTATGATAGCTCATCGGACTACACGCCAGTATTACTTACTACAAGCTCACAGATCATAGAACATGAATCTCCAGAAAGACTGTATAACAAGAACACAGACTGGAATTCATTTACAGAATTCATTGGTGATAATGTAAGGCTTGAAGTTGCTCTTAAGACACCATATAATATAGAACATGCAACTAAATATATTATGAATCTCATTCAGGAGGCCTGCTGGAGAAGTACACCTTTCTTAGAGTACAATGTCCAAATACAAAATTATCCTTTAGAAATAAAGAAAGCCGTCCTAGAGAGACGTAGACTAGGTCGCGTGTGGCAGCTCAGTAGACTGCAATCTGATAAAACAAACTTCAACAAACAGGCAACACAATTAAGGAAAATGATAATGGCAATATAACAAACACCATTGATGCCCAATTGGAGTCCATTACATCCACTGCGGCCACTGACTACTCATTGTGGAGGTTCACCAAGACATATGATAGACCACAAATGGGAAAAGCTCCTCTCAAAATGATGGCTGGGCCTGCACTTACCAGGAGAAAGCGGATTTGTTCGCAGAACATGTAGCAAATGTTTTCAAGCCAAATCCTGTCCACAGTACAAATTTCGAAAAGGAAGTAGAGGCTACCATCAACCAACCATTACAGATGGCACTCCCACCCAAGCCTGTCACAGTACAAGAGGTGTGGAGGACCATCAATAATCTGAAAGATAAAAAGGCGCCAGGATATGACTTAATTGCAAACATTTGTGTGATGAATTCAAATGTTTGCACTGTGTCTGGTTGTTTCTATGTATTTAAAACTATATAAGTATTATTATATCAGCTATCTGGCTGCCATCACACAAGATTTGCTTAGTTTGGGGTCAGATAGTGTTGTGTGTGAATTGTCCACCAATATTTATATTTTATTTTAATACTAGCTGTACCCTGCCACGCTTCGCTGTGGCACATTGTGATGCAAAAATTAGATAATAAAAACAATCTTTGATGCGGATTATGCCTCATTGTAAAATTTCAGCTTGATCGGTGCAGAACTTTTTGAGTTTTTGAAGTCTACACAAACCAACATAACATTTTTATATATAGAGATTTAGATATTGAAGAATCTTCCAAGAAAAGCGATAATCTTCCTAACAATGCTGTATAATGGAATACTGAGAGTGCAATACTTTCCAGAGCACTGGAAGTTCTCGCAAATTCTCATGGTACACAAACCAACAAACTTGTCTACCTCTTAAAGACCTATCTGCCTATTCTGTCCAAAGTTTGTGAAAAATTTATATCACGTCAAATTGTGCCTCTATTGGAAATGCACAATAAAACCCCAGACCACCAATTTGGCTTTAGAAAGTGTCATTCTACTATTGAACAAGTGCATAGAGTAGTAGATAAAATAAAAAAACGCTAGAGGAAACAAAAAATATTGTTCATGGGCTTGCTTAGATATTCAGCAGGCTTTTGACAGAGACCTCAGATCTGCCACAGACAGATAGAGTTACGATTACAACATATACCGATGACACAGCAATACTGGCAAGCAATAAGCATCCCGAAATAGCTACAGAGCGACTCCAACACGGACTTGACGCTATCACACATAGGCTTCAGAATTGGTGTATTAAAGCTAGCGCAACAAGTCAGTGCAAGTTACCTTTACACTCCGGAGAGATAACTGCCCCCCAGTTCACCTTGAAAATGTAATATTATTTATTTATTGAAATAATAGGCAACCAGCTTTTGCTGATATGCCTTTATCTCAGTGTTGAAATAACAAATTATAGGTAATTGTCTGTTAAAATGATTTTGTCTTTTACTATCTATTTGTCAAGTTTGTTCTTAAAAGAGTTTAATGACTTTGCCGAAATAACATCCTCAGGCACCCTCTTCCAGTTGTAAATCACTCTGTTACTGAGGATGTGGTGTGCAGTGTTTGTCAGTGATGGCGCGTGGGACAACTGGGACTTATAACGCCGACTGTCTCTCTTATGCTCCTTTAATCTGTACAGGTTCCTTATGTCAGGAAGATTATAAAATCCATTCAGTATTTTAAATGTTTCGATCAAATCTCCCCGCAACCTTCTCTCTTCCAGTGTAGTGAGGCGTAGGGCTTTTAACCTGTCTGTGTAAGATTTGCGTCAAAGGGCATATGGCAATTTCGTCGCTTTTCTTTGCACACTTTCATGTAAATCAATGTCTTTTTTGAAGTAGGGGCTCCAAATTTGATAAGCATATTCTAGTAGTGGCCTCACATAAGTTTTATATATTTTAAGAAACATTTCTACAGTTATAGATTGAAAAGATCAACTAATGACATAAAGAAAAGAGTTTGCTTTTTTACAATTACAGAAATGTGTTCTTCCCATTTTAAATTTGATGTAATTATAACACCGAGGTCTTTTTGCTGATTAAAGAAGATATTTTTTTCCATTATTTTAACCACAATACTAGTAAGGCTTATAGGTCTATAATTCTCTGGATGCATTTTGTCTCCCTTCTTAAAAATGGGAGTGACCACAGAATGCTTCCAATCTTGAGGCAGTTGTCCAGCTTCAAAGGACGCATTCATCAGAGCCGAGAGAGCAGGGGCAAGAGTGTGTGAGAAGAATGCACAATTTTTTAAAACACAGACTGGAAGCTGATCTGGCCCTGGACTTGACTGAGTGTTAAAATTCTTAAGAGTTTTTATCACATCTGATTCAGAAAAGGTTATGTCACACAAGCTATCATTTACACGTGGAATAGATGAAACTGTCATATCACCAGGATCAAGAGTAGGCTCATTTGAATAGGCTTTTACAAATTCATCAGCGAAAGCATCAGCTATTTCACAAGGTTGGGTAACGAGGTCTCCATTGTGATTCCTAATTGCCAGAGGTATGCTAACTTTTGACATAGTACAATGTCTCATGTGGGAGTAGAAAGCTTTATCACCCCTACTGATAATTCCAGCTTCATAACTGGTCCTTTGTTTTTTTGCACAGTGCAACACATCTGTTGTTCACCTCCCTAAACTTGTGATAGTCATCTACATTCATAGAAGTACTTAATCCATAGTGTTTTTTTCTCAGAGATTAGAATACTATTATTGATCCATGGTTTATTTTTTTGGCTTGGATGTTATTTGCCGCAATGGGGCATGGTTATTATATCATTAGACATAGATATCATTTCCAAATGGTTGCTAAGTTCAGTGTTAAAATTGTCATAGTCAATAAGATTGTAATTCCTTCTTAGCCGAGGTATAGAACTTTCTTTACGTGTTAAGCATTGATTGGTGAAATGTAACACTGAGTAGTCACTTTTTCCTATGGGAGGCAAGTGAGCAACATCATGAATTAGAGTGTCCTCATTCACTAAAATAAGATCTTACAGTGATGGCTGTTGATTAACCTGGTGTCTAGTAGGACCTTTCACTAGCTGATGCAGATTACTGGATAAATACATGTCGATGAAAAGATCTTCCGGTTTGGACATTTGGTCACCACTGTGATGTTTAGTTACAGTGATAGGCCATTTCAAGTGACTATAATTAATATCCCCAGCTATCACTATAGTGTTATGCTGAGAGTCAGACAGAAGATTCTGCATTAACTTGTTGTCACGACTTTTCCAAGTCACTTCCTCCGTATCATCTGGGCGATAAACCCCAACTACCAAAAAAATGATTAGATCCATATTGGATATCAATGTAAAGTGCTTCCACCTCATCACACATGTACCTATGGTTCTTTCTCGCCACAATAGGAACACCACTCAATTGATCCCACAGCAACACCTCCACCCCTCGTTTTACCATCAGATTTAGCCTTTTTTGTGTTTACGGTCTAATCTAAATAAGGTGTAGCTTGGTATATTAAATGAGCTGTTACGGTCTTTAGAATTAAGCCAAGTCTCAGTGATTACGACCAGTGATGGTTGATAAGAGTTAACATGGGCCATGAAAAGGTCAAATTTAGGGCGTAACTAGAAAAGGTTTTGTGTACATTATAGTAAAGTCACTGTATGGATTTCGATTGCTAGGATTGATTAGTTTTTTGGAACTATTTTGGGAGTGCCTTTTATATATTTAATGGTCAAATTAGTTTCCCCATTCTCCGTTCTATGCTTAAGTACCCACTTCACGTAGCTTACCAAGCTCTGCCCTCTGTTCTGGTGTTTTGTCATCGTATATTCTTACCTCCCGGCTGGCATTACCCTTATTCTTCAATATGCAAAGGGCATCTTGTCGACTTTTGAGGATTACCTTAATAGGCCTCTGCTTCCCCGCCTCACGGCGACCGAGACACTGCACTGACACTACCTTATCGTCAAAAACGCCACCATTTACATCATGAAGAATTTTATTCACACATTTTTCATCAAATAACTTCCTAGCCTTGCCGTCATCAGCTACACTTTCCTTCACACCAACCACTATCAGGTTATTTGCTCTCTTTTCACGTTCCAATAGTTCTTCGACTATAGAATTAGTGTTTGGAACCGTAATCGGCGACGGTTGCGGTAAGGACGGCGACACCACTGACGTGCCCTCCTGACCTCCCGACACGGGCACGGGTGTTGTATCCTGCCTACCGTTACGCGTCTCTAGCAGAAGCACTTTAAATTTCTTCGACCTCCGCTTTCAGTCCATCATAAGACTTAATCAATTTCGGCACCTGGAAAAGGGCCTCCCTGCACGGATCGCACAGGTAAAGGAGCGTTCGTTTATCCTTTAGTCCCATGACGCGCGCCTCACTTCAAAACAGAGGTCAAATTTCATAAAAATTGAACACTGTGTATGATATTTAAGCAACAAGGAATTAGATAAACACTGATACAGTCCTTTAAAAGCAATTTAACAATTTTTCGTCTAAATGTAAAATACGACGATATTTCAACACTTGTTTCTTCAACCAAGGGTAGACATCACCAATTACACAGATTTCTAAAACAAAAGGCAGATGGAACGTTCGGAACACAGATCCTTAGGTCCAGAAAGCAAATATCAAACGCCAAAGCAAATACAAACTCCAGTCAGTACGAAACGGACTTCCGTCTCGTACGGGAGTTCCGTGTGATTTTAAGTTTTGTTTAAGATTATGCCGTCTTGTGTCTTCAAACATTGCAAACATTGTTCCCAAAAATAAGAAAAGGAAAGAGGCATATCATTTCATAGGAAAATCTGAATATTTTTACTGCTATTTATATAATTTAGGCGATTTCATTTCGATTGATGAATAGAAACACAACACCTCAACGAAAATTGGTTAGTGTTGCTATACTAAACTGAAATTATTTTCCCTAAAGTTAAGGTAAAATATAGATTATGATTTTTTTGAAAATACTCGTAGACCAAATTATTTATGTACTTAAGTAAATTGTATTATTCTATTTTAAACCCTATTTTTATAATCGTATTTTTTAATTTAATGTGAATCGATGCCTAGCACAAATCCACGTCATTACTAGTGTTTATAAAAATACTAATAGTGTTGATGAAAACTATAGTTATGAAGCAAGTTTTTAATACTTGTAAGTAAGTATAGTGGAGCTTAAAAAGTAGACGAGTTCTTTTGAGAGATCTAATCGTTTTAAGTAACCTCATTTTATCTGGTCGAGTCAGTAGTGACATTGTCGAAGTTTTATACGGTGCTAATTTATGCGTACATACTACGCGTACTATGCGTACGTACCCAAAAAGATGTTGGGATCAGGCCAATCGCTGTTGGCACCACATATACTGGCCTTGCTGCCAAGGTGGGGGGTTGTAGGTATAAAACGTTGCATTTTCGAGCTCCCTGTCCCAACAAACTTGATTTTGGTTCTCTGGGTGGACGTGAGGCTGCTGTTCATTCTGTCTTGACTTTCTTTGTCCAAAATTGGGGAGAGGGCTGTTAAAGGTGGGAGTCAAAAACGCCTTTAATTTAGTTAATCGTGGAGCCCCGTTGTCCGAAGTGAAGAATAAAATTTTGTCCTCTACAATTTTCTTTGGCAATGTTATGGCGGACCCACAAAATTATCAAAACAAGCCTATGCTATCTTCCGTTGGCTATCAACTTGGTGAACCTTCGGCCATGCGACCTTCGCCCTGGCCATTCGCTCTATCATTCAACGTCTCCAGTCCATTTTAAACGTTTGGTACTTGGACGACGGAACTTTGGGTGGCGATGTGAATAATGTTCAACTGATTTACAAAAACTCTTAGACGGTTTTCGTTGGTTTGTATCAACATTTTTAAAAAGGTGAACTTTCGTTTGCGACACGCGTCCAGACAAAGATTAGATAGTAAACAAATTGAATGATCTGGCCCCCCAACATCAAATCAGTTGACAAAATTCTCTGCATCTCCTGTGTTCACCGATATTAAATGTAGTTGCCACCTTTTGTCAAGCATAATATTCAAAATTTTACAAGAAGCTCCGATAGAATACTCAAAATAAACACACACATGACTTGTACTGTTATGATTCGGCGTTGTCTTTTTATTCTGAATTTTCGGTACGAATGATAAATTATTTTAACAGTAGAATATGTGTTTATTATACGCGAAGATTTCCGAAGCTAAGACAACAATAGTGGGATTTTTTTCTTAAGACTGGGAACATTACACGCGCACCAACGTGAGTAATTTGACAACGTCGGTGAGAGCTGTCACGCATACATTACTAACTACTGGCCTCACAGTGTCTTTCACGAAGGTTTCATCTGTTTAGAAATCTGTGACCAATTAACACTTGAAACGCGTTAGCACATATTGATTTTTCTAATATGTTGATATTGAAGTCACCGCAAACTATAACTTTAAAATTTTTATTTTTGCAACACTGGTTTAGAACGTTATCCAATTTATCATAGAACATTTCAATAACTCTTTTTTTATATTGAGGAGGCCTGTATACACATACTACGTAAATTTTATTATGTTCCTAAAAAGCAGGAAGTAACTCATCCCAAAGACACCAGACCGATAGCCCTAACCAATACAATTTCTAAAATCTTTTTCAGTATTTTGCAAACAAAAATGACCACATTTATGACTAGCAATAAGTATTTCAGGCCCAATCACCAGAAAGGGTTCTTGCCTGGTATATCTGGATGCCTGGAACACAATACATTACTAGCAGAAAGTTGAAAGATGCCAGAACACATGAGAGGCAAATAACTGCTGGATAGACCTAGAGAACGCGTTTGGTTCTGTCCAGCATGAACTTATGATATTTGCCCTAAAATGGTATAACTGTCCTGCTGAAATTATTGACATAATTAATTCTTATTATTGCCACTTAAAATTCGTCATAGCAGTAAACAAGGAATACACAAAACCACTTGAATACAATGTAGGACTATTCCAAGGGTGCTGCTTATCACCAATAGCATTTAATATAGTTATAAATATTTTAGTAGACAAATTAATATCCCGTGAAAATGGGGCTACTGGTTTAAAATCAACAATAAGTACACTGAGTCAATCTTGGCCTTTGCGGATGACCTTACAATACTTACACGTAATCCCAAACAGTGTCAAGAATTGTTGAACGAAGTCGATGAGTTCTGTACATGGACGGAGGAAATGGGGACAAAACCGTCTAAATGTCATTGTCTTTGTCTGGGTAGACGAAATACCAAATATACGTCTTACGATCCGGGACTCTCCATAAGTGGCCAAGGAGTTGCCACAATTGCAGAGGCAGTGCCTTTCAAATTTCTTGGTAGAAAGATAGATCACAAAGGACGTACACCATCATTAGAGGTGGTTGTTGAAAATTTCATGAACAACCTCAATAAGGTAGACCAGCAGCCTATCAGCAATATCAAAAAAGCATGGATATATGACAACTACCTCACATCACGTCTCACTTGGCCTTTCCTAGTATATGACATCGGCAAAACTCTCTTGGCAAAGCTAGATGCCAATGTCATAAAGATATTGAAGTCATGGTTCGGATTGGCACATCCGGCTGATCCCTCTACTCTTTTTAGGGATCACAATAGTTTTGGGCTGAAACTAAAGAAACCGTCTGAACTTTACAAACACCTAAGAGTTACAAAACGCATGTTTTGGGAAAGTCGCAAGACAAATTAATTACATCTCTCCCAAAAGATAAAACTGCTTCAGACCTGGAATCTAGACTTCAATTCCATAAACAATTTATGGCAGGTGCACAAGTAAATACTGCTGGGTTGGGTGCGAGAAAGAAAAGGGAACGAGACATGGTAAAAACCTTTCTACAACAAGACGAAAATGACGGTTACAAAGTGCACCCTATGAATTTAGAAATGCAAAGTGAGTGGTTAACCATAGGTGAGTTCTGTATCCCATTAGCTCCTTGATCGCACCTTGATCTATGACTGGTCCCCTGCCTTATTAAAATTTTATCTAAATGCATTCCAAATGACCCTTCCTGACCAGAGTAACTTGGTAAGGTGGGGAAAAGCCTCTGAAAAATGTTGCTATTCTTGTGGAGAGGCGATATGTAGAGCGAGGCACATATTGGTGGGATGCAAGGTGCTCCTTAATGGGGTCATTACTCACGGCGTCATGACAGAGTACTTGAAATCATATGTGAGCCTTTCAGTAGCTAGAGCCCAAAAGGGATTGACGACAAACAAAAGACAAATTAACTTTGTAAAAGAAGGCTCAACTTCAAACTCCAGGAACAAGATGTACTCAATCCTGGGTACAGCACCTGATTGGACTATTTTAATGGACACGTATGAAAAGCACTACAAAATCCCAGAAGATGTGGGTGTTTCGTCATCCAGACCGGACATTTTCCTTTTTTCTAGAGCTATGAAACGCATAGTCCTTGTAGAACTTACCGTACCGTGGGAAACTAATATACCTAAAGACCACGCGATGAAACAAAATAAGTATTATGACCTCCTAAACGAATTAACAAAAAATGGCTATGTAGTTAGTTATAAACTAACTACATGTAGTTAGTTATAAACTAACTACATGTAGTTAGTTATAAACTAACTACATATAGAATACTGCTGTAGAAGTGGGAGCGAGAGGTATACCAGCAAAATCTCTCTATAACCTAATGAAAGACCTTGGCTTATCCAGAAGTGCAGTAAGTTCTATACTAGAATGAGTATCTAAAGCTGCACTGGTAGGCTCATATCAGATTTGGCTGGGCAGGGAGAGAAAAACGAGTAGTGAAGGTGAGTGTTGATGTTCGTCAGAAAGGGGCCCTTTAAACCTACGCCCGAGTCACAAGTCTCGGGAACTACTCGAGTTTTTCTCTCTCTACCACACGATGGACCCGGCACCCGCACGGTGAATCCATGGAATGCTAAGAAGATTGTCTCTTATAGCGCAACATTCAATTATGTTAGATATAGCATTTTCTTCATTAATTGTATTTATCACTTCAAATTCTATATCATTTTTTACTAAAATACAAGATCCGCCCCATCTTTGAGCTCTACAAAAATGCGATGCGAGTTTAAAATTAGGTATAAATAAAAGTGAGGTATTGCTTTCTTTCATGTTGTGTTCAGTGAAGCAAAGTATGTCGATATGTTCACCCTCTGTCTCAAAATTTGAAAGACTCACTGCGACTTTATGTGATTTATTTATCAAACCATCTATATTTTGGTGCATAACAGTTTTATGATTATATATGAAAAAAAATATTACTATTGTTACCCAGTGTCATAGAATAGATAATATAGATAGAACGGACACTCCCCAACCCCCGCCAATTTCAAGCTTCCTCACCCCTCAGGCCGTTTCGGATACGTTAGGAGCACTCAACGAAGGGCTGGTATCGAACATCTAATTCCTAACGAAATATCATCATGGTGGGTTGCTGTACTGTTTACAGCTGTCCGTCAAATAAACGGGACAAGAATAAAAGCTTTATTTAATATCCTAAGGATAAATTAACGTAAGATTAGAAACTTTTAAATAACGTTGCTTTATAATAATGTAGTAATGTTTAACTCAAAGTTCGTAACTTACACACATTGAGATAATATTATTTACGTAGTAATAAAGTAGTAATAAAGTTTCCTTCTTGGGTAAGTGTAAATTAATATGCGAATGTGTACCTACTAACAAAAATAGATATCTGGGTACCTATTGATCATCGGTTTCGTTTGATTTTACGCGGCAATACATACACACTTTTAATTAGAATAGTATAATTTGGCACCATTCTATTTATGTAACTCAACATTACAGCAAGTTTATAAACTACTTTACGTCACCAGGTGAACTCAAGGGGCACAACTATTCAATAAAATAATTCAGTAGCCCTAGCACTAACGCACACATTCACGCGTGTGTACAAACAACATTTGCGTAGTTGTGTGAAGAGTAGGTAGCTCCACAGCGGCGCTTGTATGGAGTTTTAGTGGAGTGTCCGGGGTGTGCCAGTGTAACATTATTGACAACTGATTTTTCCTTGTCATGTCCGTTACTGCCTGAAGATTTAGTATCATGACATGACATATTCTTAATTGAGCAGTTTTTTACATTACCCTGTGCACTATCGCTTACAAAATTATCATTGCACCCAACATAAGTTGGACCACCCAAGTTGGAATCAGTTTGAGTGTTTTTATGAACTAGAATTTTTTCTTGTTGAAACCGCAATTTGGAATATAATTTATGCTCATTGGCATGAGAAATTCGTAATATTATCTCTCTTAACAGTAGTTAACTTATATGGGTAGCTACGTAACTGTGAAATGCACGTTGAGTAGCATAATTCATATCCAAATATGTTGCATTTTGATATTTTCCACATATGAATTTCAGCTCATAATTTAATTTATTTTCATTTAACTTTTGTTAAAAGGTATTTGAGTAAATATAACATTTGTATTGACATTATATTGTAACCATTGATTAACACAGAGCTGGAATTTGTATGTTTCGATTTCATTTTTACCGCCTACCACAACCACAAAGTCATCTTTAGTATAGTGTGCACTTTTTTTGCAGTGGATTCGAATATTCCTTTCTTTTATATGCTAAGAAAATCGTCTCTTATTTTCCCTTCAGATTTAGCCTTTTTGTGTTTACGGTCTAATCTCAATAAAGTGTAGCTTGGTATATTATATGAGCTGTTATGGTCTTTAGAATTAAGCCAAGTCTCAGTGATTACAACCAGTGATGGTTGGTAAGTGTTAACATGGAGAGACGATCTTCTTAGCATTCCATGGATTCACCGTGCGGGTGCCGGGTCCATCGTGTGGCAGAGAGAGAAAAACTCGAGTAGTTCCGAGACTTGTGACTCGGGCGTAGGTTTAAGGGGCCCTTTCTGACGTACATCAACACTCACCTTCACCACTCGTTTTTCTCTCCCTGCCCAGCCAAATCTGATATGAGCCTACTAGTGCAGCTTTAGATACACGTTCTAGTATAGAACTTACAGCACTTCTGGATAAGCCAAGGTCTTTCAGTAGGTTATAGAGAGATTTTGCTGGTATACCTCTCGCTCCCACTTCTACAGCGTATAAACTAACTACATAGCCGTTTTTGTTAATTCGTTTAGGAGGTCGTAATACTTATTTTGTTTCATCGCGTGGTCTTTAGGTATATTAGTTTCCCACGGTACGGTAAGTTCTACAAGGACTATGCGTTTCGTAGCTCTAGAAAAAAGGAAAATGTCCGGTCTGGATGACGAAACACCCACATCCTCTGGGATTTTGTAGTGCTTTTCATACGTGTCCATTAAAATAGTCCAATCAGGTGCTGTACCCAGGATTGAGTAAGGCTTGTTCCTGGAGTTTGAAGTTGAGCCTTCTTTACAAAGTTAATTTGTCTGTTGTTTGTCGTCAATCCTTTTGGGCTCTAGCTACCGAAAGGCTCATGGCTTCACGTATGATTTCAAGTACTCTGTCATGACGCCGTGAGTAATGACCCCATTAAGGAGCACCTTGCATCCCACCAAAATGTGCCTTGCTGTACATATCGCCTCTCCACAAGTATAGCAACATTTTTCAGAGGCTTTTCCCACCTTACCAAGTTACTCTGGTCAGGGAGGGTCATTTGGAATGCATTTAGATAAAATTTTAATAAGGCAGGGGACCAGTCATAGATCAAGGTGCGCCATTTTAGAGCTAATGGGATACAGAACTCACCTATGGTTAACCACTCACTTTGCATTTCTAAATTCATAGCGTGCACTTTGTAACCGTCATTTTCGTCTTGTTGTAGAAAGGTTTTTACCATGTCTCGGTCTTCCCTTTTTTTCTCGCACCCAACCCAGCAGTATTTACTTGTGCACCTGCCATAAATTGTTTATGGAATTGAAGTCTAGATTCCAGGTCTGAAGCAATTTTGTCTTTGGGAGAGATGTAATTAATTCTGTCTTGCGACTTTCCCAAAACATGCGTTTTGTAACTCTTAGGTGTTTGTAAAGTTCAGACGGTTTCTTTAGTTTCAGCCCAAAACTATTGTGATCCCTAAAAGAGTAGAGGGATCAGCCGGATGTGCCAATCCGAACCATGACTTCAATATCTTTATGACATTGGCATCTAGCTTTGCCAGGAGAGTTTTACCGATGTCATATACTAGGAAAGGCCAAGTGAGACGTGATGTGAGGTAGTTGTCATATATCCATGCTTTTTGATATTGCTGATAGGCTGCTGGTCTACCTTATTGAGGTTGTTCATGAAATTTTCAACAACCACCTCTAATGATGGTGTACGTCCTTTGTGATCTATCTTTCTACCAAGAAATTTGAAAGGCACTGCCTCTGCAATTGTGGCAACTCCTTGGCCACTTATGGAGAGTCCCGGATCGTAAGACGTATATTTGGTATTTCTTCTACCCAGACAAAGACAATGACATTTAGATGGTTTTGTCCTCATTCCCTCCGTCCATGTACAGAACTCATCGACTTCGTTCAACAATTCTTGACACTGTTTGGGATTACGTGTAAGTATTGCAAGGTCGTCCGCATAAAGGCCAAGATTGACTCAGTGTACTTATTGTTGATTTTAAACCGGTAGCCCCATTTCTTTTCACGGGATATTAATTTGTCTACTAAAATATTTATAACTATATTAAATGCTATTGGTGATAAGCAGCACCCTTGGAATAGTCCTACATTGTATTCAAGTGGTTTTGTGTATTCCTTGAATATGAAAATTTCAAATTCAAGGCGTAATGAGTTTGTGTACATTACAGTAAAGTCAACTGTATGCATTTAAATTTTTTCATCTAAATGTAAAATACAACGATATGTCAACTCTTGTTTCTTCAACTGAGGGTAGACAGAGAAAAAAAAGTAATTTAATAAAAAAAAAATATTTCCTAAAATTAACCATGCATTTAAGAAAGTTAACCTGTTCAAGTCAAATGACATTGACTTTGGTATTGTAAAGAAGCACAGCACTCCTCTGTCCTCACCCCCACGGAACCTCGAGGTTAGTAATTGGAACAACAGAACAATAGCAGGAGCTACACAAACGGCTATTGTGCCACCTCGGGCACCCCATTCAAATAATTTAACACATTATATTTATTTGGCAATAACTGCATTGCAGGTCTTCACATCTATTGGTCTCATATTCAGCTAATATATGTATAGTATATACATAGTGTTATGGAGACATTTACATATTTATAATGATTGTCTGGTACTTTCAAAATCTCCTCACTCACCTCACCTCACAATCATTCTCACCTACACCTCAGTACCCTCACTATCCTGCATGGTAAAACTCAGGTTTTAAACCAACGTAAGCCACCTCACACTCGATAAATAATAACATTTATTTCAGGTCTCCCTCTCCCAGCTTTACCCTACCTACCTACCCTTTACTTTTATCAAGCAATACCAGTTAGTGGTTTAGCAAAAATTCTAAAACTGAATGGAATACTATTATGAGATATTTAATGGTGTATAGTGTGTAGTATAGTGCTTTGTATTTCAAATTAATTAGTATAGTTCAATCATAGTTCAACCCCCGAGATCTACGAACACCGAGTATGCATGAAACATTAGGTGAAATATGTCGATCAGAATCGGCTCCTAATTCGGTATATAAAGTTGTTGTCGAATAGCTTTCGATGTCGGGGCGTGTACCTTGCGATTAATTTCTTACACTAGGTACTACGGAAGTACGGGACGAAGTAGCAAGTAAGGCTGAACTTAACGAATAAGATGAGAAAACCTTGAGCGCGAGGCGTGTCTGTCACCTAGCTTGTGACGTACCTACGTTACTAAAGTGCTTTCGAAACTAAGAACCGAGCAAGGAGCATATTACCTGATATTTGACTCCGATCTATCAAAGCCTTCGGGGAGCAAATTACTATTCACTTTAATTATATCACTTTTAAAAATGTCGTTTAACGACTCCATCACGAATAATGGTAATCAATAAATAAGTTAGAGGGAATTTCAAATTGTGAGATTTCGAACAGACACTGGGTCGCCAAATTAATATCACAGATCACTATCGCTTTCTGCTCCTAGCTCCTCGGCAACGCAGACTAAGTAGAGAGATCAGAGATCCACTAAACCACTAATGCGACTAACACAGTGTTGTCAGAAGTCCATCTCAATTTTCCTCCAAAATGTTCTTGAAATCCCCCCAAATAGCGGATTTTCTTGAAAAAAAACCCCCAAAGTAAATTATTCATTCGTTTACCCCTAAAACATAATTTTTGGATGACGACCATTTCAATTTCTCTCCGAAATGTTCCTGAAATCCCCCCAAAACACCGGTTTTCAAGAAAAAAACCCCCAAAATTGATAAACATTTCTTAACTCTTAAAACACAATATAACATTATTTTAGAAATAGCTTCTATTCCTTCATATAGTATTTCGACAAGTTCCCATTAGAAAAGCCGATTAAATTTTTGTACTAAGTTCATTTGGATAAGTGCCATATTCGCTAAAAAACTGCAAAACTCGGCAATGAAAAATCTCCCATTTCCCCCCACAAGAAATTTTTTCCTCCCGTAAATTCCCCCAAAGGACAATGTCCATTTTTACCCCTTCTAAGCAGTTGTCGTAGATACATATGAGTTATATACTAAAAAATCTCTTTAAAAAATTTGTTGTAATCAATTGAGAATTTATATAACTTTCTGACATTGCAAAAAATAATAATTTGCATTTGTATAAATTAAACTTATCATTTACCAACAAAGCTGATATTGGAAAATATTGCAATAACGAATCGGTACTTACGTTTCGTTTTAGTGATCCGCGATAAATTGAAATTAAATATGGATATTATGTTTACCAATTTCTTTCACAATGTCGTTCAATTACTACTTACTACATAGTTTAATAACGTATATAATTAAACATGATGACAAGAAAACTATCAAAGCTTTTTATAGAAGGAAGAATGAGGAAGAAGTTGGCTTGCAATCGTGAAACGGAACGGTTATCTCAAATTGGTCCATGTCAAACATCTGCTTAGTCTGTGATGTCAAGTGAAAAATAAACAAAATGAATTAATTACATAATTGAATTGTTTTCTTTATTTAATATATATATATTACCTACCACTAGTTTTGTTGATTTCTTAAGCCTTTTAAGCGGTGTAATAGTTTGTACATTGTATACCACCTCAAACTACGTACGACGGAAGAATCCCAGCAAATACTGTGCAATAACTGCAGCATAAGACAAAAGATTGGCATTATCGTTAGCATTGTCGAGTTATAGCAGCATTTATCATTCTGTAGTAGCGAAACTTGAAAAATGATTTAGCTGTACAAGCAGTTAATGCTTAACTTGACGAACATAGTTCAATTGACGTTGATGTGCAAGGAGAAGGGCCTTCTCCTCGCGGTCATCTAAGTATGCTGAAGTGTGGGCGATTATCGATTTATTCCGATTGTTCAGAACAGACTGCTCCATGAAGATGACATTTTTTTAAATTTTTTTTAGAAATATGAGGTATTTTTGAAGTGCGTAGAGGAATATAAGGACAGATGCTAACACAAACTATTAAAAAAAAATTGGTTGCCTGTAAAGTCGGTATACGGGCGAAAGTTTTACGTGACAACGACTTTGAGTGGTAAAATAATTTTACGGAAGGGACGCGTGCCTTTCACTTTTTATGTCTGTCTCTCTCGCTCTTAGGCGGGCTAACCATGCCCGAGTGGAAGGGACGCGTGCCTCTCACTCGCTCTCGTTGTGAGCGCATAACGTGAGCGGAGCGTAACGCAGTTTCTTGAAGTGTCACCCGGCAAACCAATTTATAAGACGTTGTCACGTCAAAATGTCTAGAACCTTAAGTCACAACTACTTAATTCCTATTTGTTCATCCTAGACAGGGAATTCCAGGATACCGCTGACTTGCCACAAAACCTATGCAATTACCAATTTCAAACCCCTGAATTACTTTTAGAACACAGGCACCAGCTGACTGCTGCTCAAGGAAAAACAACGGGTGTGAAGCAGTCTATTATGTATATTGAATTGAAAATTATATCAACAGCAGAGGCCTTCCCTCAGTACTGCTGTACTTGCATTGCGGAGAGTCTTAAGTGAGATACCTAGGATGGGCCAGATACCAGGACCACCACATAAATCCACCAGCAGGGTTCTTGGGCTATGGAGCAGTTTTGGACTATTAAATATATAACATTATTATTAAATGTAAATATATATTATCGCAAACTATGTCTTTTATTTATCCTCTCTTGCATTGGTTTGAATATAAACTCAGTGGAAAGATATCGGTGAATAGAATTATCTACACTGATTTAAGTTTTTTTTTTGTATAAAATGACAGGATGAGCAAAAAATAATGTGCTTGATGGTAAGCAAACAAATTTGCTTGCCTATAACAACACAGTTCACAAATTATTGGAACATTATGACATAAGTCCAGATCATCAGACCTAGCCCTGCACTTAGCTAGTTTTTGCTAGCCTTGTGAAACTATGAAAATTCCATCCGAGAATTATTGCATAGTAATCAGTTGGTAGTGAGAACTACTATTATTCCTATTTATTTTGTTATGAAAAACGTTTTCAGTAAAAAACCACAGTTCTTTCGTATTTTTCTGTTCTAATCCGAAAGAAAACATAATTCGAATGTAATTTGACAGTAAACATAACCTTACTTTTGGTTTAACTGTAGCTCATTTTTGGTATTTGGGAAATGAAAAACACCGACAGCAGACGTTTTTAGAAGCATTTAAAGTTCTAATTAGACACTATTAATCCTTGCATACTTTCAGTATCAAAAAATAATTGACAGGGGATTCAATGTATGGGACGTGGGCATTGTCCTTTCCCTCCATGGCTATTAAAACCCCCCAAATTTGGGAGGAATCCCCCCAATCTGGCAACAGTGTAACACACACATACACACAACGGGTGACAGCCGACACTGACACTGACAGTAGCTTCCGGGGACTCCGTTTTTGGCGCTAGTATCGCTTTTTTTTTTTTTTTTTTGAACTGATCTATGACTGCTGGCCCGGAGGCCCCTACTGCCTATCTGACTATTGGGTTAGCGCCGGAGGCGCAGGACCCAAAATAACCTAACCTGACATTCCTAACATACTTACGAAGTCTAACCTGAAAGAAAAATCGAACTAAGGAGAGAGAGCTATCTACCTAGCTATCTAACTCATACATACATACCGAAAACATAAGCACTCTAGCTGAGCGCTATCGGACATAGTGCGCCCGTGAACCGCATGTCGCGGAGGGCAGTGACGCGGGTACGGTGACTATCTCACTCACGCGAGGGCGCCTAGACGGCACGGCCTCGGCTCGCGCTGTCACCGGGAGGAATTCAAGGTTCGGCACTTAGTGCCTATTGACAGAGTTACTGCCTTACACCCACCGGGTCGTGACGGGAACCGAACCCGGTACTACTACGCGAGTTACTATGTCTACTGACTTATTATTGGGGAAAAATGCAAAGAGAGACTTTGCCGGCTGGCTTAGTTTTGTTTTAGAACGACTATGTCGGCTGACTGATTATTATAAGGGAATTAGCTAATTGTCATCTGACTGATTATTAATACTAATAATTCAGAGATTGTCTTCGGACTGATTATTAGGGAGAGACGAATTAAAGGCGGGTGAGGCTTTATGAAAGTTCTAATGTCAGCTGACTTATTATTAACAATGACTAAAATCCGCTGATGGATTAGGGAGTTAATCTCCAAAATCTATTCACAATTGGACTGGATATTTTGATACTAGTAGGAAATATACTGGAGATATCTCGTAACATACATCGTCGCTTAACATCAGGCGAGATGGCGGTCAAGTGTAAAAATATAAAAGTAAAAAAAAAACAGCCAAATAGTAAACCTCGTTCTTTTTTATTAAATCAATTAAAAATAAGCTAATTTACTTCCTTAAAAGGTTCAAATCGTGTTTCTCCTTGTTATAGACTACAAGCCCATGAACAAAATGTATGGGTCAAATGAACTACCAGGAGACCTCTATGTATGATGATAGAAGTGTATAAAGTAATAAGATCCAGCACTATTCCGTCACTTGTAAGTTGTCCAACTGAGTGCAGTTGAAAAGAGAGGGTTGTAACCCTCGATAATCTCTCCTTGTCGCATGGTTTTTGCACGGCATTGCGAAATAATGAATTAGAAGAGGTATTGAAACTATGTGGTGCCGTACATAATCAAATGACCAAATATACTCTGTAAATCGTGGGAACACCATAAATTTTTCAGACAAACTAATAAATATAGATATAAAATTTATAATTTTTATAGTTTCAATACCTCTTCTATTCTATTTTTCTGCAACGCCGTACACAAAATCACGCGACAAGGAGAAAAGATAAAGGGTTGGAACCCCCCCTCTTCAACTGCACTCAGTTGGACAGCTTACAAGTGACAGCATACCTAGTGCTGAAACTTAATTACTTTATACCCTTCTATCATCCTACATAGGTGTTCCTCCTAGTGGTTCATTTGCCCCATAAATTTTGTTCACGGGCTGCAGTCTATAACCCTCTACAGACGAGCCCTAAAATCAGAGGAAATTATGTAAAAGTAGTGCGATGTAGGCTCCTCTCCACTGCTTTTACGTAATTTCCTCTGATTTTAGGACTCGTCTGTAGAGGGTTTAAGTAAAACAATGAAATTGAAGACGAGTTCTGAAAGTTGTTTTTTGTGTTCGTCATATTTGATGAAAAAAACGATGATTTATTAAAAAAACGCATAAACAAACCTTAAAGGTTTCTTGATGAAATTCCCCGAAGTTACTTTAACAAAATTTTGCTAAACAGGCTTTTTGTTCATATTTAAACTTTGAAAAAGATGCCCAATCGGTTTAATTTCGACTTTTTTCATAAAATTCGGCACCTCGTTAAGACTGGACTTGATTGAACGCTAAAGTTACAAGTTCGCGCGGAGACCGCGACCGGAAACCGCGACAGGCATTTGACTTTATGGAATTGTATGTGCGCCAGTTTGCGCCGAGACCGCGAGACGTGCGTGTCTCGGTCTCTTGTCGCGGTTTCGGCGCGAACTAGCGGCCATATAATTCCATAATGTAGTTCTTTGTAGCAAATTATTCAGTTTAGAAAAAAAATATGTTAGTAACCGCAATGTAATTTTTTAAGACCTATCCATATATAACCCGATATACATACACGTTTTGATGGACAAGAACAAAATTAAAAATTTTGATTAACCCCCGACTACCTTAGATTTGTTATCTGTACAACATTCTACTAGTCAAGCCCTTTCATTTGATACCCATATTAAGGGAATTGTGAAAAAGGAAATGTAATTCGCCATTTTGTGGTAGCGGCCATCTTGGATTTGAAATTTGTCATAGTGCAAAGTATTCTACTAATCAAGCCCTTTCATTTGATACCCATATTGAGGTAGTAGTGAAAAATATTATATAATTCGCCATTTTGTGGTGGCGGCCATCTGAATTTGAAATTTGTTATAGCGTTTAGTACTCTACTAGTCAAGCCCTTTCATTTGATACCCCTATTGAGGTAGGTTGTGAAGAAATATTTTGTCCGCCATTTTGTGGAGGCGGCCATTTTGAATCGATATTAACCAAACATAGCTAAGAACACCCGCACGGATATTAACTTTCAAATAAAAAACCGCATCGAAATCGGCCCATCCGTTTGAGCTCTACGGTGCCACAGACGACACACACACAGACAGACAGACAGACAGACAGACCGACAGACAGACAGACAGACAGACATCGACGTCAAACTTATAACACCCCTTTTTTTTGTCGGGGGTTAAAAAAAATGATGGATGAGTTTCAGCTCTAAGTGTGGGACACCTCCAAAATTAATTGTTTTTTTTAACCTTCGACCAAAAATGGGGTGTTATAAGTTTGACGTCGATGTCTGTCTGTCTGTCTGTCTGTCGGTCTGTCTGTCTGTCTGTCTGTGTGTGTGTGTGTCTGTCTGTGGCACCGTAGAGCTCAAACGGATGGGCCGATTTGGATGCGGTTTTTTATTTGAAAGTTAGTATCCTTGCGGATGTTCTTAGCTATGTTTGGTTAATACCGATTCAAGATGGCCGCCGCCACAAAATGGCGGACAAAATATTTCTTCACAACCTACCTCAATATGGGTATCAAATGAAAGGGCTTGACTAGTAGAATACGATACACTATAAAAAAATTCAAATCCAAGATGGCCGCCACCACAAAATGGTGAATTATTTTATTTTTTAACCCCCGACCAAAAAAAGGGGTGTTATAAGTTTGACGTCGATGTCTGTCTGTCTGTCTGTCTGTCTGTCTGTTTGTCTGTCTATCTGTCTGTCTGTCTGTCTGTCTGTGTGTGTGTCTGTCTGTGGCACCGTAGAGCTCAAACGGATTGGCCGATTTCGATGCAGTTTTTTTTATTTGAAAGTTAATATCCGTGCGGATGTTCTTAGCTATGTTTGGTTAATATAAATTCAAGATGGCCGCCGCCACAAAATGGCGGACAAAATATTTCTTCACAACCTACCTCAATATGGGTATCAAATGAAAGGGCTTGACTAGTAGAATGTTGTACGGATAACAAATCTGAGGTAGTCGGGGGTTAGTCAAAATTTTTAATTTTGTTCTTGTTTCACTACTACCTTAATATGGGTATCAAACGAAAGGGCTTGACTAGTAGAATACATTGCACTATGACAAATTCAAATCTAAGATGGCCGCATCCACAAAATGGCGAAATACATTTCTTTTTTCACATATCCCTTAATATGGGTATCAAATGAAAGGCCTTGACTAGTAGAATGTTGTACAGATAACAAATCTGAGGTAGTCGGGGGTTAATCAAAATTTTTAATTTTGTTCTTGTTTCTATTTTTTGTATGAAAATCTTGATGCTGTTCACTACTTACGAAGTTTCAATAGTATATATAGTTCTTATAGTTTCGGAGAAAAGTGGAAAAAGACAGACATGACCAATCTATAAGGGTCCGATATTTTGCTATTTGGCTACGGAACCCTAAAAAAACAGGACCATATTACTGAGACGTTGTCCGTTCGTCCGTCTGTTACCAGGTATCTCAAGAACGTTGATGGCTAGACAGTTGAAATATTCACAGATGATGTATTTCTGTTGCCGCTTTAACAACAAATAGTAAAAATAAAATAATGTGAATATTTAAGGGAATATTTAATTTAATTTATCCCATACAATAAGCTAGCTAAGCTAAGCTTGCTTTATTAATATATATAGATATACTTGCTTTAATTATTCACAGAATATTCAGTTCTCTTTAAATAATTAAAATAAAATAAATGATTAAGGTATATAATATAAGGAGTATTTAAGGAGCCATACAATAAAAGAAGTTTTCGCCGTTTATTTTCTAGTGTTGCGGAACCCTTCGTGTCGTTTAAGTCGCACTTGGGCGGTTTTGTTTGAAGTTGGTTAATTATTGCATGAGAGACAACAATAATAAATTCTGTTTTCTGATTTGAAAGGAAGTGTTTCCAGAGGAATTTACTCTTGCAAATTTAATGTTGGGGATGTGAATATTGCGACATGTTTTCCTGAAGGAGTCGGCAGTCGGCTCGGTTTAAGAATTGTTTATAATTAATTTTCTCCAAAAAAAAAAAACAAAAACAGACTTCGGTTTATTATTAACCGAGTTTAACAGGACGAGGTAATTTTTTTATGTATGTACTTACATCGATTACTCCGAGAATAAAGACCCGATTTACTAAACTTAGATATCATAAGTTTTGTGAAATCAACCGTATACACTGAAATAGTAGTGAAACGAGGTAGTATGAATTCGTCGTCGAGGTAAGCAAAGCAAATTTTGATTATTGTAAATACAATTTCAAAAACTGCAACTCCGACTTTTGGAATAAGACAGCAAGCCCTTCCGACTCCTCTGAGTATTCAGCTTCATACATGTAATGTGATTTCAAATGAAACTCAGATGTGCAATTGCCCGGAACTAGAACGTGTTGAGACATTAAAATACCTGGGGGTCACGATAGACCATAGACTAAAATGAGACAGCCACATAAAAAACTTACCTATGCACAAGATTTCGTAAAATGGCATACTTGTTTTAAAACGATTGGCTCTGTGGCAGACCCTAGTGCCCTAAGAATTGTATGTATAGGTACACAGCACTATTTGAATCCATACTTAATTACTGCATCATCTGCTGGGATTCTGCCAATAAGACGATCATGATCAAATTGGAAAGAGCACAACGCCTTGTTCTAAAAGTTACTTACAAAAAGTCTTACCAATACCCCACAAGCCTATAGTATATAGCGAGACAAAGTAAACGACAGTCCGCCAACTATACATTCTGATGGTCACCTTAAAGTTTCACAAAACAGGTATTGTCTCAATTAACCAAACCACAAGATCATCCAGGCGTAATGTTTGGAAAATTCCCCCCATTAAAACTTAGTTTGCACGATGCTCCTTTTCCTTCATGGGTCCTTCTATATACCAAAACATTGATGCTTCTCTGGCTATATTGAACCTGTCGCGATTTTTATGTAAGAGGAAAATAAAACATTGACTATTTCTCTAAACTACATCGAAACTCCGTTCCGTTCGTTGTGGAAATCTAGGGGGGAGGCCTATGTTCAGCAGTGGACGTCTTGCGGCTGATGATGACGACATCGAAACTGAGAAAATACTAGTGTCAAACGTATTATGACCGCAAAGGGGCCTGCTGCAACAGTTTGAGCCAGAGCAACATTTAATCAAACATTTAAATACCATACTCGTAGCATCAGCTGCTCAATAGGTGCTTCAGCAGTGTGGTCTCAAAATTTGAGTTGTAAGTATAAGCAGACCACAAACGCAATCCCACACTCTCATGCACACACATGCATACACACACACCCTCATACACAATAAGTAGCCATGAAACGGAAGCCTTGAACTTGAGATATTTATATTCATAGTATTTTTTTCTATCTATATTTTTGTTTGTTTTACTGATACGGGCCTTCTCTGATCTCCAATATTCCACATTGCCCTTATCTGTTTTTATTTTCATTATTTACACAACATACACAACATAGGACATCCCTAGTGTGGGATGCAGGGTCCGCCTCCTAAATGAAGTTTACTATGCCGATCACTGCTATTGTTCTATTGAAACTATGATAATGTGTAACTTCATTTATGTTCCTTGCATTTTTGAATAAATAAATTTGAAATTTGAATAAATTTGAATTTGAAAATTTGAAATTTGACTTCCATAAAATTTATATAAAGTTCAATCTACCATACAAACAATAAAATCAATTCACAATTGGCGAAGCTATCACGTATCTCCATACATACAAAAAAACTTACAAACGCATTGAGAACTTCACTTTTTAGAGGCATTGAGAAGTTAACCCAATGATGGTGGTATCGCAATAAAACGTATGTATTTTAATACAGCAGAAATTACAAGTTTTATTGTTTATTATTATCATTATTATTCCTACTTATATATGTGACTATTCAAATCCGCAGGATTAAAATCCGCAGGATTTGAATAGTCCGAAATAGAGTTTAACATTGTTAATGTTAAAGGTTAATTTTTAGCTCGGGTTGGACAACCAATAATGTATCAATAACTTATATTATTTATTTCATTTTACAAGTAGAACAAGAACAAAATTAAAATTTTGATTAACCCCCGACTACCTTAGATTTGTTATCTGTACAACATTCTACTAGTCAAGCCCTTTCATTTGATACCCATATTAAGGGAATTGTGAAAAAGGAAATGTAATTCGCCATTTTGTGGTAGCGGCCATCTTGGATTTGAAATTTGTCATAGTGCAAAGTATTCTACTAATCAAGCCCTTTCATTTGATACCCATATTGAGGTAGTAGTGAAAAATATTATATAATTCGCCATTTTGTGGTGGCGGCCATCTTGAATTTGAAATTTGTTATAGCGTTTAGTACTCTACTAGTCAAGCCCTTTCATTTGATACCCATATTGAGGTAGGTTGTGAAGAAATATTTTGTCCGCCATTTTGTGGAGGCGGCCATTTTGAATCGATATTAACCAAACATAGCTAAGAACACCCGCACGGATATTAACTTTCAAATAAAAAAAACCGCATCGAAATCGGCCCATCCGTTTGAGCTCTACGGTGCCACAGACAGACACACACACAGACAGACAGACAGACAGACAGACAGACCGACAGACAGACAGACAGACAGACAGACAGACATCGACGTCAAACTTATAACACCCCTTTTTTTGTCGGGGGTTAAAAAACGCTGATTTCGCCAGTTCTAAATATTTTGCCCACCTTCCACTGCGAGCGGAGTGGACTCCGTACGGCGTCTCTTGAACTCGCAACGGCAACATTCATAGAAGTGTTTCCACTGTGAATGAGCGGACTGAGCGGAGCAAAAAAGTACAAAGAGTTGCAAAAGCGAGCTTTTCAGTGATAGAGTGAATCTTCTAAACCACTTTTATTGTCAATTAATGGCACCTTTAAGTTGGACTCGGAGCTGTTTCACATCTACATATATTTATTTTAAAGGGATGTATGACAGTAGGCATCACGCGTCCTCTACTGCCTACTGAATTTAGGGATAGCCCCAGATATAAGTAGCCCACTTTAATTTCCCACGGCGGCTGTTCCGTGGCTGGGACTCGAAGCCTTCTCTCAGAACGATAGAGCCAAAGCTAATAGGCAAGTGCCTGTTAATGGATGATGCAAGCCCTCAAAACAAACTTTTCTCAGAACATGCCGGTTTTCCCACGATGGTTTTCTTCGCCATATGAACCAGTGGATTTAACAGTGTAGGTGGGGTTTGAACCGACGACCTCACAATTGTGAATGATGTGTGATGACCGCTAGGCCACCATGACTTAGTGCCGTGAGGCGTGAGTGAAGGCGCTAGGCCCTAATACTTACCTAAAAACGTAGATAATTATGAACATCACGATCAGCCTGCCCTAGTCCACTAGTGAATATAGGCTTCTCCCATGATAAGCCACTTAGCCTTATACTGTCACTCCATCAAATTTCAGGACGATTTAATCAGAAAAATTTCAAAGAGAATATTTGGTATATCCTTTAAAAAGTGCAAACATATGTTTGTAGTGTTCCATTTTCTGTTTATTGTTTTCAGTTGTCATCGAGTGCAAAGATAGACCGTTGGTTCTCGCTGCTGCCGACCACGCCAGCGCTGTCTCGGCCTGAGAGCGGCTTCATATCAGGCGTGGAGGACACAGCAGCTGAAGCAGCCACCCTCGCCGAGGCCCGAAGCTTACTCCTCCAACTAGGCGCCAAAAAGAAACGACGACTCATCCCTATACGCTTCACGAGAAAAAAGATATTAGTCAATAAGCACACACTGCTTTAACGTATGTTAAAATTAGTACGCGTTGTTCAAGACGGTATGATAGGAAGAGAAAAGAAAGTTACTAGGGTAGTTGAAATCGCAAAAAAACAACTGTTCTACACATTTAATTGTGTCTAAAGTTCATTTTTGTTTGAAGCAGCTGCTTTTTTGCGATATCGGAAATGGTCTAATGGTATGGTTGTTTAAAATAATGGAAGACGTCCCTATTGGGTGTAAAGTGGTGTTTAGTTTATCTCTAGAACTAGGAACGTAGACGCACCAGCGTTAATTTAGATTTTGAAGCTTATCAGCTTATTAGCAAGAACCAAAACTGAATGCTAATGGTTTCTTAGTTAGGATGGCATTAACCTTTGATAGTAAACCAGGACCGCTCAGGTATAAAATGAAACAGAAAAACATCGGAAAATGGTAGTGTTGAATCATTGGGGTTGTTGAATCAGTTGATAGCGATTAGTAGTAAGTTGTAGTTTCAACGCCCTTCCAAGACAAATATTTTTGCGATGCACATGGATAGTTTTTTAAGGGAACAAGATAAGGGTGACCAAATAATGAACGCCTGAGTATACTAGCCTAAATAAATATAAATGAACATTTTTCACTCAACATTAACCCCAAACTAAGCAGAGTTACTATGGTACCCATGTAAATGATATTAACTTGTAAATATATGGTTTTTTTTGTAGTGGTAGGACTCTTGGCAGAGTCCGCCTGGGGAAGTACCACACCTTTTCCAGTTATTCTACCGCCAAGCAGTAATGTGCAAACATTACTGTGTTCCGGTTTGAAGGGCAATGTTTCCAGAGAAATTACAGGGCTTAGAGATATAAGATCTTAGATCTCTGGGTGACGAGCGCAGTGCAGTGCTAGGTAATGATTTGGACTCTTCATGTTCCAATAGCTGCGTGTCACTGTGCTGTTATGTGTCAGGCATATTGCTTACCATCAGGCACATGTCCTGAAAGACTCGTCACTCTTTATTTAAAAAAAAAAAAAAAATGATGTTATGAGAGAAATGGCCACTAATCCATACTAATATTATAAAGCTGAAGAGTTTGTTTGTTTGTTTGAACTCTAGGATCTCGGGAAGTACTGGTCCAAATTGAAAGATTATTTTTCGATTGGATAGTCCAATTATCGAGGAAGGCTATAGGCTATAGAACATAACGCTACTATCAATAGAAGCGGAGCATGAATCAAGAATGTAACTTTTGGTTTATGGCTTTTATTGTGGTTGAATCAAGAATGTAACAAAAAAGGGAAAAAATATTCCTTTTTTGAGAGTTTTCGTAGCGTGCTTTGATATGACAGCATGTGTCTAAGATTACGTCATTGAATATAAAACTTTGCGACCTTTGTTAATCAAATTTGTTGTTAGTATGACCAATTTCCGATAGGTGGCGTAGCAGGTAGCTGAAGAGGTTTTTTGTTTGAAAGCGATATTGGTAGGAATTACTGAACCGATTTCAGTCATTCTTTCACCGTTAGATATGTACGGGATCCCGTTGAGTTCTATATAATGTACCACGGGCGAAACCGGGGCGGACATCTAGTATTTATATATTTGGGATATTATACTGAGACGTTCATCATTTACTTACAATCTCAAGCATGTAGTCTATCAGTTGTCAGCACTCCGTTCTTTTTTTTCAATTCATCCATGCTCTCTTCGATTTTACTCTACAACTGTGCTACCAGGAAATTTTCAAAAAGGCTGCAGCCTTATAGCAATGTTCTAAATAGTCTGCCCATATAATAATATGTTTTAAATGTTGTTTACATTTACTCTCAATAGTATAATTTACGTGTCACACTGATATTACCACTCGAATGACAACTACATATTTTAAAAGGAAACGTTTCTTACAACGTTACGTATGTTGCGCTTCTTTCGCCATCAGGCTTAGTGCGCTTTGTTCCACTCAACCTTGAGACGATTTTCTTAGCATTCCATGGATTCACCGTGCGGGTGCCGGGTCCATCGTGTGGCAGAGAGAGAAAAACTCGAGTAGATCCCGAGACTTGTGACTCGGGCGTAGGTTTAAGGGGCCCCTTTCTGACGTACATCAACACTCACCTTCACCACTCGTTTTTATCTCCCTGCCCAGCCAAATCTGATATGAACCTACTAGTGCAGCTTTAGATACACGTTCTAGTATAGAACTTACTGCACTTCTGGATAAGCCAAGGTCTTTCAGTAGGTTATAGAGAGATTTTGCTGGTATAGGTACCTCTCGCTCCCACTTCTACAGCGTATAAACTAACTACATAGCCGTTTTTTGTTAATTCGTTTAGGAGGTCGTAATACTTATTTTGTTTCATCGCGTGGTCTTTAGGTATATTAGTTTCCCACGGTACGGTAAGTTCTACAAGGACTATGCGTTTCGTAGCTCTAGAAAAAGGAAAATGTCCGGTCTGGATGACGAAACACCCACATCCTCTGGGATTTTGTAGTGCTTTTCATACGTGTCCATTAAAATAGTCCAATCAGGTGCTGTACCCAGGATTGAGTAAGGCTTGTTCCTGGAGTTTGAAGTTGAGCCTTCTTTACAAAGTTAATTTGTCTGTTGTTTGTCGTCAATCCCTTTTGGGCTCTAGCTACTGAAAGGCTCATGGCTTCACGTATGATTTCAAGTACTCTGTCATGACGCCGTGAGTAATGACCCCCATTTAATTCATATCATATTAACGTATTTATGACGTATTTGATTTTGTAACTATTCACCGAAAAAATATTTCGGTATAAAACCGCAATCAAAGTCATTTGATTATTGTCTTATCGATTAATCGGGTAATTAATTTATCATAACTCGTGAGTCATTAGTTCGAGGTCGAAATTCAAATTAGTAGTGAGATATTTTTTTTTATTAGATTATACGAGATCTCCTGGATATATCTACATTTTACTTTTTTTTAATTCCTGATTTTAATGAGAGTGCCAAATGAATGATTAAAAAAACTCTCTATCTAAGAACTTTTAACAAATTTGAGTCTACAGAATAGCAAATCATTTGTGGGGTTATTTTCAATGTAACAAGAAAAAAAAAGAACAAGTAAAGTAGCCGAGAAAGAGCAAAGACTGAAGTTCGCTTTAAGATGGTTACCTTGAACAACGCGTACGACATAGAACTTAGTGCAATTTATATTCCTCTAAATAATTAAAAAGTTATTATGTGCTATCATTAATCGTAAGCTTGTGTCATAAATTCTTGATAAGTTATTCGGCCTGGTTCATGATTTGCAAAAATTCAAACGAAATCGCAAACATAACAACTTCGATTTCTCAAAATTGCAGCTAAATCTCTTAAGATCAACTTGTAAACTTGTAATGGCAAACACACGTGATTATGGCCTTGCAAAATACCATGGTAAAGTACCAAAAACATTAAACAGGAGTTAATTACGACCTAAATTATTATTTAATTACCTCCCGACTTTTTAGCAGGGCAACTTTTTTGGGGGGAATGCCTTTACGCACTGTCTACCGTGAAGGGACACAGCAAATGTTGTTTGACACCATGACTACGACAGATATGGTGCCCCTACTAACTAAACCCCCACAGATTTTTCCTGCATGGTCCAAGACCCTGACCCACTTGCCACCGCCCTTGCGGACCCGCCTCGCGGGGACTTTAGTATCCCCGCATTTGACTCTGGTGACGCACCGGAAACCAGTGGCGTGTCACTTCCTCGAAGGCCTATCCTTATACGGGGTGCCGGATGGCAGCTGGGCTACAAGCGCTACATGTGCTACAAGAAGACTTATCACCACGCGAATTTTCCATCGACCACAACCGTTTAACGCGGTGAGACGTCGGGAGGTAATTAAAATTAACTCCTGTGTAATTCAAAAATGGGTCCAAATGGCAAAATTTTAAAAGATGTACATGGTAAAGTATATTTTAATTAATGTCTGTCTCGCTCTAGTGGTTAAAATTAATGTACGCATTCACATTAATTTTAACCATTAGAGCGAGACAGACAATAACTAAAATATACTTTACCATGTACATCTTTTCAACTTTTGCCATTTGGACCCATTTTTGAATATTTTAATTTTAATATTTTCAGATAAGTCAAGATATTTAGTATGAGACATACCGTAGAGTACCAATATAACAATTTATATGGCAAATGATAGCTAATTAAATTAAGTAACATGTTATGTACAGTAACTATGGAACTTATCTAGAATTTATGATGAATTCAACTATATAGTACTCTTATATAATATTTATGACTAAGCATATAATTTAAGTCACTGTTGAACAAGAACAAATGTATTACACTAATATTGATGAGAGGATAGATTACATTCCATATAGTCCAGGATCCCTAGTAAATTTTTTGCAATTGATTACTATCAAGCCAATTTTGGGTGAATAGCTTCATTTTGATGAGACGCCCAACAATTTCCTTAAACTTTTAAGTTACTCACGATTAAGGTAGCTCAGGGATAGCTGGAATAAAATTTGTCAGATTGTAGGACCGGGATAATGTACCACGCAAATTGAACGATTTTTTTTTTTTAAATAAGGAAGACGAGACGATCAGGACATGTGCCTGATGGTAAGCAACATGCCTGATACATAACAGCACAGTGACACGCAGCTATTGGAACACGAAGAGTCCAAATCATTACCTAGCACTGCACTGCGCTCGTCACCCAGAGATCTAAGATCTTATATCTCTAAGCCCTGTAATTTCTCTGGAAACATTGCCCTTCAAACCGGAACACAGTAATGTTTGCACATTACTGCTTGGCGGTAGAATAACTGGCAAAGGTGTGGTACTTCCCCAGGCGGACTCTGGCAAGAGTCCTACCACTACAAAAGTTAAGTTAACTACGACTGTTAAGTTGTTCTAATACTTTATCCTAGCTACTTCTGTTAGCTACCATAACTATTTTGTAATTTTTTATTGGTTTAGTTTACTTGAATGCTGACACGAGCTTTTTCTGTAGTGTGATCTATCGATCACCTTAAGCGCAGCGCGGAGCCAACTGTCAACTATTCAAAATAAATTATTAAAATTCATTCATTCAAATCTAGAGTGGCAGCAAGATATACGCCTGCCCAGTATAATATATGCCATGGTTGTACGTTGCCATGCACTAGACTACGTTGGTCACCCAAAGTTTTAAACTGATTTACCACTTTTTCTTGTAATTTCTCCGGAAGCATTGTCTTACAAACCAAAACACTGTAACGTGTGCACATTTTTGCCTGCCGGTGGAAAAACTGCAAATAGCGCCACTACAACCTATAATTCTTGTCAGTCACTTTAAAATTTACATATGTAATATCTGAGACGGTATTTTTGTCACCCAGTTGCGAAATTGTCATAACAAAGGGTGGTTAAATAATTTCTAGAACTCTCCCTGCTCGAGTATGGTAAAACGTTTTTCATGTCTTATACGTTTTAAATAAATTACAGTTCTGAAAATAAAACAGTTTGATATAAAAGGTGTGAACAAAACGCGTTCATCTTAGTCCTGAATACAGTAACTGAGACATTAAAGTATAAAATGTTTTTCATGTCATCTATCAAATAACAAGAAAAAGCGGATAGGATGAAACAACTTTTGTCTGATTTTTATATAACGTTTGAGTACGTAGAATCCATTTGATTTTGATGAGTTATTTTAGAACCTATTTATTTGTATACTAAGTACGTATAAATATAAATAGATTTTCGAATTTTTGAATTCGTTCGGATAATGTACAAAATCTTGTACAGGCCTAAGTAAGAAATCAAAACAATAAAGGTGAATTAAAATATTTTGTTTTTGGGTTGAAGTCGAAAAATTATTAAAATAAAAATAATGAAATAAAAAAGCTTTTCAGAGTTTGTCATTCATAGTTTCAATTGTAATCCCAATAAAATTTAAAAATTAATATTAAAATGTCTGTAGTCAAGAAATGCATTTTTAGTGATCTCATACACGGATCGGAAAAATGTTGATCTGTTTGATGTCATAATTAGATAGAACTAATTGTAGTACTTAATTAGATGTACTTTTGTATACTGGGTAGCTATTTACGATTTACATTAATTATATTTAGTGAAAATTATTGAACAAAGTCTGTTCAATGAGGTACTAACCAGAAAAAAATAATTGTAATAGAACGTGACGCAAAAGTAAACCAAACAGAAAAAAAACTTACTTTACAGTTTGGGTGTGATATCTTAAGGGCGTAATTTTGAAATTTTAAAACAACTTTAAGACCTATAATATAGTGTATTAAACTCTGAAAAAAATATGTGTATTAGTTAAGGATCTAATCTAGTGCAATTCGCAGTCAATAACACGATTTAATGAATTTTATTTGACAGAAAAAAATCCCAAAGTTACCCCTTTTCAAAAAGGTTTTTCAAGTTTATGACTAAACTAATGAATATTTTACAAATTTTTGTACTCAACGATAGCCACTAAAAAGTTATATTAGATGTATTCGTAGAGTTTGACTTGATAAAAAGTATCAGTTATTTACGATGTTTAAAAACCTACAATATATATAGCGCGCCGTTCGGCAGGCCCGATCAGTCGCGTTTTGGCGCTCGCGGACGACGGACCTGTGCTTGATTTTGCAATTTTGACAACCGATAAATCTTAAATATTACGATTACGATCATAGTGCCACAGGATAACAATATCAGTAGATATTACTATAGTCCATTCCACGAAGAGGTGAAGAAAATGTAAACAAATCAATGTCACTCTCAATATGACAGACCAGCATTTCCCAACCTTTGTTTTAGATGATAGTTCGTTGTAAGCGTCTCTGTTTGCCCTTTTAGATTTTCGTCACATAACTAGGTTAAATATATTCCAATAAGTCCGTTTCCAACCTTTTGTCTTATTTCTAGTATTTTATAATTATACTTATGTGGTGCGCATAAGTTTAAAACATTAATACAAAAATAACTTGGGTGGTTGGTTCATGGAACACAATAGTAACATATAAACAGTTTTTATTAATATTAATTATTAAGTACAGCTTTAGACAAAACAAATGGTGGCACACAAAATATATTGGTGGCACTATTTCTACCCGTTCTGAGAAGATTCAAATAGTTTTAATATTTAAGTGCCCCATTGGGTATTTTTTTAATAAGAGTGGTAGGTGTAATTCATTCAAAAATGCAATCAATTTCTACTGCGTTAGATGCTGTTGCAATTAATTTTAAAACGTATCGAATACTGAGTAGTGCTTTCATCATCTATCCTAATATAAGATTTTACATCCAAACAAATTTGTTAATGAGCGTTCTGTTTTTACATTAAGTTTTTTACATTTATTATTTTAACATTAAGTTATTGCTCGGCTTAGGTGGTTTTGTCACGCCAATACGCAGATGCAGTGCCTGGTTCTAATCTCACGCGCACCTCTGCTTTTTTGATTCATGAGCGTAATGCTTTAGCAGCATTACGCTCATGAAAGAAAACACCTTAAGCAAACTGGCATGCTCCTAAAAATTTTCGAGGTCAGAGAGGTTTGTCATCCACCACCAACACGGAAGAATTATAGCCCCAGCAAAGAACTTTTAGTGGGTCGCTTATGTGAGCAGCGTCCCGCAAATTTACCCGCTTAGATCCCTTTTCCGTAATTTTCCCTCCATAAAAATAAACTTATACCTATGCTTTCCAGATCATAATCTAACCGTGTTCCGCGTTTAAACTTGAGCCGTTTAGCTGTTCCATCTTGATAGAGCAACGTACATCTAAACTTTTGCACTTTTAATAAGGATTAGTAGATTTTCTTGCGAATAAATATACATTATTTAGTGGTTCATTAGGTAAACGTCTTATAATTTACGTGCAAAAGTAATGGTATGATATATCAGAAACATGCGTATACTTAAGTGAAGTGAGATCAAAGTTCAGTATTATGATATTATATGCCTTGTTTGTTGACTTCAACGACTAAAGAATAGAGATCTAAATGGTCTTAAATGGTCAGTTCTAAAATCTATTTATAATAACATAGACTAGTATTAAATACTTAAAATATGATTTCTTTTTATAATTAATGATAATTATTAAAAGCATTCTAACTTGGCTGGTTTTAATATCATAATATTGAACTTGTCTTTCACTTCACATTTATGTTTTGATGGGAATCGCAGTTTGAGAAACATAGATCAAATTGCCACTGTTTAAAACAGTATCTACCACATTCTACTATTACTATTTATAACTTTCAAGATAAGTTAATAAATCGTTATTTGATCAATACAAATCCAAGTATGTTGTATTTAAGATCACAGTAAAGTCGAATCATTATTGTATCCACCTACCATCTATGTACACAGTTTATACAATAAAGACATTCTTATTCTTATTCATATTTGTGAAAAATATTTTAAGACAGTTTTAGAAAAATACTAAGGTTAAACGATTTTTATGTTATGGTAGCACCTTTGTTTACATTTTCTACACCTCTTCGTGGAACGGACTATAGTGAAGAACGCGATGATTTTAATTTTTGGTACCGTTTTCATTGGAATAGCAAATAGGCACTAATACTAATTAGCACGCTGTTTAGTTTATGTTGTAGACCAATCAGTCAGACTCAAAATTTACAGATACAATTTTTGAACACATATCCATAGATACACGTATGGTTTTGATAGAATTTTTATTTTGAGTTGCAGTTCCAAGTTTGTGACACTACCAAAATTTATTGTTTTTTTTTTTTTTGTATGAAAATGTTAATATGGTTCATAGAATACACGTACTTACCAAGTTTTAATAGTATAGTTCTTATAGTTTCGGAGAAAAGTGGCTGTGACATACGTCTGTAGGGTCCCATATTTTGAGATTTGGCTACGAAGCCCTAAAAACCCAACTTCGTTTATTTAAAACTTATTTATTTAAAATTAAATTTAGACACTCGATCAAATTTGATAACAAGCCTTTTAGGCAGTAAAATTACTCGTAGAATTCTACGAGTACGAGAATTCTGCACAAAATTTCCGATTCGTATTTTTAATATAAGGTTTAGAATCATTGCATGTGCATAAAATCACAAAATAATAACAAATCCAGGTGGAGCTTCAAGCGCCAGCGCGAAAAAACGTTTTTGCCCGATATTCCGAAAAATTTATAAAGCATATTATTATTGTAGAAAAAGATTGAATGGAAAGTTTTGCAGAGACGATAATAGTCCCAGCAAAGTTACAGCAGGCGGTACTAACCTAGCTGATAAGACCCTGTTATATAATTATATTACCTACTTTTACTTCACAGCTTCACACTACCTACTTATGCATTACATAGTATAAAACAAAAGTCGTTCCCCGCTATCTGTCCGTACCGTCTATAGCTTGCAACAAGCCGACGATATTACAGAAGTAGTAAAAAAATACAGACACACACAATGCATTAGTTTTACACATACATTTCTATTTCTAACTTATTTTATCGGCCGTACACATCCTGGCGTTATTTGCAGGCAGTACGGCCTCCAAAAATACTTAAGCCATTCCTTGAGGCGTTCGAGCTTTAACTAGTTGTAACTTGATTCGTTGGAAATGATATGGGTAAAATGGATATGAAACGATATCGTGTTTTAGTGTTGCACAGCGCCATCTACATTTTTTAGGTGAAGTTAAAATGTAAATAGTAATCAATGAAAGATAATGTCAACTTTCGCTACTGTAAGTAAAACACTCAGATTGAAACCTTCGAGATATCCAAAGTTCATGCTACTATAGTGCTTCACGTTATTTCAATTTAAATTCAATTAATTGAATTATCAATTCAACACTCAAAAAGTATTGCCATAAAGAAAATATTCCACTGGATAAGGGTAGTGCTGCGATAGTTTAATGAACTCAGCCCGTGTCCTATCCATTTTAAAATTACATTTTTTAAAACAGGTTTCATTTAATGTAGTAAATAAAATAGGCGGGACTTAAATGAATAATTAAAAACAGCGCAATAAAACCTTTATTTCAAATACTTTACATTAACAAAATTTTAACTTTTTCAATGTTAGAAGACTTTGTTGTAGGTAGTAGACAGGCTACTATTAGATATATAAATAAATAAAATAAATAAATATTGGTGGACAATTCACACACAACACCATCTGACCCAAACTAAGCAAAGCTTGTACTATGGTAGATAGCTGATATAAGATATAAAACTTATATAGTTTTAAATACATACTTATTATAAATAGAAACACCCAGACACAGTGCAAACATTTGAATTCATCATGCAAATATTTGCACTGGGTGGAATTGAACCCACGACCCTCGGCTTCGCAGGCAGAGTTACTACCCACTAAGCCACGAGGCCAGTCAATGATGTTGAGTCGAGATGATGTGACAATTTAGGATAATATTCATTTATTCTGTACTTCATGAAAAATTATGCTTTTTTATTCAAACAATATTTTATCCTTTTCTTCAGAGTGGCACATCTGCGAAATGATAATTAATTTGAATAAATAAAACAATCAAATTATTACCAGGTATCTAGTGATAAACTCAAGTTGCATATATTTTGTAAACCATCTTTTGTTGCCAGTAAACTTTTTTTTGCGAATTTACCGATTACGATTTATTATGTCCAATTTAATGATAACAATGTAAAAAAATAAGATGTGAACTCATAAACATTTCCCTTTTTACCCGAATGGAAGAAGGGTTATGTTTTTCGCGCGTATCTTTCATGTTTGTAAAACTTTTATTTCCACGTATCTTCCAAACGGATATCCAGCCGTATTTTGGTAACTAAGATATTGTAAAACTAGTCTCATTCGCCAAAGTGTCCTTAGGTAGATAGTATGTAATATTTTTTACGTGTTGATTTTTTGCAGTCGGTGGTTTTAAATTAAAGTTATCATATTGCTCGTTGCTCGAAAAAACAGCACCGTTCATCATCATGATTGAAGAGTTGAACGAAAAGTTTGGTCTCCACTTTTGTAATAAGAACAACTAAGCTGTGAAACGCATTGCCAGAGTGGGTTTTTGTCGAAGGTTCGAACCTTGGGGTTACGAGGTACACTGTGCTTGTTTCAATTAGAGAAGACCACATCAGTTACATCCACTATTATCGGCATCATCGCAATCGTATTATTAAATGGGTTATAAATCGTAAACGGTAAGTTTTACAAAAAAGTTTACTGGCAACAAAAATGCAAAATTTTATTTTCTACAATTATTGTCAAAATATATAGTTTCCAAAATATCGGCTAAAACAGTTTTTTCAATTGGCGTTTGAAGCTCTACCTGGATCTGTGAGCATTTTGTAATTTTATGCTCAGGAAGTGATCTTTACCTCATAGAAAAAATTGGATTAGAAATTTAGTGCAAAATTGACCAAAAAATCATCTATTTTTACTGGCCTTTCATTACGTTTCAGCACATTTTTTTTAAATTTTTGACGAACTTGTGAATTATTAGGAAACATTTTTAAAAAAATGCATGAAATTGGAAAAGCCGTTCTTAACTTATAGTGTGACCAAAAAGAAAAGGTTGAGTTTTGTATATCTACGAGTATAGATAAATTTAGTATTTCTTCGTTTCACTTCACAATTTACAAAATTGTTATCACTAGTATAAACAGTATAAACAAACTTGAACAAAAAATGAGTTTAAATTACATAGTCCAATATTTTAATGTTATTTCTGCACTGTGGCACCGATTCCGCGGTCGGTGACGGTCGCGAGAACAAGACAGCTTTAAATGCCTAATTTGACAGAACTACCTGGCCTTAAGAGACGATCTTCTTAGCATTCCATGGATTCACCGTGCGGGTGCCGGGTCCATCGTGTGGCAGCAGAGAGAGAAAAACTCGAGTAGTTCCCGAGACTTGTGACTCGGGCGTAGGTTTAAGGGGCCCCTTTTTTTATCATTGTGGAAAAAGTATTTATAGTTTTTTTACTGAAATCTTTATTGGATCCATGGATTTCATGGTAGGTACCAAGGTAATATTTGTAAAAATTACAAAACATTCACTCTGTTCTATAAATATTAACCATTTTAGCATATTTTTCACATAATTTTCTTTTCCCGTAAAAGTAAAATAATCATGTACGATATTTTTAACCGACTTCCAAAAAAAGGAGGAGGTTATCAATTCGACCCCTATGTTTTTTTTTTTTGTTTTTATGTATGTTACCTGATTTCTCGAGAACCTCTGAAACGATTTTAAAATTTCTTTTTGTGTTCGGATGGGTATGCTTCCCGAATGGTCCCATATAAATATTTTCGAAATCGGTCAAGTAGTTTTTGAAATATGAACCAAGAACTGAAAATTTGCGTATCTGGATGACGTAGTTGTAGATTTCACAAAAGTTATGAATGCTTTAATAAAAACTTGTTTTTAACCCCCGACCAAAAAAGGGTGTTATAAGTGACGTCGATGTCTGTCTGTGTGTCTGTCTGTCTGCTGTGGCACCGTAGTAGAACTCAAACAGATGGGCCGATTTCGATGCGGTTTCTTTTATTTCAAGGTTAATACCATAGCAAATGTTCTTAGCTATGTCTGGTTAATGTCGATTCAAGATGGCCGCCTCCACAAAATGGCGGACAAAATATTTCTTCACAACCTACCTCAATGTGGATATCAAATGTAAGGGCTTGACTAGTAGAATACTATGTACTATAACAAATTTCAAATGCAAAATGGCCGCCACGACAAAATGGCGAATTATATTATATTTTTCATTACTACTTCAATTTGGGTATCAAACTAAAGAGTTTGACTAGTAGAATACTTTGCACTATGAAAAAATTCAAATCCAAGATGGCCGCTTCCACAAAATGCCGAAATACATTTCTTTTTCCACAACTCCCTTTATATGGGTATCAAATGAAAGGGCTTGACTAGTAGAATGTTGTACAGATAACAAATCCAAGGTAGTCGGGGTTAATCAAAATTATTAATTTTGTTCTTGTACACTAAAAGAGTAAAATAAACTATTTTCGTATGCAAAAATTAAACCGACTTCAAAACCACAAATAGCACTCAAAAGCGAAAAATAAACTAAAATCATTATTATTAGCGCTACTCACTCATCTATTTGAAGTCGGTGCCAGTCAGGTCAAAAAGTTAGTAGATTGATGCTATGTAGGCACAGGTAAGTAGTATCTATCCTATACCTGTTAGATTTGGCTGGCACCGACTTCAAATAGATGAGTGAGTAGCGCTATAATAATGATTTTAGTTTATTTTCGCTTTGAGTGCCTATTTGTGGTTTTGAAGTCGGTTTAATTCCCACAACGAAAATAGTTTATATAACATACAACTTTAGAGGTTTTTATGCTTAGATGTGTCAAAAAACTGATAAATTTAAGTACTTATTAGTTTTTATATACCTCTTGTTTTTATACAAAGTGAAAATATATTTAACCTATACATATATTTTAGTAATATTTATAAAACCGCGTTACAATTTAAGGTGCTGAGTAACACTTTTTCTTCTGTTTGATGATTACAAATATTGATATTCTTTTTCAAAAGATCATATCAACCGAATTGATAACCTCGTCGTGCTTGAACTCGGTTAAAATTAGTTTAGTTTGTGATAGAATGGAATCGAAACCCGTGTCCCTAAATTGTTTTACTATTTTATAACAAAGGCTTCTGGGTTTATGGTGATACACTATACTGCCGTCCACAAGCTTAAATGCCGTTATCTAACATCAGGTCGATTTGGATATTTAAATGGCACTATAATCAGAAAAAAATTGTCTATCGATCTGTGTAACCCTTGTTTCTCTATGTTTGTTAGTTTTTAAGATACCAAAACTAAAAATGCCGTTAAGAGATTTCATTTTGTATAGTTCCAACGCTTAAACGCAGTTAAATAGCAATACGCAACTAAAAAGCGGCTAAGATATTTTAACGTTACTTTTGCCTGAAATTTTCTTTTGATTTTCCACTACTTAATTGCCGTTAAATGACTTTTGTACACTATAGTGCCGTTAAAGCACTTTAGTGTTGTCAAGCTAAACTTAATTTGTAATTTATATTGCTTTTGTCCAACACTTAAAAGCCGTTAAGCATGAATAATTCACAAAAATTCAGTTAAAACTTATCTGCTTTTTAGACTAGTAAATACGTATACAATTTTGTAAACTTACAACAGAAAAAATCCAAAAGCTACTCTGACTATTTGATGTTAATTTTTTTTTTGTTACAATTTCTAGACTAAAACGCAGCTATGCCACATTACTTAACTAAATTGCCGTTATAAGTTCTTGCGTATGTATCACGTATAGTATGCGAAAGAACTCAAGTGCAGATGAAGAAGACGCTTTTGTTCCCTCCAATCTGTTCATCATCATCATCATCATCAGCCACAAGACGTCCACTGCTGAACATAGGCCTCCCCCCTCGATTTCCACAACGAACGGTCCTGCGCAACCTGCAACCAGCGGTTTCCAGCGACCTTTGTGAGGTCATCTGTCCATCTAGTGGGAGGCCGTCCAACACTGCGTCTCCCGGTTCGTGGTCGCCACTCAAGAACCTTTTTTCCCCATCGGTTGACAGTTCTGCGAGCGATGTGGCCTGCCCATTGCCACTTCAGCTTGCTTACTCTTTGAGCTATGTCAGCCACTTTTGTTCTTTTGCGAATATCCTCATTACGGATTCTGTCGTGCAAAGAGACTCCGAGCATAGCTCTCTCCATAGCTCGCTGTGTGACATTGAGCTTCGTTATGAGACCAACAGTGAAGGACCACGTCTCAGTTCCATAAGTCATCACTGGCAACACGCACTGGTTAAAGACTTTCGTCTTTAGGCATTGGGGTATTTTGGACTCAAAGATGTGCCGAAGTTTCCGAACGCTGCCCATCCGAGTTGGATCCTTCGCTGGACCTCTTTGTCGAAGTTGGATCTACCTAATTGGATCTTTTGACCCAGGTAGACGTATTCGTCAACAGCTTCGAGTGTGGTATTCCCAACAATAACCGGTACAGGTGAGACATGAACATTTGACATGACTTTCGTCTTGCCCATATTCATCCTCAAACCTACCTGTTGGGATACTCTATGATACTGGTTGTGATTTTCATAGGGGGTGTTTGCCATAGTCACCACGCTTGGCAAGCGGGTTGGTGACCGCGGAGCCAGTCCTTTGCACCGATGACGCCGCTGCCCGTCATCGGCCTGGTCCATTTAGGACTGGCTTTTAAATGGATATACCGCCATTGGTTCGGTCGTCAGAGCCTCGTTAGTTGGCAGCAGGGTGTACCACGCGCAGGAGAGGTTACGATGTTATCCAATCCAATCTGTTACGATGGCTTAAAATATGATTATATGGCTATGTGATTCAAACTGGATCTTATATAGAAAAAAATGCGAACGATCCTTATATAATACCTTGTTCCGACACTTCCAGTGTCATTGTTACATTGTGACGTGTTACAGCACTTTTCTTTCTTTAGATTTTAATGATATCACAAATCTGTTTAATTAAAATTTATCAGGCTTTAACAGACTTACAAGGAAAGTAAAGTAACTATCTACAAAATCAACAAAACAAACATTAGATTTGAAGATTTAGCATGAAGTAATTCAGCCCAACGATGTTTGTACCATACCGTATCTGTCAAAGTTTTTAACACCATCATTAAATTCACAGTATGATTTCGATTTAACCCAGGTGATTCAACTGAACATTTTAGCGACTATTTTCAAGAAGTCAAACCTATGAAGCATATGTCTAGATTAATTAGTTAACCTAATCAGTCTAACTTGAGAAACCACAATATCACAAATAAAAACCTACAGAAAACTAGCTTAAAACAATACCATTTAACGTAGTAAAACATTGTCAATGCCTTTTCTTCTTAATACAGAAAAACAAACCGAAGACTGGTTGGAAAAGCGTAGAAGCTGAATAGATGAACCTCAAAAATCTCTGTATTTCAATCTCTCTGTCAAACGCGGAGACATAGTAGAAATTGGTGTAATCGGAACCTAACTAGTGTAATGTTTATGTAACAAATAAATACAAGGCAGCCAGTTCGGAAAAGAAAAGTTGTCACTGAATCGAAGAGTAAGATCTGATGGGTCATACAATTGGGTTGTCAACTGCAGTGCACAAAATAAAATTGACTATTATATTCACTGCTTCTCAGGGTCATTTAGTAAATGGCAAAATAATCTACACAAAACAAATTACGGTTTATTATTTCAAATCTGAAAACAATTTCATGAGTTGCGATCAAGTAGATCAAAAAGTAAAGTTAGAAATGCAATAAAGGTAAGGTATTTGATTTTGAGCATTTTGAGGAGACTGTATGATTAGTTAGCAACTCAAAAGTAAATATGAAGTGAAGTTCATGATACCAGGCATTTTCGTCATTGTGCCAAATTACGTTTCAGAAAGAACAATTCAAATTCAAGCCCAAGAGTCTAAAAAAGATGTCGCAAATGTAATTTTCTCTAAAAACCTTTGATGTGTACTTACTTTGATTTTGAGTTTGAGTGAGATAGTTTGTAGGTACAAAAATGATTTCGAGAAAGATTGTTTATATATTATGTTGCTTTATTCAATGGCAAATACTTAAAGTATCAAAAATTACAAAACTTTACTTCAAATCAAAACCATAAGGCAGAAATAGCAACTGGAAGATTAATTTAGTTCGAATAATAAGCAGCATAGTGCCCACACATAAACTTTTGTTTTCTAAGAACTTGGCGACCGACGATATTTGTGATAATGCCAATAAAGCGATATTAGATTCAAAAAAATATTTGAGTCTTTTGAATTATTAATTAAGAAGTTATCGCTTTAAGAAGTGGTCGTTCTCAGCCTGTGGGAATTATTTTGTAGGAATATTTAGATAAAAGTTTAAATGATCGTGCCATCTATGAAACAAAAACAATTGATCAGTATGGTAGATTCCTGAAAATCTGTAGTAAAGGTAATATAAGTAATATTTTTAGAGATTATTACTTCTTGCTTGTATTTTAATTGGCTTGGATTTTTTTGCAAATCCAAAAATGGTGTTAGTTTTGTTTTCATACCAATAAATATCAAGTTTTGACGTGACAACGTCTTATAAATTGGTTTGCTGGGTGACACTTCAAGAAACTGCGTTACGCTCCGCTCACGTTATGCACTCACAACGAGAGCGAATGAGAGGCACGCGTCCCTTCCACTCGGGCATGGTTAGCCCGCCTAAGAGCGAGAGAGACAGACACAAAAAGTGAAAGGCACGCGTCCCTTCCGTAAAATTATTTTACCACTCAAAGTCGTTGTCACGTAAAACTTTCGCCCGTATACCGACTTTACAGGCAACCAATTTTTTAATCTCGTTTTTTGTTTACTTATTCCACATAATTCATCACTTTTATTGTATTTTCTGAAATATCTTGTTATTTATGCTTAGCTTAATTGCAGTTAAAGGTAAATGTTGTGCATTTAATCGCATTTAAGTGTTGTGAAGTACTCTAAAATAACCAATTAAAACAAATTTATGAAGTTTGCTAGTTTTAAAATGTAATATGTGTTTTATTGAAACAACTGCATAGGTTATTGCTCTGGAAAGAGAAATTTATTTACTTACACAATAATGTTTAACAATGTTCCATACCCCACAAAACCTTTATAAAATGTACTTATTTATACACTAAATTACACGTCACTATTAATAATTACCAACCTGGAAAGAGAAACAACATTAAAAGCTATTGCTTCAATAGTTTTTAGATAATTTTCAAAACCTTCTTATAATGTGTTCACGTTACTTTTTTATAAATCACAAAGGTTTTTGACAGTCATCAAGCGACCATAGTGTAGGGCTGTCAACACAGATAATGTATGCTATCCAAGTTATATGCGCGGGATATTCAAAATAAATGAAGAATAAGAGAGCTTCATTTACATGCGGTTAAATGACTTTAACCGCATTGTAATCTCGGATGTTTTATGACATAACGGCATTTTAGTTCTGGAATGATTTTAAATTCTATAGTGTTGTACCATTCCATACAATTAAAATAAATGTTTAGCTAAAATGCCGTTAAAGTATACATAACGGCATTTAAGAGGTGGTTTTGAAAAAAAAAATTGGCAAAATTACAAGACTAGAACACAAAAACGCTTATTATTATTATTTCACACATCTATATAAATTGAAAATACTGTAATTTTAAAGAGCTTACTTAGCTCTATACATATGTATCAAAATTATGCAAATATGTATTACACTGATCATAGGGCATAATTTTTAAATATCGAAACAGTTTTCCCCGCGATATCTCGAAACTACATTTTGCTACTTAACGGCATTTAAGCTTGCGGACGGCAGTATAATAAAACGTCGTAAATTTCAACAAAAGTTGCACTCGCCAATAGGTTGGTTGCAAACATAAAGAAAATATCCCCGAGAGTTGATATGTTTTATTCTGCCATAAAAAGGCGATTTTACACACTATCAGTCGGCGCACGGGCAAACGAAGACTAATTGTGACCAGAACTTCGGCCTGTGCGCGCGCATTCGATCTGTTATTGTTTAAAAAAAAGTTGTAATGGTAGTCGATAAATATGTTTTATAGGTAAAATTATTTTAATTGTATCGTTTTCGTTTCATGTGATTCCCAAAGAGGTCTAGTTATGCTGGCCGGATTATTGACCGGCTACTAGCTACGTCTCATTCATACTCACTGTCTTAACTTTCTCCTTTCCTTGTCTTTACTATATTCTAGGGTTGGTTGCTTGGGTAAAGTTCAGGTCACGCGCGGCAGAACCAATCAAAGCGAGTCAGGTGGCTCAGATCTCGGACTTATTTTATTATTTACCAGCAGTACCCTGCCACGCTTCGCTGTGGCACTTTGTGATGCAAAAATTAGATAAAAAACAATCCTTGATGCGGATTATATATCATTGTAAAATTTCAGCTCGATCAGAGCAGAACTTTTGAGTTTTTGAAGCGTACACAAACCAACATATCATTTTTATATATAGAGATTATAGCCAAATAATTGTTTTCTCTATGCTTATAAATGACAAAACTGTGAAATACGAGAGTCAAACTGAAAGTTCTTAGAAAATCAAAAACTGATTACATTAGCCAGTTATTAGTTTTATTATATCTTTTCAAAATATTGTCCATTCACGTCAATACACCGCTGCATGCGATGGAACCACTGGGAAAAGCACTTTGCCCACTCGTCCTTAGGGGTCTCTTCAATGGCATCGCGATACGCAGCCACCGCTTCTTCAGCATTCATAAACCGCTTTCCTTTAAGTTTTTCTTTAATTTTTGAAAATAAATAAAAATCACAAGGCGCGAGGTCGGGGCTATACGGCGGGTGACCCAGTAATTCAACGTTTGATGTCGCCAAATAGTCGATCGTTCGCTTGGCGGTGTGCGATGAGGCGTTGTCGTGGTGAAGGAGGATCCTACTGCGAGGTCGTTTCTCTCGAACTTTTCCAAGACAAGTGGCAAACAATTGGTAGTGTACCATTCTGCAGAAACTGTTTTTGATCCTCTAACACAATTGTTGCGAAATGACCTATCCTTCCAAAGAACGAGGCCACCATTTTTTCCCCGCACTTCGATCTCTCTTCACTTTAGTTGGCAACTCCTCGAAAAAACACCCACTGAGCAGATTGTCTTTTGGTTTCAGGATCATAACAGTAAATCCAGCTTTCGTCACCTGTTAGTATGTCGAACACAGCATTTGAGTCACCTCCGTTAAATCTTTCAATCATTTTACGGTACCAATCCACACGATGGAGTTTTTGAGCCTCAGTCAAATTATGAGGTATCCACCGGGCGCAAAGCTTCCTGACCGCTAAATGTTCGTGTAGGATTTTGTGCACTTGACTCATACCGATGCCTAAGCTTGTCCGAATCTGCTGATAGGTCACTCTTTTGTCAGTCTCTATCATACGCCGCACAACACAGATGTTAACTTCAGTCGTCGCCGTAGAAGGCCGTCCCTCACGTAAATCATCAGTGAGATTAGTGCGACCACGTTTAAACTCATTAAACCAGTTGTAAACAGTCGCACGAGATGGAGCTTCATCGTGAAAGGCCAATCGTAGTCTATCATAACTTTCTTGTTGACTTAAATGACATCGAAAGTCATAAAAATCATTGCACGAAAATTTTCTCGTGTTAAATTCATGTTGACGTGACACAGACAATTTTCAATTTGCCGCCAAATCGTAAAACAAATGACAAATGAATGAAGTATATACTCAGTAATATTGGCAAAGAGTTATATTTTCAAATTATAAAATTATTTTTTTATTATATTGTTTATAAGTGGCCAGTTCTAAGAACTTTCAGTTTGACCCTCGTATATGAAAGATGGTACTATTTATGTATTGCGGTAGCTTGCTTGCCATGGTATTTATACCATGGCATGCGTGAGTTCGATCTTTTTTTTGCTTTTGTTTTCTTTGTTCGATACATCCGCTCGCAGGTGGAGTACTCTTGCACACATTGCCAATATTATTATTGAGAGAAGTGTTAAGACCCCATATGCTAAGGAAATGTACCTAGACATGCAACATATTTACCATTATAAGTACACCTAACTCCACCTTTATCCTATTCTTATTCCGCATAGTTGTACCTACTTAAATTTACATACAGTGTAGTTACGAAATGTTATATTTAACACGTAGTTTTAGATAATGTTTTGTTTTGAACGTTTTAAAGAATTGCGTAGGTATTTTGTTTCATTGATGCATTATTTAGTAAATTTCACATAAAGTTATAAAAGAGTGACGAGACGAGCAGTACATGTCCCTGATGGTAATCTACACGCCTGCTACATAACAGCACAGTGACACGCAGCTATTGGACCATGAAGAGTCCAAAACATTACCTAGCACTGCACTGCGCTCGTCAGCCGGAGATTTCAGATGTTATATCTCTAAGCCCAAGTAATTTCTCTGGAAACATTTCCGTTCAAACCGCAACAAAGTAATGTTTGCAAATTACTGGTTGGCGGTAGAATAACTGGCAAAAGTGTGGTACTTCCCCGTTGAACTCTGCCAAAAGTCCTACCACTCACATCATAAGTTGAAGGTATGGTAAACCTTTAACTTTATGTATTTTAAAGGTAAGTACCTCGTAGTTGATTTGTGATGGCTTCTACAGCTTCAATATTGCAATAACATTAATTTTCTAAAAGTACTTACTACACTTAACTCATTTCATGTTGATTTTGAGAATATATAATTTGATTCCAACTTTCCCGGGACCCGAAGCATAGATTTTTTTAGAAACTACAAGCAAAACCCTGCGGTTTTACCCATGTTATTCCCTTTCCCATTATTTTCCCTCGACATAACACCTAATAAACATCCCACCTTTCGCATTTATAATATTAGTATGAAGAAAGATATGCGTCTGATGGTAAACACGTTTGCCCATAACAGCACAGTGTCACGCATCTATTGGAACATGAAGAGTCCAAACCATTACCTAACACTGCACTCGTCACTCAGAGATATTAGAAGATTTATCTATTTATACTTGCAAATGTGTTAACAATGTAGTAGACGACATGATGGTATGATTCTTAACTCTATTTTTCGTGTGGTATGATTACTATTATATACTACACTTTCCGTTTATATAAATGTTCAAAATTTTCATCAGAAAATGTTAGACTCCTAAGCTTTATTTTAGTAAAATGTTCGTTTTTTGTCGCTCATAAAAGCTGTTTTATACGTATTGAGTGCCCGTTTGGCCTCTTTAATCGATATTTAAAGTAAATGTGTTGTTCTACTCGATAGAGTTATGAGCGTGCCAAAGATGACGAGAAATTATTTTCACCGTGGCGCTACTTAAAATATTATAACAAATTCAAAGATATATGAGGTAAGCTCTATTTTCGTCTGATGCCGTAGACATTGTGAGCTATTTACAGTGTTTCCGCCAGATGAAAAAACATCACAATAGAAAATTAAACCATACCAATAGAAAATTTTAATTACAATTCAAAGATATCGAGACTAAAATTTTCGTTTATTTAACTTGGAATTGTAGTATAGCAGTATTATTAGAACTAGTAGTCGCTAAGTGCCTGAAATTCGACCTTATAGCAATATCAACCTATTCTCAATTTGAGTACAGATTTGAACAGAGTACAACAAAAACAGAGTACAGAGAACAAAAGAGTTTTTATCTGCGTGTGACAAAAGCACATTATGGTAGAGTGTATAATGTTTTTCTTTATTTAATCTAGTGTATTAATTAGGTTTTTTTAATACTAGCATTATGCACTCCTCTACATAAATTAGAAGTGTCCGAAATGTCATACTCCTAAGTCAGCGCAATTTTCATAAGAAAGGGTGGGTATAAAGTATTTGCTACAGGTATAATAGGTAAATTAGATTTAGGTTCGCGGTGCGCGGCGGTTTTGCAGAAATTGTCATATAAAAACCATTAACCGAATTAAAACTATCATATTTATCAAGTTGGACCAAATTGCACATAAATGCCAATTTTTGTAGATATTGGTTGACTTGGTGATGAATTCACTGGCACAAACATTATGAAACGGGATTTTCATAAATTAAGATTACAGATAAACTCCTCCCTCGCAGGAGAGCGATGGCTGACATATGTGTCATACTTGTGAACGGGTACTGCTTGTTAGAATTGGATTGCTTGTGTCACATACGCTTTAGAAACTAGAGCTTACTTCTAAGGTTTCTTTCGAAATAATGTATCTCCGAACTGTGAGCCTTTTCGCCCCTTAAACTAACTGTTTGATACCAGTCATGATGTCTGCGTACGATATAAAGTTTATTCTGTTTAAAAAAAATATAATTTTCATACCATGTATTGAGGTGCAAGATGACGTCGTCTGGGTCCAGTCGCATACCAAAAGCTTTAATAAGCTCAAACAACTTACTAATACCTACTGCAAGTTTGATTCATCGCACCAAAAGTATCGAGCGAGTGGGAATGGCAACACACGACAGTCCACACCGCGGTCGCATGCGCGAACGCACGTAACACAACCATCGGAGCATGCATTAGTGTACCGTTAACTTTCTTTCGAATACAAACCTTAATATACTCGTAAGTGGAAGCGGCAGTGTCAAATTTTAGAACAGAGTATTGGAAAGTAAGTACATATTATTATCGTTTTATTCACACTTTTGTGCATAAATTGCAACGGTCAAAATGTTTATGATTGGCAATCAGCGAACTGGTTCTTAGACATTTAATAGCCATGCATATGTTGTTGTATTTTATACTACGTGTCTTGGTGTTGGTTTCAATAGCATAGAAATAATAAGGTCAATAGCTGTTTTCCAAAACTCTACACGATTTGAGTTCTCCGTCAGAATTATCGAAAATTTAAATAGAAATTTAATTTTTCTCAAACATTTTATAGTTTTTGGCTCGTCTTAAGGAAATGTTTGGAATGAGCGGTAAGCAGATAATGCGAAATCGGAATAATCGAAATAATCTGATATTTTAATATTTAAAATACCCGACTATACAATACTATAAGTATAAGTAAAGAGTATTAACTGGTTTAAAAAAAAAACTAAATGAACTAAATGTGATGAACGTTAAAATTACAAGGAGTCATTAGTTTGACAATTTTACGAGTAATTGATCGAAACTAGACTACTGATACGAAGTGACGAAAATTAGTTTGAATTGATTGTAGTGATGTAGCGCTGTAGTTTTCCAATTTGAAGGGAAAAAAACAAACCTTCGGATTAGTATACCACTAGTGGTCGCCAAATGGCCAATACTCTACCAAAAAGCAATATTAATCTTGTTTCAATTTCACAGACTTTGACAATAAACTGAAGAGTTTGTGTGTGTCGAACTCACGGTGGTGTGTGTAATATTTTTTATTGATTTAAGGTTTGTCATATGCATAATTTTAAAAAACACGCTGAATGGCAATGTAATGCAATACTTTTTTGTCTATCTAATATATCCTGTTATGTTTCAGCAAATTTAATATACGAGTATTACGAGTATTTATCTATTTATTGTTTAGGTCGACGTCATGTTCGATTACACTACACGGTCGCGTCGTTTATCATCAGGCAAATGGATGGTCAACACGGACCTAAGCGCAATAAAAAAAACAGAAGGAAATGCTTACACGTATAAATTTGTATTAACTCTTCTAGTTCGAGTTCGAACTATTAATTTTTGAACATATTTCCTGTTTTTTTAAACTAAATTATCCCAAGCATATGAATTTATTCAGATCGGTATTTCACAAGGATGTTTTGAGTTGATATTATGTAGATTAGGGAACAATACCTAAATGGGAAAAACACGTAATATTTTTAAATGTGCCTACTCTCAGCTCTCAACCATCTAAACATGAAACATTCAACTACGAAAATAATCTACATAACACAAAAAAACGCATTTTTAACTGACATCAAAAGCGTTCTCAAATGTTTCAAATAAAACGTAAGTTTTTTTGTGCAAATTACGCGATGTATAATAGCTCCAATTGCAATGTTTTTTTTAATTTCTGACAACTTATTTCAGGGCCCGAATAAATTTTATCGGAATCGATGAAGCACTTTTTGAAATATCAACAAAAATCTGAAATTTTCTTACCTCGACGATGACTTATTCGTCCTATTGCTGTCTCATTGGAACAGTGATGCTTAGATGATTTCACAAACATTACGAAATTTTGTTAAGGCCGTACCCCGAGCAAATGACCTTGAGTATTTCTTACCTTATCACACACCGCAAGAAAGAGCAAGAGAGAAACAGTAGGATTTGTCGGTGGTTACGCTCAAATTTTAGGATAAACTCTTTATAAAATCAGATTTCGGTCTTTTGAAAAAAAATATCTAACAAAATGGAATTGCTTATCCGTTGGTGTAAGTACTAAATCCAAATAATGGCGGGTTTTCGAGTAGATGCATGATAATTACAATTATTTAATTTTTTTATGGTTTCGTTGTGAGGAGATTATTTAAACAATACATTGATTAACAAAAAAAACATTTTTAAGCCAAGAAATTGTAGCAATTTTATTCATTTTTTACTAGTTGATATTTGTTTTGGCTAATGAGTTGATAGCTCTCAAATCTGGACAAAAAACTTGTTTTACTGGGGGACGCACCTTAAGTCTGAGTTTAATTTTAAATGAAAGTCGGTTTTTTTTCTCGGAGAAAATTAAATGTGAATTTTTTTAATAATGCTATTCAGCGTTTTAATAATTCTGCCGCACCGTGGCGTTGTTAAAGGAGTTGTTGTTTAATAAATCGAAAATGTTATTTTTTGTTTGTTGTGTTTTAGCAACAAAATAAAATACTTTCGTTTGATTAGAGCATGCAGAACGTCCTCATAAAAGCAAGAGAACATCCGATTTCACTTTCGTAAAGTCGTAGGTTTAAATCTCCCCTACACCTCTGAGTGTGTTTCCAAGTGTTGATGTACGATCGTATCATCACCACTAGCCTTAACGGTGAAGGCAATAAGCGTGAGGGAACCAGCGTGTTCCAAAAAAATCTTACTAGTACATGTGTCTTCCATACTAACCCGTACATTCCGATCATGGTGGATTGTGGCCTTACAACTTACAACCAAAATCCTAAATCACATGTCAACACATTTCTCTCACTAGATTAGAGTTCTTGTTTTAAGTTAGCGACATTGCGCACATGAATTCGAAAAAACAGTGGTGCGCATGGGATTTGAACCTGGGTCCTCCGAATCGGCAGTCGCCGTTCTCCTGACTAGACCAGCCGTAAGTCTGCTTCGTAGTGGCCTACTTGGTAGTAAGTCTCCCTGCAGAACCGTAGGTCGTGGGTTCGATTCCCGGACAGGGCAAAGATTTGTGTGACGAATACAAATATTTCTTATTACATGATTATCCCTTTTATTAGAAATTTACACGATTTTTTTTTTACATACCGACGAAGACAGAAGCAAGTAACATGCTTGCCGGCTGTTATAATTACGAAGTGTTTGTGCGAGTACAACAAAAAAAAAACGGAATTTAATGGACTGTATTATTTTTGATTTTAAATATGTTAAACGCGATGTGTTGGCCAATACGAAACGAAATTTTTAGAACTAAATAGGAAATGAGCGGCTACATTAGTTCTTACTAGGAAATGGATGGATGCACAATAAATACCTTATTTCATCTGTTGGAGTTCTTGAGTTTCAACCTTTCAACTCACACCGAGTTTAGGTCCGTTATCCAGTCCAAGCGAACAAACTAATTTGAGTTTGGTAATATGCACATCACATTATTCACACACGAACGTTTGATTGTAGAAAGCAATTGGCTATAATCGACGACACAAATTATAGTTTTAAAGCGAATATATCCGAAAAGGTGATTGGATATCTACAAGTTTTTCACAGCGAACTAAGTCCATCGAGAGAACGCGCAGCCATCATTTTTTCTATTGTTCCAAACTGCCACGACGATATTGCTTTCCTTCTCACTCAGGTTCCAACAAACATTTTGGTAATAAGAATTGGTGATAAAAGAGTCCTTCATAAGTGATTTCGGGAAACCAGAGTCATATAAAAGTTTTAGCGATTAGTGTTAGAGCACGCTCTAGCCCCTTACTACCCCTCGATTGGGCCCCATTTTTTAGCTCTATAAGTGATAAAATTGGTAATTATTTTCACTATTTTAACACTGTACGTTACATAACAGTTATAGAATGGCGTTAGTTGCTACTTATTTCTTGTTTCTATAATGGTGGTACAATATAAATCTTGCCATCTGAAGCAACTTAAAGTTTGTACTATGGTTAAAATAAAAACTATTGGTGATATACAAGTTCTAAAGTCTGTTGGTATAATTTGTATGGTTATATATAAGTTCCTTTTTAGGTCCATTTATATCTTGGATTTGCTTTACATATGTTGATCCGTATTTAGTAGCAACTCAGGGCTCTAGCACGTTTAATTCCTCTATAGTTTTGCATTAAATTTTACTTCCAGAAGAGTTACTTTATTTCTGTCATTTTAATTTGTGTTATTGTCTCAATATGACGGCGAAATATGGAAGTGAAAGTGAATAACAAGTTACGGATTGTCTATAACTCGGTAAGTCAAGTTTGATTTTACAATTTTAACTTAAAATTTATTGCGAGGGTTACTTTATTGAGATAATCATATATGTTTTGCATCTCAATTTTGCAGGGACTTGAAAATAAGTGGTATTTCAAGTAAAAGTTGTGTGTATTTTATAAGGAGGGCTATACACTTAATCTACATTTAGATAAAAACGGCCTATTGGCTTTGTCTTTTATAGTAGTTGTGTATTTTAGTATATATAATTCGTTTTAAAATAAGCTTATGATGTAAAAATTGCGTTATAAACTAGTTTTTCTTAAATTACTTTAAGGTTATGTTTGAATTATCATGGCGTCTATTTCTTATTACCCTAGTTTCCTATTATTACTATTTATGAACGAGAAGTGCTAGGTAGGTTGTAGTTAGAACTATTGTAGCAGTTGTTATACCAGAATAGAGTTTTAAAGGTAATAAGAAAACAAGTTTGAAGTGTTTGGTTTACAATAGTTTGACTTAGATGTAGAGGTAGTAGTATTTTAGGGTTACGTTTTCAATTGATAAAACCTTTCCATCAAGGAAGGGAAGTAAAGACGTAATATTGAGATCAAATGCTAAAGATTTTTTGATGTAATCGGTGATATCGCATTTGCGGCAAGTGTTTTTTTAGGTCTAGCTAGTGAGCTCTGCAATCACCTTAATACATTGCCTTTTTAGTAAATAAATTTATTGAGATACGTATAGTATAACTATCCTGAATTTATTTAGCTTACATATAAATAAAGAATTAAGGTACCTACTTATACTATTTATAATACAAGTAATAAACAAAGAAATACGTTATTTATTTAATGTTTTTTTTTTCAGCTTTCTCGTTACCTATCTTTTACCAATACCTAGATTACCTCCTCGACCCCCCCTTCAACGCCCCGCGCTTTGTTGAGACTGGCAGCGGCAGCCATTTTGGTTTAGTTTGGATCGAATTGTTTCGACGTGTGGTTGTGTGCGCATTCCTATCGAGTAGTAAGCGTATTCTTATGATTGGATTGAACGTAAGTTATATCGTTTAATAGTAATTTTTTAATCTTGTAACTGATTGTCTACTCAAAATGCCTGGATTATATTAAATTAATAGGTAAGTTGTATCCCATTCCATTCCATTAATAACGTAGAAATAACAGGCACTAACTACATCATAGAAGTTTCAATCATTTTTAAGACAATCGATCATGAGCTTGTTTATACCTTGTGGCAGTAGATAGTACTAAACAGAAGTTCGTTTGTACCCCCTCCCCATCTTTATCGGTACTGGATTTACCTTGTATAATGAAAGAATACTTAACTAGACTTGTGCGTATCAAAAATATCTTCTTTGATTAGTGAGTTTCATCCAGTACCTGAGATTTAAGTTATAATAGAATTATTTACCTTCGGCACGTGAGTCCGACTCGCACTTGACTGATTATTTTAGGGGTCCGAAATCAATTCAATGTCAAAAATAAAGAAAAAGATTCATGGATTAAAAATATGTTTTACTTTTCGGGTTTATTATGCGTGCCAAAGTGTGTGCTAGTTACACTAGTTACTAATAAGAAAACACTACACACTAGTTACACTAGTTACTAGCACACACTTTGCCACGTACAGACACACGTGCGCGCGCACACACACACGCACACACACACACCTACACACCCACACACACACACACTACACCTGTATATGCAAGTAATACAATTTTTTTATTAATTTCAGAATGTCTTATAAAATAGTCCAGACTTGGGAATACAACAAACATAGATTGTTAGCAGTACCATCAACATGGGAAGATAACAATATTCTAAAATATCCGCGAAAAAACATAACTAAGTACTTGAAAATTGGGACATCAATACCAGAACATGACTGGAAACAAATAAAATGTGACGTTAAAAGAAGAGAGCTACCAAGCTACGAGACAGCCGACTACGTACTTCAAGAAATGATTAATCATACTGACACTGAAGATGATATCACAAATTCAGCTACTTCTAAGCAGTCCAAACCTGAATTAAACTTGAATATCATAGCTGATGACATCGTAAGTTATATTTTATTGTTGATATTTTAGATATAAAAGTCAATAAAATACATATATGTTTCATATAAATACAAAATTGAGCCCAAAATCAAAATTGCCAGCTAATAAAAACAGGTTTTTACCTATTTAGGACTTCTATTTGAGTATGTAACAAATAAAGCTATGCTACGTTCGTTTGTGGTTGTAATTGGTAAATGGTAATTTTGATAAATACAATGTATTTCATTTATTAAAAGATAACCAAGACATTATAAAACTCACATTTCATCTTTTTCCAACGTTGGGATAATAAAAGAATAAGTAGTAGCCATTTTCCCCTCTTGAATACAGTTCTTTAATAGTTTGGGTTGTAAAATCCAGAACTGATCTTACAAACTCTGGTGAAAGAATTGAAGAGCCGCCCAAACGCCTATCCTGTCTTAGCTCGTGCATCTAACAACAGACAAATACGTCGACGAAGCTTTATAACGAATAATTTAATAGCTCAAATATTCATCGAGTAAAAATTTCAAGTCATTACTTTTTCTTGCAGGTGAATCTATACCCAAATATGCAGCAAAATGTAAGACATACCAACACTTTTCAAGAAAGTTCTGTGACTTATCATAATGACGTAGTATTAAAGCAGAAAAATTCAAATGCTACAACAGTGGGACCAGCTGCAGAAAACTTAAATAGTGAATTATCCTACAGTACGTTATACCAATGTGTAGTAGTGAAACTAACGTGAATGTAGAAAACTTAGAAACGGTTATAACAGATCAAAATACACTCTTAACAAACCAAACAAAAATATTGGAACAACTTAACTCTATCCAGAATGTACAAACTACTACGATTCAGAAAATAGCGTCATTATCCGTTCAATTAGACCATGCTATGGTGCAAATGAATAACCTTTCCCAAAACTTTCAAGTCACGCCATTGAGCGCATGCAAATATTCTCCAAGTAATACAGCTTTTAGCATCAAACCAATTGAAACTGTTCAACAATTGGATGAATTAGAACTGGAACTTTCAAACAGTGCCAATAGACAACAAAAAAAGCAATTGTACTCTGTAATTTTCGCTAGTGGCAAAGGTATTGATTGTGCTTATACATTAGCTGATGTATTATTTTCGCGGAAGTTTCTATGCCAATGCTCTTGGAGTGGAGGCAGCCGAGGTAACAATGATGCTAAAATTGCCTGGAAAGCTTACAAAACATTTTGTCTTTTTTTGGGAGATGGTGCACACTTGGGATAACAATTACACAGTTTCACATAATGTTGAATTTTCCAAAGTATTCTTAAAATGCCAAAAAAGAGAATTTGGCTAAAAAGAAAGAGCGTCTACATCAAGAAAACGTACAAAACGATCAAAAACCCAGTCTGTAAATGACGAAATTGAATCTGACGAAGAAGAAACATTTGTAACAACTGCAAAAAAGCTAAAATAGAGCAAAAAATGTAAATAATGAGAAAAGTTCTTTTAAGGAATATGTTGACAGAAAAGGCGTAGTTGAAGACGAGATAGAAGAAAAAGGAATGATGAAGAAAGCGCAAAGACTTCAAACTCTATAATTAAAGTAAATGAATGCAGTGTCGAGAAAGAGATCAAGAAAGAAGAAATGATCACGAAACTCCAGAAAATGTCGACTCTAATATTGATGAAAATGAAAACACGGAGGAAGAAGACGAAGATCACGAAAGAGAGGAAATACTTCAAATGATAAAGAAAGTACTACAGATTCAGATGGGCCTTTTGAAAAAAAATTACATCACGCAAAATAAAACTGAAGAAGAGCAAGACAATAACAAAGATAAGATGAATTGTCCTAACTCAAGTATCACACAAAATAAAATAAAAATCTCCATAAGAGAGAAGAAAATGAAAAGAAACTTTCAAGAGGAAGAAAGTTCAAAAACGTGCGAACTTTGAAGAAAATGCTAACACGTATAATAAAACTGAGGAAGAGAAAATCGATCACAATAAAATCATAAATTATCCATACTCCATTATTAAACAAGATGAAACTATGGATAACGAAAGCGAAAAAACAACAATAGAAAATGAAGAAGATCCGTTAAAGGAAATTAATAAAGTAAAAAATTACGAAAAGAAAAATGCAGAAGTTTCGAACTCAACAATAGGAGAAATTGAAAAAAAGGATAAAGATAGCGATAAAGAAAAAGTACATGGTACAAGAAAACTAGAATGCGATTTCACCAACAAGGAAAATAAAAATATCGTGGAAAATCAGAAAAAAGAAAAGAAAGGAGACAGGGGATCACACTCCAAATCTAAAAAACACATAAAAATATAAATTGGAAAAAATCATAACTAAAAGGGAAAAAGCACACTAGACTTTCCCCGAAGGTTTTGATTTTAGAATTTCTTAATGCTAAATCATTTAATTTGTACTTTTTTATTTCTAGCCTGGAATGTCCTATTTTTTCTTTTACTTTCAAAAAGGTTTTTTTCTAAGGATTTTGATTGGAATTTTTTATGATTGTAATTATTTTTTTAAAGTATTTTTCGACAAGATAGTATTTCGTTTTTCGACCCATGTTTATAGGGAAAAGTGGTTCAGTTTCATGTGAAGGTTCACCTCCTTTCGGATTGATATACCTTTATTGTTACGCGTTGTATATGCGGTATCTTTGTCTTAGTTATTAAACTTGTTTTGACCAGGCAAGTGGATCTAGTGATAAGATATTTTGAATAAAACCACAATTATTTTTTAAATCTTGTTTTTATTTATAGATTAAATAAACACACTATAATTCAAATTATAAAGTATGTAAAAGTGGTATAAAATGCAGGAATCCGCCGTGAACAATGCACACTAGCTTACAGTTTACATCATCAGGGCTCAGAACGATATCAGTTTTCTGTAAACTTATTTCGCATACTTTGTAGATATTTAGGAAAGATGACCGAAGAGGTTTTCAAATACTAGCATTTTCCCCATAAGTTTTTTACCTTGTATATTTATGTTTTAGCGTTAATTGATATATTTAGAACTTCAATAATATCATCAGTAGATGATAGAAAATATTTATTCCTCTCTTTACAAGAAATTATAAAATGTTCAAAGTTAAGCACCGCAGTGTCACTGAGTCTTGACAAAAAAGGCTTTTCATACGTGCATTTTGTTTTCAGGGATTTTGAATTTATATTTTGTTCTGATAGCCTTTTGGCTACTTGAGACAGTGGTTTGTTTCCATGTCTTAGCATTTTTTTTCTATACTTCTATACTTCTATACTAATATTATAAAGAGGAAAGATTTGTTTGTTTGTTTATTTGTAATGAATAGGCTCCGAAACTACAAGACCGATTTCAAAAATTCTTTCACCTTTGGAAAGCTACATTATCCCCGAGTAACATAGGCTATATTATATTTAAAAAAAAAATAGGAATCCATACTAAAACTCCAATAATGTAACATAAGGTGTAAAAAAAAGACCTGAAAAATTCCTTACGTCGCGTGCGCTGCGAAAACTATTGATGATAGAACAAAATCATTTACTACGACTTTGCAGAACTCATCATTATCTACAAAAAGTGTCGCGACAGCATATGTCTAAATATTATAGTTAATACCTTTTTATAATTTTTACATTTCATTCGGAAGATATCACGAGTTTAAAAATGCAAGTATTAGAAAAAGTCGCGTGGTTGTCGCTCAGCTAGCCAGCATGCGATGTAGGCTCCATGTAAGCGTCACTGGGGTACGTGGGGTCAATGTGATAAAATAAAGTGCCGCGCGGCTCACTCGCGCGATCGGCTCCCTACGCAGCGGTCGTGTGCGTGATCGTATGATTTTAGCTTGAAAAATGTTGAATTCGTTTCGTAGGTAAATAAGTATACGATAATAAATATTATATTTTAATGTAACCATTCAAACTGCTTATAGTAGTATTTTATGGGTATTCCTGTTCAAAATTTCAGCAAAATTTAGTAAAAGGTAGTTTTCTAAGCCCATATTTTTAATTTTTTTCAATAAGTAAGTACCTACTACTTACCTGATAATAAATATTATATTTTAATTATTCAAACAGCTTAGTACTTCATATAGTTCAATAAGCAAAAATTTAGTAAAAGCCTGTTTAATTATTTATTTCCTTCTATTTTCATTTTATAATGCCCAAAATGCCAAAAGATCAAGATCTCAACTTTCTAAACATAGTTACCAGGCGAGGGCAATAAAATACGGCGTATTGAGGAATCTTCATCAGAAACTGAAAATCGCCTTGCAAGTCGGAGAGAATACGCGTCGCAATTGCGTGCTAGAGAGTCAAGTATCGAGCGTTCGCAGCGGCTTGCTGAACAAAATTTTATCACTGGCCCAGGAGCTGGTCAACTAGCTCATATACCGAGGATACCGATGATTCCAACTGATCTGCCAATCCCTTTTACACGACTTCAGTTTCCGGTGAAATCATCTTTCGCTTTAACTATTAACAAGTCCCAGGGCCAAACCTTCGAATTATTAGGATCGACCTACGAAAAGAATGTTTCACTCATGGCCAACTGTATGTTGGCGCCTATCACGTGTCGGAGCTCCTGAAAATCAATTTATTTTGCTGCCACAAAATAAAACTACTTCAAATATCGTTGACAGGGAAGCTCTGACTCACTAAAACTAATGGCTTTTGTTTTGTAAATAATATTATATATGTATACAATTTTAAAATAAAAAAATACAAAAAAACATTAATAAAAAAGAATCATAAAAAAATTCAAACTTCCTTTATAAATTTACTTTTTTTTTTGAAACCCGATACAAAAAAAGGGTGTATGTGTGTGTGTATATACCCGTGCGAAGCCGGGGCGGGCCGCTAGTATTAAATAAAGTTTATTTTCAAAAGGATATGCATCGAATGTTGGCAACGGGCCAAATCTTTCAACTTCATCTGCAACATGTAGTAAATTATGCACGTTGCTTGTAATGTAATCGGCACCATAAAAGTATTTATAATTTTCTACGAAATATTCAAACATTTCTTTAGTTAGCCGAAGTAAATGGTTGTATTTTGGAGAATAACAAATTGTGACGCTGCAAAACAGGCTCAAGAAGTGATGATATGCGTCTGCTGGTAAGACTTCCTGCAAAATTATTAAACTCAAATAGTGAAGGAATGTTCGGTATTCGGTTGCTTTCCAGTATGCTATGCAATCTAGAGTTCTTACTGTTCTATGAATTTCAGAAGGCAACTTACACTTACCGAGAAATTTATTAACATGATCAATATCTCGTGCACACCACTTAGTCTTTAATTTAAAGAAATTGCCGTCCTTCCATCCCGTAAGTAGCCTTTTCATAATGCCCAAATGAATCAAATGCAACGAGTCCGACACTGGAAATTGTTCAACCATGTCAATAGGTAGTTTTAATAATGGTGAATCTTTTTTATGATGGGCACCATACTTCAATTCCCTAACTACTGACGAAAATACTACTGTATGGGTATTATGCGAGTAATTTCCTACTGTAGTGCATTTTAGCCAACCGTGCTTTCCATTGAAATTGCAAACACCTGTAAATAATTAATAAATACGATTAACATAAAATTAAGAAAATATTGTTGATGAATGTAAAAATAATATACAATACAAGAAATGGAATAACCGAAGACCGTAAACGTCTCATGCAATATGTTAAGATATTTCTATTTCATTGAAAAATTGAAAAATAATACATGTACCTATAAAACCTTTTGAGATATTTGTATTTTAGGTTTCAATTATCACAAAATATGTTTACTTATAAAACTAGATTTTTACCTATGATAATAATAAGATGGCTAATGAAATGACACTATTCGATGTATGAAAGTAATTCACCTTTGATAAAAGCGCGAGCAGGGGAATCACATATAAAACATCTTATTATGATGTTTACTTTAATGCCGTTTACACAAACGCCTTGATCTAAAACTGTAATACTCTCATTCACAAAATCTTCTAAAAAAGATTTAAATTTTCGGTTTTCCTTTTCCATAATAAATACCGATAATGAACGGGTCCTCGTCAATCTCGTGCATATTTGCCAATATAGGCCAGAATTCAAATTTAGAGCTTTTGAAAATAGGTAACCCATCTAAATTAACATTCAAATATACATTTTTTTGGGCACAAAGTCCAAATTATGAAGTATTTTGTCAGTGGAATAATGATTCCGTTGTGCCAATATTCACCACCGTCGATACTTTTGAGACATATTTGTGTTGGGGTTTGCAGAATCGTACGAGGATCAGATGGTAAAATATTTACAAATCTTTTATTCAAAATTGATATCAAGTCTTTGAAGGCAGCTTGGCTAACATTTTTTTCAAGCGCCCATATTCTTAAGTCATTTTAAAATTCGAATTTTTTATATATTCGCTTTCTTGCTCTTCATCTGAGCTATGAGAACTACTAAGAGGATAAGTAGATAAATAGGCATCTTCTGTCAAATTTAATTCACGCTGTACCGAACCCTCTCCTGTAAAATTAAATTCTCGTTCTACAGAACCCTCTTCTATAAAATTAAATTCTCTCTGCAAAGAACCCTCGTCTGTAAAATTAAGCTCTCGCTGTACAGAACCCTGTTCAATATCTTGCGTTTCACCATGTTTACTGCTCACATACATATTATGATTTTCTAGTCCTGTGAAAAATAAAATTATTTGTTACTATAATCACCCATAAACTACTCACCAAAAACAAAAAAAACCTGTACGGAACCTTGTTGAAATTCCCGCACTTGACCGACATTTTCGATGGGTTTCTGGGACAGCATGAACATTTTCTTCGGCATTTAAGCTGCGCTGGACGAACATATTCGTTGCAAAAGCTACTACAACCCAGACTAGGGTCATCAATACTTCTTTTCAACGAAGAACTATGATGTTGAACTGCATCAATGGTCGCTGTTTGCAGTTTGGTGGTTTTATCGCAGGATGACACTGATTGATTTGATCTGATTATTAATTTGTATTCGTTTGATATTTTCTTTTAACTCCTCCACATCTTTTCGTTTTTCCACGAACTCATAGCGAATATCAAGCAAGCAAGAGCAAATAGACTTGAGAGCAAATCAGACTACACACATATACACAATTTTGAGGTTAGAGACATTATACGTCTATAAAAGTAATATTTTAGTTGTTTTATAATTTAAAGTGAAAATAAAGGTTACAATGTTTAAATTGAATTTTCATATTGCTTAGAGTAACATAAGAGTAAATTCGAACACCGTTGTAACGAACAGGGCTCTAATAATAACTCCATAATACCAACTAATATCATATAGAGTGGTTTCTAATTTCTTAATTAAATTTCTGGAAATAAGTTCTGATTACTTCTTTTATAGCAATTCAGGTAATAAAAATATTTTGTCAACTATTTTAAAGAGCTTTTGTCGCTAGAAAGAATTATTAGAAACTATAATATTACTTTAAGTGTTTCGCGTTACTTGAATTTATATAAAAGTAGGTTCTATGATGGTTGCGAATATAGCCTTCATACCTTTTTAAGTAATATTACGTTTCTAGACAAGTTAAGCGGTATAAAACATCTACTTAGCAATCTTAAAGAACACTTGGGAATAGTAAGACTTACTAAAAACCTTATTACTACTTAAGGTATTTATTGTTACTTGAGGTTACAATACCTAGCGTTACTGTGGTTCAGCTTAACTCTTTTATCACTTCTTAAGTCATATTATGTATTATTGTTACTGTTACTCATCTTAATGAGTTATTTAGTTATATTCATGACCATTAAACCAACAAAAGTTATACCAGACACTTTTATATACCTGTTAAAACAATACAAACGATAAGAGTGGTGAAAATTAGCGCCAAAATGTTGGTTGGGGTGTCTCATTCATTGTGCGGAAAAGGATGGAAGAATGGAAGCATCGAATTAGCCAACATGCAATTTATTTTGCCAAAGTGTTTTTTACTTCGAAACATTATTTTGGCGCGAACACGAAGCTTTCGCTATTTGTTATTTTTAAGTAGCTACCTACTTGAGTTTTGAAATACCCAGGTTTAACAAAACATATTTTTGTACCAACTTCAATTGAGTTTACATGGCTTTTATAAATTGTTTTCGAACTTTATTTTGTTCCTCGAATTTCACAAGAAGTATTTTCTGTTCCTTGACTTTATACGGACTCGTCAAGGTTTTAAAGGAAATTTCGTGAAATGCCCATGTTTTATGGAATCCACGTGGACCTATTGTGTCGCAGTTCAGGCGAACACTCAATACCTCACTCGGATAAAGTTTTACAGGGTATACATATGCATTTAAGTAGGTACTCGTAATACCTACACGGTGGCAGAACCCACGGTTCCCTATTATTAATCACACGTATTATTTAATTTCCTCACCTACTTTCTTCTAAAGTAGCCTTTTATTAATTATTGGCCAGTTATTCTAGCAGTAACGTGCAATAATTACTGTATTTCAGTGTGAAAGGCAATGTTTCCAAATAACAGGGCCTGAAGATAATCCATTTTATATCTCTGTGTGACGAGCGCAGTGCAGTATTAGGTTATGGTTTGGACTCTTCAAGTTCTAATTGCTGCGTATCACTGTGCTGTTATGGGCAGGCATGTTGCTTACCATCAGGCATATGTCCAGCTCGTCTCGTCCCTCTATGTTATGACAAAAAAGCCTAACTAAACCTCGCCACCCCACAGGTATGCTCAGGGCCTAATTAGCCCTGTGGCTAATTAGGCTGCAGACTAGGGAGCGACGTTCGTGAGGGGCGCGCTAAAATTGTGTTTTTGCATACTACCATATTAATCTGGTATCATTCCAAAGATGGAATACCCAACCAAGTCAAACAATTGAAGAAATAACTTATTGGCGAAATGTACCTATTATTACGTGTAATATTAATATTATTTCGTTGGCTTCCATTTCTCGGTCTTCTTAGTATTTAATACTTTTAGGCTGCCCGTAATAACACATCTAACAGGGGCCCGTCCTTCTAATTAGCCTAGGGCGGTCAGAACTGTTGATCAGTCGCTGGCTATGCTACTGATTGCACACACTTACTTATTTACTTTGTACGCACTTTTGCTTGAAATTAATCTATTTACAAATCAAATTTTAAATAATAAATAAATAATTAAAAAATTAGTAGGCATATTGATTGCATCTGATATAATATTTTAATGTCATCATGATTCATCAATCAATAGCCAATCAATATATTATGTAGAAGGACTAGTTGACTAAAATGTTTTTTGCCTTAATATTGATTTGCTCTCTATTGAATTACTTTCAAAATAAATATAGAGCAAAAGCAAATAAAAATTCAAACTATTTTATTCATAAACGTCCTATTAACTCGTCAATTAATACAATAACAAGTACACATGCATTAAATTGAAAATATGTAAAAAATTGCATATTTCAGATCACACGTATGTTTGCAAGTAAAGCAAAATAACCAATATTCGTCTAAGGTTCCTTCCGCAGTAAACAAAACAGCTGGTAACCTTGCAACGACTTTACCTATTTGGATGAAACACACACTTCAAACGTGCTTCAAACGAATTAGCTACAAAATCAAGTACAAAATGTTGTACTTACAGGACTCTTGGCAGAATCTGCCTGGGAAAGTACCACACCTTTACCAGTTATTCTACCGCCAAGCAGTAATGTGCAAACATTACTATGTTCCGGTTTGAAGGGCAATGTTTCCAAATAAGTTATAGGGCTTAGAGACATAACATCTTAGATATCTGGGTGATGAGCGCAATGCAGTGTTAGGTAATGATTTGGACTGTTCACGTTCCAATAGCTGCTTGTCACTGTCCTGTTATGTGGCAGGCATGTTGCTTACCATCAGGCACATGCCCTGCTCGTCTCGTCATTCTTTACTTGAGAATAAATACAAGAACAAAATTAAACATTTTGATTAACCCCCGACTACCTCGGATCTCGGATTATTTGTATAATGTTCTACTAGTCAAACCCTTTCATTTGATACCCACATTAAGGGAGTTGTGAAAAAAGACATATATTTCGCCATTTTGTAGTAGCGGCCATCTTGGATTAAATTTGTCATAGTGCAAAATATTGTACTAGTCAAGTGCTTTCATTTGATACTCATATTGAAGTAGTAGTGAAAAAATAACATAATTTGGAATTTTGTGGTGGCGGCCATCTTGGATTTGAAATTTGTCGTAGTGTATAGTTTTCTACTACTCAAGCCTTTTCATTTGATACCCATATTGAGATAGGCTGTGAAGAAATATTTTTCCGCCATTTTGTGGAGGCGGCCATCTTGAATCGATATTAACCAAACAGATAGACAGACATCGACGTCAAACTTATAACACCCCTTTTTGGTCGAGTGTTAAAAAGAGGCTCATCCGTTCGGGAGCTACCATGGTACAGACATATATATCAACATGAGTATACAATAAATAATACTTATGCTTTTTCGAAGTTTACAAAACAAAATTTCAGTGTACGATAAGATTTTAATCGAGTTCAAACAGTGAGTGAGGTTATCAATTCGGCTGGTATTTTTATGTATGTACCTAAGTACATAAAATAATCCGAGATTAATGATCCGTGATTTAAGTGATTCCTTTTTTTAACACCGACCAAAAAAAGGGGTGTTATAAGTTTGACGTCGATGTTTGTCTATCTGTTTGGTTAATATCGATTCAAGATGGCCGCCTCCACAAAATGGCGGAAAAATATTTCTTCACAGCCTATCTCAATATGGGTATCAAATGAAAGGGCTTGACAAGTAGAATGCTATACACTATAACATATTTCAAAACCAAGATGGTTGCTACCACAAAATTGAGAATAATATTATTTTTTTCACTGCTATCACAATATGAGTATCAAACGTAAAGGCTTGACTAGTAAAATACTACACACCATAACAAATTTCTAATCCAAGATGGCCACTACTACAAAATGGCCATTTCTTTTTCCACAATTCCCTTAATATGGGTATCAAATGAAAGAGCTTGACTTGTAGAATGTTGTACAGAAAACAAATCCCAGGTAGTCGGGGGTTAATCAAATTTTTTAATTTTGTTCCTGTTATGCAGAATAGTTGCCATTTTGTCCCATAGAATTTTTTTACAGTTTGGCCTAGTAGTTTTCGTTTTAAAACATTTTTATGAAATAGTTTGTCCGGACGATGTAAGTAATTATAGTTTGTAGGTGATTTTTAGACACTTTCAATTAGACTGATTATATATTATTACTAGCCGCGCCCACGGTTTTACCCGAGCAGTTCTCGTTATTTTCCTGTGATAAAAATTAGCCTATATATAGGTAATCTATTATCTGCAATAAAACATCATTCATCTAAGTACCTGATGTAATCTATAAAAAGCTAATGTCGTTATCAGAACAACCTATGTATTATGCTGGGCCACAATAACGAGGAATGCCATTAATTATCGCGATACTGGACGTTACCCGTAGGTGTAAAATACACCTAATGGACGTTTACCGAAGATGTATTTTACACCTACGGTTAACGTCCATTATCGCTATAATTAATGGCATTTCCCATTAGAGTGGCCCCAGCATTACAGGCAATAAAAAGTAAAGAAATAAAATTACGTTTAAAAAATCCGACTTCAAAACCACAATTGGCACTCAAAAGCGAAAAATAAATTATTATAATTGTTGTAAGCGCTACCGACTCGTCAATTTGAAGTCGGGGCCAGCCAAGTCAATCAGCTATTCGATAGATGCATGCATGCAGTAAGACCACATGTAGGTAGTAGGTATCTATCTACTAGTACCTGTTAGACTTGTTTGACACCGACTTCAAATATGTAAGTTTGTAAGTTGATGAAGTGGGCAACGCTTACAACAATAACTTTAATTTATTTTTCGTTTGTGACTACCCATTTATGGTTTTGAAGTCGAATTTTGTGTACGTAGTTTTTTATTATTGTATGTACCTACAATGATTATTAAATTTAACAATGTATTTTTTCCTAAATTATCGTATATTTACCATCACTTTCTAAGAACTCGCTTAAACTATGAAAAGTTATATCTGAAACCGTTTTAATTAGGCGGTTGAAGAGCATATTACCTACGACCAAACAATACATACTCTTTTAACGAAGTCTTGGCGTGCTCTTTCGAGCAAGCCCCTAAGAATTAACCCTGTGGCACTAATATTAATAAGGCGAATGTTTGTGAGTTTGTAAGTGTGTGTGTTGGTTTTCAAATATCTTTGTCAAGGCCAAACGGATTTAAATGAACTTGAACACATAGTACAAGTACATTACCTGGATTAATAGAAAAGGCTACTTTTTATCCCGGTTAAGTTAGTGGTTAACGTCGCTGGTTACACTACTACCATAGAATAGATAATATAGATAGAACGGACACTCCCCACCCCCCGCCAATTTCAAGCTTCCTCACCCCTCAGGCTGTTTCGGATACGTTAGGAGCACTCAACGAAGGGCTGGTATCGAACATCTAATTCCTAACGAAATATCATCATGGTGGGTTGCTGTACTGTTTACGGCTGTCCGTAAAATAAACGGGACAAGAATAAAAGCTTTATTTAGTTTCCTAAGGATAAAATAACGTAAGATTAGAAACTTTTAAATAACGTTGCTTTATAATAACGTAGTAATGTTAACTCAAAGTTCGTAACTTACACACACATTGAGATAATATTATTTAAGTAGTAATAATTTCTCAAAGCTTACACAGCCAGTTTTGGGCACGGATTGATAATGCCTGGAGGAATAATTATAGTGACAGAATAAAGTTTCCTTCTTGGGTAAGTCTAAAATAATATGCGAATGTGTACCTACTAACAAAAATAGATATCTAGGTACCTATCGATCATCGGTTCCGTTTGATTTTACGCGGCAATACATACACACTTTTAAATAGAATAGTATAATTTGACACCATTCTATTTATGTAACTCAACATTACAGCAAGTTTATAAACTACTTTACGTCACCAGGTGAACTCAAGGGACACAACTATTCAATAAAATAATTCAGTAGCCCTAGCGCTAACGCACACATTCACGCGTGTGTACGAACGACATCTGCGTAGTTGTGTGAAGAGTAGGTAGCTCCACAGCGGCGCTTGTATGGAGTTTTAGTGGAGTGTCCGGGGTGTGCTACTACTTATAGGTACACAGCTAGTTCACAATATTTATACTGTGGTAGGACTCTTTGCAGAGTTCGCTTGGAGAAGCATTACGCTCTTGCCAGTTTTTCCAAGTAATAATGTGCTAACTTCACTGTGTTCTGGTTTGAAGGGCAATGTTCCCAGAGAAATTACAGGGAAAAAGATAAAACATTGTGTATCTCTAAGTGGCAAGAGCAGCGCAGTGTTAGGTAATGATTTGGACTTTTAATATTCCAATAGCTGCGAGACACTGTGCTCTAATGGGCAGGCGTGCTGCTCACCGTCAGGAACATGTCCTGTTCGTCTCATCACTCTTGACTATAAAAAAAATGCTATTTACCAAAGTATTAAAACAAAGATTGTTGCCGTATCGAAATGTTGATATTGTTTGAATTATTATAGCGATCCTAGCAAACATGACTAGAAATATGTGCATTATCACTATCTGACCTCGTCGATATGTCGTTTCAATGATCAAGCGCATAAAATATCATAGTGACGCGCCACTAAGTGTGAATAACTTCACGTCAATGAATGAAAATTATTTCGATATTGTTCATACAACAATAATAAAACCTCACTTAAAATAAGAAAACCGAAATTACCTATCATAAGTTAATTAAATACCTTTTTTACAATAGACTAGCAGTGGCCCGCGGTTTTACACGCGTAGTTTCCGTTTCCGTTATTTTCCCGGGAACTGTACATAGGTATATAATACAATATATATTAGGTATAACTTTTGAACTAATAACCTAAATACAAAATTTCATTAAAATAATGTAGGTAGATAAATATGTAAAACTTGTATTTCTTATACCCATCGATTTAAACCAATGGATGTGCCTTCCCAAAATTCAGGCGCACGGAATTATGTCATCGTTGGGAAGAGTGAGCTCACTCTTTCCGTTATAGTCGGTTGATATAAAACAAAAGACGTGCCCTGAGCACCTTAAAATTGTTAACAAACTGCGTCTCTGTGTGTAGCGTGAGCGGTTTATAACTACCAATCTACTTGACCCCTAGAATCGCTAATGGGAAGGTATTTTTAGGTTCTATTTGTTTTGGTTGTTAACAACGAATACTGATAGGTATAAACGTCCAACGTTCACCGCATCCTACAACCGACTAAAACGGAAAGAGTGAGCTCACTCTTCCCAACGATAACATAATTCCGTGCGCTTGGAGTTTGATTTATATCGATGCTGCTCCGCAGTTCCATCGCCACTCCGACACCCAACAATAGCATTTTGATTACGCCACAGACTAAGTAGAGAGATACACTGATTACGCGAACAGGTAACATTTTCCCCAAACCAAAAAGTGTTCAAAGTTTTTTAAATAAGTTTTCACTTTAAAAATAATAATGAATGTCCCTTTCTGCGTAATATGTGGCTACGCCATAAATATGAAATTGTATAAGTAACCAACCACAAATTTCACGCTCTCACTCAGCCTATTCATCCAGTTGTGGGTGGCCTCGTTTTGTTCAGCAGACAGGACACGGTTGGATAACCTATCGCTAGTCATCATTACACATTACATACCCGAACGAAAAGAAATAAAACACTTTATCACTCCGAGTGACGAGCTGACGAGCGCAATGCGGTGATATGTAATGATTTGGACTCTTCATGTTCCAATAGCTACGTGTTACTATGTTTTATGTTGCTTACCATCAGACAGATGTCCTGCTCGTTATATCACACTAAATTATAAAAATAAAAATTTGCTTTAAACGATCAGCAAAATTGATTTGCATGTATGGCTTTTTCCCGATTGGTGCTATTTTGGAGTACTCAAGTCAAGAGTAAATCGGATTCCTTTAGGTATGAAACTCGCTGCTCTTATTTTTACAATGTCAGCTATCTGCCTGTGAAGTCCTGGTGAAGCCAAATAACATATTAGCCAGAACATACAAACAGATAGACAAAGAAAATTAAGAATAAAATATTGTTTTTTTATCGCATTTATATCTACCTAGTTTCATAAAGTGAAAAGCTGTTAATTTAGAATTACAGACATACGTTTCCATTTTAATTACATGTATAAATAAATATGTTCCAACTCATCTGTGCGCGCGAAGCTGTGAGTGGATAACCTTAAATATTTGCTAATGTCGCTTTCATTTATTAATTATTTCTATTACAAATTTAAAAAAAACTTTGACACAGCCCTTTTACAGCTGAATTTATTAATTATGTTATTGTTTGAAATACTCAGGATGTTTAGTTATAAATATTTTGTGAGGGTAACTAGCATTGATAATAAATGTATTCTATTCTATTCTTTGCACATAAAAACAAAGACTTTGTACCTACTTCAATCTGATTCGATAATCATTGCTGATAAGCAAACTTCCTTACTTTTAAAGTACAAGTAAGTAATAAAACTTTATTCATTTGCCATTGTTATAAATTCAACAATTGTGTGTTACAGGCGACAACCTGGCCCCTCTTCCGAAAAAATTGGTTGGCTCCACTTCGAAAAGTGGAGCTAGCTTGTTGGGGAAAAGTTCCAGTGGAAAGTCATCAGGTTTTGGCTCACTAGGAAGCAAATCTACTTTATCCACCGGGAAATCGAGCAACTTCGGATCCTCAGCGAGTAAATCAAGCAACTTTGGTTCCTCAACCAGCAAAACGAGCAATTTCGGTTCTTCACAAAGCAAAACCAGTAACTTCAGTTCCACACCGAGTAAAAATAACGCACTTGGTTCGACGGCAAACAAAACCACCAATTTTGGAGCTCTCACGCCAAAAGATACGAACTCAACCAGAGGGCCATCATTCTTGGTGGGCGGTAGTAAAATATCCAGCGGCCTCACTCCAAGTACGTCTCGAAAGACATACGATTTGCCGACTTACAATCCAAAAAGTGGGAAATCTTCGTCAGGTTTCGGAATAATATGGTTACCAGGAAGAAAAAGAAATAAGAAAAAGGATGTGATATACTGTGCCATGAATTATGATAAGAAAAATGAGAGAACGCCTACTATGTATAACATGTAAGTGCACTTACTACATCACTATGGCACAGATCAGAAAATAGTTACTTCGTAAACTATGGTTAAATTTGACAATTAGCTGACACTTTATAGTCGCGTTACGCTTACAAACATTGTGGAAAATTACACAAGTAGGTCCTGGTTTTGTCATGATAGAACACTTCGCAGAGTCCGCCTGGGGAAATAGCTATTTATTCATTTATTAATAATTTATTTATTGAGATAGAAACAAAATTCCAATTACAATTATCTCAAACAATTTTAATTATCTATATACCTACCTATATAGGTAGGTTTACCCTTAGCGAGCAGTAAAGTGCTAATAATATTACTGTATTCCCGTTTGAAGAGCTAATTTCCAGACAAATCACAGGGCTAAAGGATATCTTAAAAGTCTGTGTGACGAGCGCAGTGCAGTGCTAGGTAGCGATTTCGAGTCTTCAAGTTCAAATAGGTGTGTGGCACTGTGCTGGAATGAGCAGTAGGGATTCTAACCATCGTCTTGTTATTCTAATCAACAAAAAAGGTTGTATCCATAATAATTTTCCGCATGACAATGGAAACTCACACTTAGCTCTCAAATGTTACACGCATCACGTACTTATTTGATAGTAGTGATAGAAATCTATGCAGAGTGCGCTTGAAGAGGTGTCACATCTTTGCCAGATAATCTACCGCTAAACAGCGTATTACTTACTGTACTCCGGTTCGACTGGCATAAAGAAATTATGCCCTTCAAACCGGAGTCACTGGAGTTTCAAAACTTCAAACAAGTACCTACCTAAATCACAGAATCAGAATATGAAAATTCACTAAAATAAATAGTGCAATTAAAGACGAATGTTTAAGCCAAAAAGTTTAAAAACCTATTATTTGACAGTCTATAGGGATGCGATTTAATGTCATAATTATCTAGTATTTTCACACCGATCGTCGAAATTAAAATTGAAATCCGGTTTAGTATGTACCTATAATAAGAAGATAAAGTTGTACTGTTTCAAGAACTCAGAACAACAACAATTTGAACTGAACAAAAAAAATTAATCTGAAACATTCGTGTTTACCTTAATTTTTAGTACAGTATCCATTTAGGTTATTCATAATAATATCAATAAATCAATCAATCATTTATTGCATAATAACACAAAGCTTGCAAAATAGGCTAAGCATTTACCCTGTTAGAGCATAGCAATATTAAAATTGTACAGTTACAATCTTATTATAAGTAGATAGTATTACTTAATATCTATATACAGATATTACACAAAAAATATTTTTAATACTAATACTAATGCCGTGAGCGTGGTATATAATATCTAAAATCAACTAGGTATTCAGTTATACTATAGTAACATTTTTGTAATTTTAAAAATCGCTATTAAGATTAACCCCCGACCAAAAAAAGGGGTGTTATAAGTTTGACGTCGATGTCTGTCTGTCTGTGTGTGTGTCTGTCTGTGGCACCGTAGAGCTCAAACGGATGGGCCGATTTCAATGCAGTTTTTTTTATTTGAAGGATAATATCCGTGCGGATGTTCTTAGCTATGTTTGGTTAATATCGATTCTAGATGGCCGGCTCCACAAAATGGCGGACAAAATATTTTTTCACAACCTACCTCAATATGGGTATCACATGAAAGGGCTTGACTAGTAAAATACTATTAATTAAAATAAAAATCAAATCCAAGATGGCCGCCACCACAAAATGGCGAATCATGTTATTTTTTTTACTACTACCTCAATATGGGTATCAAACGAAAGGGCTTGACTAGTATAGAATACTTTGCACTATGACAAACTTCAAATCCAAAATGGCCACTACCACAAAATGGCGAAATACATTTCTTTTTTCACAACTCCCTTAATATGGGTATCAAATGAAAGGGATTCACTAGTAGAATGTTGTACAGATAACAAATCCTAGGTAGTCGGGGGTTAATCAAAATTTTTAATTTTGCTCTTGTAACTTTTTATAAAATCTATTTTGGTCGGGTTCATTTTTAATATCATTAGGCAAGGTGTTGTATATTTTTGTTATTATGTATTCGGGGCCTTTTTTTTACAAATTCTAGCTTTGGCTCTGGTGCCACAAGTTGAGTTTGGCGTCGGGTACTTTTATTGAAAGAGAATAAGTCTGGGTGTTTCTTTACAAACATAGCGGCATCTAGTATGTATATGCTTGGTAATGTTAGCGTTTCTAGTTTGGTAAAGTACGGCCACAGATTAATAAAATTACTACGTAACAGATAAATCACTCCAAGGAAAAATTACAATACCTACTGCTATAATAACCTACTCCCTCTAGTAGCTAGACGTTGCAAGCCAAAGTGAACCAAAGCTTACGAACATAAAGTTGACTTTGCTCTGTAGGTGCGCGCCGCCTCGTGCTCAGCGTAGATTGTCAGGGCTGCCTCTTTCGATATATATGTCAGTAGGTATTTGCAGTAAACTTTATAATTTGAAAGAAAAATAATTTCTTCTGTTTTAACATGTTTTATTTTTTAATTATCAAGAAATTATCCATAACTTACAAATGTTTTATTTTGATGTAATGTTTAATATTTTTTTTGCCTTGGCGAAATTCTCGGTTATAAAACTTAATTGTGGAAAATATTCTGAATCGTATAAATAATTTAAGTAGGTTTTCTTGTGGGAAACAAGGGCAAGGGGAGTTAAAAGAAATATTTTTTAAAAGATCAAGGAGCTTGCGACCGGGTTTTTGTCTCATGTTAATTTCAAAATTTTTAACAAATGTGATTTCTAGATTTTTTACATAATCGTAAAAGGAATCTGAAGGTACTTTTAATCTTCCATAAAAAGACGATGTTTTGTTGAAAGCTTTAAAATGAATAAACATTCTTTTATGATTAACATCCTTCAACAATAATGATTTACATCCTTCAACTGCACATAGTGTACCACTATTTTTATTATTAGTTTCCATGTTAAATTAGTAAGTAACAAAACAAACAACGAACGTCGGGCTACAAGTCCGGTAACACAAAATATTTCCTCGCGTACGAACGCTCCGCGCGGCTGTCGGCAACCCACTGAGAAATAAGCAGTCGACTGCCCGGCGGCCGGTAGGTACTTATCGCGCGCAAGTACATGGAGTAAAAGAGGCCTGGTACGGCTAGCAACTGTTGGGTACGCGGAGGTTTCCTAGAATACGGATACATTTTTTTTGTAACACAAAAAGATCATGAGCCTCCTTCCGGTTTCCCCAAATGATAATGCTGTATTTGAGCCAAGCATAGGCGTAGGCATAGTAAGCACTAAAAGCTGTTTTCATATTTTTAATACTGCTAAAGCGTATACGAATTGTGATAATTTTGTTTTTAATTTTTACAATAAATCATAGTAGGTAGTAATTATTTTTCTTTATACCACAAGTACACAATACAAAAGTTCAGATAATTAAGTTTCAGTCAAGACAGCACGCTGCCGTACTGTCTTAAGCAGAAAGGACAATGCCCACGTCCCATACATTGAATCCCCTGTCAAATTTTTTTTGATACTGAAAGTATCTAAGGATTAATAGTGTCCAATAAGAATTGTAAATGCTTCTAAAAACGTCTGCTGTCGGTGTTTTTTCATTTCCCAAATACCAAAAATGAGCTACAGTTAAACCAAAAGTAAGGTTATGTTTACTGTCAAAGTAAGTACATTCGAACTATGTTTTCTTTCGGATTAAAACAGAAAAGAAAAGAAATAACTGTGGTTTTATTACTGAAAACGTTTTTCATAACAGAATAAATAGGAATAATAGTAGTTCTCACTACCAACTGATTACCATGAAGTAGTTCTCGGATGGAATTTTCATAGTTTCACAAGGCTTAAAGTAACAAGCTACCAGTGCAGGGCTAGGTCTGATGATTTGGACTCATGTCATCATGTTCCAATAATTTGTGAAACTGTGTTGTTATAGGCAAGCATATTATGTTTGCTTACCTTCAAGCACATTATTTCTTGCTCATCCTGTCATTTTATACAAAATCAAAACTTAAATCAGTGTAGATAATTCTATTCACCGATATCTTTCCACTGAATCTATATTCAAACCAATGCAAGAGAGGATAAATGAAAGACATAGTTTGCGATAATATATATTTACATTTAATAATAATGTTATATATTTAATAGTCCAAAACTGCTCCATAGCCCAAGAACCCTGCTGGTGGATTTATGTGGTGGTCCTCAACGATCTCAATACAGATTTATATCGATGGTGGTCCTGGTGTCTGGCCCATCCTAGGTATCTCACTTTAAGACTCTCCGCAATGCAAGTACAGCAGTACTGAGGGAAGGCCTCTGCTATTCATATAATTTTCAATTCAATATACATAAACTAGTGGTAGGTAATCAAAGAATAAAGAAAACTTAGAAAACAATTCAACTAAATAATTAATTCATTTTCATTATTTTTTACTTTTTTTATTTGACATCACAGACTAAGCAGATGTTTGACAATTTGACATTGACCAATTTGAGATAACCGTTCCGTTTCACGATTGCGAGCCAACTTCTTCCTCATTTACATTTCTATAAAAAGCTTTGATAGTTTTCTTGTCATCATGTTTAATTAATATACGTTATTAAACTATGTAGTAAGTAGTAATTGAACGACATTGTGAAAGAAATTGGTAAACATAACATCCATATTTAATTTAAATTTATCGCGGATCACTAAAACGAAACGAAAGTACCGATTCGTATTGCAATATTTTCCAATTTCAGCTTTGTTGGTAAATGATAAGTTTAATATAATACAAATGCAAATTATTATTTTTTGCAATGTCAGAAAGTTATATAAATTCTCAATTGAGTACAACAAAAAATCACCGATTTTTTAGTATATAACTCATATGTATCTACGGCAACTGCTTAGACGGGATAAAAATGGACATTGTCCTTTCTTTAGTACACTCTAGTATGCAATAATTTATTCGACATTCGACGTCGAGCATCGACAATATTTTATTTAACTCAGCATATTTCAATTCATATACATACAATTGCTATATTCATACCATACATTTTGTCTATACCAGCGCCATTGTGAAAGATTTTTGAACTGTTATTTAAATCATGCGGCTAGCCACTTTTTGATATTTTCTACCTTTTGAGATGAAAGACAAAACGAAACTCCTTAACTCTAATCTCCATATTCGGAACAGATGATCTTTCCGATTAAAGGTTTACCGATGCTGTTAACCGATGAGGCCGCAGTAGGGATGTTAGATTGATGGAAAATAATCGATTAATAAAAAATCGATTTTTCTTTATTCAAAATTAATCGATTTGTTAAAAATCGATTATATTTAAAAAAAATAATCGATTTTTGCGAAAAAAATCGATTTTTTTGTATAAGTCAAAAGTAAATCCTTTTCATATTAAAATTACATATAAATACATAAATACTGCTGAACAATTCACACACATCACCATCTGACCCCAAACTAGGCAATGCTTGTACTATGGCAGACATCATGATCATCATCAACAGCCCACTAAATGTTCCCACTGCTGGGACTCGGGCCTTCTCTCAGGAGAGAGTTAAGGCAATAATCTACCACGATGGCCCAGGGCGGGTTGGTGGATGACACATGACTTTGAAAGGTTCTAGGTGCATGTCGGTTTCCTTACGATTTTTTCCTTCACCATTTTAAGCTAGCGGCATTACGCACATGACTTCGAAAAGACAGTGGTGTGCGTGGTTTTGACCCTGGGGTCTCCGGATCGGCAGACACCGTTCTCTCCGACTAGACCAGTCGTAATTTAGCAACTATGGCATGCAAATAGCGTAATTTATAAAATTTATATAATCGTAGTTGTAAAACATACTTATTATACATAGAAACACCATACATATTACAAATATTTGTATTCAACACACAAATATTTGCACGAGGTGGGAATCGAACCCTAACTAACCTAACTTTTCGTTATTCTTCAAGTTTAGATAACAGTAAAATTACAAATAATTAATGCCACAAAACCACAAATGTCTTATGTTACAGTTCAGTAGTATTAAATTAAAATACTTAAAACGAGAATTAAATAACTAAACGACTACGTTGTCCCAAAAACTAGAATTTTCAGCAACTTTTTCATGTTTTTCGAAAATCGATTTAAATACGTAATTTTTATAATCGATTAATAAAAAATCGATTTTTGTAACTTTAAAAATCGACACAAAAAAATCGATTATTATAAAATAAAAATCGATTAAAATAAAAATCGATTATTTTTAACATCCCTAGGCCGCAGTATGGTGGCAAGGAGTGAAGAGCAGCACGACTTCGTGGAAGGAGGCCATGACAAAGTTGAAAAGCGCCTTTGGAGAACGCCTCTCACCATTCCGCATCTACACCGAACTATTTAAACTTTGTCAGGGAGACGAATCGACGGACTTATTTGTTTCAAAGACTCGCGCGCTTCTTTCGAGGTTGCCGACGGGTGATTTGAGTGAAAAGGTACAGCTGGACATGGTTTACGGATTAGTCGATCGCCGAATCAGAAAACGAATCGACAGAAATTCCGTAGCGACGTTCGACGACTTCCTACAACGCGCCAGGGCGATAGAGGAAGCCCTGAAGGATGCGGAGGACGACGGAAAGAAGAGGTCGTCGCCGATGACAACGCGTGGCGGAGCCGCGGGGCCCAGTGGGACGCATGTGAGTATACGACACGCCGCCGCCAGCGCACCCGCCGTGGTCACCAAAGCGCCCGCCGGGTCTGTCAAAGCACCCGCGAGCGACACCGGGAGCTCCACCGCCCGAAGAGGATCAGTGAAGCGAAATGATAATATAAAGTGTTACGGGTGTGGTACACCTAATGTGATTCGGTCAAAGTGTTCAACATGTAAAGATAATGCAAAGGCTGATAATGCCTTTTGCGCAGCGAATATGTCACATTCGGACTCTGTAACAGCAGCTCTGTCACCGCCCTCCGCGGTAGAGCAAGGACAGGACAATGAGATCATCAGGCCTGTATTTACTAATGTCGCAAGGTATGGGGTTGCCCGGGATGCACTTCAGAGTAATAATATGATTAAATCAACACATGATCTTGATACAAAATGTAGTGTACCCCGGGTAACAGTTAATAACAAGCATTACTCATTCAATGGTGTCGATGATTATGTTGGAGAATTTTTCTCAAATGTTAAAATGTCCGAATACTCTGATAATGTACATTTCAAATCTTCTCCGGGGATAGGTAAGGCAATGACTCATAATAATATTAATAAGCTGCATTGTTTTAATAGGGGTTCGAATACAGAGAGAGGTCCGATTCTGGAAAATGTACCTATTCTGGATGCTAGGTCAGTTAAGGAGGAGTCTACACTTAAGGTGACACAGTTGACCAAAGCAACCAATGCACTTAAGCGTGAGACTACTTTTAAGGAAATAGGTTTAACTAAACGTGAGCCGTATATTAAGCAGCCATACTTGCTTAAGGAGATATACCTACCAACAGGTAATTATGACTTAAATGTTTTGTGCGCGCAGAGTCGTAATCAGGAGGAGACGTGTCTTAGACCAAGTATGCGTATTGAAATTTTGGGGAAACTAGGCACGGCAATATTGGACACTGGTGCGAAAGGGTGTATTGCTGGACAATCCCTTTATCGCGTGTTAGTAGATATGGGTCATCCTTTGCAGCAGAGTCTACGTAACATTCGATTAGCTGATGGTAGCACGCGTCAAACTGAGGTGCTTGTTGCAGAGGTTCAGGTTGGCCTTTTCCACAAAGTGGTTAATGTAGAATTTATAATATTTCCCGACGCGTGTAACAACGAATCATTGCTAGGCATTGACTTTATAAATTTCAAAAGAAACCTTTGGCATTTTGCAGATTGTAGTGAACAAAAGTACAAGCTTTCGCGGGGGAAAATAATACTCCACACCACATATTTGCATCTATGAAAGTTCTCCGGGATGAAGAAGGTGCAAGTTTGCAAGCTCATGATCGTGATCAGCTGGCTCAACTACTAATGGTATATAAGGACATATTTGAACTGACTGGTGAGCCAACGCCATATATGGAGCACCATATTGATACAAGTGATCATGCTCCGATAGCTACACCACCTTATCGTCTGACACATGCCAAGAAAGAACTTATGCAGAAGGAAATCAATAAAATGATAGCGGAAGACATCATAGAGGACTGTGAGTCAGCTTGGAGCGCCCCAGCCCTTTTAGTACCTAAGCGCGATGGCACTTATCGGTTTTGCGTCGATTACCGCAAATTAAACGGAATCACGAAGACGGATACCTACCCTATGCCGCGGATCGACGATTTACTACAAGCAACAAAACGGGGACGCTGTCACATGTCGACCATCGACCTCCGTTCTGGGTACTAGCAAGTGTCACTTAAGGAAGAAGACCGTGACAAGACAGCTTTTGTAACTCCTTTTGGTATATTCCGTTTTAAAAGAATGCCGTTTGGACTGAAAAACGCGCCAGCGACCTTTCAACGATTAACAGACAGAATGCGTTCTACATCTAATTTAAAGGACGTGAATATACTGGGGTATATCGACGATTTACTGATAATAAGCGATGGGGAGAGATTTTCGAAGCATCTGGAAGACTTACGTGCCGTTTTCGAGCAGCTGAGAAAGTATAAGCTGCGCGCAAATCGTGAGAAGTGTCTTTGTGAGAAAATCAGTGAAATATTTGGGTCACGTGATATCAGAAGATGGAGTATCAGCTGATGAAGAAAAGATTAGCGCAATATTAAATATGAACACTCCTACAAACCAGAAACACCTAAAGTCTTTCGTACAAACCTGCGCGTGGTTTCGGAAATTTATACCCAGATTTTCCGAAGTGGCCCAGCCCTTGACGAAATTAACGAGAAAAGATCAACCGTGGATATGGGGACCAAATCAGGAGAAAGCTTTTAGAACCCTGAAAACCCTGTTGACAGCTGCACCGATTCTGATACAGGTAGACTATTCTAAACCGTTCATCTTGCGAACTGACGCCAGTAATTATGGACTAGGTGCAGTACTACTTCAAGGCGAGTCCAAAAATGAAGAGAGACCTGTAGAGTTTGCTAGTCGCTTACTAACAGAAGCGGAACGAAACTATTCGACGACGGACACTTTGAGTCGCCCAGTCTGCAACGATGAAACTCACAATGTGTGTGGAGTATGCTCTCTTACTATTGACTTGCCTACAAGACAGTTGGCTCAGGTTAGAGAAGACCAGGAAAATGATCCGGATATTCATAAAATTATCAAAGAATTGGAAGATATTGACGAGGTAGCAGCTCGTCGCTGGACAGAGCGTGGATATATCATGGAAAGAGGAGTTCTCTATCGATATAATCCCGATACGGATAATGAAACACCACAACTGGTAGTACCAGTGAATATGCGAGAAGAGATCTTTCGTGAATGTCATGATGCGTCTATTGCAGGACATCTGGGAATAGATAAAACCTACCAAAAGGTATCTCAAAATTATTTTTTCCCGGGGATGAGAAGAATTATCACAGATTATGTGAAATCGTGTGTGACTTGTCAACGATATAAATCCTCTAACGAGAAACCATCAGGGTTCTATCAAACTCCAATATGACAACAGAGAAACGAAGTTTTAGCAATCGACTTATTTGGACCATTACCTGAAGGAGAAAATGGTGAAAAATGGATTTTATTAGTTGAGGATACAGCAACTAGATGGGTGGAGCTTTATGCTCTGAAAGAAGCAACTTCAATGGCTTGTGCGAAGATATTGATTGAAGAATATTTTCTAAGATATGGTTTACCGAGACGGGTCATATCAGACAATGGAGTCCAGTTTGTGTCTGCTGTAATGCAGAAATGTATGCATATTCTCAACATCACCCAAGATTTGACACCATTCTACCACCCAGAAGCTAATCCTGCAGAAAGGAAGAATAGGGACATGAAATCAAAATTAGCAGTACTGGTTGGATCACATCATCAATCATGGCCCAGCAAACTGGCTCAGGTCCGTTTCAGTATGAACACAGCAAAGTGTGAGACTACGGGAAGACTCCAGCGTTTCTGATGTTTGCACGAGAACTTAGGTCACCCCTAGAGGTCTATGATGACCCTAAAGCTATATTGGAGAAAGAAAACTTTGTACCGCAAATAACACCATACTTGACAAGATTTTTGAATTCATTGACAGGAATAAGAGAAAAAGTAGAGGAACAACAAGATAAGTCAAAGAAGTATGCAGATCTGAGGAGAAAACCAGGGCAGGAATTCGAAATAGGAGATAAAGTGTTGCTAACCACACATCTTTTGAGTGACTCTTCGAAATCTAAGACCGCTAAATTCTTTCCTAAACGTGATGGACCATATGTGGTTAAGGCCAAGCTGAGTCCAACAACATATAATATAGCCTCTGAGGACGATGGTGAGGTGTTAGGGAAATTTCATGTAAGTGAACTTACCGCCTTTTATGAACGGGGAGTAGAACAAGTTCAGCCATTGAACCCCAAAAAAGAAACGAGGCCGTCCTCGCAAAGCAAATAGGGTTTCTGGTGCTAGTAACGTTAAGCTAGATCACAAACGGGGACGTGTATGTGATCTAGAGGGGGAGGATGTAACGTGGCAACCCCCGCTATCAGAGGGAAGCTTCCCCATCCCTAGTTGGCTCGCTTCCGTCTCCTCTTGGCCGTGACTCGGGGCGTATAAGACGTCCGCCAAACAAGCTAAATTTGTAACTTCTAACCTCTAAGATTGTGACCTGTTTTATCTTTCGTGATTGTGTAAATTATCTTGTGTGATTCAACCAATAAGACTTTCAAACCAACCTCCGGCGTTTCTTTTACCAAGCTATCGAATTCCACACGCCCGGCACACAAGTAATATTTAATTAACATAACATAATATTATTATTTGATTTATAAATAAAAATTTCATTGTTTATTTTTATAAATAGGTAATTGGATTAAATTGTAATACTAATTGCACGAAATAATTATTTACGCCATTTTTCGGTAATAATTGCCAAATATAGGCAGTATAAGTAATCCAATTAATGGTTTGTCAGTTTATATCCTAAGCTCCTTATATTTTAAGCAAAAATAAAATAATTTGAGAAATACCAGCTTTTTATTGACATATATATCCAATCATCCACATTTTATGTGAAATATTTACATATTAATATTGTACAAATGTAAGTTGCATGTAGAAAAACTTAAACCTGCACGGGCATTAACTCTATAAAACTAAAATATTTTAGATGTTATCGCACGAAATAATTATATTTATAGATGTTTGTACCGCGCTGAACCTGCATCAATCGCCAACAAAATGATTTTGCGTTGCCCGCGTGCCCATCCCTAGTAATCCCCAACGTACATATCTACCTATGTAGCTATACATCATCTGCCTACGACGCGCACTGGGCGTCTAGTGTGGTGTTAGCACTCTATACTTTAGTTATTTGTATTCAATGGATTGAATGATAAAAAATTATAAAATAATAATAATAATAAAAAGAACCGAAGAACTACAGACCCATTACGTGCTTACCCACCACCTATAAGCTGCTTACATCCATTCTGAGAGCAAAAAATTAACGCGCATATAGTCGCAAATAACGTTTTGGCCTCCTCTCAGAATGGATGTAAGATTGGGTCCCGTGGTACTAAGGAGCTGCTCCTCATTGACACGACCATTTGCCAACAAGTCAAACGAAACAAAGGAGCCCTCTCCGCTGCTTGGATTGACTATAAGAAGGCCTATGATGCGGTGCCCCATTCATGGCTAGAAAGGGTTTTAGAGTTGTACAAAATAAATCCAACTCTGAAATCTTTTCTAAGCAAATGCATGGGACAGTGGGTCACAGTCCTTCGTCAACCAGGTAGCGTAGACAGCTCTTTTGTTTCGGAGGACTTGATAAGGATTGAAAGAGGCATTTTCAGGGTGACAGTCTAAGTCCCCTATGGTTCTGCCTAAGTCTGAATCCTCTCAGCACTCTGCTGAAGGATTCAGAGTTAGGTTATCGTCTTCGTAGAGGAGGTGAGGTTATATCTCATTTGTTGTACATGGACGACCTCAAACTTTTTGCACCGAAACGCCAAGACTTGTTGGAGCTATTAAAACCACGGAGGTTTTAGTAACGCCATCAAGATGGAGTTCGGTGTAGACAAATGTGCGGTCATGCATGTACAGCGAGGAAAGTAGTAAATTCAGAGAATTTACAACTTTCCGAGACTATAACTCTCAGATCTCTCTCCGAAGACGAGACCACTAAATATCTCGGTATGTCACAGTCATTGGGTATATCAGCAGATGACATTAAGAAATCGGTGAAGGAGCGCTTTTTGCCGGCTGACAAAAGTACTTAAAAGTCTTCTGTCAGGCGGTAACAAAGCGCGAGCCTTCAACGGTTGGGTAATGCCTCTGCTGATATACTCCTTGGCATACTGAGGTGGACTCAGACTGAGCTCGACGCCCTGGACAGGAAGGTCCGTCAACTGCTCACAACTCATCGCATGCTACACCCGCGCTCGTCTGTTATGAGACTGTATATTCCGCGGAAGTGGGGTGGTCGAGGCTTTTTAAATGCCAAGAACCTACACAACCGCGAAGTATGCAGTCTCAGGGATTATTTCCGCAACAGCGAGTCCGGGATGCATCGCGATGTTGTGGCAGTTGACAGAAGCTTCACGCTTCTTTCACTGGCAAACGAGAACTGGCGTAAACCATCGTTGCTCAGCACTGATGATCGCAAGGAAGTGTGGAAGAGCAAGGAGCTGCACGGGCGATTCTATCGGGCCCTAACGGGACCCGATGTGAATCTGCTCGCGTCGGTGAACTGGCTACGCTTCGGGGACCTCTTCGGAGAAACCGAGGGTTTTGTTTGTGCAATTGCAGACGAGGTTATCAAGACGAACAATTACCGGAAATACATAATGAAGGACGGTACGGTCGACATTTGTCGGGCATGCCGCCGTCCAGGCGAATCTCTTCGTCATGTTATTTCCGGTTGTTCGCATCTTGCTAACGGCGAGTACTTGCACAGACATAACCTAGTAGCCAGGATCATCCACCAGCAACTCGCTCTTCGACACGGCCTTGTCGAGTCCGAGGTGCCGTACTATAAGTACGCACCTCTGCCAGTTCTCGAGAATGGTCGTGCGTTGTCTACTGGGACCGCTCTATCATCACGGACAGGACTATTGTCGCCAATAAGCCTGATATCGTGCTGGTAGACCGGTCTCAACGTCGGGCTGTGATCGTCGATATCACCATACCACATGACGAGAACCTCGTGAAAGCTGAGAAGGACAAGCTTAGCAAGTACCTTGACTTGGCTCACGAGGTTACCGCCATGTGGAATGTTGATTCCACGATCATAGTCCCCATAGTCGTGTCGGCAAACGGCCTTATAGCGAAAAGTCTCGACCAACATCTCAAGAGACTTTCGCTAGATGGTTGGATCAAGGGTCAGATGCAGAAGGCGGTCATCCTTGACACAGCGCGCATCGTCAGGAGGTTCCTCACTCTGCAGCCCTAACCACCGGTAGCTTGGGCCCTGCCCCGCTGCTGGCGGCACACTAGGTTTAAGTTTTTATAATCTTTTTATGTTGTTTTATATATCAATATTGTAAAAACTTAGTCTTAAGAAAAGAAATAAATACGTGAATAATAAAAAAAACACATGCGAGTTTTTTTTCGATTTTTGCATTTTCTGAGAAGATTTAGGACATATATATTTTTTAACAATATATACATTTTTCATTTTTCACCATCGGAAAGTAGAGATTTCAACGAACAGAATACATACTTTTATATACATATTTTGACGGGTGAATTTTCGATTGAAAATTAGGGTGCTTTTTTTGAGACTCGTTCGCAAGTGAGAACGAATAGATTTGTGGCGCAATTTCAGTGTGATTAATACTATTTTCTGAGTGCAAGATTACCCTAAGTGTTGTCCTCAGTATAAAGGTGGTGGTAGGATATGCTTTTGTTTGTGTTGTTTTCTGTCTCCCATCACAAGAAAAACCAAAAAATGAACCACAACCGGCCATCGGATCGTGTCCCGCCTGATATATCACACGGCAGCATAACTGCAAACAAGAGACACTTAGGTGATAACTCAAATGCTCCGACCAATAAAACAACCATTTCACCTAGTGCATCCATTGAATCGCTCTATGTGGACCCATCAAAGGGCCCTTTATCGTCCATCGTCCCGCTCTGAACCTGAACCTTCGATGGGAACGACCCTAAAACCAATTAAATTTGGTCAATTTTTGACGAAGAACAAGGTCCAAAATATATACTTAGATGGAGTTAAGCGTGTAGGGCGCAACAAGGTTTTGATTGGTATGATGTTTTAATACTACCCAACCCATTTTTCTATCGAACTTCTCATAGCTCGAAGAAGCGGCATCGTTTCATGGTTGAAGCTCCAAAGACACGGACGAAGAGATTTGACTCTACTTTTGTGATAAGAACGCCTAGGCTGTGGAATGAGTTGCCTGAGAGGGTTTTTCTCGATAGTTATAATCTTGGTGTCTTTAAATTGAGAGTGAATCGGTTTCTTTTAGGTAAACACGCTCCATCGTAGACTGCATTGTCGCTTAACATCAAGCGAGATGGCGGTCAAGTGTAAACCTAAAAGTAAGTTACAAAAAAAAACAACAGAAATTGTAGTTCCCATGGTAAATCTGGGATAAAACAGAGTCTATAATAACATTGCGGGTCAGTTCGGTAGGTTGACAGCGACCACTGGAAACAAAAAATCCCGTTTGTCAGACTAATCTCACCACCAATTTGACCACTTGGGAATACGGAAAATACATACTGGCTTACTGGCTATTCCTATAGGTAAATTTCAAGAAACCACTACCGCAAGTTTACCACAAACGAATCGGTAATAATGAAGGTACCTACATAATGGCACATCACTACAATCAAACAACGAAAATTACTTACTTTCTGAAATTTACAATTTAGAGATTGGATAGACATTATTACGTTTTTGTTTGAGTCTCAAAACAATGAATTTAAACATAATTATTCGAATATTTCAAGAAATATTAAGTGGTTTCACAGAAAAATCCAAAAAACTCAAAAGTACACTCCGCGAGGCATAAGCTGAGCTTTGCATTTGTGTGAGTGTACATGGATAGTGTAGGTGTGACAACTGGCCTTAGGCGCGGCGCCATTCTGTCTCGCCGCGCTCCTGCCTGATTGGTGATCACTCACACTAATGCAAAGCTCAGCTTATACCTCACGGAGTGTACCTACCTGTGAAATTATATGAATTGATTTTCTTCAGTTTTCTTTGAACTGTGGCTGTCACAGCCATGAGCTACACAAGCCATCACAGCAAAACGATTTTAAGTTTTTATATAACAAATTATTTCACACAGAATCACTTCCTAAACCAAAATAAATCAAAAAATTCCAAAACACACCGAGTCACAAGCTGGTCACTTTGATAAGTGGAAAGTGGCTTTACGCCGTTCAAGACGATAGTTGCTGTATTATTACGTCTCTTTCTATCTAACGTCAATCTTGTGTAAGTTAGAGTAGTAGCAACTATATGTTTGTTGTTTCAATTAAAAACGAATACTCCATGCTTGTCATTTCTCGAAGAATATTACAATGTTAGTACCTATATCGGGAGCGCGACTTAGGGCTGACGTTTTTCGAATGTTTTAATTTTATTTTGGCTGCCACGTATTTAAAAAATTGCATATAACTTGTGCTGTAAAAGATTGTAAGTCGTCATCTTATTAGTCAGCCCCTAGACCTACAATAACTTTGTACATGTACATTTTATTGTACAAAAAGATTGAAAGGAACTTTGCATCCAAACGAACAATTATATTGCCTAAAATACGGGCAGCTCAATGTTTTCGTGTTTAGTCGGAGAATGGTGTTGCTTCAGTATGGCCCGCGCGAGCAAAATGTCTTTACAAGATTATATTATTGTATTGATAGTTGCAGCTATAGTGTCATTGTTTGTGGAAATCCTTGCTTGCCTTTGAGTTTGTAATGTGCAAACGATGCTATATTCCGGTATGAATGGCATTGTTTTAAGTCAAATTCCTGGGCACAGAGATAAAATATCTCATATCTCTGGGTGACGAGCGTAGTGCTTTTTAGGTAATGATTTGGACTATTCATGTTCCAATAGCTACGCGTCACTCTGGAGTTATGGGCAGGCATGCTTACTATCAGGTACATGTCCTACTTGTTTCGTCACTTTTTACCTACTGTAAAAAAAAGAAATGCATTTAAACAACAATGCCTAATACTAAACATTTATTATTCGCGTTCATTACATTCTTTGCTTTTGATATTCCACAGAGACGTTAATTCTCTGTACAACTGGATACAGTCCGCGAGGTATAAGCTGAGCTTTGCATTTGTGTGAGTGTACATGGATAGTGTAGGTGTGACAACCGGCCTTAGGCGCGGCGCCATTTTCGGCCGGGTAAAACCGGTTTAAACTGATTTTGGGTAACCGGCCTGAGGCGCGGCTCCATTCTGTCTCGCCGCGCTCCTGCCGCACTTCACCTCTTGTACAGACTGCAGCGTGACGTGTTTAATATTATTTTGTTTTTGTTTGATATAAGTGTAAGTAAAATGGATGCCAACACAAATAAGCGCAAAATACTGAAACCATTAAATAGCCAAGTAAAAGAAATTTTGTGTAATTTAAATAGCTATTTTAAAGACATGAACGATAAAGACATGTCAAGGGTGACTACATCAGCCCAATTGGTATCGACATCGACAGGAATTCCACTGTCAACTGTTAAAAGAGCCTTATTGGAAGGTAAACGTGTTTTGAAAGATGGAACCAAATTCAAATCTCCAAAAAGACCAGATGCAGGAAAAATATAATAATCATTGATGATTTTGATAAAGCAGTAATCCGTAGCACAATTCATAATTTTCACATTACTGACAAAGAGGTGCCAACAATGAAAAGAATTCATGAAAAATTAAAGGCTGACATTAACTATCCAGGATCAATATGGTCATTGCGAAAAGAAGTATCTCTTTTAGGATTCAAATGGTCAAGGACAGAGAATAACAGAAATTTTTTAATGGAAAAGCATGAGATCCGTCACCTACGTATAACTTATTTACTTAAAATTTCCGAATACCGTATTCAGGGCAGGCTTATCGTTTATACCGATGAAACATATATTGACACCACTCACACTTCATCAAAATCATATTCAGATGGCAGCACTTCTGGTTTGAAGAAACCTATTTCTAAAGGAAATCGATTGATAATCGTTCATGCCGGCGGCGAGGACCGTTTCATACCAAATGCGCTGCTGATGTTTAAAGCTAATCAAAAAAGTGGTGATTATCATAACAATATGAATACAGAAAACTATACAAAATGGTTACAAACGCAATTAATTTCCAATGTGAAGCCCAATAGCGTTATTGTAGTTGACAACGCATCTTACCACAATTCGTTAAAAAATCCCGCTCCCAACTCAAATAGTCGCAAACAAGATATGATTGACTGGCTCAAGTTACGCAATACTCGTATAAAATTGACACCTTATTAAGAGAACATGGTCACAGCGTCCTTCGTCTACCACCCTATCACCCAGATTTCAATCCGATTGAAAATATATGGGCAATGATAAAAGGATACGTCGCGAAAAAAAACGTGTCAATGAATATGGATACAATAATGAGGTTAGCAAATGAAAAAATTGAAAGTATCACTGTACAGGAATGGAAAATTTTTTGTGACCATGCAATAAAAGAAGAAAAAAAGTTTCATGGATACGACGCCGTTATTGACAATATAACGGAAAGATTCATTATTAAAACAAACGACACATCAGACGAGAGTGAAAATGATAACGAGAGTGATAAAGAAAGTGACTATGGTGCAATGTCTGGTGTAGAAGATATGTAGTTATTTTGTCTTTCAAATTGAATTTTTAGTAATAATCACACAATAATATGTACTCATCAGTCAAATACACAGCTGGACTTTATTTTATCAATTTAGTTTTATTTTATTTTAATACTTCTCCGACTTATGTTATGCCTTAAGTACCTACCTAAAATATAATGATATTAATTTTTAAGAGTTTGTTGTCTGACTGTACTTTTGGTGATCACTCACACTAATGCAAGGCTCAGCTTATACCTCGCGGACTGTACCCATATACCTATAGGTGTGTAATCAATGCCCATATACGTAGATAAACTCGCTTTCTTCTGCATTCTCGTCATACATGTACTATCTCTCTACTTAGTCTGTGATGTACTTACTTCTTGTCAAGACGAGTAATAAGGCAGCCCCTAGACCTACAATAACTTTGTGCAATACACTTTATGGTACAATAAGATTGAGAGGTGTGTTGCGTCCAAACGATCAATTATTTTGCACAAATATACGAACTGCTCAATGTTTTCGTGTTCAGTTGAAGCATCATGTCCGAACAAGATGGAGCTGCGGAGGTGGTGTTGCTTCTGGTTAGACGTAAACGTAAACGAACTCGTCGCTGATGTAAAGAGTGGTACAAGAAAAGGCAGATATACACTCACGAAAATCTTTCAAAAGACTTGATGTTAAGTGAGGAAGCGGACTTCAAAAACTGTGTATCAACGACTGGACTTGGAACAGTTTCAAGAGCTACTAGAATTAGTCACTCCATTGATTGAGAAAAAAAATACAAATATGCGAGAAGCACTACCACCTTTTCAACGGCTTTCAATAACATTACGGTACCTAGCAACTGGAAATACTCAATCAATCTTCAATATTAAGCTTAAACTGTCAATAATATTGCTCAATTCGCAATATTGCGCAAAATGATTGATCATCTAGGGCACGCCTAACAGACTAATAAATATTGCACCATACTGGCCTTACACGACACAATGAAAAGATATATAAAAATTACACTCGCTCAAACTTTCATTCAATCATTGTGCTATCTTCAATTTAACCCTAAACGGTCAATAATATTGTACAATTCGCATTATTGCGCAAAATGATTGATCATCTATGGGCCGCCTTTTACATACTTAAACAAAAAGATCTTCCATTTCATGAAACATCGCGTGCGGAAGAAAAATAAGTTTTTACAATATTATTTGTTTTTTTTTATTGTCAACATACTCTCTGTGACTGGCCTCGTGGCTCAGTGGGTAGTAACTCCGCCTGCGAAGCCGAGGGTCGTGGGTTCGATTCCCATCCAGTGTAAATATTTGTGTGATGAATCCAAGCTTGGGCTCATTTCATTCGTCTTGATGAGTACTTTGTTGCTAGATGGTGACCAGGGTCTGATGATACAAGCTGGAAGATGACCATAGTAACTAAGTAATTAAACGACATAACCCTATCGAGTTTATGCTCGTTATATTCGTCTTGATGATTACTTTGTCCCCAGATGGTGACCAGGGTCTGATGATGAAGCTGCAAGATGGCCATAGGAGTTCAGTCAGGGCGAGGATAAGTAAAACAGAGTTTTATAATAATTAAGATATATTTTCAGCTTAGAAGTTACACAAGTACATCAGCAACAGTCAGGTTAAACGAACGTGGTCTTTACAGTTACTAAGTAAATGTAGTCCGTCGATCCGTACCTGTCATAAAATATAAACATACATAGCGTCGATTTGCCTATCGCAAATCGTAATTTTAACAAACTTATTTTATTATATGATGTAAATACGAGTTCTAATTGGTCACCAGTACACTATGTACATTTATTTATTATGACATGTAAGAAAATTAGTCTGTAAAGCCATTTTCAATCGAAGACATCGTGTTTTGGTGTTTTTCCTAAATTAATATGGAGCGGGTCGCAGACGAGCGCAGCCCCCCGGGGTCGCAGCAGGGAGGGTGAGGGGAGGCCACTCGAATCACTTCTCCGGCACTTTAACGCACAGTATGGCATATAAAGGTACGCGGTCGCGGTAGACGCGGCTGTTCAGCGTTTCACCCGTTACGTTAGGCACTATGACGGGCTCATCATAACTGCGCTTTAATTATCTAGTCGTTAAGGGAGTTGCGAGCTCCATCAAACCGCGGACACTGTACGCCCGGGACCCGCTCCAGGAAACGATAGTCGTTATTTTAAGGTTGACGTCAAACTATGCCAATGATTATTAATATCAGAATTTTATTTTACAAAAAACGGTCGTCTTGTCGGATCTGATCCAGACGTGAAATTAGTAAACGAGGAAATTTGTCACGAGATTTGGTCAACTGTCAACCTTAAACGGCAATTCCTGGCGCCGGGGAGAGGTCGGAGCGATGACGCGACCGCCGTGGAGAACCAAGCGACGCGACGCGACACGCGGACGCAAAAGTCGCGAGTCGGACACGGGAAATATGAACACGCTACGGTACTGGACTACTCCTATCTTATATCAAATGCAGTAAACGTTGACGTGACGACGTTGACTCGCACCGAGTCCAAAGTCAAAGTTATTTATTGATAAATATACAATTTACACGTCAATTAATAAAAAATTAAAACAAAAGAAAGAGCATACAATTTGTATACGTTTTCAATGTTTAAAAACGACCTCTGCACAGAATGATGGAATGATACGCGTATGAGAACATTTTCAGGATTTGAATGCGACCCTTGGCCATCCACCCGATGCGGTGCGAGCTCCGACCTCCACGATACGCGACAGTCGCAGGCGGCAGGACAGACCTACAATATTATATCACTACTGGAAATAGTCTTGCTCGGAACTTGCCATAATTACAAGTAATCAAGTAGGTATTAAGAATCTAGGAATAATAAATATTTGTTACGATTTCGATCAATAAATAAAATGGAATACCATGATTATATTTACTAGTAAATACACTGTAAAACGTGAATGTTCTTAGGGAAACTGGAACTAGAACTTGGTGAATAATGTGTATACGATGTATGGAGAAACGGTGTACTCGCACGAAAGACGCGTTATATTGGCCAATGAGACTAACTTTTATGGTGAAATGGAGTAAAATTCAATCAGAGTCTGAATTTCTAACGATGCCACGTCCACATTCGAAGGTAGTACGGCTCCGACATGGCCCAGGTCTTTTTTATGCTCTTGCTGTAGCTATATTTTTAATTTCAGTCGTTATGAAAGAGAGATCAACAGCAAGGTCATAACAAATTTAGTGGGCGGCAGTGCGGAGGAGTTCCGCAAACGGTGACAAACAAGCATCTCGACGTGATTAGCTTCGACTGATGTTCCGGGAGCTGGCAGCTAATTTATGGATTAAATATTAATTTTCACAAAAAAAAAAAATTGGTTATTAAGGCAAACTGAAAACTTGTCACATAGCTCTCCTATTATAATACCCCAACACGGAGCTGCAGACCTGGCTGGTGAGCAAGGCAAAATGAAATCCCGCAATTTAGATCACGTAGCAGGTTTCAGAAAGTCTCACCAAATTTTATATTTTTGAGAATACCTATTTTTTAGCCATAAATAAATTATACCCAATTAAAATTTAAATTTGCCTCAACACACATTTTTATATATTTTCCATTGTTAAATACAATTCTGCATTATCTAAAAAAAAAAAAAAAACAAACTACAACTATAATTTTTTTTAGAGATCTTAAAACAACAAAATATGGATTATTTTTTCCCCACTACTCGCCTCCCAGGTCTGCAGCTCCGTGTTGGGGTATAATAGGACAAAAATACAGGTGAGCTACGTGACCCGTTTTCAGCCTCAAATACCTACACAACTTTTTCTGCCAGCTCTGGGAATATGAAGAGCGCGCCTAGTGCAACACGTCGCCTCCGCCACGCCCGGGTTAGGTCGCCCACTCCGGCGGATCCAGGGGGTATCATGGGGTCATGATCCTCCCTGGCTTGGTCCAATACCTGTGTGGACCACTGATGCATGCATATACTTATCGCACAGTTTTGTAACTTGACTACGAATATGTGTCCCCTCATGAGCCATAGCTGGATCCGCCCTTGCACCCCGGAATATCTTCTATTTGACTTGAATGTGAATGGATATTTCCATTGAAGACGAGTCAAATACAGTGCGACACCGGTGAACACGGAATCAACGAGCGACAACCGATCGAGACAGCGTCGTGACGACGCGCGGGGCGGGGAGGGGCGTCTGCCTCGGGCGAGCGCGGAGCCGCGTGGGACTTCCACTACTGTACGGATATATACAAATATAACGCGTTCACTTAAATACTTTAGTCGCTTATATAAAGAGTAATGCACAACTATCATATTGGGAACCTTACGTATATATTTATTCTTAACGACATACATTTATTTATCATAATAAAGACTAGCATATTCAATGTTAGAGTGGCGGAGGCGGGCCCAGCGTCGCGGTACCTCGCCCCGGACCACGAACGGTTCGTTCCTATAATAATAACCGCTACAGTAGAAATAGTACATAATATAAGCCTTTCGTTAAAATACGATACAAATTCGATTAATACAATGAAAAAGAAAACAATATTGAGCACAATAATTTTTAAATCGATTATCGAAAGCCGTATCACAGTACGCTAACTTAAATAACCGCGAGTCGCGCGGCGGCGGCGGCCCGCGCGCGCGCTGCGCGCCGCCCGCCCGCGCGACGCGCTCGCACTACAATGATAAGTACGCCGCTGCGGCCATGTCGCCTAACTATTATAATTAAGTCATTTTGGAAAAAAACCGTCAAAATGTCATGGTGTTCGTAGTGTTGCGGGGGGAGGGGGGAGCCGCAGGAAGACTGAGGACGAACTCCGAGCGGGTTCGGTCGCACCGTGCGTTCGGTCGCACAGCACGACGGAATCTTACTACTTACTTTTGGCACTGACAAATAAATCAATAGTTATTTACACGTAATTGTTGTGAAGACGGAGACAAACTTATGTCATATACTTAACACTAGCTTTGCCCCGCGGCTCACCAAAACTATCAGTATGGATTTTCCCTCTTCAGGGTAATTTTTTTACAAACTTTGCGTTTCATGATTATTAGCATATATTCAAGGAGCCTAAAAAATAAGTTTCAAGCTTCTAGCTTTAAAAGTGTCGAAACTTTCATGCAAAGTTTCGTCTCGTTTTTCGACCCCTTACAGTGGGAAATAAGCCATTAAAATAGCCCATATCCCCTTTCAGATTAGGCTATGATGTCTGTTTAAACGTACAGTTAAAATCAGTTCAGTTGTTTAGGCGTGATACTGAAGACAGACATAGTCACTTCCGCATTTGTAATATGAACAGGGAAGCGGGGACGCAACAGTCGGTCGCGATAGCTGCAGCCGAGTGCGCCTCGGCTCGCGCGCGCTCGGGATCTCCGCTCGACACGACCGGGCGTTGCCTGAGATCTGGTTGGCCTGCGTGCGGCGCGGCCGCGCTTCAGTCTCGACTTACACACAGACGCACACTACAAGCACAAGTTTAGGCTAATCTCGAGTATTCCGCAACCGCGGCCGCCGGACCAGGGCCGCGGCCGCTACACTCGTATACAGTTTATACTCTCTTTGGTACGTTATTATACATGTATCTTACATTAAGGAATAAGTATCGTAGATGCGACGGGCCCCACTCTGAAGGCACGTTTCATATCTAGAAAGCTATTAATGATACTGCTGCCCTCGTCGAACGGACTGGGATAGATGACGGAGATGTCAATAATAGCTCTTCAAAACGTCATCTTCAGGAAGGACGCGCGGCTCGGCGCGCGGGGCGCGGGGCCGGGCGGGGCGGCGCGGGGCAGGCCCCCGCTTACCTGGAACAAGCGCACTGCTGTAGCGGGGAGCGGGGAGCGGGGGAAGCACCTCGCGCACTCCGAGAGCCTGAGCGCCCTCTTCATTTGTTTAACGACTTTGAAAACTTTAAGGACATCGGCAACTATTAAAAACTCTTTGTTTTGAATTACCATAGAATCGGCTCTAGCAACGGGGCATGAGGTAAGGACCCCCTTATGGGGGAACACCGCCTGATGGCGGTTTAGTCTTCAGAGTCATGGCGAGGTTTCAATTAAGGCCAATTATCGGGCAGCGGCATCATCGGTAAAACGTACGCCAAGTGGCATGCCCAGCGTGGGGAGTGAAACCCTCCCCAAAAAGGGGGCGATCGCCTCGATCTCTATTCCTGGCCAGAGAGGTGACTATGATTCCGGCAGGGCAAGGGGTGTTAAGAATCTCCGGCTACCGGAGGCCGCCGAACAACACTGACTCTGACTAAGTATGACGGGCGAACGATTAGACGTGACGACGAGCTAGTGCAGCTGGAAGAGGAGCTATCACATATAACATGGCATATTTTAGGGTCGTGTGAAAACTATCCGAAGAAAGGGGGAGGGCACTATAAACTTAGAATCGGGCCATCCTTTATGTTATCGAGGATCGTGTATTTCGTTCATAATGGAAACCTCTGTAAAGTTTTAGAAATCGAAAGTGTGGTCTTCTAGGGCGCATCCATTATTGTCAGATTAATAACCTCAGGGTGACTTACGCACCTTGGGAGGGACACCCAGATTGAGAGATGACAACACCAAGGCTCTACGTCATACCTCCAGAGTCACTTCAACGGATTTCAAAGAGTTAAGTACTGGCAGTGAATCGGTAATAGGGCCCTATATTTATAAAAAAAAGGAAAACATTTGGTGGACACGGCAAAGCCCTGGCGTACGGACGAAATATTTAATTGAATTCACCATTGCGGGCAAAAACGTTTATTCAGAGATGTTCTAAGAGATGAGGACAAAAAGTTTTGCAAATTGCAGCTTAAGAAATCGAAAACTTCGAAGGAAACTCTACAGCTAATGCTACGACGACAGCCACTTTTTATTCGTCAGAACGAAGGGCGTTCAATAAGATAATAACCAAGCTTGTACGACGCAACCAGATCGGAATCCACTAATACGATCTTGATGGTTACCTGTTGACGATGTTGGCGAGGTCCTTGAGCGCCGTGTCCACGGCGTCGGCGAGGTGGTGGTGGTGGGGAGCCGGCGCGGCCAGCGCGCGTGCCTCGCGGTCGAGCCGCGCGGCGGCCGCGCGCAGGCGCACGCGCAGCGCCGGCTGCGCGCGGCCCGCGCCCGCCGCCGCCGCGCACGCCGCCGCCAGCGCCGCCAGCCGCTCCGCCGTCTGCAGCCGCCACAGCGAGCCGCGGCCGCCGCCGCAGCCGCGCCGCACCGACGCCGCGCAGCACTCCAGCGACGCCCGCAGCGCGCCCAGCACCTCCGCCTCGGCGTCCGTCTCGCCCTCGCCGCCCGCGCCCGCGCCCGCACCCGCGCCCGCCGGCGTGGCGTACACGCCGGGCGGGCGGCGCGCGGCCGCCTCGTCCGCCTCCTTGCTCTCCCACAGCCGCTTGAGGCTGCCGATGCTGCCGGTGGAGCGGCGCTTGTCTTCGTCGTCGGCGGGCGAGTCGGGAGAGCGACTCTCGACCTTGCGCAGGCGCGCCTTCAGGTCGACGATGGAGCGCGCTTCCTCGTCCGCAGCGGCGGCGGCGGCGCGCGCCTTCGGCTCGACTCTCTTCAACTGCGCCTTGAAGTCGGGCGGGCGCGGCTCGGGGTCGGCGCGCCGCTCGGCGCCGGCGCCGCCCGAGAACGAGGTCTTGCGCAGGTTCGCCTTGAGGTCCTGCGGCGAGACCGGCGCGGGCGCAGGTGCGGGTGCGGGTGCGGGCGCGGGCGCGGGCGGCGCCCGGCGCGGTTCCGCCAGGCGCAGGCTCTCCGACAGCTCGGACACGAGGCGCGCGGCCGGGTCGCGGGGCTCGGCGTCGGCGGGCGCGGGCGGCGCGGCCGGCGGCGAGTCGCGCGGCCGCGCCGCCTTCCTGTCGGCGCGCTCCTTGATCTCGGCGACGAGCTTCAGCTCCAGCATCTCCTTCATGGCGCGCTTGGCGTCCGGCGGCGGAGGCGGCGGCGGCGGCGGCGCGGGCTCGTCCGGCGGTAGGTCGGGCGGCGGCGGCGGGAACTCGAGGTCGGGCGGGCGCGGGCGCGGCTTGGCGGGCGAGCCGGCGAACGAGCGCAGCGGCGGACGCGGCGACGCGGGCGCCGCGGTCACGCCACCCGACGAGTTGGAGCGGATCATGTGTGGCGGCGCGCGGCCCGTGCGCGGCGACAGCGAACGCGCCTCCTCGGCGAGCGGCGAGCCCGCACTCCCCCCCGCGCCCGCGCCCGCACCCGCGCCGCGCAGCGACTCGAGGAAGGCGCCAATGCGCGCGCCCTTGGGCAGCGTGCCGTACCGGTTGATGGCGCGCTTCACGTTCTGCACCTCGAGCGCCGCCACTTGCACGCCCGCCTGCGGACACGAGCACCGACGTCACTCGACCACCCTTACTCGTCGAAGAAACGGGAAACTCGACTGACGAAAGCTCAATTAATAACAAAAAATATTTGTCTATGATTTAAATTTAATCTCCTAAACTACTTAACGTCCCAATGAGACCTATGCTCGAATCTCAAACTTGTTGGTTTATATAATTTAATTCGGAAATCGAAATAAAGATTTTTATCTCATTTCCTAATGACGACCCACAATTTCTTCAGTCTTATCGTGACCACGGCGGCGGCAGCAGCTACGCTGCCGTCGTCGTCAAACGTCGAGGTAATTCAATGATACTTTTGATCGTGAGTTAAGTCTTGCAAAGTGTTCTAATCGCGAAAGTTTAAAAACAACATTTTGCTTAATTTTTAACAATTTTCAACGGCTTTTGCACTGGTCTAATATATAACTTGGTATTGGATAGTAGGTGTGCGCGCGTCACTACGCCGTCTGTCGGGAACAGCCGTGAGAAGCGCAGAAAGCGGTCGCTCACCTTGTGTCGGTCGTGGTGGTGGTGGCGCCGCTTCGCGCGGTGGCGGTCGGCGGGCCCGGCCGACTCGTCCGTGTCGGGCGTGGCCTCGGCCAGCGAGCCCTCGGAGGACGCCTCGCGCGCCGCGCCCCCGCCCGCACCGCCGCCCCCGCCGCCGCCTGCCGACACGAGCTCCGATCGTACACACACTTCTCATATTCAGAGAAATTTGGTAGGTATTCGAGGCAGGCTCGTCAATTACTTCTCCTATAATAAACCAACACGGTGCTGCAGATCTGGCCGGTGAGAGTAGCGAGATAACACAGATCCTTCAATATAGATCCCCTGGCAGATAGAAAGTCCCATTGAAGTCTTTTTGAATTTTTTTATTCCTTAAACATTAAAACTACAACATAGTAAAATTGCGTACTCGTATTGGCTCAAGCATATTTATCGAATAAAGAATAAAATAAACGTTTTAAAATATAGGTATGGATCAATGACCTATTAATAAAAGACGAGTTCCTCGAGCAAAACTTTGGCAAGACGAAAACGAGGTAATTACCTTATCAGTGTTCAGTCATGCACTTCCAGTGTCGAGAGCAGTCCGTATCGCTTGTAAGTATTTTCGGTTAACATTGTGATGTGCCATGTGTTGTGTGAGTGATGTGTGAGGAAAAATGCCATCCTGTGTTTTTAGACATTGTAAAAATTATACTGAAACTAAATCGGCTTTCGCTGTGCTATTGCGGTCTCTATCATTTCAACCGGAAAGAAAAGAGAGAGAAATATCAAAGCTAAGACATGTTTCGTTCGGCGGTAAATCCTCCGATTAATGTCATGGCAGCAGATTGTGTTGTGGTATGATGCTGTTTGCTAAACCTATATCTTTTCCTTTCCAACAACCGTTATTCTGGATATGTTGTCTCTTTCTTCCGCGTGATATTTATTAATACAAATGGAAGTGTAGGTATATGTGTATGTGTGCAAGTTCCGCTGTGATTTATTGCATGATTGTTGGACTATAACGCTTCTATTTGTCATACTTCGTTGGTATGGATTGACTGCCCCGCTACTCACCAGTCAGGTCTGCAGCTCCGTGTTGGGGTATAACAGGACAAGTGACAAGTTTTCAGCTTGTTTCAAACACCTATCCAAAAATTGGTGCCAGCTATCTGAATATAAACCGAACTCGTCAAGCACAGTTGGTGGCGGCGTTTCCCGAACGTTCCCACCTCTGAGCCGAGCGCGCCCTCTGCTCGTCATTGAGCCAGTCCGAGCGAGCGCCGCGCCGCACATGGGACTCGCGCCCGAGCGGCGAGTCGCAAGTAGCTCGTTTCATAAACTACTTATGAAGCGAGCGACACGCGGACAATACTTTAAAAGTGTGCGAGGAGTTCCGAGGGAGGACCGCACAGCAGAGGGAAAGATACAGCTGCGAGTTAGGAGAATGAGGTTGATGGGACTATACTTCGTTCCAAATAGAGGTGAATAAAATGTAAACATATCAATGCCACTCTCAATATGACAGACCAGCATTTCACAACCATTGTTTTACAAGATATTTCGTTGTAAGCTTCTCTGCTTGCCCTTTTAGATTTTCGTCACATAAAAAGGTTAACGAAAATTGAAAAAACATATTCCAATAAGTCCTATTCCAAAAGATATTGGTGGCACTATTCCTACCCATGCAGAGAAGTTAGCCTCAGAAGATTCAAATAGTATTATTTTTAAGTGCCCCATTGGATATTTTTTAAATAAGAGTGGTAGGTGTAATTCATTCAATTAATTTTTACTGCGTTTGTTGCTGCTTGTTCGACTTTAGATGCTGTTACAATTAATTTTAAAACGTATCGAATACTGGGTAGTTTTTTCATCTATCCTAATATAAGTTTTTTTTAAACATAATGAAAAACGTTGTTAATGTGCGTTATGTTTTAGCATTAAGTTATGGCTCGGCTCGGGTGGTATTGTCATGCCAAAACACAGCGCCTGGTTCTAATCTCACGCGCACCTCTGCCTTTTTGAACTCATGATCGTAATGCTGCTAACGGCAAGAGAAAACATATTGAGCAAACTGGCATGTTCCTAACATCTTTCGAGATCAGAGAGGTTTGTCATCCACCACCAACACAGAATAATTATAGCCCCAGCAAAGAACATTTAGTGGGTTGCTTATGTGAGCAGCGTCCCGCACATTTACCCGCTTAGTTCCCTTTTCCGTAATTTTTCCTCCATAAAAATTAGCTTATACCTATGCTTTTCCAGATCATAATCTAAATATGTTCCGCGTTTAAATCTGAGCCGTTTAGCTGTTCCAACTTGATTGAGCAATGTACATCCAAACTTTTGCATTTATAATAAGTATTAGTAGATTTTCTTGCGAATAAATAGACATTATTAGGTGGTTCATTAGGTAAATGTCTTATAATTTATGTGCAAAAAGTATTGGTATCCCATCAGAAACATGCGTATACTCACTATATTCTTTAGTCGTTGAAGTAAACAAACAAGTCATATAATATCATAATACTGAACTTGTCTTTCACTTCACATTTATGTTTTGATGGGTTTGTCATTTTGAGAAACACAGATCAAATTAATGGGCACTGTTTAAAACCGTATCTACTACGTTCTACTATTCCTAAGTATAACTATTAAGATAAGTTAATAAATCATTATTTGATCAATACAAATCCAAGTATGTTGTATTTAAGAAAACAGTAAAGTGGAATCATATTTGTGAAAAATATTTTAAGACAGTTTTATAAAAATACTGAGGTTAAACGATTTTTAAGTTATGGTAGCACATTTGTTTACATTTTCTACACCTCTCCGTGAAATGCACTATAGGCTCGAGAAACCTTCGTCATGTTCATTCAACAGCTTGCCCGTTCGTTTACACGCGTTGCAAACCGTTCCATTTATCGGATCGTTCCCGGATCGCTCTCTTAAATCAAATTCTCTTTATTGCTGGAAAATAGGTACTAATTACAGGTCCAAATAACAAATTTAAGCATGGTCACTATATCCGAACTCATAGGACGTGCAACATTACACATAAATACAAATCGTTTCAATTACCAAGCTATAGGTTTTAATACTCAGTTTACAATAATAACTTAATTATATCTATCTGTTTTTGGATTTAGTGTTTCTACTCTTAAGTCTTAAATTTTTCATTGGGTAATGCAAAATCAAAGTACTTTATTCACAAATGTACAATTCACACGTCAATTGATAAAAATAAAGACAAAAGATAGAGCAAACAAATTGTATACGTTTTCAAAGTTTGAAATTACTTCAGATGTAATACTTTACTGTATTACATTAATTGTTGCACTGCAAACTGTCAAGCATTATACGAGTATAATATGCCTTTATTACAATTGTACTGACTGACCCCTGTCAAATTTATTTCATTACATTTTTAAGGGAACTTTGCCATCACTCTCTAAAAATTCGCTGTAACTAGGTATAAAAAATTTGATTGATAAGCCAGCACTTTAATCTGTTTTTGAAGCTGCCGAAACTTGGGCCGATATACCTAACTATTTTGGGAAGAATGTTATAAACTTCCGGTCCTATAATGTGAATCAACTTCCTCACCTGATCTGACTTCGTGAGAGAGTGTGGTTTATCATCCAGCTTGTCGGCGTTGTGTATGTAGCGAGAATGTCTCTCTCCTCGCGTGTTGTACGATTTTAGATTATTTTTAACATACACATCCACTTGGTAAGTCAAGATAGCAGGTAACGTAAGTATACCAAGCTGTTGGAAATATAGTTTAATGGATGTACATTGCGATACGCCAACGATGGCACGTACGGCACGTTTTGGGCGCGGAACGCACGCTCCCAGTCGGCAGCGCTCGGCGCCTTATTGAAGCCGAGAAAGCACTGTGGCGCAGTAACATCATGCACGCGAAACTTCCGCAGACACCACTCGGGATACTCGTCTTAGGGCAAAGCACGCACTAGTAACTTTAGCACACATCTTGTCGATGTGGTGTTCCCACGTCATGCTGCGATCAATCTCGAACCCCAAAAATGTGGTGTTATGTACTTGCTCAATCCTAACACCGTTTAGCGAGACTTTTTGCGGTTTCGTATGGTGGCCCGACAGACAAAAGTGAATGAAGTGAGTCTTTTTTTAATTTAACATAAAACCGTTGGCACTAAAGCATGAATTTAAGCCGTCAATTACAATATTTAATATCTCTTTTAATTCCTCTATTGAAAGAGCTGTGACTATGGCAGCCACGTCATCTGCATACATGAATATGCCTGCACTCTTTACGGCTTCGGGTAGATCGTTTAGTAGGAGAGAGAACATGCCGCCGCCGGAGCAGACCACGCTTAGCGCTCGGCCAATAAATACTTCACAATGGAACAAAATAAAAAGCTGGACGAGCGGCGGAGAGTGAGCGGCCCGCTTCACGCGCGACGTTAGATGATTAGATGCGACTCACACCGCGCACCGACGCAGCGCGCGCATCCGCCGGCGAACCATGCGGAAACCAAATACTCTAATATTACAAATTTGCTCTACGGAACCATGGTGAGCAGGACGATACTATTTCTAAAATAGAATTTATTGTCTATAAAATAATAATATATGTTTATGTGAGTTTATCCAACTCGGACCGAACAGCGTGAGATCGGTCCGATCGGTCGGCCACGTGACATTACACGACCACTCGAGTTGGTGTTTCCGGTCATCTCGATATTTTCGAATGTTAGACCGATGACGACACGAGGACAGGTGTTCGCAACGAAGATTAATTTGATAAGTTATTATATAAAACATACTACACATAATAATATTTTGTAGATAGATACTACACAAAAGGTAAATAGGATAAAATGAAGTAATATTGAACGAACACTATGTTACGTCTTGCTACGCGGTCGAGTGTCCGGTGGCCGGCCGAGCCGCCGCCGCCGCCGCGGGGCCCGCTCCCGCGCCTTTTCTATGAAGCACTTCTCTTTCAAACGATTAATGATGTATTCGTGAAAATCAAGTATTCCATGAACACCGTCTACGCGACTGTTTGTACGGAATACTTGAGTGGAAAGCGGAATGCGAGCCCTTCGGCGGCGGGGTTCTGCCGGCCAGGCGACAGAGGATTTAGATGCGGCTCTAACTAGCCGCGCTTACACTCGTACGTTTTATATTGTTTGTTTAGGTTCAAACCACACGTTGACCGCCGGATTACACGACTTCACGCACCTCAGTTTAGTTTGACTGACACGGTCTGACGTCACAAACGTCGAGCATTTCTATACAATTTCGCCATGGCTCGTAGCCCGGCGGCCAACGGCACTACGACTCTAACCACTCGGTTCGGACTGGGGCCCGCCACCATAAATAACATTATCAATAACTATTTCTCAATAAACTACATAGGTATTATATGCATACAAATATACATAAATAAATGCTAAGATACTCGTAAATACGTGCGAGCGATCAGTGTGGTGAAGGCGCGCGTGGCGAGTACTCACAGGGGCCGGGCTAGCGCAGCGCGCCTGCGGTGCGGCGACAGACAGACCGGCGGACAGAAAACGCTGTTAGCCGAGGCAGGGCGCCGGCGGGGCGGGGCGGGGCGAGCGGCGTCTGAGCACGCGTTCTCAGAGTGAAAAGAAACTGACAAAATAGTTTTCGATTGTGCCAAAGGTTTTGTTCCAGTTAGTTTTAAAAATATAGACATATGTTTCGGCCATCACTCATTCTGCCTCATTATCGCCGTTCTCCGCCGATAACCCTGGTCCAAATCTATGAACTAGAAGAGAGTACTGTTTTTCAAATGAAAACTTTTGCGTGAAAAATAATGCGTCAGCATGGTCATGGGCACGCCCTCCGGTTTCACCCGCGTAATTTCAAAAGTAAGCTATCAAATTCTGAGTTATACGTTTTCACTTCTATGGGCAGTTCCTATGACTGTATGATTGGTCGTTTCGATCTAGCCCGTTTGATGACGCGAAAGTGACGGGAGCATCTCAGAACTGGCTGCATCATCACGAAAAAATGCCAATTTTTAGAACAGATGAGCAGAATGTTTGAATGTTTGTGAATGCAGTTTTGACGCTGCGCTAGCAGAACTTTAGCTTTGGAGGAAAACTTCAAATGGTGTCATAGTGGATGATAGACGAGCGCCTTCTTCCGACTTTCTTGGCGGGAGTCTGGAGGGCGGAGCCCGCCACCCCGCGCCGACCCACGCACCGCTGAAGTCACGACAGACTTTATTCCAACAACATATTTTAACAATATTCGGACTTAAGTATAGATAGAGAAGGCATACAATAAAAGCGTCGATGTTACAGGAGAGAAACACAAGGAGAATGTGGGGGTGAGCGTAGCGAGCGTCGTGACACAGCATGGCAGTCGAGGCGAGATGGCCGAGAGCGATCTGTAGCGAGCGAGGTAGCGGCGCGTGACGCCAACACATCTATGGAGAAGGAACACGGCACAGGACGTGAAAGCAAGTCTATTTCGGATACGTCCGTTTGCTACGTAACGGACGTTTCCTCGCTACGTATCGTCAGTTGGATTATAAAAAGCGAAAGTAAGGAAAACATGTTTAGGCTGCTGTGCCGCGAGCGCGGCACTCTGAGCCCCGCACCGCGCGCCGTGCCACTGAGCGCCGAGCGACGCCACGCGCCACGAAGGGAGATTACATCGATTCAAAATTGTCATATCCATGTCGTACAATAATTTGATAAACCGTTTTTTTTTGCAAAATCCTAGGGATTTCATAAAAACCAGAATACATAGATATTATTAATTTTACCATTTCTCAATCTTATTGAAAAAAAGCAGGAACAAGCTGAAAAGGCTACAGTACCATAGACCATATCCATACGCTTCGGCAGATTATATAGAAAACCGAGGAGTATAAACGGCCACTACCTCTATGTATAGCGTATGTGGACTATGAGAAAGCTTCGATTCCATCGATACCTGGGCAGTGCTTCAGTCTCTCCAGCGATGCCGCATCGACTATTGCTATATCGAAGTGTTGAAGTGTATTTACAGCAAAAGCCACAATGTCTATCCGATTACAGAACCGGTGCACAAAACATATCCGGCTACAGAAAGGTGTGAGACGGGGGAAATGTTACATCTCCGAAACTGTTCACCGCCACGCTGGAAGATGTTTTCACGATACTGGACTGGAACGGATATGACATAAAATTCAACGGCGAATGCATCACTCACCTTCGATTTGCTGACGACATAGTCATTGTGGCGGAGTCGCTGGAGGACCTTGGTGCTGTGCTCAGGGATCTCAGTAGAGTATCCCAACAGGTAGGTCTGACGATGAATGTGGACAAGACGAAGGTAATGTGAAATGTTCATGTCTCACCCATACCGGTTATTGTTGGGAATATCACACTCTAAGTTGCTGACGAATACGTCTACCTGGGTCAAACGATCCCAATAGGTAGATCCAACTTCGACAAAGAGGTCCAGTGAAGGATCCAACTCGGATGGGCAGCGTTCAGTTATCGTCGTTAAGTCCAAAATACCTACCCCAATGCCTGAAGATGAAAGTCTTCAATCAGTGCGTGTTGCCAGTGATGGCTTATGCAACTGAGACGTGATCCTCAACTGTGGGTCCCATAACAAAACTCAAAGTCACATAGCGAGTTATGGAGAGAGCCATGGTCGGAGTCTCTATGCGCGACAGAATTGATAATGAGGATATTCGCAAAAGAACGAAAGTAGCCGACATAGCTCAAAGAGTAAGCAAGCTGAAGTGGACTGGGCAGGCTACATCACTCGCCGAACTTATAAGCGATGATGAAGAAAAGTTCTCGAGTAGCGACCACAAACCGGACGACGCATTGTTGCCGTGCCTCCCACCAGATGGACGGATGTCCTCACAAAGGTCGCTGAAAACCGCTAAATGCAGGTTGCGCAGAACCGTTCGTTAGGGGGGACCTAGGGGGAGGCCTATGTTCAGCAGTGGACGTCTTGCGGCTGATGATGATGATAGCATAAGCAGCCCGATAAATGTTGCCAAAGCTAGGACTCGGGGCCTTCTCTCACAAGGAGAGAGTCAAGGCCATAATCCACCACGCTGGCCCAGTGCGGTATGGTGACACATGTCCTCGAAAGATTCTAGGAACATGTCGGGTTCCTCACGATGTTTTCCTTCACTGTTTTAAGTTAGCGGCATTATGTACGCACATGCCTCCGAAAAGACGCACCGCTGTCTTTTCGGAGGCATGTGCGTACATAATTGGGTGGGATTTGTACCCGGGGGCTCCGGATCGGCAGTCACCGTTCTTCCGACTAGACGAGCCGTAACTTATAGCAGTTTTATAGTTTTATGAAACGTATAGCAGTTTTATATTGAACAAGTGGCCCGTCCCGCCCGGACGGATGATAGAGAAAAAGAAGTAAAATACGCCCCTGGGTGTATCAAATATCGCCACGACTTTATGTAGTACATACATAATATATGTAGTGTATAAAAGATGTTGCAACGTGGCACGCAGCCCGAACACTACGTACAACATTACGAACGTGTGTGTGAGCGTACCGTTGAGCGAGGATGCGTCGTCGTGGTGTGCGAGGGTGTGGGTGTGTGTGTGAGCGTACCGTTGAGCGAGGGCGCGTCGTCGTGGTGTGCGAGGGTGTGGGGTGTGTGTGAGCGTACCGTTGAGCGAGGCGCGTCGTCGTGGTGTGCGAGGGTGGGGTGTGTGTGAGCGTACCGTTGAGCGAGGGCGCGTCGTCGTGGTGTGCGAGGGTGTGGGTGTGTGTGTGAGCGTACCGTTGAGCGAGGATGCGTCGTCGTGGTGTGCGAGGGTGTGGGTGTGTGTGTGAGCGTACCGTTGAGCGAGGGCGCGTCGTCGTGGTGTGCGAGGGTGTGGTGTGTGTGTGAGCGTACCGTTGAGCGAGAATGCGTCGTCGTGGTGTGCGAGGTGTGGGTGTGTGTGTGAGCGTACCGTTGAGCGAGGGCGCGTCGTCGTGGTGTGCGAGGGTGGGTGTGTGTGTGAGCGTACCGTTGAGCGAGGCGCGCGTCGTCGGTGTGCGAGGTGTGGGTGTGTGTGAGCGTACCGTTGAGCGAGGATGCGTCGTCGTGGTGTGCGAGGGGTGGGTGTGTGTGTGAGCGTACCGTTGAGCGAGGGCGCGTCGTCGTGGTGTGCGAGGGTGTGGGTGTGTGTGTGAGCGTACCGTTGAGCGAGGGCGCGTCGTCGTGGTGTGCGTGATCGTCGGCCGCGTACTGCGACTCGCGGAACGAGCTGCACGACGACAGCAGGCTGGAATCAACACACGCTCTATTACAACACCGTCACCGCCTGGCTTGTAATCATGGAATTGAGGGCGGGTTTTGCTTAGCACCTTTTTATTTTCAGGAAGAGGAAATTACAAAATATTCATAAACTGAATATACCTACTGAACATTTATTGAGGAGATTTTTCTAATTAAATATTAGTTGTTAATAGTTATTTTAACATTGGCATAACTTCGTGACCAACGATTTTGTAAAACAAACTCGATTCATTAATTACACTTTAGCTTACAATGTTTTCTGTTGCCGCGAATTTTTTGATTGAAAAATAAATAAAATAAACTTATGACTTCTTTTGTCATTTGAAATCTACCCTCAAAAAATTTGAGGTTAGATTTAGTTCTGATTTGATTTTTATACGTTGTGTGTTGGTGTCGCCGGACCCATATAGACTACAGGCCCGTGCACAAAATGTATGGGTCATATCATACACCAGGAGACATATGTAGGATGATGGAAGGGTATAAAGTAATAAGATTCAGCACTATGCCGTCAATTGTAAGACCCCCTTAGAACCCCCCCCTTCTTTAACTGCACTCAGTTGGACAGCTTACAAGTGACGGCATAGTCTTGAATCTTATTACTTTATACCCTTCTATCATCCTACATAGGTTTCCTGGTGTATCATATGACCCATAAATTTTGTTCACGGGCCTGCAGTCTAATAGGATAGATGCAGGATTCTGCGCCATAATGAGTAAAACGTAACATGTAGGCAGTACGTTTTTAAAATTCTACAATGTAATTGAAAAGTAAGAAACTACGACGCATAATCTTCTGTTACATTCACGGACTTTAAATAGATATAATACATGCGCGTCACGCCAAAACGGCGGGCTCGCCTCAGTTGCCCACGGGGCGGCGCGCCGGAGTCGCGCGTGCAACGCATGCTTCTTCCGCAGGTCATCGCGTGGTGTGCGTGCACATGCACTCATGTGGACGCACACCACCACAGAACAAAAAAATCGTATTTCAAGAAAAAGCATTTTTCGATGACACTTGAGATCTGCGTACCGGCACTCTCGAGTCCCTATGAGTGAAGCCGCCCACTATTGACCGAGTGCGGGTAGGAAGATCTCCCAGCAGTGGGACTGTAAAGAGACTTTATTGTGCACGTATAACGACCGTAGTGAACCTAGCGAGTGAAACCACTTATCGTAACAAATAGCTTTTACTACGGTACCAACCTAAAAAAGTGAAGTCGTCTTATAGGATGTTGTATTCACAGTCGATAAAATGTAAGCGATAGCAATGAGCGGGGCGGGGGTTGGGGCGGCCACGTTACCTGGTGCGCTTGGGCGGCGTGGGCGCCTGCTTGCCGCGCCGGTTGGTGGGCCGGCGCAGCTGCACGCCGCGCTCATGCGCGCCCGCCGCCTTCGTGCCGAGCTGGGGAGTGCCCGACGCAGAACCGGCACCCTCTAGGAGTTGCTTTTCCACCTCTGCCGATAAAGGAACAGCTTTTAAGGACGATTTTGCATCGGATGAACGGAAAAGTGCGAAAACGTATGAAATGACTTACGAATTATTTCTATTGAAAATAATGTTTTTCGAACGGAGGGAGGTGGGGTGAGGTGCGTACCTTCCGTGATGGAGTTCTCCTGGAACATGTGGTCGAGCGCGTGGTGTATCTCGCGGAAGGAGGGCCGGTCGGCCGCGTTCCACTGCCAGCAGGCGCGCATCAGCTCGTACACAGCGCCAGGGCAGCCCGCCGGGCACTCCATGCGGTATCCCTGCGCACACACCTCCCGTTACAACACGGTATCAATAGCCATGACGACTCATTTTTTATGTTATTTGCCACCAAAAGATTACTCAATAACTATAACAAAGGTGTAATAATTTCTTTGTAATCTTAACAACTTCCCGTGATATCACGATTTTAAAATCACAATTTTGGACTTTCCTAAAAACGCTTCATACAAAAACACTACTAAAACGTGACGTCACTGTCCGGTATTTTCTATGCGTCGCGCGTAAAGTTTGTATGTTAGCTATTTTAAATATTGCATTTCGGAAACTGGTTTCATAACAAGTCTCCTTAAATTGAATAGGTTATCTAATGGTAAATACATTTTTTAATAATTCGATTGTAAATCGGTTTCTTCTAGGTAAGCACGCTCCATCGTAGACCACATCGTCGCTTAACATCAGGCGAGATGGCGGTAAAGAGTAAAGCTACAAAGTTTAAAAAAAAGTACTGTTAAAATGGATTTGCCCATCTAGCTTTGAATGATCATAAAGTAAGTTAAACAAAAAGATATCAAAATTCAAGTTGGTACATATTTTATGCTATTTAAATACTGTAATTATATCAAATAATTTAATATACATAATTGCAGAATCAGACGTCATGCCTATTAGTCAAACAAACAGTATCACTATTATAAGTGCGAAAGCTTAGGTAGGTGAGTGAAGCTATCGAGAAACACGGAGAAGCTCTCGCAGCCTCCGTGGATCTCTCGAAAGCGTTCGATGATGGTCTCATCAAGCAAGCTTTCTGCTTATAGTTTGTCTCTCAGTTTCATAGCGTGAATATCGAACTTATTGAAAGATCGGTCCATAAGAGCGGTCATCGAAGGCTCCTCGTCGGATTAAATGGCTATCGATGATAAAGTACCTTAAGAGACGGTATTCTTTGCGACGTTTTTTCTGCTTTTGCAAGTATCTGTTGAAATCTGGTAATTTTAGGTAAGCAGATGATAGTACCGTTGTAGAGAGTTACATATCTAGCGCGAGAGCCAGTGGACAAGGGACTGGTACTGTGAGAGAGTATAATCCACCGTCACAACTTGGCCCTAGAGGCAGTCTCTGAATGGGGCGATGTCAATCTCGCCAAGTTTAACGAGGAAAACTGTACTCTGCAAAAAGGAGTCAATTCCAACAGACTCCTACTTTTCGAGGTGTATCCGTGACGGTATCCGGTCATTTCAAGCTTTTGTGCATACCGTGGTTCACTGAAGTGGTATTATCCTCTGTACCTCTCACAGCACACTGTCTTAGTTAGGATGCTCGACAGTGGGAGGTCATGGGAGGCTGTGCTCTTTTTCTGCGAAACCGTAATCTCGTGGAGGCAGACCGAGGAGCGAGAGAGGGAGATGGATACTCTCGCTCCTCCGCGGAGGAAGTGGAAACGAGGGCGAGCCACTCGAGCTGTCATCACTTAGAGCACCTGGAGCGTCGGGCATTTAGGACCGCCCAGTCCCCAGCTACGAATAGGTCCTCCCGAGGTGGTTACGGGCTGCTCATTTCCGCCGCCGCCGCCGAGAGGCGGGCGCCGGGGGTGCCACGGTCGTTGTGGACGATCCTGACCTCAAGTTATACCGGTGAAACTTGAATAGTCGTTACTCGGTATTTGGCTTTAGTCGGTAGGACCACCACTTTTGTGGTGTAAAATCTGACACGGCCGCCGTGACCTGCACTTCACGGCGGACGGTGCGTAAAAGCATTTCCCCACATACACTAATAAAGTGGTAAGTACCCTCTGTGAGAAGCGAGCGACCAGTCACCCCGTGCGGCGACGGGCGGCGAATTCTGAGTTGCAGGGAACCGTGTGCGGCATACAACTTCTAAGTCGATTGAAATACGAAATTAGACCAAATAACCGGTAAACATGAGAGATTAAAATGTCCGGCAGCAGGACGTTTAGGAGCCAGAGAAGTGACAACAGGTCGTCAGCGGTACTGACCGACGCCGACGGGCAAGTCGCGGTCGATCACTATCGGAACCAGCGGTATGGGAACACCGCCCGCGCGGTCAGGGAACTGGTTAATGTGCTAACTCCGGCGCCAAATACATTGGGTAATATCGTAGGAACTCGCCTATACAATGATAAACCTGTTTAGGCGGTCACTATCGCGGGCATGGTCGGAGAATTCATGCGATACTTTACAATGACTAAAAACTACAGCGACCCCCAGGCGACAAGACGCCGGGGCTCCGCAGCTCTTACACGGATGAGCTGATTTTGATGCGGTTTCTTTTCGTCTGCAAGTTGACGTGAGTTCGGAGTTCGGAACCATTCTCAGTCATAGCTCGATCAAGGATCAGTAAGAAAATGGAATTAATTTCCCGTGTATTACGAGTACACGGGCGAATGTTCTGCGCGTAAAACTATAATATATTGTGATGGTTGTCTAAATAAGAGTTTAAACAACGAGAAAGCGCGGAGCGAGGCGGGGGCGGCGCGCGCCATTCAGCGCCGGCGCAGTGTTTGTAAACACATTTCAATGAGCGTACTCACTTGTTTGCGTCTTCATCGCACAAATAATAAACAGAAACAAAAGCCGCATGAATGTAGCGTGACGCTGCACATACGGCGTGTTCCATTATCCATACCAATATTTTAAAAAATCGATACAACGACGTATACATTCTAGGTTAAAGACTGAAATTACTTACATAGGTACATGATTAAACAAATTTAGGTACGTAAAAATTGCTTGAGATTAAATTAAATGAATCATTTAAAAGAATCTTCGTATTTCATCGAAAAGTTTAATTACGAAGCAGAGCGGCGGCTCGGTGCCGCCGCACGAGATGGATGTTTACTTTACAGCGAGTTACTCAACTCAGTTTACTCAAACGGATAATAAAGAAGCGAGACAAAGCAAGCAGCAAGCCGCAGCCTCCATTGCCGGCGCTTCACATCGAATGCATTACACATGGCGAACAATTACACGTTATATTTCCGTCATTATTATGAACACATCAGAATCACGTTTTATGCTGCAGATTTTGACGTGACAACGTCTTATAAATTGGTTTGCCGGGTGACACTTCAAGAAACTGCGTTACGCTCCGCTCACGTTATGCGCTCACAACGAGAGCGAGTGAGAGGCACGCGTCCCTTCCGCTCGGGCATGGTTAGCCCGCCTAAGAGCGAGAGAGACAGACATAAAAAGTGAAAGGCACGCGTCCCTTCCGTAAAATTATTTTACCACTCAAAGTCGTTGTCACGTAAAACTTTCGCCCGTATACCGACTTTACAGGCAACCAATTTTTTTTTTGATCATAGTGTGTTCATGGTCCCCGTCCTCCGTCCGATGGGAGGACTCGTGCGACGCGGGTGAGCGCGATCCAAGTCTGGTGAACACGGGACACGGGCTGTCTGCCAGATCTAGAGGAACCTATCTTTGTGGCTTGCGCAGCTGAGCGGTGACGGCTTCCACTGTGATGTTACGCCGGATAACATAACTTAATTATTACTATACTTATGTAGGTACTTATAACAAGGTATACTTAGGCACTAATAAAATTATAACCACCGAAAAATGACTGGCTGTTATTAGTTTGACATGTCTGTGTGTCTGTCTGTTGCATCGTAGCTCTCGAACGGAAGAAGTGATTATTTTTTTGGTTGAAAGCCAATTTAGTTGGAAGTGTTCCTAGCTATCTTCGGTCCAAGAGAGCCGCAGCAATAAAATGGCGAAATAGATTATTTTTCACAGCTCCCTCAATGTGGACATCAAATGAAAGGGCTTGACTAGTAGGTGGAATAATAAATATATAGACTATGAAAAATTTCACATGCAAATTGGTCGGGGGTAACTCAAAAAAATTATTTTGTTCCTGTTCCTCACTATTTTCTGGTCATTCTGGAAGAGAAATGGTTATCAACTATCAGGTACCGACGTATTACAGGGAGGATGAAATGTTCCGTAACGTCCCCAATATAACGACAGGTTACAAAAAATTTACGAAACAGAGAAGTAAAGAGACCGAGTAAGTTTCCCACTGGCACGAGTATCTACACAAGTACACATGCAGCGGAGCGGTGGCGGCTCGGCGCTCGCTATTTCGGGAGCGGACGGAACTCGCCCCCCTCCCATCCCTGCAGGGCGCGCGCCACACGCTACTTGCACTTTCGAAGACGAGCCAATTTTGTCGTTTTATGTTTGAGTTAAGCTCTGGAACCTCTGCTTTAAACACCTATTTGTTGTTTGTAGGTTTATATTTGTTATACAAGAGTGTAAAGTTGCTTTGTAACCGCGTGCTCAATTATGATGGCTGAGCAAGCGAAGGAAGTGGAAAACTCGCTGCGCTCGTGATTGAAAAATTAGGACCCTGAGCGCTAGCGAGGCAATCAAAAGAGCACGAGGTGAAAAATCTTTGCACTCAAGTGGAACACCAAACTTTTCATCCCACTAAATGCTTTGCGGATTATTAATAGTTTCAGTTAATCCTGTTAATAAACTTCAAATAAACTTTATCGTCGCTAGAATCACTCATATAAGGTTTTTCACTTGTTTTTAAGTTTATTGTTTTTAATCTAAGGTTTTAATGATATGACGTGACGTAAATAAAAAAATACCGACCGACAGAAAACGACAGTCTCGCAGAAAATGACGTAAAACAAGCGCGTTACATGTTATACGAGCGAGCAGCAGCTGCGCCACTCTCGGCTCGTTCTTGGATTTCGGAACTATTTCATCACGATTTACGTAAATATCAACGATTTGTGAATAACATTGAAGATTCGTTGTTATTCCGGGTCGACTCCGCGATATACTTCATTGCTACGACTTTTAATATAATATACAAATATCACCGAGATTACATCGCATTTTGTACTTTCATTAATCAATAAATTCGGATTTCATGAATAGATAGAGCTGAACGTAGATTTAGTCTCTATTGCGCTTTAATTATAATATAAAACGTAGAGAAAATCCGTAGAAGTAAAGTAGCAAGTGTGAGCTGAATGAGGGCTGTATGTAGAGCAGTGCGCGGGCGCGGGCGGGGGCACGGGCGGTATAAAGGCGCGCGCACGCCGCTGTTGGGCAGTCGCCGCGCCGCCGCCATGCCGCACTACAAGCCCGCGCTCGTCTGCTTCCTGCTGCTCACCGCCGCCGCGCTCGGTAATCGCTCACACCACTCTATCGGCTCCTGCGCCAAATCCACCGACCCAATACTCAGATACAGACTCGATACTATAGATCCTTCTACTATTACTACCATTTGTCGACATTTTTCTTCCATCTTGTAAATTCACGAAAAAGTTTATTACCTATTTCTGTTTTTTTTTCTTCGATGTAAGGCCTACGTACTCTTCCGGACTGTAGTATTTTTGCATTTAAAATTCCGATTCGATTTGTTTCGTCAAATTTTATAAACATAACCGTCCAAACTTTCACATTTATAATATAAAAGGATCTCAAGTATTGTTTTGTTAATTTTTTTTTCTTTAAATCGTACTGATTGCGCAAGAGCGGGCAGAAGCAGTCGCGTCAGAGTATTCTTATTTTATTCCGCTCTTTGTAAACGTAAACACAATAATATGATCATTCCTCCGCGAAATGTTTTTGTCATGTTGCATCTAAAGTTCGGGTTGATAGTAAAATAAGTGCATTTCTACTTCTTCACGAGCCGCTGTGTTTATGATACTGATATGTTTTATGGTTTTAAGAGAAACTATAGAAAGATAAAAACTCGATAGCATAATTCTTTTAAACTATAGTGCAATTCAAAATAGTGTTTTCTACATTAATATTGAAATAGTTGTTGCATACTTGAGGTACAATAGGTACTTGTTCATTTGATATTTTGGTTGAATTGTACAACTCGGTTGTTATCAATGTAAGTGAACGATGGAAGAGTAAATGTTTTTACCCCGCGGTTCGGATGATCATTAAATTCTATTTTGATGTACGTTAAATATCTTTAGCAGTTTTATGCGAGCGGTAAAATCGTGAGGTCGGATCCTGACACGGGCCAGTTGAGATCTACGACTCGTTACATCGTCACTCGTTAATGAAGACACCTTCATTACTGTAGTCCGGATCGATTGCGAGGGAATAGATATTTCAGTGATAATATTCTACAAGGAGACACATAAGGGCGAGTTATATGTAATAGGGCAATTCTACTCCTAAGAAAGACAATTATTTTCACGGGACAGTTAATTATCGAAATATCAAAAAAAAAAAAATGTTTTATACAATATCTTCTCATGGGATAATTGTTTGGAAAGGTTAAATTTGAATTTATATATCGTTGGTGCATCGACATGCTGTATGATGTGTTCTTACGTCATGGGTTTGAACAGCGAGTGGAGCCTGCAGTGCAGGGCCGTGCCCAGCGGTGGGCTGAGTCTCGTTCTCGATGCTGGTTCAATGTTTGCAAAGCTTTGAGAATGTCACGGATTATTCGAATAAGCTTTGCCTGGGGTTCCAAACATAATTGCTTAATTTTGCTTTTTTTGTTGAAGGTTAATGTTTCCGAGGAGATTACTGAGCAAAGATTACAATACGTAATATCTCCGAGAAACAAGCGCAATGCAGAGCTAGCCAGTAGGCACGGATTTCTCTTGGTGTTCTAAGTATCGTGATGTTATACGCAGTAATATTGCTCTCCGGCGGCAACGGCAGACGGAGACGCCTGCCACTTCATTAAAAAACCTTTTTTATATGTGTATTACTAGGATGCGGATACGGACACGGTGTCCGCTCCACATGAGGCAGGATAAGAGTCGGTGAGCGGAGCGACGATGTACATTACATTTTATAAATTGTAATGAAAAAATGTAATTTAGTCGAAACTGGTCTCTATGGTTATGTCTGGAAGGGCCACTTTCGCCTTTCGCTCGTACCCGCCGTTGTGAACGCCCATTGTCCGCAGGCAAGCACAAGAAGGTGAAGCCGAAGAAGTTCGTGTCCCCGACGACGAAGGGCATCCAGTGCTACAACTGCCTGTCGTTCGACCACCCCGGCTGCTGGGACCCCGACCACCCAGACTACGCCAACATCACCGTGAGTGCGACCTTCATCTACTAACACCAGCCCTCGAGGTAGAGTCGTGCCGCTCGCGAAATCGTGAACACTAGTTATATAACCAGCTTTCACAGGTTCCTCGATAACGCCAAAACGGGCAAGTACCTACATGAGATACAAAAATTGATTTAACTATTTTGTATGACGTAGATCAGCGCGTTCAAGCAAGGCAACATATCAACTATGTAGGTTTTTAAATGAGCATGAATGAAACAGAGTAATTCTCTACAGATTAACGCCGTGTCTCTTGAATCCGCGACGATATGTGCTACGAAGGAGTACAATAACTTAGATTTATTATTTTACATGTTTATATTTTTTTGTTTCATGAGCGACATTTGTATTAGCGAGCATTAAACGTGTTGTAAGTGCGAGCAACCCAGATTAGCCCAGAACTGAGCCGTGCGAATTCCCGCAGGTGCCGAACATCGACTGCTACATCCCCGGCATGGCGTTCCTCTGCATCGTCATCACGTCCGAGTCTGCCAAGCTGGGTGAGCGCTTCCTTTATGACTATACTCTATATTCCACTTTGTCTACGTATTTCCAAAAAACCAAAGTGGAAAGTAATAATCAAACTTCTGTTTCTCATCTCGTGAGTTTAATGAGGACCCTAAGTAGGTAATGTTTCTTCTTGTAAAATTCGATTTGTGAACGATTTCAACATTGGGTTTTGTTTTTTCTGTTATGATGATCTAATTCAGACCGATTTGAATTTCGACCGATTCCGAATGATGTCGGGTCCGCCTCTGGGCTGTATGTGTGTTTATGTCTGTTAGTTGTATCGTATTGACCGAGTCTTCCCCCCCGCAGTGGAGACGGGGCAGGAGATCGGGCCGGTGCGCGCGCGCACGTGCGTGCCCTCCAAGGACTTCTCCAAGAAGACGGTGTCGTACACCATGTGCTCCAAGCTCAGCAAGGAGCTGTCAGCCTCCGAGATCTTCTCGCGCATCTCCGTCAGCCGGCCGCAGTGCACGCTCTGCAAGAAGCACCTCTGCACGGACGCCACGCACTGCTAGTCGCCGCCACGCCGCGCCACGCACGACACTCGGCGACCTCGTCCCACGATCCTCCACTTCCTTCATTTCTGCCTTTTCAAAGTCGACTGTTTGGCCTTTTATAGACTTAGTCTTATATAACCGAAACACGACCGGCATTTGTTGCGATCCTGAGACACTTAGCAAATTCACGACAACATCATGTCCAGCTCGATCAAACGTAGTTTGAGTATAAAAATTCTACGAATTTAATGGTTTCAATTTAACTAAACTAGTCAACAGTACCATCGGTATAACGAGATTATTATCGAAACAGGTAGAAACATGTTTCTCGTCGTTTCGAAATGAACTCGTTCTGAAAAAGATCTAGAATTCAACGAACTCGAAATTAATATCGCTCAGATTCAAAATCCCAAGAGTCGGGTTACGTGATGTTTATTTAACGCGGCTCGCGCGTTACGTCACGCGCGTATTTTGAAACGATTCGGTAGTCGAATGATGTATTAATTGTGCGATTGTTTGAGCGGAATTCAATAGGGCGGCGTAAGAGCGCGCGTGTTTGTAAACAGAAGCGCGCCGGCCGCCGGCCGCCGGTCGCTCGGTTGTTCGACGCGTAGTTAAGTTAGCGTAAGATACTGTTACCCGTCGCGACGCTCGCGGCTCCGAGATTGTTACGTTGGAGGTGTGTCCCCGCACCCCGCCGCCCGGGGGAGTCGAGCCGAATGCATAACATTGTCCCGCGACCCTGCTGCCAGCTGCGATACACCCGGAGATGTGTCTTTGTAAAATGGGTGCCGTCCATACAATCGTTGACCAACAGGCGGGAAGGGATTTCGTGAGTTTCTCTCCCCGGCCAAAGAACGCGGTATCCTGATCCGGTTATTATTTATGAAAACTCTAGATAGCTAAATTTTAGTATGTAGGTATACCGTTGCCAGTTTTTCTACCGCCAGCAGCAATTACGAACATTACTGTGTCCCGTTTCGACGGAGAATAATTTCATAGAAGCTATCAGAGTTCCTTGCTACTTCTCTGCTCCGAGATCGATCGCCTTATATCTCTGGACGAGGAACAGGGTCCAGTGCTAGGCTTTGATTTGGGGTCTTCAAGTGTAGATAGTTACGCGGCACTGTGCCGTTACGGGCAGGCGTGTACCTCGCCTCAGGTGCATGTCTTGCTCGTCACGGCACTATATTATATGACAGGCGTAATTGAATCTGCCACCTTTGAAACTTTGAATTGAATTGTGGTGCCACCTACAATGTAACGACCGGCGACGAGCCGCGGGCGGCGGCGCGCGGCCGAGGACGCAGCACGCGTGTCGGTGACTCGACCCGAGCGACAATAATAACAGTTCTGTTATTTTCACCACATAGTCGCCGGGTCGGCCGCCGGCCGCGCGCTCACTCACTCTGTTATATTATTCCAATAAATTATTAAATGTATTGTTCCCACGTGTTTCATTTCTATAAACAATAACTTCCCTCCACTAGCCCATCCTCTTCGGTTAAGTGAACTCGTAAATTACGAAACTGTGTGTTTCATCCCAATAAAGTTTTTTCTCAATACATAAAAGTATGGGTTCAAAGATGTTAAGATGTTCTCAAGTATAACATCATTTAACTTCCACGAGAATGTTGGATTTTTTTTGAAGTGAAAACTTTTTTGGCGCGCCATATACAGTTTATCCTGGGCTGTGAATTGAATTCTAGTGTGACGCTCGGGAATGATAAGAAATCTTCGGGTAAACTCAGGACCATGTCTATTGCCCATCTAGAATTACGTGAACATTACCCATTGGCCATCTAGGAATGAGTCAGCATATCTAGATGGCCATGCTTATGGCCACGCCCTCGAGTTTCACAGTAGTTTCCAAAGTAAGCTATCAAATTCTGAGTTATAAGTTTTCACTTCTATCGGCAGTTCCTATGAGCGCCAATTATTGTTTTTTTATTTTCTTTTCAATTATTTTTGCTGAATTTTTTTCTTTTAAATTGCTTTCTTCAGAGCAGACTGTCAAAATACGGTATTTGACAATATACACCAAACAAAATACACCAGATAATAAATTATAAGTAAATATAAACATATTTCACTCTATTTCATAACAAATTACGTGTATATTTTATTAAATACGCCAATTAATATGAAACATAAAAATATGTCTCCGGCGTAAACGCACTGTTACAACCGGTGACGTCATACGCGAGCTGTTTTGTTATGAACAATAAATAATAAATAATTTGTTTACTCGCGTGTGACGTCACGGGCGTCAAGTATCCAGCGCTACTACAGAAACGGCGTTTTAGACAACCTTTTTTGTACTTTTTACATTTATTTTTAAAGTTAATAGAGTAGATCGCCACGAAACATTCATGTAGTGTGTGTCTTAACATATAAAAATCTAGTAATCTTGTGTCATGAAGTTCGTTCCCAGTGAACTCTTCACTAATTCAACCTATATTCACGAAAATTGGCATTTATATTATGTAATCTGTTCCAATTTGAGAGATATGATAGGTTGTATTTCGATCAATGCCTTCAATAATTTAAAATTCTAAAATAGATTAAAATTCATTATTCTATTTAGACTAGCAGTGCCCCGCGATTTCATTCGTTACTTCTAATACTTCCAAGAATATGTGTACAATGTTTCGTGGCGATCGGTTAAGTAGTTTTCGCGTGGAAGCGTAACACACGCAGTTTCGCGTTTATTAATACTAGTAAGATGCCGATGTGCACGGATGTTGTTTGTTGGAGCGGGCGGGCGCGGAGCTAAATATCGAAATATCAGCCGTCGGAAATGACAGCACGCAGCGGAATGCAACATTTCTCAAATGTGTAATAACATTTCTCCGAAAAACACAAATTGATTTCGACTTAAAATTAAATCCAGAGACTCGAAGCTATCACTATGTCCTTCAGATTAATAAAAGTAAATTTTAGTTTTTTATTCTCATTTGAAAAACCGCAGCATCGATTTCGAAAAAAAAAAAAATATGCGACCACCTCTGGTCTATGATCTACTAAACAAAACAAATGGCGGAGATAACACTTAACATAAAAAGCTGGCAGTCATAAAGACTGCACATAGAAGTGAATACTTGTAACTTAGAATTTGTTAGCTCACTTTAGAAACTACGCGGGTGAAAACGCAGGGCGCATCTAGTCTGGAGTATATAGTCTCCAAAGCCTATTCAATCGCCTACATATATCAATACAAATATATAAAATTAATTAAAATTTGGTCCAATTATTCTAGTTCTTTTGCATGTACTATATACATGATTTTGACATCTTTCCAAGTTACTGCAATATAGTTAACAATAGTAAACATTTAAGTCAAATTAAAATGTGGTTTTCTAAGTTCAAAGTGGTCGGAGGAAGGTCTTGGTCCCAATCACACAAGATAATCCTAGTCTGGGTGCCAAGTTTGTCCTACCAAGTTTACAGATATAATTGTACGATTCATATGTATTCTTTGATCTACGAGTACCAATGATTGTTGATGAAATAAATTATTCTTAAACCATAGTAATCTAGATAAGATAAAATATGGTCAAGGTCATCTAGAAATGCGATAGGTTCCGAGTTCACCCCGATTATTTCTTTCATTTACGAGCGTGACGATGAGTTTCATTCACAGCCCACTGAATCACCTACAACAATCTGTGTGTTGTGCGCTAAAATAAGTATTCACTTAAAAACATACAACCAAATTGAGACCCTTCTCCCTTTTTGAAGCTGGTTAATTACCGCCCGCGTTCCAGACCACACTAGCATTTCATTGACACAATCCGCGTAGTTCGTTAGTCGCGTTCCATTCGCGAGTTTTCCTATTTTACACAGAAACGAGTCGTCGTATGATTACTCGGCTGAGCGAACGCCGCCTATGGCACGTGTCCCGACAGACAGCTGTTGATAGGAGGTGGTCGGAGAGAGGCGTAGGATTATACTAGAAGCTGGTAATAGCGGTGCGCGAGCAGTCTTTGGGGCCGCGCCACGCGTGCAGTTGAAGACGCCGTTTGGCGCCGCACAGTGACGCGTGTAGACCCGTAGTGGCGTACCTTCTCGAGCATGTGGTAGACGTCGGCCAGGTCGACGCCGGGGTAGGGCGAGAGGCCGCAGGTGGCGATCTCCCACAGCAGCACGCCGAAGGCCCACACGTCGGACTTGGTGCTGAAGGTGTTGTAGGCGAGCCCCTCGGGCGCCGTCCACTTGATGGGGAACTTGGCGCCCGCGTGCGCCGTGTACGTGTCGTCGCGCATCAGCCGCGCCAGCCCGAAGTCCGCCACCTTCACCAGGTGGTTCTCGCCCACCAGGCAGTTCCGCGCCGCCAGGTCCCTGCGGGGACCGACACATGAGGACGCGACTGTCCACGACGGTGGAGGAACCACCGCACCTCTCACACTCATTCTACTCATTCATCTTCTCACAAGCATTCATGAGCAAATATCACTGTGCTCCGATTTGAAGGGCAAACATTCCCAGAGAAGTTACAGGGCAGAGAATCATCTTATATATCTGAATATAACTATATAATAATAGAATAACGAATAACTATAAAATAATAGAATAACGAGCATAGTACAGTCCGAAGTAATGATTTGGACTGTTTCAAGTTCCAATAGCTGCGTGACACTGCTGTATGGGCATACGTTTTACTCGGCTTTAGACACATGCCTGCTAATATCCTATCACTCTTATCACTATAAAAAGAAAATATAATTTCTGTGTGGCTTAGTTGGTAGTAAGTTAAATTTGCTCGCATGGATTCGATTCTCACCCAAGACAAATATTTGCGTGATGAATACACGATGACAAATAATTGCGTTATAATACAAGCTTTGCTCAGTTTGGGGCCAGTAAGTGTTTGTATGGGGAATGTTAAACGCTCGTGCTTGGGCGTAACATGTGGCATTCGCCTCTCCTGCTTGTGGTAAGAGCCCACAAATCAAGAACCAAGCGATAGCAGCTAAGCCATTCTAACTACGGCGCAATTTAAATCATTGCCGGTGACGGGCAACAGCGTTTACGGTACAAGAAATTGCGCCCCTGCGGCAGCCAACGCAGTGTGGCAACTATGGGAAAAACTGTCTTATGATAGGGCCTCTTATTACCGGCCGTCCTGTGTTTTCTGGTCTAGGCGGCGGTTATGATAACGGCGGAGCAGGGGGTTGCGCAGAATCCCCAAACCAAACTGTTGTACACAATGGACGAACGTTTCGCGATGACAATAGGCTCCCGCAGCAGGAAGAAGAGCTGAACCCTTGGAATCGGGCCATCTTAAGTACCGTGAAGGTCACCAGCTGTTGCAAGGAAGTGTCGGGTTTTTGGTCCACAAAACTCTCTGTGACAACGTTCTAGAAATCGCAAGTGTGTCACCAAGGGTTGCATACCTTGTGCTAAAGTTGGTATACCATTCAGATGGTTATGGCGTAGGCACTCTAGAGGCATACCTAAACTCTGAAGTGAGGCTTTGTATGAGAATATATTAAAGGGAATCACATCATACCTCCAAAGCCCACTTCTACGTTGTTATGGGGGATTTTAACACGAAGGAGTACATGCCATGTATGTAGTGCATCGGTAGTAGGATTACATGGCACGAAAGAATGACAAGGGGCAAATGCTGGTCGACTTCCTCGAGAAAGAAAAGCTGTTTCTGATTAATTTATTCCACAAGAAAGAGCCCCAGAGGAGGTGGACTTGACAAAGCCCTGACGGACGGATGAAAAATGAGATTGTTTTCATTATTGCGGCCATTTTGTGGGAGATGAGGAGCATGCGATGAGTACAGCAGACCATAAAAGTTTTCCACTTCCGAAAGATGATGTTCAAGACTTTGCAGCCTTTTTCGCACAAGAGTGTTTTGGAGTCCAGCGATGCCTAGTTGACTGGCGTTACATCGAGGTGACGAGGTGTCTATATGACGCCGCTACGATGACGAACCATGTTCAAAACTAACAGACGAAACGTATTCCTCTTCATCGAAGCATGAGATAAGGGGATGTAATTTCCCCGAAATTGTACTCTAACGGACGAGAAGATATGTTTAAGACGCTGGATTGGACTGGACGTGGTATCAACATCAATGGCGAGTACACGTCTCACCTACGATTTGCAGACGATATCACCATAATGGCAAAAGCGCTGGAAGACTTCCTATGAATACTGACGGCTTGACCAACTCTTCTCAAAGAACGTTTATGCGACAACGAACAACGTTTTTGAAGACAGTGTACAATCAATGCGTCCTACCCACGGATATCGGGGGATATGCCTTGAGGGCGTGGCAGTGTCTTCTCGATACGGTTAATATGACCGCATAGCTCTGACATTCGTTCAGTCGCTCTGAAGCGCCTGGAGGTTGCCGATGTGAAATTTCTTCGAATATTTATGCGGTAATTTAGATGGACAATGTTCGTTTTTCATTTTTAATTAACTACCAATTTTTCCATGTTTACTTACATTACTTGTTTTATAATTATCATTAATAATATATACAAAGAAATAAAATTGGAGCGTTTGTATGTAATATCAAATTAACAACTGTTTACTAAGTTCAAATGAAAGTATGTATACCTATACCTAAAAAACTATTTTAAAACTTTTTGTCTATCTTGTTTGTTCCGCTAATCTAACAAACAGCTGGACCAATTATGACGGGACATTCACTAGCAGACAGCTGATCGTCTAAGGCATAACTTTTTACGTTTTTTAACGTGTGGTTTTCTCTTGCTTGATGAAAACAATATGTTAATATTATTACTAGCCTAGATTGTCCCACTGCTGGTCAAAGGCCTCTCTTCCTTCCTTGGAGATAGTAAATAATAATGCTTGCACGGCATTAGGATTTACGGCGTTCGACAATCTGAGATATAATGTTTTACCTCCATGCCCTGTAATTTCATTGGAAACATAGTCCTTCAAACCGGAATAAAGTGCTGTTTATTTAAACCTATAGCTAAGCCATCAGCTATCTTTCATTAAAAGTCCCTTAAAATTAGTCCAGCCGTTTCAGAGATTACCCATTACAAGCAGAGAAGCAAAAAAAAAAAATTGTTTTTTTTGTCATTGATATCGTAAATCCTACTACTTAATATTACAAATACCAACGTTTGGACGTTTGGGTATTTGGATGTTTGTCGCTCAATCCCGTTGAAACGTATGAACGGATCGAGATCTAATTTTAAATACAGTAAGATTATATCTTGGAAGAACACAGGTATAGGCTACTTTTATCTCGATAAAAGAACGGGAACGAGAACTACGCGGGTAAACCCACGGGGCACTGTCAGTACTTTCGTATACATTTGACGTAAAACTATTAATTTGAAAAATGCAAACAGATTCCTACTCCAACTTTATACATTTCTTTATAGTAAAATACATTTCATACAGGGTATCAATTTTTATATGTAAATATATTTACGTATTAATATATTAGTAAAACTTAATAAATGTAATAATACAGCCCAAAATAAAATGGCGAATAAATGTTGCAATCACTAATTTCAATCCCTAGTTACGTGTGTGAGCGTTGAGTGACTCCTTCTACATAGACAAAAGTATTTGTTAATACGGAAATTTTCCGCCCATTTTATGTATGTTGTCATAAAGAGCGCAATCATAATTCTTTGTGTGCGTGCTAAAATATGCGGTTGTGTGTTGTACTTATTACTTTTGTTTATGTAGTAATTATTTAGGTGGGGGGAGACCGGAGACACTAGGTTTCGAACTAAATTCTCAATCAAGGCATATCCCCTGAATATCCGTGGTCCTACCAGTCATGACCTAAAGTGCTGAAACATGGACAATAACAGCGGTCAAAAAATTCTAAGTCACTCTGCGAGCTATGGAAATAGTTAGGTATACTTGTAGTTTCTGTGAGGGATTGTATTCGTAATGAGGTTATCTGTCAGAAAACTAAAGTTAGCAACATAGCTCAGCGCATCAGCAAACTGAAGTGGAAGTGGGCTGGTCATATCTGTCGCAGAACCGATAACCGTCGGGGTCGACGGGTTCTGGATCGTCAAACGTAGTCTCGGAGGCCCTGAGACTAGATGGACTGACGATATACGAAAGGCAGTTGGTGGCGGTCGGAAACGTAAAGTTGAGGATCGGCCTTAGAGCCGTATTATTTATTGGAGAGGCCTATGTCCAGCAGTTAACGAATGTGCGCTGATTATTACGATGAAGAATGTCAAAGAATATTTATAACGGATTTCTTCAGCTTTTTTTTTTTTTTTTTTAACTTTTATAGGTTTACACTTGACTGCCATCTCGCCTGATGTTAAACGATGATGCGGTCTACGATGAAGCGTGTTTACCTAGAAGAAACCGATTCACTCTCGATTTGAAAACACAAAAGCTTTGTTATCTTTTTATTCATTTATGTTTCTGCAAAAATGATGAAGAGTCTGCGTATATAAAAATCAAAATATGCATGATGCGAGCGATTCGAAGAAGGCGCAGAGGACGTAGCTCGCTACCTGTGTATGAAGGAGCGGCTCTCGAGGTAGCTCATGCCGGCCGCGATCTGCGTGGCCATGTACATGAGCACGACGGCCTGCGGCGCGGCAGGCGGCGCGGCCGGCGCGGCGGCGGGCGCGCGCGCGCCGGCACGCAGGAAGTCCAGCAGGTTCCCGCGCGACATGAACTCGGTGATGATGTAGAAGGGCGGCTCGCGCGTGCACACGCCCAACAGCTGCACCAAGTTGTCGTGCTTCATCTCCTTCATGATGGCCGCCTCCTCCAGGAAGTCCTTCAGCGCCATCGTGTCGTCCTTCAGCGTCTTCACCGCCACCTGCCACACGCAACACCTTTACTGTGAGGGTTCTCTCGGCTCCGGTCTCGTAAGATAGTCCTAACTATTTGTACAGTGTTTAGTAATATGGGGTCAGAAAATAGTATAGTCTCGGTAAGAGTTAATGCTTACTATCAGGCTAGGCGCGATCAAATGCTGGCATACCATCAATCAAATCAACGGTCAAATGATAGCGTACCATCAATCAAATCAACGGTCAAATGATAGCGTACCAACAGCCGGACCTTCTGCGCATTATGTTTGGTTTAAAAATATAGAGTGGTATCGGCCATCTTGGATTTGAAATTTGTCATAGTGCAAAGTATTCTACTAATCAAGCCCTTTCGTTTGATACCCATATTGAAGTAGTAGTGAAAAATATATTTAATTCGCCATTTTGTGGTGGCGGCCATCTTGGATTTGAAATTTGTTATAGCGTATAGTACTCTAATAGTTAAGCCCTTTCATTTGATACCCATATTGAGGTAGGTTGTGAAGAAATATTTTATCCGCCATTTTGTGGAGGCGGCCATTTTGAATCGATATTAACCAGACATAGGTAAGAACACCCGCACGGTAATTAACTTTCAAATAAAAAAAACCGCATCGAAATCGGACCATCCGTTTGAGCTCTACGGTGCCACAGACAGACACACACACAGACAGACAGACAGACAGACATCGACGTCAAACTTATAACACCCCTTTTTTTGGTCGGGGGTTAAAAATTACATATACGCAGGGTATTTATGTATCTGTGATAAGTTTATTTGGCGATATGTGTATCTTAGTGTTTGGGGATATTGGTCGTATGACCGATAACCGTTGAGGTAGACGTGTTCCTGTATGGAGACTGCGAATAGGAAAACGTAGCGTAAGACGCCCTGAAACTCGATGCAGGGACGATATACGTAAGGCTACAACAGGTAGTGGTTGGAGAAGAACACCCGATAGGGCCGATAGGGCTGAGTGGCGTATGTCGGAGAGGCCTACGTCCAGCAGTGGACTGGGAAGAGCCGATGATGATAAGTCAAGAGGCCGATAGCAGTGAATCGTAAAAATTCATATTGTTCATAATATTTTTATTTTTTCTTTTTAAGTTTATAAGGAAATTCGTCAATGATGATGATAAATAAGCCACCGATAAGATGGCCGCCTCAACAAAATGGCAGATAAAATATTTCTTCACAACCTAACTCAATATGGGTGTCAAATGAAAGGCCTTGACTAGAAGAATGTTGTACAAATTACAAATCCGAGGTAGTCGGGGGTAAATCACAATTTTTAATTTTGTTCTTGTTTCAAGTTCAGATGCTAGTCAATAATTTTAAATGTAAAGGAAAACATCTTGATCAAATCAGCATGTTTAAAGAATCTTTCGAGGTAATGCGTCATACGCCCGCACTCGGCCAGCGTGGTGAACTATGATCTTGATTCTCTTCTTGTGAGAGAAGGTCCTGAGTACCAGCAGTGGTGTGGTACTCGTAGTGAGATGACCGGAGGAAGGGGGCGTGAATGACGATGATACGGTAGAGCGAGTCCCGCCGTTTCGATGTCATTCCATGCGGTAAATATCCCGTAATTAATGACACTAATGTAGTGACCAACGTGACAGCTTGAAACAATGTTTGGCGTCTACTACTTTTCCCGCCAAATCCTTAGCATAAACGGATCACTTTATGTTGATTACTCGACAATTTAATTTATTTATAAGCTTTTTATTCTAATTTGGTTTCTCTTAAATACATTCTGTTAAAGTTTGTCCCTCAATTTAGAGTGCCTCTTGACAAAGGCCTTCTCTAGTTGCGTCCACTGTGGTCTATCATGGGTTACTCTCCTGCAGGTAGGCCCCGCCGCACCGTCAGTTTAATTTAAACCCCCTATCATCTACGTTGTTTTCCTCTGCTTCATTTGCTATATCTGGGGTACTAAACAGTCATAGTTTTGCTGCATTTATTTTGTTTTCTCTCCATCATCACTTTTGATGGTCAAGTCTGGTTAAGATGTCCATTACTTTTATTTGGTTCCTCAGGTTCTCATTTCTAATTCTATACCTTTTGCTTGCTCCTGATATTCTTCGCTCCATTGCTCTTCAACAGTATTGTAATTTATTTCTCTGCTGTGGTGCCATGCTGGTGCATTGCATGCAAGGTAGAATGCAGGTGGTAAATACTTTCCTTTTTTAACCCCCAACCAAAAAAGGGGTGTTATAAGTTTGATGTCGATGTCTGTCTGTGTGTGTGTCTCTCTGTGGCACCGTAGAGCTCAAACGGATAGGCCGATTTCGATGCGGTTTTGTTTATTTGAAGGTTAATATCCGTGCGGATGTTTTTAGCTATGCAAAAAGTGGCGGACAAATTATTTCTTCACAACCTACCTCAATATGGGTATCAAATGAAAGGGATTGACTAGTAGAATACTATACACTATAACAAATTTCAAATCCAAGATGGCCGCCACCACAAAATGGCGAATTACATTCATTGTTTTCACTACTTCAATATAGGTATCAAACGAAAGGGCTTGACTAGTAGAATACTTTGCACTATGACAAATTTTGAAATCCAAGATGGCGCTACCACATACAAAATGGCGAAATACATTTCTTTTTTCACAGCTCCCTTAATATGGGTATCAAATGAAAGGGCTTGACTAGTAGAATGTTGTACAGATAAAAAATCGGAGGTAGTCGAGAGTTAATCAAATTTTTTAATTTTTTTCTTGTATATAATACTTAATTCTTTTGATTTCATCACCTCCTTTAGGGACCAGTACTTTCTTCATCCGTTGGCTATTCTTAGGTTAATTTCTTTGTTTGATTGGTGTTTGGATGATATGAGCTGGCCCAGGTACATATTCATTAACATATTCTAGAGGGGTCCCATTTTAATTATTACTTGTTTTGAGTTTGTTAGTAGTTTTGTTTTAGTTGTGTTTATTGTCAAACCCACTTTAGCACTTTCTTTGCTTAAAGTTTGGATCATGAGCTCAAGGATGCTTGGATTTTGCTCAAATAAGTCTATATTATCTGCAAACCCGAGACGGTTTAGTTTTTTCCATCAGTATTAAGACCTAAGATGATTGAACAGTCTATCTTTCGGAAGATGCTCTAACAGCTTTAGACAATGGATTCCTTTGTCTCACTTTTCTTCTTAGTGGGAAATCCAATCCCACCACTTCTAATTGAATTCTGGCAGTACTTTTAACCAACTGCTAGATGGGTTATGTTTTTTATATATTTAGTTCTTATGATGTTTATGTATTTTTACTTATTTCTAATATTTGTTTGTAACCGAAGAAGAGCTACCTTTTTCGGTTTTGATAATAAATGTTTTTTTTTTTTATATTAGTTGAATTGATTAATCAATTCACGACGATGATTTCTTACTTAATTGGCATCTGTGTTTTTGAATAGTTGTTTTCTGGGATTTCAATAGCATTTTAAGGTTCTGTTAGTTGTTTTTGTGTCGTTATTGTTGATTGTCATTTTTAGGGTTTTTAGCAAGGGTATGGTGATTTCTTTCTATTATTTTCTTTTTGTTAATCTTAATGCATTCATAATGTACTTTCTATTTAGTTTGAGAAAGCAAGTTCTTAGAATTAAAGTAAAGTTTTGTATTGCTGAGATATCTGTAAAGGCTTCCGGGTTGTTGGTTATGATTTATGGTGTAATCAAATTAAATTTTTTGTGTTTGTTGTCTTCCTTAAACATGCACATACAAATTGTACATAATTATATGTTCTAGTAGGAAGTCAATGAGTTTCTGGCCATTTTCTAGTAATGGTGGTAGTAGGGCTCTTTTTGCAGGTTCAGCCTGGGGAAAACCCACACCTTTGCCAGTTATTCTTGTGTTCCGGTTTGAAGGGTAATGTTTCCAGAGAAATTAATGGGTTAAGAGATAAAACAACTTAGATCTCCAGGCGACAGTGCAGGCGACAGGCGACTGCGACAGTGCAGTGGTAGGTAATTTGTGTTCCAGTAGCTCACGTGTCACTGTGCTGTTATTGGCAGGCATGTTGCTTACCATCAGGTATATGTCATGCTCATTTTGTCACTCTATACTATTAAAAATACACTTCTTTTCCTGTGTCTGAATTTCCCTATTGCATTTTCTGTATAACACCAATTTGTGCAATGAAATCTCCCATAATGTAGTTATTTGAGTATTTACTCGTATTGTAATTACGAGTAAATACTCAAACTTCACAACTTCAGTCAAATCTTTGGACAATACTTCGGTTTCCGTTTTATCTCATTGTTTGGTAAGTACATAGGTTTGTATAAATCTATGTTCTGTATATCTGTTTTCTACAAACCTAACCTAATCGTGGGTCATTATAAGTTAAGAGGTACTTTCCATGGCCAGGACGATAATATACTTTTTTTTTATACTAACTTCCTAATCAACCTATATATTACTTAAAACTAAATGTCTTCTTCATGCTCACTTAAATTTATTACAGAAATGTACGTAGTTTAGTTACAATAAGCTCGAATATAAGAAAAAAGTATCTACCCTGGTCTGTCCCCAACCCGACTTTATAATGTAAACCAGTTATTATGAAAGTATTAAAATTCAATAATTACTTTATCATTGTTAATTTTATACAGAACAATAACTTAGTCACAGGGTCTGATGTGTAAAATTACTTATATTTCAATTTTTCATAAATAATATCAACGCCGAAATTTGTCCTTCGTGTTTCGTGTCTCGTACCCAGGCTCTTTGTTTTCGTTTCAGTTTTGTATTGCTAGTTTGTGAAAGTTGTGACCTTGAGTGCATAGGATGTAACGTGAACGTAGCAGCAAGTGGCGCGTAAGCCGACTGCGCAGTCATTTTAACGGCCATTTCAGTCACGCTGCTCGCTTACTGTAGAAGTGTTGAGTGAATGCAGTCTTTCCTCTAGTAAGTGTTATTTAACAATTATTTGTTCAAATACTAATATAGACTTAAGTATTTGCTATGAATAGTGTATACATTGTTACGTTTGATTGTGAATTGCGTACGAGAAACACTTTTACGGCTATTTTAGATTTCAGTCGAAAATGTACCTTGCCTGGCGTATTTCCCCTGGCTTTTTGATGATAAGGGTGATACTTAATGTCCAGGGTAGATATATTTGTATGCATTTTCATGAATACTTCTTCTTTTTTATTTTCATGAAAACATTTTTCTCTGAACCTTTACTTGGCATTATGTATATACCACTTTACAATTTAATGCGATTTTTTTACAGAAAAAATGGCCCCTAGAAAACAGAACTAGAAGTACAATCTTTTCATTTTGGAGGATCAAGACAGCAAAAAACTATGCATACTGTTGTAGTCTATACTAAAGATGTCGATCAAGAGCTAAGAAGCCAATGTTACTGCACATTGTCACAAAATTTATTGCACATACCTGCAACTTGGGCGCATTTACAGCCCATACTTGACTGTCTGCCGGCTACTGTTACGACTTTACATTTCTTGAGCGATGGGCCAGTCACCCAATATCGTGATAAAATGACATTTAAAGTTTTGGCAACAATGCTAGAAGATAACCATATGATACTATACCTAAAGATATCCTCAAAAGTAAGAACCTTTTTTATGTTTTGTACCTAGCGCTAAAAACATTTAATTTTATAAGCAAAGTCTGCTAAGATATGACACAAGTGTGATTTATTAATAATTCATAATTAAAATAGAATCAATAAATAAAGTTGATTGTTAAAATAATCCTGTTTTTAATATTTCTATCTCTTTCCGTATCCATAAAGTATCCTCCCCCCTGGGCATTTTGTCTCTACCCTGTACTGAGTATTTACCTTGATCACTTATAAAACGAGATAAAACCAACAAATTGACTGGCCACTTTGTAAATGTTTTCAACTTAAAAGTTTCCATAAAAAAATGTATACTTGAGTAAAAATATAAAAAAAAATGCCATGCCGTCACTTCATACAACATTTTACCTCTTAACTTGTAATGACCCTCGTATTACATCGTGTATATGTAGTCGTATGTACCTATACACGTATAACACACCGCGTGCAGTGAGCATCACACGCCTGTCGGATGCTGAAACGTTGTGAGGTCGCGTCGCCGACATATTGTGCAGCATTGCTGCTGTTTAATACCACAATTCTGAGTTACAAGGGTTTCACTCCTATCAGCAGCAGTCTTTAAGACTCTCAATTTTGATTTGATGTTGTGTATAGTTATTGAAGTGACTTTTAGAAAGAAAACTGACGAAAGAAAATCTTCGATAGGCTTAAGCTAAAGTGGCATCATGGCTGATGATAAGCGGCGGTACGGTGTACGACGGAGCGCATTTACAGGCGCGAGAATCGAATGATCGAACGTGGGAGTGTAAGCGTGTGAGCGCGTGCGAGAGTGTGTGTGAGTGTGAGAGAGACAGAAGTTCCGGTCGTACGGTAATGTTGCCGCGCTTCCAGGCGGCCTCGTAGACGTCGCCGTACTGGCCGCCGCCCAGCTTGTGCTTCATGACGATGTCGGTGCGGTCGATCTCCCAGTGGTCGGGCGGCGCCAGCGGGAACACGGTGGGCTTGTTCCGCTTGGGCGCGGGGTACAGCAGCTGCGTGATGAGCCCGTCGCCCGCCAGCGAGTGGTGGTGCACCAGCTCCGCCAGCGTGCCGAACGTCGACTCCGATGTCACGAACACCTGCCCACACATTACACACGTCATAACGGAATGGTAATCCACACGCCCGCTCAAGAGAGTATGGCGTCACGCAGCTATAGAATAGGAAGAGTTTTTTACATCGCCTCGTAACCTGTGGTCGTAGCCTGGATATTTTTTTTTAACAATTGTAGGTTTACACTTGACCGCCGTCTCGGCTGATGTTAAACTATAATGCGGTCTACGATCAAGCGTGTTCACCTAGGTGAAACTGATTCACTCTCGACTTAAAGACACCATCGAGAAAAACGACGTGCCTGGGTGGGCCCAGGCAACGTCATTCTACCACGTAGACGTTATTTTCACATAAATAAAGTCAAACTAGCAATTTTGCGGCGATGTTCGAGATTTTGAGTTTTTCGCTCAAGGATGTCGTTGCCTATGACCCTTTTGGCACGTCTCTCAATCGAGTCCAGAGCTTCCAGCTGATACTTAGCCGATCCATTAATGTAAAGCTTTATTGCCATTACTTCTGTTAAAAAAACCATTTACTTTATTATTTTGCTTCCATTATCATTGGATTGTGATAAATGCCTAATCAATTTTTGTATACTTATGTAATGTAGATAATAATAGAGTAAAATATGTAATCTGTGAGTAAAATTCTTGAATAGGCAGCATAGAGTGATGAATTATAAACTTTTTTCGTCAAATTGTCATAGACAACCTAATATTTGCATGCCGTAAGGTAGATTATGGGGTTCTAAATGTAAACAATTAAGATCTTATTGTAATTACCCATTTTCGCAAACAAAGACCTATTTTTTTTTCTTTTTTCCATCCCAAAGGTGGTAACGGTATACTCCATACAAGATCGATTCTGTGGTTGATTTAACGTCAGCAACTGTTCAGACTTGAAGTACCTTCGCATCGTTGATAGGACACCTGGTTTTTTGGCAGCTAATTTAGTTTTAGATTCTACCTCTATATAAGAGCCAAAGTGGAGCGTAGATGGCAAAGTAACACCCAAAAGCTTGAGATGGACAGTTACCGGCACGGATACACCTCGAAAAGTAGGAGTCTAATGGAATTGATTCCTTTGCGGAGAACAAACACGCCTGCGTCCCTCAAATGGGCGAAGCTCATTCAGAGACTGCCTCAAGGACCAAGTTTAGACGCTCGATTATACTCTTTCATAATACCCGAGTTTGTTGCCCACGGGCTCTCGCGCTAAATATATAACTCTCTACAACGGTGCTGTCATCTGCGTACCCAAAAACACAGAGCTTCAACAGATCGTTGATATGTAGCAGAAAGAGCGTCACAGAGAGCACCGACCCTTGAGGGACTCTGCCATTGATAGCCATTTGATCCGGCGAGCAGCCATCAATGACGACTTGTTTGGATCGATCCCTCAAGTCCACGTTACAAAATTCAGGAGACCAACCATAACTACAAAGCTTGCTTAAAAGGCCATCACGCCGCCAGACAATGTCGAAAGCCTTCGAGATATACAGGGAGAATGAGAACGCTTCCCCATTTATTTATTTAAACAATTGTTAACTATGCTAACAGCTTAAGCCAACACGCACATGTCCATGCCCATGTTTCTCGATAGCTTCATTTCAGATGTGAGTAACATATACTAGAACTAGAATATCCCCGGTAGACCGGTTTCGGCGGTTGAGGAGGTCGCTAGATTCTAGGTACAACAGGAGCCTGCGGTTTAAAACACGTTCTATAGTCTTGCAGAATTTGGATGAGACCGAGATGGGCTTGTAATTGGCAGGGTCAGCACGACTATCTTTTTTGGGCTCTAGTTGTATGTATTACGTCACCAAACTTTCACGACTCTGGTACTTGCCCTGTTTAGAAAGCCAGAAGCCACAAAAGCACCAGCCTTCAATACTAGGGCAAGAATTCAGGTCACTGGCTTTATTCACATCCAGATTGTGCAGCACTTTAGGGACTTCTATTTGACGAATTAAAATCAGACTGCTATGTGGAGTAGGAGATGCAAATAAGTTTCCTTCTCCATTGCGGTGTGAGCCAGCATCCCATCAGGTTTTAACATTGGAGGTAGTGAGGAGTGGCAGAAGTTCGGTTCGACCGATTTAGTTAGCTAAGGATCATAATACTTTGCTGCTCGCAAGGTACAAAGCTAGTTTGTTCCCTATTCGACTAATATGGCCAAAACGAGCCCTCTGAGGAACCTTTTTACATGCCTTAGCAACCTTTAAATGCTTTTTTCTTCTAGTGTGTGTCATTTGCCTTACGCTGTCGAGCATTAAACCACGCTAGGGAGGTTCCATATTTAAATGCTTCAATGATATATCTCTTGTGATTTCTCTGTATACATGTGTGGAGTTGTTCAGGTACATAGGATGCGCTATATACTACATACATGAAGAATGGTGCGACGTGATTGGTATAGGTAGTGGGTCGGGTTACCTTGCCGTCGGCGTCTTCGTTGATGCGGTAGTGGTAGACGCGGCCCTCGTAGCGCAGCGAGATGCTGCGCTGGCCGGGGCTGGACTCGGACTCGCGCACGAGGAAGCTGCCGTTGATGCCGGACGAGAGCAGGTACTCGGCCGCGTTGCGCGCAATGGGCCCGTGGTACCACGAGTGCTTCTCTAGCGAGTTGACCGGCGTCACGTAGTTGCTCGGCACCCAGCCCACGCTGCCCGCCGCCGTGTGCGCCTCGCACCACTCGCCGCTTTTGTTGTAACTCATTATACGCACTTGCTCGCCTGGAAACAATCATACATACGGATACAACGCATGCCGACACCCAATGAGTTCAGGAGTGCGACTCGGTCACCTCCACTACCTCACCTGCACATACGTCAACAATAACCGATTGATAACATCACCCAGGTGCGGCTTTTCTCACTGTGTCCCTTCAAATTATTGCAGATGGCACGAGAGATGAGACAGTAGAGAGGGACTACATTGTTATATAAAAAAACAAAATAAAAAAAATTGACTTGCTTACCCCCAACTACCTTGGATTCGAAATTTGTTGTAGTAATCTTCTACTCAAACCCTTTCATTTGATATATATATTGAGGGGGTTGTGAAAAAAATGTTATTCGCACGTTTTGTGGGGGCGGCCATCTTGGATTTGAAATGTATTATAGTGTACAGTATCCTACTAGTCAAGCCCTTAATGTAAACACTTTACAGGACTCAATCACGAAAATTATCATTTGATCACCTCGGCGTTTTGGCAGCGTTACAATAGCCGTGGTCACGAAAAGACCGTAAAGCCCTTTCATTTGATACCCATATTGTTGGCCAGGGCGGTTGTGAAAAATATTTCATCCGCCATTTTATTTATTTATTTAAAGAAACACCAACAGTACACATATTAAATAAGTCAAAGGTGATTTTACAATTTTGAATCTATATTAACCAAACATAGCTAAGAATCACCGTAAGAAAACTGCCATTCAAATAAAAGAACCGAATCGAGATCGGTCCATCCCTTCGAGAGCTACGGTGCCACAGACAGACAGACATCGACGTCAACCTTATAACACCCCTTTTTTTAACCCCCGGCCAAAAAAGGGGTGTTATAAGTTTGACGTCGATGTCTTCTGATCGTGATTGAGTCCTGTAAAGTGTTTACATTAAGGGCTTGACTAGTAGTATACTATACACTATAAAATAATCAAATCTATAAGATAGCCGCCATCACAAAATGGCGAATTATATATATTTTTTTCACAGCTCCCTTAATATGGGTATCAAATGAAAGGGCTTGACTAGTAGAATGTTGTACAGATAACAAATTTGAGGTAGTCGGGGGTTAATCCAAAATTTTTAATTTTGTTCTTGCTGATTGAGGGTTAAAAGCTCAATGCTGGGCCAGCAAGTCATCAAGTCAGGTTCATCTTTGCCGCCAGCGTCGTCGTTGTCGTAATGAGGGCAATTGCTCCTAATTTACTCAGCAACTAGAACTTTACACCATTAGGCACTTGCTCTAGGCGTCACAAAACATTTTCGTACATTTGCAGATAAATCAGACTCTCGGTTTGAGACGGTTCGTGGCAGAGCGCCTCCCCAGTAACCATCAAATTAAAAAAATAAAGTGTTGTGGTTCGTGGTCGAGTGGAGCAATGTCTCCGTTGCGTCTGAGTGGCTCACTCGAATCGCTTCTAATTGAGCGAGTTCGTCGCGCGAGCTCTCGCGCTAATTGGCCTTTCAGGACGTTCAGCCACCGAAACATAAGGAAATAAATAAATGTCTTGATGTCTGGCTAGAATCGAATACGAATACAACTGCATACATATATAATCTATGCTGCTTCTAATGTAGGATTTATTGAGTTCCTAACAGTACGCCTCGCTTTAGCAACGTCAAACATCCACAATCGTCGATTAATATGTTCGTTTTGTAGTGTCCCACGATTTTATTTTAGTCTAATCAATGCATATGTTTAAAATTGGTATATTTCAAATACATATATCATCTTTTGACAAACTACATTAAAATCTATAATGCCAGTAAAAATACAATTTAACTTTGCAATAAATCTCCGATCCAAATTTCTTTTATCATGAGATTTAGGATCACTTACTGAGCATTAAATCACAAAATGGTGACAGATTCAAGTTGAGCTTCAAGCGCCATCTTGAAAAAACATTTTTGGCCGATATCTCGGAAACTATGCATTTCAGGGCAAAAATTATTATGGTCGTTATTATAGAAAAAAAAATTTGCACCTATTGTTGCCAAGAAACTTTTCTGTGAAACGTACCGTTTACGATTTATGGCCCATTTAATGAACCGGTTTTTCTATCGCGGCCGATAACTCTTGAAATATTAGATTAGTCAATAAAACGCGCCAATCCTTTTTAACCCCCGACCAAAAAAGGGGTGTTATAAGTTTGACGTCGATGTCTGTATGTCTGTCTGTGGCACCGTAGCGCTCAAACGGATGGGCCGATTTCAATGCGTTTTTTTTATTTGAAAGTTGTTTTCCGTGCGGATGTTCTTAGCTATTTTCGGTTAATATTCAAGATGGCCGCCTCCACAAAATGGCGGACAAATTATTTCTTCACAACCTACCTCAATATGGGTAGCAAATGAAAGGGCTTGACTAGTAGAATACTATACACTAAAACAAATTTCAAATCCAAGATGGCCGCCACCACAAAATGGCGAATTACATTATTTTTTTCACTACTACCTCAATATGGGTATCAAATGAAAGGGCTTGACTAGTAGAATACTATGCACTATGACAAATTTCAAATTCAAGATGGCCGCTACCAGAAAATGGCGAAATACATTTCTTTTTTCACAACTACAAAATATGGGTCTCATATGAAAGGGCTTGACTAGTAGAATATTGTACAGATTACAAATCCGAGGTAGTCGAGAATAAATCAAAATTTTTAATTTTGTTCTTGAGGACGTCATCGTGGAAATTGTGTTAGACTGTGATGTGCTAGATGACGTCATAGCAGTCATCTGTGCCATCTGAAAGCTCGACATCTCCGTTAATGCAATTGTTTGGTTCTGAAGATCCAGTAACTACCTACTAACTAACAACTATAAGTTCGTTCAACTACCGTTTTTATGCGACGCAGATAATTATCTCAAGCAAATCCAAGAAGAGTAGTGTTTATTGTAGCGAAATCCTACACAAGACAGTTTTTATTCTCGAATCGAACTCTTGCGCTTCTTTTTTGTTTGAGCCAATCGGTTGCAAACAAAAGATGCAAATTTATATTTTCTACAATAACTACCTCAATAATTTTTGCCTTAAATGCTTAGTTTCTATAGGTTAGAATCTGTCAGCATTTTGTGGTTTTATGATCAGTAAGTGATAAATAATAATAAAAAAAGAATTTTGGATCGGAAATTTATTGGAAAGTTGACCAAAATAAAACGTCTTTTTTTACTGGCTTATACATATAATACAGTGCATTTTTAGGAAATTATGTGATATTCTACAGGTCAAGCCCTTTCGTTTGATACCGATATTGGGGTAGTAGTGAAAAAAATAATGTAATTAGCCATTTTGTGGTAGCGGCCATCTTGGATTTGAAATTTGTTATAGTGTATAGTATTGTACTACTCAAGCCCTTTCATTTGATACCCATATTGAGGTAGATTGTGAAGAAACATTTTGTCCGCCATTTTGTGGAGGCGGCCATCTTGAATCGACATTTACCAAACATAGTTAAAAACATCCACATGGCTATTAACCTCCAAATTAAAAAAAAAACGCATCGTAATCGGCCCATCCGTTTGAGCTCCACGGAGCCACAGACAGACACACACACAGACAGACAGACATCGACGTCAAACATATAACACCCCTTTTTTTGGTCGGGAGTTAAAAATAACCCTTTTTAATTTCTCATTTTATTTAATTTTGAGAAATAAAATTAAATAGATTAACCGCCATTTTGAAGCGGCGGCCATCTCAGATTTAGTTTTGTATAGTGCACTGCATTCTACTTGTCAAGATGTTCATTTGATACCCATATAGATGGAATTGAAAAAAAAACAATAGGTTATCCAGCGAGCCTGGCCGAACAATCATCGATCATCTCAATTTACATCGCCAGTACCGCGTGTAGGCCACAAGTGCCGGCCGCGCTTATAGACTTCCGGGTAATGATTGGACTGGGATCAAAGAGTTCCACGTGTGCGTGAACAGGGATCATGTTCTACACTTGAAATTTCCTATTTTTGCCGAAAAGAGTACCGTTTCTAGATCGTTTGGCCGAAGTCCCAGTGGAGCGAGTCGCGGCTGAGAGTCGTCAGGTGGCGCGCAGTTGTGTTACCTTTCTTGAGGCTGAGCTGGTTGTCGCCACCGGCCTGGAAGTCGTACAGCGCCACGAACAGCTGCGGGTCGTCGTCCTCGTGGTGCGCCAGCAGGTTCTCCTTCGACGTCCATCTGGAACCAGCGGCGCGCAACTTACATTCTGTTCATATCAAGGGTTCCATGCCAGTTGGCCTCGGGTGCTCTCTAGTACTTACGAACTTTGAGCTGCCACTGAAGGCGCAAAGCTCCACTAATTTAATTTTATTAACAAGATGTCCGCCCCGGCTTCGCCCGTGGTACATATATGTATAGCCTATAATAGTACTCAGGGAACTCGTACATCATCAGTGAAAGAATTTTTGAAATTGGTTCAGTGATTCCTGAGAATATTGCGTTCGAACAAAAAACCTCTTCAGCTACCTGCTAAGCCACCTGTCGAAAATAGGTCGTATCAACTCCAGATTCAGAAAAAAAAGTATTAGTAAAGGTTAAAGTAAAGGTAGACAACGCACAGTACGAAAGCTGTCAAAAGGGTATATTTTTTCCCGTTCTTGTTACATTCTTCATTCATGTTCCGCTCCTATTGATAGTAGCGTAAAGTTATAATATAGCGTTATAACCTTCCTCGATAAATGGACTATCTAACAGAATAATCTTTAAATTTGGACCAGTAGTACCCGAGACCCTAGCGTAGGTACAAACAAACAAACTCTTCATCTTTATAATACTAGTGTAGCAGTATAGATACTTTACGTATGTAAGCATACATGAATTAATTTCATTTTTATTTATAGGGTGTCACAAAAATAACGCAAGATTTGAATTTGTCGCCGTTTCTGCAGTAAAATAGAGCGTTACACGATAGAACGTGTCTTCATTGTTGAACAATTAATGGCGCCAGGCCGCCAAGCTCTCAATATTTTTTAAATATTGTTCAATAATGATGACACGTTGTTCTATTGTGTAACGCTCCATTTTTACTAGCCATTAACTGTCAGCTATTGTTTTTTTAGGGTTGTGGACATTTTGAGGTCTAGACCTAGGAGAAGTTACATGAACCAAGTGAAGGAGAAGATAAATGTAGTGTCGTATCAGGAAGTCAAGGAGAAGATGGAGTGTACTACTAGAAGTACATGGAAGGAACTCCACCGACAAGAGCGTCGCTCTTAAATTATGATTGAATGAATTAATATTTTACTTCTTAAATGGCAGCAAATTCCAATCTTGCGTTAATTTTGGGACACCTTTACCATACTCAGCTAGTATTACATCTCGCACGACGACTAGAGCACCTCAGGCGGCAACACGCACTACCCCTTCCCTCCGGGACGGGTGCGAGTCGCACAACCCGCAATTTCAACATTCATATTGATATCGAGTTATAAAGCGACAGTTTACTCATTTTCTACAACGTAGTCTATTCGGATCGCTTGACATTCGAGGCTGTGGGTCATTCGCGTGTGAACCGGCACGGGATAAGAACAAGTGGCGAATCAAAGGAGAAGGCTCCACCGTCAGGCAGCCGGCTTTGAATTTTAACCTCATGAAGTGATACTAGTACCTACGAAAGGTGTAATGTGACACGAGATTCTGACAAAGGAGTCGTATACATATAGCTTCGGGCGATCGTCACAAATTGTAGCTTTACGCCACCTACATTATTATCCACACACAATTTTCCCAGAATTGTAAATTAATTTACTTTCGGCATCAAATTATATACACGTGACGTTTGAAGTTGCGTTGTTTTTCACGGGAAGATTTAACTATAGGTAATAGAGGGTTCACGTTAGGAAGATGTCGAGAGTCGCACCTGGTGGCGGAGTCGAGCGGCTGCGGCTGCGGCGCGGGCGGCGCGGGCTCGCCGTCCGGCAGGTCGGGGATGTGCGGCAGCGGCCGGCTCTGCAGCAGCGCTTCTGGAACCAGCACCCACACGCTACAGCCACCTCTCTTCCCGCTTCAAACCACTGGCGCGCCCCCGCTCGCAGCGACGGGCCGGGGGCGCCCATCTACCGCTTTACACTTTTCTCAGCTATTTTACCGCCACCCAATATGTACACATTACCGTATTACGGTTTAAAGGGCAATGATTTCAGAAAAAGACATATATCATCTCGACACTCAGGGTGACGTGCGCAGTAGGTACAGTGCTAAGCAGTGATTTGGAGTATTCATGCTACAATATTTGCAATCCACAGTGCTGTTACGACGTTACGAGTAGGCGTGTTGCTTATCATCAGGCGCATGTCTTGCTCGTCCCGTCACTCTATACTAGAAAGATGCAATATGAAAACAATCCCTACAATACATAGACTAGGTGACAACGCGGTCTGTCGTCTGTTGAATATGACAGCTATTTTTCGCAGGAGTAGGCAGAGAACACCGAGAGGTTTAACACAAGCTATGTACACTTGATTATGTTTAGAGAACTCTGAGACAGCAATGGTCAGTGGCGACAAGTAGTCAATTCGCTAAAATCCTCGCATACTTTTACTGACGTTTTAGAGTACAATGTTAATTTTGCTTATTAGAAATATGAAAGATTGGATGTCACATCGAAAAACCTTTTCGGATCTCAAATAGATTATAATCTTAGTATTAAAATTAACGTGGTTGTTACACATATTTAATTGGATAACGGGACACTCACGTATATACGGTCGGTCAATCCGACTCGAGTTTCGGCCGCGTCCGGCGGCCTTTTTCAAGGCGAGTGCACACGCGCGGCGGCTGCCCGTTTGGCACAAACGGGTGACGAGATGATTTATGTCTTTTCTGAAATCATTACCCGTTTGGCACAAACGGGCAGCCGCCGCGCGTGTGCACTCGCCTTGAAAAAGGCCGCCGGACGCGGCCGAAACTCGAGTCGGATTGACCGACCGTATATACGTGAATGTCCCGTTATCCAATTAAATAGATTATAATCTGTAGCACATACATTTTACATCGAAAATTGCAGAATTTTCAGGGAATATTTATTGTGTACGCTGATTGAATCTCAGGAAGACAGTAGTCTGTACTGTACGGAGTTAACAGAGACACGTCCGCAGGCGGGACGTTGTAAACGAAGCTGGCCACACCTGGGGGCCTCTCGTGCCCCACAGGTACGGACTTGTTTATTATGTGTCGACATATTTAACTTTTCAGTGTCCGCTTTCTATGTTTGCGAATGGATTGTCTGTAGTCGAATAACATATTAAAGACGTATTTACGTAACGAATAGAACCATTTCCGACAATGGATTCCTTTGAACACGTTCGGAGCGGGCACCGAGCGGTCTCGCCGCACGTGACACAATGGACGACTCGGCTCCACTCCGTCCCTAAGCATATCTGATTCCATCGATATAAACCACTAGATTTACCTTGAGCACCTTGAAATTGGTAATAAACTGCGTCTGTGTGTTAGTTTAAATGGTTTTACATCACCAATTTACTTGACCCCTAGAATCGCTAGCGGCGAGGTATGCTGTGGTTCTACTTAATTTGGTTGATGACAACAAATAGTGATAGGTAAAGACGTCCGGCGTTCACCGCTTCCTACAACCAACTGAAACGGAAAGAGTGAGCTCACTCTTTAAAACGATAAGAAGATGTCTTGCGCCCGGTTTTACATCACCAATTTACTTGACCCCTAGAATCGCTAGCGGCGAGGTATGCTGTGGTTCTACTTAATTTGGTTGATGACAACCAATAGTGGTAGGTAAAGACGTCCGGCGTTCACCGCTTCTTACAACCAACTAAAACGGAAAGAGTGGGCTCACTCTTTCCAACGATAACAAGATATCTTGCGCCCCGAAGTTCGGGAGGGCACATCATATGGATTGAAATCGTTGTCTGATTCTATCTTAAACACAATGTCGGGTATTGGTATATTGGAGAAATGTCGATAACTTTACTTTCCTTTTTATAAATAGTCAATGTTGTTTTTGACAAATTGCACAAGTATTGAATGTGTTTCCATCGCATATGCTATTTAAACATACGTTTGTAACATTCGCTAGTAATATTTGGCACAGTAACAAAGTCACTGCTCAATAAATATGTCGTAATAAATGCGAACAACGCCTTTAACTTCAGGAGAGCCAAGTGGTGGCCAAGCGCAACTTTTAGTTTCATTAAACATTCTTTATTTGCAACTCTGCCCTAATATCACGTAATTGATTTCCTTTGGGTGATAGGGAGGTTAAACGCTGGGCTACTGTTAATGTATGAAAGGCCGGAAGGCACAACAAAAAAGTATTCATAGTTACGCAAGCAATTTGTTTTTTCTAGTGATATTTGTAGTAGTAGAACCTCTTTGTAAAGTCCGCCTGGGGAAGTATCACACCTAGAAGAAGTTATTTCTACCTCCAAGCATTAAAGTGGAAACATCACTCTGTTCTGGTTTGAAGGCCAATGTTTCCAGTGAAATTACAGGGTATAGAGATAAAAACATATTTTATCTCTGGGCGACGAGCGCAGTTCAGTACTAGGTAATGATTTGGCCTGTTAAGGGCTGCATGTTCCTTACCATCAGGCACATGGCATGCTCGTCTCGTCACTCCGTACTATAAAAAATATGTATTTAGTTATCATTGAAAAAAAGGCGACAACATCAATTAATTCACGCAAGCAAAAAAATATAAACACGCAATAATATTCGCCATGCAAAACTTAATTTCAAAATAATATCAATTTCGCATACCAAATGCGTAATAATGGCTAAAAATGTAAGAACTAAAATAATCTAACCGGAGAACATTTTAAAATTCATGAGTAATTTGAATACAATGTACTACAGCGTACACTAAAATGTTAGTACGAGTATGCTAAAGCGATTATATGTATATGTATTATAGTATTTATTCGCTTCCGTAGTTGTCGTGCGACGGCGAGAGCTGGCAAGGCTCTGCGTGCTCTGCCTACCTCAACAAAGTGAGCGTAACTTTGCTACACCATACTCGGCAACCATCTGATGTAATGCATATTTTGGTAAAGTTTAGATTATGTATAGTCTACGCAATCAGAGCATAATTATATTTTGTGTACCAAGTGTGATTTGATATCCAAACCAGGGTCAGGATTCCTGTAAACGAAACGTGACGAGACGAGACGTAAACAGTAATTATCTACATACCACTACAGTTCTTGGTGTCCCGTTATAGTGTCAAGCCAAGCATACATGTTTTGGTCATTGACCATCGGAAATACAGGCCCCTATCATAGTAAACTCTCGGGTAAAAGCGGTGTCCAATAACAAGGAGACAGATAAAATATACAACAACAGTAACCGATAACAGCACTAAGATAAACAAATAATTGTATTTATTAGTATGTATTATATGTAGGTATTTAATTATTCTATTTAATTTTTATCATAATTCTTATTTTATTGGTTACATGTATATATGGTTTGTTTAATTCTTATTTGCACACCCCGTATACTTGTTCAAATATTATTTTCCATCCTAAGGTTGCCTGGAAGAGATCGCTTTCAGCGATAAGGTCGTCCATTGTCGCACTACTGTAAAATGTATTGTTATTTTTTTCTGTGTTTAATTTTATTTGGTGTGTCAATAAAGAGTACATTTATCTATCTATCAATACGTCCCCTGACATTGCACAATATATGAAAACCCATCCTCTAGGATAGATCTATCACAGATAGCCAAATGATTTCGAAGTATGCGAATAGCGGGCGATAAGTATAGGCAATTTGAGTGCACGTAGGTACGCATTTGCCGACCAATGCGTTCGCACGACGGCGAGCGACGCTGGCGCTGTGGTCGCAGACGACGTGCACATTACTATATTTTTAATGCAATAACAATAGAAAATATGAGATATGCTAGTTCAGAAATGCAGCTCCTGAACTTGATGGCATATCGAAAGAAGCGTAAGCAAATGTCTGCCGTCGTACGTGCCATATCACACACAGGCATGTTTCCATGTCGAGAATTTAAATCAGATGTAATTGCATTTTACAATATGTTTAGTTCCAACATATTTGCGACAGCTTCGCTCGTGTGATCTTGTCAACGTAACACTGAGGAGTCCATAGAGCACTATGGACTGAGGTAATGCAGTTTTCTAATAGTGAAACAGTTCCAGTAATAATATGTCGGTGGGTCTGCGTTCTAAGGGGATCGATTACAAGAATTAGCAGAGAAACGGTGTCTATTTACACTATTAATTAGGTTTAGAAACATCGTAGATTAGAATAAATGAACAAGTTATAAAATAAACAGTACTGGATGGACATAAAACATTTATTTTAGTAATACAAATGTTTTCTCAAAATCGAGTATACGACAAAAGACCTTTGACCTCGAAATATAGGCGAATAACTAAGGCTCAGACCAGTTATAAATCCTCAAAGCTCTAAGGGGAAGCTCACACGTCGGCATATGTGACTTTTGAGACAATGTTTGTGTAACGTAAAAATAAATGTATGTTAGAATTTCAACTTCTTCGGTAAGATACCGAGGTTGCACTCGGAATTTTGTACACGAATTTCACATGCGAGAGACTAGAAAATAAAATGGGTCTACCCTTCAAATAGGACAGCGTTATTTACTGAAAGTGCACTAAGTATGTCACCGATATTGCCCAAATCTCTAATTATAATAATATATATTATAATACATACTACAAATTACGTTTACCCAAATGTATATATATTGTGTAAAGGGGGCATTCCACGGGAAATGGGGAAAAACTATTTTATAAAATTATTATGATTATAACGAATTTATTCGTAACGCAATGTAGATAGATGAATTAAATGTAATGATCTGTAAAAATAAAATCGAAAAACAACAAGAATAAGGGCGAGTGGGCCGTAATTTTGAATTTTTAAAACAATTGTAGACCTATAAAATAACGTTTTAAACTCTGAAAAAAAAAATACAAGTATCAGTTAAGGATTTAATCTAGTGCAATTCGCAGTCAGTAACAAAATTTAATGAATTTTACTTGATAGAAAAAAACCCAAATTTACCCCTTTTCAAAAAGTTTTTTCAAGATTATGACTAAACTAATGAATTTTTAAACAAAATTTTTGTACTCAACGAAAGCCACTAAAAAGTTATAGATGCATTCGCAGAGTTTGACTTGAAAAAAAGTATCAGTTATTTATTATGTTTAAATACCTACATACCTAGCGCGCCGTTCGGCAGGCCCGATCAGTCGCGTTTCGGCGCTCGCGGACGAAGGACCTGTGCTTGATTTTGCAATTATGACAACCGATAAACCTTTAAGGCCAGGTAGTTCTGTCAAATTAGGCATTTAACGCTGTCTTGTTCTCGCGACCGTCACCGACCGCGGAATCAGTGCCACAGTGCAGAAACAACATTACAATATTTGACTATGTAATTTAAACTCATTTTTTGTTCAAGATTTGTTTATACTAGTGATAACAATTTTGTGAATAGTGATAAGAGTTTTTTTGATATATGAACGAAGAAATATTAAATTTATCTATACTCGTAGATATACAAAATTCAACCTTTTCTTTTTGGTCACACTATAAGTTGAGAACGGCTTTTTCCAATTTCATGTATATTTTAAAATGTTTCCTAATAATTCACAAGTTCGTCAAACATTAAAAAAATGTGCTGAAACGTAATGAAAGGCCAGTAAAAATAGAAGGATTTTTGTTCAACTTTGCACTAAATTTCTAATCCAATTTTTCTATGAGGTAAAGATCACTTACTGAGCATAAAATTACAAAATTCTCACAGATCCAGGTAGATCTTCAAACGCCAATTGAAAAAACTGTTTTAACCGATATTTTGGAAACTATATATTTTGACAATAATTGTAGAAAATAAAATTTTGCATCTTTTGTTGCTAGTAAACTTTTTGTTAAACTTACCGTTTACGATTTATAACCCATTCAATGATACGATTGCTATGATGCCGATAATAGTGGATGAAAATGATGTTGTCTACAATGAAACTTGTTTCTCTAATAGAAATAAGCACAGTGTACCTCGTAACCCCAAGGTTCGAACCTTCGACAAAAACCCACTCTGGCAATGCGTTTCACAGCTTAGTTGTTCTTATTACAAAAGTGGAGACCAAACTCCTCGTTCAACTCTTCAATCATGATGATGAACGGTGCTGTTTATTCGAGCAACGAGCAATATGATAGAATAACTTTATATATAAAACCCCGACTACAAAAAAATCTACACGTAAAAAAAATATTACCTACTATCTAAGGACACTTTGGCGAGCCAGACTAGTCTTAGAATATCTTAGTTACCAAAATCCATCCAGCCGTTTGGAAGATATGTGAAATAAAAGATTTACAAACATAAAAGATACGCATGAAAAACATAACCCTTCTTCCATTCCGGTAAAAGGGACATGTTTATGCTACTGGGAACAGAATTCACATCTTATTATTTTTACATTGTTATCATCAAATTTGACATAGTAAATCGTAATCGGTAAGTTCGAAAAAAAAGTTTACTGGCAACAAAAGATGGGAAATTTTATTTTCTACAATAATAATAGGCTTTATAACTTTTTCAGAATATCAGCCAAAAACGTTTTTCGAGCTGGCGCTTGAAGCTCCACCTGGATTTGTTATTATTTTGTGATTTTATGCTCAGGAAATGATTCTAAACCTTATATAAAAATACGAATCGGAAATTTAGTGCAGAGTTAAATTCTACGATTAATTTTACTGCCTAAAAGGCTTCTTATCAAATTTGGTCGAGTGTCTAAATTTCTATGAACAATATTAGCATTTTCATACAAAAAAAAAAAAAAAAAAAACAAAAATTTTGGTGGTGTCACAAACTTGGAAAAGAAATAAAAAATAAAAATTCTAACAAAACAATACGTGTATCTATGGAAAGGTGTTCAAAATTATATTGAAGTTCCTAACATTTTTATTCTAAACTGAATAGTTTGCGCGAAAGTCTCTTCCAAAGTGGTAAAATCTGTATGTGAGGACTTTTCTTCCACGTACTAAGTACCTTACTACCAAAGAATTTACCTAAATGGTAGATAATGCAAGTTAGGTATCATTTATGATACCTTACTTGCATTATATTAGATTTACGCAGGATTTCTCCTCTCATTATTTCCTTATCCCGATCTCTGATTTAACGGACGAATATTTTACCGATGCTTATCTATTTTCCATTGCATCCGCATTGAATTTTTACTGATGTGGTATCGACGTCAGTTTTTGAGACTCCTTATTGGTCTACAACATAAAGTAAACAGCGTACTAATTAGTATCAGCGTCTATTTGCAATTCCAATGAAAACGGTATCAAAAATCAAGATCATAGCGTGCTTCACTAGTAATACCTACTGATATTGTTATACTGTGGCACTATGATCATAATATTTAAAATTTATCGGTTGTCAAAATTGCAAAATCAAGCACAGGCCCGTCGTCCGTGAGCGCCGAAACGCGACTGATCAGGCTGGCCGAACGGCGCGCTATATATATGGTAGATATTTAAACATAGTGAATAACTGATACTTTTATCAAGTCAAACTCTGCGAATGCATCTATAACTTTTAGTGGCTTTCGTTGAGTACAAAAATTTAGTAAAAATTCATTAGTTTAGTCATAAACTTGAAACAACTTTTGAAAAGGGGTAACTTTGGAATATTTTTTATCAAGTAAAATTCATTAAATCGTGTTACTGACTGCGAATTGCACTAGATTAGATCCTTAACTAATACATATATTTTTTTCAGAGTTTAAAACACTATTTTAAAGGTCTTAAAGTTGTTTTAAAAATTCAAAATTATGGTCCACACGCCCTTAATATTAGGATCATACGGCCACAGCATAACAATATCAGTAGGTATTACTAGTGAAGAACGCTATGATCTTGTTTTTTTGATACTGTGTTCATTGGAATTGCAAATAGGCACTAATACTAATTAGTACGCTGTTTACTTTATGTTATAGACCAATAGGGCAGTCTCAAAAAACTGACGTCGATACCATATCAGTAAAAAATCTTTTACCACCGGATTCAATGGAAAATAGATAAATAGTAATGTACTGTAAACGAGTTGTGCTATTTTTTTTGTACCATGTTGGCTTCACTGTTTTCGACTATTTTTAACCCCCGACCAAAAAAAGGGGTGTTATAAGTTTGACGTCGATGTCTGTCTGTCTGTCTGTCTGTCTGTGTGTGTGTCTGTCTGTGGCACCGTAGAGCTCAAACGGTTGGGGCGATTTCGATGCGGTTTTTTTTTATTTGAAAGTTAATGTCCGTGCGGGTGTTCTTAGCTATGTCTGGTTAATATCGATTCAAAATGGCCGCCTCCACAAAATGGCGGACAAAATATTTCTTCACAACCTACCTCAATATGGGTATCAAATGAAAGGGCTTGACTAGCAAAGTACTATACGCTATAACAAATTTGAAATCCAAGATGGCCGCCACCACAAAATGGCGAATTACATTTCTTTTTTCACAACTTCCTTAATATGGGTATCAAATGAAAGCTTGACTAGTAGAATGTTGTACAGATAACAAATCTAAGGTAGTCGGGGATTAATCAAAATTTTAATTTTGTTCTTGTGATTAATGTTTTCAATCAAACAGTATTGCAGAGTAATAAGAATTATCTTTAATTTAAATTTAGGTTAAAAATATAGCGGAAACGGTAAGATTTTTACTCTAAAACCCGTAAATATAATAAACATGTAGCAATGTCCCACCAGTCACACGAAAACATACAAAACTTGTATTTGTTACCTCAAAACGCACTATATGGGAGGGATACCAAAGGGAGTTTTTTGGAAAGTAAGAATTGGCCGATAGTTAAACTGTTTAGCTAAATTTATAGTGGAATGTGTGAAAGGGTGAAAAACAGGTGATTTTCTTTTTTGTCCCACCAGCCAAAGTGCAGTAGTGGAGGGACAAAAATGTAAAACTTTATATGGATTGTTTTAAACAGTGGTTCATGTGACCCCTAAATTTTGTTCACGGACCTGTAGTCTATATGTTCAATACTTTACTTTTATAATGACCTTGATTGGCGATTCACGTTTTCTACTAATATTATAAATGCGAAAGTTTGTGTTTGTGCGAACGCCTGAACGGGTCGGGTTACATTTTGGCTTTTCATCGCGGGAAAACAACGGGGGATACGCGGGTGAAGCCGCGGGACGCAACTAGAAAATACATATAGTACCATGCGGAACGGATCGATTATTTGTCAGCTCACAAATGCATACATCGTGTAGTGAGCTTATCAAAATCAAAATGATTTATTTTAAGTTACATATTGACTCATAGCAGGTAAATACAATGTCATAAAATTATCACAGTGATATTTTTTATTGCTTACAAATGTAGTTTTTTTTAACGTTTTGATAAACGTTTTTAGTTTGTTGGCCATTTTCTTTTAATATTCAAATTGCCATTAAATCTGGACCAGAGTACTTGAATAAATTTAGATATATTATAACTTTGCACTGAAATAACTGTCTGGAATTAGCTCAAAATGTGTATTGGGGTGGGTCCCTATCCCTACCATGTAAACTAACGTCGATATACAACCTTATGAACACCATGCAGCGCTGGCCCGGCCGCGGAGACATTGCATCAAACATACAAATCAGCCAAAATAAGAAAAACCTTTTCAAAAATCGCTCAACCAACGGCGACGGGCACGGATCACGCGGCGAGCGACATTGACCCGCATCCGCGGCATTTCCCCACTTCTGGTGAAGGATTGAGTTGATAATTACATTGTTATCTTCAAAACGGCAATGTTGAGATAAGTTGATGTCGTATTTGTTCGAATCGTTTATCAATCGATAAGGCGGTAGGTAGAGCGAAAGTAAAACTGCGAGCGTCGGGAGTGTGCGGTGAGTCAGAGGACGATAACAAGAGGTCGCTGGTGCGTCGCGCGGCCTCGGCCGGCGCGGCTCCGAGCCGCAGCTAGGGACCGCTCGCTCGTTCGCGGGATGGGGAAAACTCTGCTACATACCGCATACAATACGTACAATATCACGTACGTCATTCAACTTTACATAAACGCATTCTAAAATAACTTTGATTTGATACTTTAAAATCATACCACACATTTTTTGATATTACATAATGTCGTCATACAAGGACTACTCTATGCTATGTCTGGCTGCTATTGTTTACTCGCTATAATTCTGGTGTCTTTCATTTGAGAGTGAATCGTTTTTGTTAGGTAAACGCGATCCATCGTAGACAGGATGGTCGCTTTATATCAGACGGGATGGCGATCAAGAGGAAACTTATTAATGATTAAAAAGAGTGTTAAGCGACCAGGGCCTTGGATCTGGGAAACATTAAAGTTACAGTTTTAATATTTCAATGTATCTCTTAGGTAGTTATCATCATTATCGGCTCGTATCAGTTCCGTACTTGGTGCAGACTGCCTTCCATTCACAGCGACATTACTCATCGCACTAAATGGAATGGCACCGCGTCAGACGGAGCGCGCGGCGCAAGCTGCCGGGAGCCCCGCGGCGGGCTCGGTCGGGGCCGGGGCTCCGCAAGGAACTAAGTACTTGTCATAATGACGCGTCGGTTCACTCACGTCAAATCATATTAGTTAGCATCCCGAGCCGTTTCAATCTATAAAAACTTAAAAAAATTCTTCATTCACTTTACTTTCTCACTAATAGCTTTTATGCAAAAAAAAAATGATGTTGGTCCGGCAGAAGGCAAACGGTCCTGTGAGAGAGACAGCGATATATTTAAGAATGGAGCTGGATAGACAAAAATCGAAAATTAGGGGACATCTTTGCCCAGCAACAGAACGTTACATATAAGTAGAAGTACGAGTTTTTACTCGTACTGCTTCCAGAATCCGACCCAATATCATAATATAACGACGAGCGTATTTTTACGGATTTGTGAAATTAACTTCGTACACAAAGAAATTACAATAAAAAACGCGAGAGAAAGAAAACGAAGGAAGCCGCAAATCCTGGCGTGGGCGCGACCCCACTTCTTAGAGATCGCGGCAGTGCTCAGCGCACACTCGCACCAAAATATGAATTGACTTTTAATATACAAAGGAAAGTCTATTCGTGCATCCGCGTCATGTCGTGTGTACAGTCCTCGCTCGCACCGAACGGCGCCACGAAGTTTTTCATAAAACTTGGAAAGCTTTGCGGTAGCTTGGGACGTGTTTGAGTGCAAGTCGAACTCTCAAACTGAAACTTCCTTAAGAATACAAAATTGTATTGTATTCTGTACCCAATTTGTAGGTACAGAACTTCATTCCATCCAATTTCAAATTTAATCCGTTCGCCCAACTAGCATGTGGTCAGGTTTTGGTTTACTGTTATTATACATATGTGGAGCTATATCAATTCACCGTAACAACCCAAATTTTAAGTATTTACTGATTACGGTTCGTTGTTGCCCGAAATATGCCGTATAAATATGTGCCCATTTACGGAGCCTTAGTAACAGGGTCGCGTTTTGTGATCTGTTAAAATTGCTACCCGGTTGGAATAAGTTTCAAATAATTACTTAGTATAATTACTAGAAAATTATTTAGGACAAGGCGGCGAATAAAATGCATAAGATGATAAGGGACAAGGTCCCAGATTACCGCGGCCGAGGCCGGGACATTAAGGCATGTAATATTCATACGTAAAGCCTCGGCCGCAAACGACTTAAGCCCCGGGAAGGTAGCGCGTCCGCTGCACGGGAAAAGCTTTACAAGCAAATCGTGTGTTATCATTTACTTCCGCTGCTTTAGTCACCGACCGGCGGCCGAGCCGCCTGTCCACTTTACATGGTAAAGAACATGAAAAAAAGGAAAACGGATTAAATAAAGGGACGCTCGCAATAGCGACCGACAACTTGAAAATCGTACGCCTTCATGGTCACAAAACCGTACAGAGCAGGCGTCAGTCGCTCCACGATGTGCGCCGTGCGGCCGACGACAACACGAGAATGAGTAGGGCGGCCGGCGCCGGCGCACGTGGTCCCCGCGGGAGCCGCCGCCCTATTTTAAGCGCACCGCGACGGCCGCAATCTCGTCCGCGAGCCTGTCACAGTTTTCTGCACGTCGGCGTCGTCCTGTCCGATGTTGAGTCGCCGTGAACGGCTCGTCAGGAGCACACCGATATGTCGCGACTCTAACACCGATAGCGAGCTGCTTTACTCCACGACTCGGAATTTAAAATGAATACACATTTATTAATAATAGATTCGAAAGATATTACCCACAACGAGTAATAGGCTCCATAATTGAAAGGGGTTCGTTGAAACCCTCAGCCTACCGTCGCCTCGCACATCCCCCGTGCGGCTCTGCCGCCGGCCACGGGTCCCGAGGAACAAAGTCGTATAATTAACAATAAATATTTTACTACCTCCTAATGTATAATAAAATCTGTCCAATCGCGAAAAAAACTTATCGTCGCTCAGTTTAACAACTTTTCATAAAATATTGTTGTAAGCTCAATGTACAATGTACATAAATGATGTCGATGAAATGTGTGATTATCTTTTACCGATAAAGAGAAACACACATTTATACAGTTGTATCTAAGAGTATGAAGGTGTCCCTCACAGGCGGTACATCCAATCCAGGCGTTATTAAGTTATCGCGTGCCCTGACGGAGCAGGAGCTGATTACCTTCGCCTACAGAGCAAAGTGGATTACACAGTGAAGTGATTAACCCCTTTGAGCGGCTAACGAGGTCTCCAGTCCAACGAGCGACCACCGCGCGCCGCGACCGCGACCGCGACACTCGACACGGGGAACTCGATAGTTTCTCACACTTTTACCAATTACATCGGTATCAGACACTAGAAAATTTATAAATTTTAATATTCTTGCAATGGTTGACATCGTTAGAAAATAATAAATCATTTGAATCAATTTTTGAACTATTACAAATTAATTACTTAGATTTCGACAGATTTCCGAAAAACTTTGTGAATATTTATGGAACATTTACAAAGTTGCTCGTTTAGAACTGACTCTTAGATGTATACTGCCGTGTAACATTTGTAGTCTATAGACAATCTCGATTGCTACATTTAGTGCTTTGGCGAACCTTTCAGCCATTAATCAAAATTCTGTGAAAACCCAAAAGATGGTCAGAGAGAAAACACATGCATACAAAGATTTGAGTTAGAACGTAACGTCATTTGACATGAGGCAAGAAGGCCGTCAAGTGCGTTTTAATAGTTTTGAACAAGAACAAAATTAAAATGTTTGATTTACCCCCGAATACTTCGGATTTGTAACCTGTACAATATTTTACTAGTCAAGCCCTTTCATTTGATTACACATTGAGGGATCGTAATCGGCCCATCCGTTTGAGCTTTACGGTGCCACAGACAGACACACACATAGACGTCATACTTATAACACCCCTTTTTATGGTCGGGGGTTAAAAAGAAGCCAGCCAGAGCGTTGAGTTTACAGGCGTATGGTTGAGCCAGAGTGTTGAGTTTAGAGGCGTGTGGTTGAGCCAGAGCATTGAGTTTATAGGCGGGGGTTCGAGCTATAGCATTGACTTTTGAGGCGTGAGGAGAACGCAGCCGTGGAGCGCGGCCCACTAGACGCCCGTTTCTCCGCAGCCCCGGCGGCGGCGCTGTTACCTCCAAAATATCATACATCGAGTTTGTTTAGTTTTACCGTCGTGTAAACTTCTATTGTTTTAGGTCCAAATACATCGCTGCTGATCCGATTTTCATTGTTTAAATGAGACTACTTCTGACACGTTCTAGTTAGGTGACGTCTATGTACGTATTCTTCGGAATCTACCAATCAAACCGATCAAATGATTGTGGGGTCACTTGTTTTTCGACTCGGGAACAGTAAAAGTCGTATTAAGATCGGTTCAGTATTTAACAAGCTACACCGAGAGCACGAAGCGTATACGCGTGGTATACGCGATAGTTGATTTGATGCAGTTCATAGTGATTGGAATGCATTTTGCATCGCTGAACCGCTAGCTTCTACCGGCTCCGGCGGGAGAACACAAAGCCAGAACTAATATGCCGATACGAAACTAAGAAATTTAGTTTGATAATTTCTTGGAAACCTAATAGTCCACTAGACGAGAATTAGTCTGCTAAAACTATTGTTAAGTTTCAGTCTCGGCAACTCTGCAGTCTTATAGTTTTGTTTCGGATAGGCAGTCTTGCTACTTTTTAGAGTTCCGTAGGCAAATGGCAAAATACGGGACCCTTATAGATTCATCATGTCTGTCTGTCTGTCCATCCGTATGTCACAGCCAGTTTTCTCCGAAACCATAAGAACTATACTATTGAAACTTGGTAAGTAGATGAATTCTGTGAACCGCATTAAGATTTTCGTACGAAAAATAGAAAAAAACTTTAGAATTTTGGGAGTGTCATACTTAGAACTGAAACTCAAAAAATCCATCATAACCATACGTGTGGGTTATCTATGGATAGGTCTTCCAAAATGATATTGAGGTTTCTAACATATTTATATCTAAAAGGAATAATTTGCGCTAGAGACTCTTCCAAAGTGGTAAAATGTGTGTTACCACCCAACCCCTGCTGTTACTTCTAAAATAAGAGAATGACAAAACTAAAAAAAAAATGATGTACATTACCATGTTAACTTTCAACGAAAATTGGTTTGAATGAGATCTATGTAGTAAATAGTTTTATTTTACTACGTCATAAATTAATTATTGTTACAACACTGATTAAAGTAACAACTAACTACAAGAAATTTTATATTATGTTACTTGCTGCTACGGAAGCCTTTATGGGCGACTCCGACACTCGCACTTGACCACTTTTTATTATATGTGTAGATTTTAGAGTGGAAACATTAGTTTCCACAAAGTATAAAGATAAGTATTAACTTTAGACGATTTGAGCTCTTTTGGTACAGGAATAGTATATCGAGTTCGCGTCGACATGTCTGTAGCTATACACAACGTATTAGTAAAATTAGTGCTGATTAACACATACATTATAATATATAACTTTTCGCTTCTATCGAGAGTTCTAATGATTGCTAATCTATTTAGATATCAATGGTTATTTTTGCAAGGCTCGCTTAGAAAATCACCCACTTAACGTCTAGACAGGACGTCCCATAGCACTTTTGTGCACAAAAGGCGGAGGTCGTGATTAAGGCCGTCGCAGACGTAGCTATAATATATATTTTCATATTTTCGTGACGTCAGCAAAATATACCGTTATATATTCATATTTTGGTATATTAATATAGCAAGACATAATTATGGGTGTACAGCATGTTTCAACATTGTCTGAACGCCCGTCACGAGTACACAATAACGACGGGGTGTTATAAGTTTGACATAGCTGTGTATGTGTTTGTAGCATCGTAGCTCCCAAACGGATGAGCTGGTTTCGTTTTTTTGGGTTTGAAGGTTGAATTAGTCGGAAGTGTTCTAAGCTATGTTTGATATTAAAATTGTTTAAGATGGTCGCCGCCACAAAATTGTTAACATATTTTTTCACAACCCTCCACAATATGGATATCAAATGAAAGGGCTCGACTAGTATAATATTATACGCTACGATAAAATTCAAACTCACGATGGCCGCCACCAAAAAATGGAGAATTTCATAATTTAACTGTGTTGTTATTACTTACTCCCGGCCTTTGCTGTGCTCGGCCTCGCATGGCTCGCTCAGGATCTCCCTTGAGCTTCTGGCTCCCGCATATTTTACTCCCGAGCAAAAACAAGAGATGTTATAAGTTTGACGTCGATGTCTGTCTGCCTGATGTTCTCTTAGCTATGTTGGTTGGTCGACACTTTCACACGATAATCTCTATTCTAAAATAATAGTCCAAGATCCCAGAGCCGCCAGACGTCACGTATTTTCTGATGGATGAAATATGGACGATTGAGTAGAGTTAGTACATAGGTACTAAGAACAACTGCTTACCCGGTAACTTGCTTAGACTGCCAATTTTGGAATATGGGGTCCAGAAGATACATTACTTACTTCACGTATTTTCTGATAACTGATTTTCACGTATGTTATAGGCAATATCTTTGAAAATAAGGCCCCAATACTCCCAGACAATTTCCGTCGGACGTTTTGCTTAACAGACTCTTTAAAACTCTATTATTTTGGGAGTTTTAAAGCGTCTGTCTAAAGCACCACAAATAAAACAAATGTTCATTTTAATACAATTCATCAATTTATAATATTTTTGGCAGAATAACAGAATTTAAACGTCTTATAACTCAAAACGTATGGACATGAGAAAAAAACGTTTGAGACATAAGTTGTAGAGAATAATATGATCTTAAAAAAATGATTGATGAACGCGATAGAAAAACCGGTTCATTAATCGTAAACGGTACGTTTGTAGGAAAAGTTTTCTGTGACCAAAAGATTCAAAATTTTATTTTTAAACGACTTTCAAAAAGGACGAGGTTATCTACAATAAAGCCTTCAATAGTGTTTGCCCTAAGGTGCATACCCTTCCGAGATATCGGCCAAAAAAGATTCAAGATGGCGCTTGAAGCTCAACCTGAAACTGTCAGCATTTTGTGATTTTATGTTCTGTAAGTGATCCTAAACCTCATAAAAAAGAAATTTGGATCGGAAATTTATTGCAAAGTTGACCAAAAACAAACGTCTATTTTTAACCCCCGACCAAGAAAAGAAGCGTTATAAGTTTGACGTCTGTCTGTCTGTGGCACCGTAGAGCTCAAACAAATGGGCCGATTTCGATGCGGTTTTTTTTATTTGAAGGTTAATATCCGTGCGGATGTTCTTAGCTATGATTGGTTAATATCGATTCAAGATGGCGGCCTCCACAAAATGGCGGACAAAATATTTCTTCACAATCTACCTCAATATGGGTGGGTATATAATGAAAGGGCTTGACTAGTAGAATACTATAACAAATTTCAAATCCAAGATGGCCGCTACCACAAAATGGCGAATTACATTATTTTATTCACTACTGCCTCAATATGGGTATCAAACGAAAGGGCTTAACTAGTAGAATACTTTGCACTATGACAAATTTCAAATCCAAGATGGCCGTTCCCACAAAATGGCGAAATACATTTATTTTTTCACAACTCCCCTAATATGGGTATCAAATGAAAGAGCTTGACTAGTAGAATGTTGTACAGATAACAAATATGGGGTAGGCGGGAGTTAATCAAAATTTTTAATTTTGTTCTTGTTACTGGCCTAATACTAATCACATCAAAGTTTTTCCGACTTTTAAGTTTTTCAATTAGGGTCGCGGATGAGGATCACTGAATAAGTGATTGCAATGAATCGATCGGGCATATTACATCTTACTTATTTTATATACATATGTTTCACGTTACTATAAAAAAAATATTGCTAATGGACCGGTAAGGCGAGTAAAGCTATCGAATGGCTCCTAGCGAGAGTCCGGCGGGCCCACGTGGAGTCGCCTCGACTCTGCCGTGGCCGCCAGAAATAGCCGCCGAAGTTTTTGTAACCTAGTTGAGAGTGAGAGCCGGGGAGTGGAGCTTCGACGCTCCCGCCGCCGCGGTGAGGATGTCGCACCGGCGCCGAGACGCCTGAACCTCTACTCTCATGCTGAATGCAGTATCCTTTCACACTGGGGTTATGTGCTTGACAGTAATCTAGTCCTAAGTTAAATAATAATATGTTCTAGGTTTGAAGACAGCGTCGTATTACATAGTTAGTCCAGTCGTTTGAAATATTCATTTAGATTTTATTTTGGAAGTTGACAATTTTGTAGATGTAGACGCATTTCTTTTTATTTTATAGCCTCGTATCTTTGCCGCCCATGCTTCCATACCGGAATAAATCGGTCAAGTTGAGTAAGTAGCAGCATAAACTTTCAAAGACAAAAAAGGGGTGTTATTAGTTTGACGTCCATGTCTGTCTGTCTGTAGCACCGTAGAGATCAAACGGATGGGCCGATTACGATGCGTTTTATTTTTTGTTTGAAGGTTAATTTTTGTGCGGATGTTCTTAGCTATGTTTGGTTAATATCGATTCAAGATGGCCGCCCCAACAAAATGACGAAAAAAAATATTTCTTCACAACCCACCCTAACATGGGTAACAAATTAAAGGGCTTGACTAGTATAATACTATATACACTATAACAAATTTCAAATTCAAGATGGCTGCCACCACAAAATGGCGAATTAAATTAATTGTTTTCGCTACTACCTTAATATGGATATCAAATGAAAGGGCTTGACTACTAGTAAGTACTATGCACTATGACCAATTTCAAATTTAAGATGGCCGCTACCACAAAATGGCGGAATAAATTTATTTTTTCGCAACTTCCTCAATATGGTTATCAAATGAAAAGGCTTGACTAGTAGAATGTTGTACAGATTACAAATCCGAGGTAGTCGCGGGTAAATCGAAATTTTTAATTTTGTTAAAGTCATGCTATATATTATCAACCTGCTCACTAAAAATATTTTAAAATGGGAAATGGTTGGAGGTAGGTCTACAAAAAGTGTTTTTAAGTGTAAATTTCTTTTGACGCACCACACACAAAGTTTCGTCGGCTGTGAATTGAGCTCAAGCGTCACGCTCGTGAATGAAAGATATCTTCGGGTGAATTCGGGACCATGGCCATGTAGAAATGCTAGCGTACTTATTTGGAATTTGAGAACTATTGAGGTCTAGCCGATGGCCATGCTTAGAAGATTTTAAAGATTTATTCCAGACTATCAGCGCCCTCCGATTTCATCCGCGTAGTTTCCAAAGTGAGCTATCAAATTCTAAGTTGTAAGTTTTCTTATTAAGTGAATTACTCATTATTGTTTGAAACGGGCGAATGATCGCACACGTGTCTAGGTAATGAAGCGCCGATCTGATTACGTGTAGGTCCCAAAATACCAATAAACTGAAGTGCTACTGTCTGGGAGACGATAACAGGTAATGTGATTGGGCCACCGAGCTCTGACGCAGGCGGCTTCGACGTCTGTTTGTACAGAACATATTAATTAATATACTTAGTGTTTCCTTTCAAACAATTAAACAGTGAGTGATAATGAGTTTCTCTGTGTCGGATAAATTAACCCACCTGTCTGTCGACTGAAAGAAGATGTATTACTGAATGCAGCTCATTACATCTGCAGCAGACAGCTTAGATATCGAGCTACGAGTTTTCATAGCAAATTAATTCTTCCTCAATACACAGCATACTGCCTGAGATCAGACACCTTGTTCCTGGGCGGTAAGGTTCACGATTGCATTATGTGGAACGAGCGCACTTGAATCGTTCTGAATGTCACATAGCACGGACCCAGGTGACAGCGCTAATAACCCGGTAGACGAACCTACCTACGATCAAGAGCAAGGCGATCCCGCCTTGCTCTTTATTCACACTAACCGCTTTATTCATTGACATCGCTGTATTTAACAATCTGATTTTAGATGTTCTCGTAATAGCTATTTTAAATTAGGTAGACTTACTAAATAATATTGTATATTATACTATGACGATAAGTATACTATGACGACAATACCAACTAGGAACTTTCACTTTGCCTATTTGATTATTTTTTAACCGACTTCAAAAAAGGAGGTTTCTCAATTCGACCGTATGTATGTTTTTTTTTTTTTTTTTTTATGTGTGTTCGCGGATAACTTCTTCGTTTATGAACCGATTTTGATGATTCTTTTTTTGTTGTAAAGGAGATATTCCAAGGGTGGTACCATGATAAGGAAACCAGGATCTGATGATGGTATCCTAGAGAAATCGAGGATAACTTTCGAAAATTGTAAAGATGACTAGTGCGTTAGTTAAGTTTTTGCTTGAGCATTTTAAAGCAGTATAGTTTAAAGATGGTCTGGAGTCGATCTGATGAGGGAACGGGAAGACGGTCGAGGGAACTCCTCGACGGTACATAGTAGTTACCTTGTGTTTGGGCTCGATGAATTTGTATTGATGAGAACTTTTTACATAGATGGGTTGTGACTGTCATTAGTGGTCTGATGATGAAGATAAAGGACAGTCAAGAGAATTTCTTAACGGTTTACAGGAACTACCCAGTGTTTGGGTTTAATTCATGTATTGAGATCTCAACACGAAATCGTGTAAATGCATTAGTGAAAACTTGTTTAGCACTAAAAAGGGTAAAATAAACTATTTTTTACAAAAAATTAAACCGACTTCAACACCACAAATAGACACTTAAAGCGAAAATAATTTAATATAGGTAATTATTATAACCTCTACTCACTCATCTATATGAAGTCGGTGCCAGCCAAATCTAACAGGTAGTAGATAGATACTACTTACCTATGCCTACTTACTTACTACCTCGTACATAGTATATCTGCTAACTTTTTAACTAGCCTGGCACCGACTTCATATGGATGAGTGAGTAGAGGTTATAATAATTACCTATATTAAATTATTTTTCGCTTTTGAGTGTCTATTTTGTGGTGTTGAAGTCGGTTTAATTTTTTGTAAAAAATAGTTTATTTATCAGTAGAGCGTTCGCCGTTTGGCGAAAGCTGTGTGAGAACCGTGTGAACATTTTAGGTAAGTACATACTATTATAAATATGATAGAGTACAATTGTACATGTCGTCAGTTTGTATTAAAACGCGTGATATTAGAGACCTACGGTAGGTTAGAATATTTTATAATCTAACGTCGTTAGATTGTTAACTGACGGTTTTTCCGATTTGACGGCCAAATCTAGACACACGGCAGTGTGGCCAGCCAAGTTCATTCAAGTAAACTGGCGAGCCGCACTACGTGTTGTAATATGTATTACACGAACCATTTGGAACTACTTTTGTCCTCCTCATAACTTAAAAACTATTGCACATTAACTTGTCAAATTGCTCACAGATTAAGACTTGGAGGATATCAATATGTGCTCCAAATTCCATAAACATACCTCAAACGGTTATGTATTCGTAGATATTAACGTCCTAACATCGTCATTATTATCGTTGATTAAGATATAGACATAAAAGATTTAACCCAGTTCTAGATGATTTAGAAAGTTCAAATTTGGCATCCACATAGGTATTTGACCGGCACAAAGGAATAAATCAGAAACTAGGTAGTAGTTTTAAATAATTTTATAAAAATGTAGTATTTCCATTTGAATGTGGACTTTTAGTGCCTTTAAAAAAAATTGCAATCATAATTGATGGCTACCGGTCTTTATAGTAGATTTTAATATGTGTATTCGAGTAAATTTCTATCTATTTAGATAGATAGATATATATAAAACTCTTTACTGTGGCATAACACATTTTTAAAATTTCTTAAAATATTCTATGTTATTTTAATTAAGAGCAGGGCTGATCACTGAACTTGTCACCCATTTACATCTCACTTCTTTTGTTGTTGAAGTCAACAATCAAGCCATGTATCATAGTACTGAACTTGGTTCTTATATTACATTTATGTTTTTGATGAGATAGGTATAAGTATGTTCTCAATCCAATTAGATAATTTTGTCATAAGTCAGTTTGAAAAGGACCGGTCGGTGATACCGTGGGATCAGTAGGCAGTAATGCTCGTACGAGGCATGCAGGAGATGTCGGCGACGCGTCGGGGACAGGTGTGTGGTGGGAAAGGGCGCGGCGCGGCGTGGGAGCCCCCCCCCCCCCGCGCCGCTCGTCTCGCGTGCCTGCGCCCGCGCGCCGCGGTGACCCCTGCTGCGCCACACTACACCACTCCCATTGACTCCTCGGGTTTGCTGACAAACCACAGTACTTAACTACTCTCTGAGGAATCGGCCTTGAGAGGTGGTTTCAGCTTGCCACTGTAACTCGGACACCTCAATGGACGTTTAATGGTAAATTATATGTCAGCACCGATACAGGAAGTTTACCTGTGAAAACGTTTCTAAGTGTTTCGCGACATCCCCCCTACACGCATTTGCTACGAAAGTAAAGCTTTTGAAAATTTTACAGAACGGTACGAAAGTGTCGCGAAGCTGCTCGTTTAGCTACTCAGTACACGGATCCAAAGCATCATCTAACATAAGACGAAATGGTAGTTACTAGACCTTTCGCTGGTGATTCCCGGACGATGTTTTGACCAGCCGACCGACGCGACGTCGTTACAATCGATACAGATCCAGGAAAGCCGACTCTACGGTTTCGGTTTCTACAAATGATACTATTGAACACTATATAAAGACTATTAATCGAAATAAAAATAATTCTATCCATCTAGTTGATCAAACTGCATACGGTGTGCAAATTTTATTAAAATCGGTTAAGTAGGATAGAAGTCCATCGCGGATAAACAACGTGACACGTAATTTATCTATATACTCGTACGTACAAAAAAAAAATCAAAGCCACTTTTCGTTGTAAGTGAACTCCTTCTAAACAGCTCGACATATTTAAATGATTTTTAGGGTTCCGTAGCCAAATGGCAAAATACGGGACCCTAATAGATTCGTCATGTCATGTCTGTCTGTCTGTCTGTCCGTCCGTATGTCACAGACACTTTTTTCCGAAACTATAAGATAAACTTGGTAAGTAGATGTAATCTGTAACCGTATTAAAATTTTGATACAAAAAATAATAAAAATACAAAAAATTTTAGGGGTGTCCCATACTTAGAACTGATACTCAAAATATCCATCAAAACCATACGTGTGGGTTATCTATGGATAGGTCTTAAAAAATGATATAGAGGTTTCTAACATTTTTTTAAACTGAATAGTTTGCGCAAGGGACTCTTCCAAAGTGGTAAAAAGTGTCCCCCCCCCCCCATAACTTCGGAAATAAGAGAATGACATGAATAAAAAAACGTGTATGATGTACATTACCATGTAAACTATCAACGAAAATTGGTTTGAATGAGATCTAGTAAGTAGTTTTATTTTAATACGTCATAAATTCACTACTGTTAAAACACTGATTAAAGTAACAACGAAGTACAAGAACTTTTATATTATGTTACTTGCTGCTACGGAAGCCTTCATGGGCGAGTCCGACTCGCACTTGACCATTTTCATTTTTGTATACGCTCGGGTAGGGTCCTGGAAGGTTTAAATTCACAAATCAGCCCGGCAGATGGCACTGCACTTGATATTTTGGTTACTATCCGAGCGAAGCCGCGACGGGCCGCTAGTATATTATAAAGCTGAAGAATTTATTTGTTTGAATGAGCTAATCTCAGGAACTACTGATATGTACATATATACATATGTGATGCATGAGTGCTGTAGACTTTATTTTATGGGCGAACCCGAGGTCGACCGCTAGTGATTTTATGAATCTACTAGCTGAACCCCACAGGGTAACTCGCGCCTTAAAAGCCGCTAACTTTTAACGAGATAAAAGTAGTTTCGTGTTATTCAAGGCAATATACTTAGGCTACTACCTATTTAATGTACTCGTAAATCAAATTTGTTCAGTAGTCAGTAGGAACAAGCATAGTTATTTGCAAACACACATAATTTCGCCTCTATAACAATAGTGCGACAATTACAATAGCGAACTATGAAAAGGTTCTAATCTTCTAATGTACTCAGCATTGCCATTGATACGCTTACTTGGTACCTCGTGGATATTAAAGCCCGTCACAGACGTAGCTATAATATTTTCAAATTTCATAACTAGGGAAACTTTATAACTAGGGTGCCGCCAGTAGCGGGGCAGGGCCCAAGTTACCGGTGGTTAAGACTGTAGACAGAGAAACCTCCTGACGATACGAGCTGTGTCGAGGATGATCGCCTTTTGTATCTTACCCTTAATCCAACCATCTAGCAAAAGTCTCCTAAGATGTTGGTCGAGACTTTTCGCTACAAGACCGTTTGCCGACACAACTATTGGGACTATGATCGTCGAATCAACATCCCACATAGCGGTAACCTCATGAGCCAAGGTACTTGCTAAGCTTGTCCTTCTCGGCTTTCACATGGTTCTCGTCTTGTGGTACAGTAATATCGACGACCATGGCCCGGCACTGAGACCGGTCTACCAGCACGATATCACGCTTATTGGCGAAAAAAGTCCTGTCCGTGATGATAGAGCTGTCCCAGTAAATCAACACACGACCATTCTCGAGAACTGGCAGAGGTGCGTACTTATAATACGGCACCCACTCTCTGTCTCTCTCTCTCTCACACACACACACACACACACACACACAAGCACAATTATGTCAAACTTATAACACCCTATCGCTTTTGGGGGTTAAAAATATCAAAATACTCGTGATATGAGATCAGACAATGTTGAAACATGCTGTACACTCAAAATATGTCTTGCTATATTAATATGCCACAATATGAATATATTACGGTATATTTTGATGACGTCACGAAAATATTTTAGAAATAGAAATAAATATTGGTGGACAATTCCCACACAATACCATCTGACCCCAAACTAAGCAAAGCTGATATAGTTTTAAATACATAAGTACTTATTATAAATAGAAACATATCAAAATATTTTAAAATAATATTTATTATGCCTACGTCTGTGACGGCCTTTATTCAGTTTAGTTGTTAGATCTTGTTCAAACCTGACACGGTTGAGAATTTTCTCCACTTTTATAGATCTTCCCAAGTTGTAAAAAGCAATGTTTAAATAACATAATCATTTTATAGTTACAATTCTACAATACATATACTTGTACTTATTTGAAAAATGAATTTTCCGTATGCGCGTAAGTATGGTTAGTTATAGGTTAGTAGGTCATTGTGTTAACCTGAAGTTCGGTAGTTGCGGCGACTAGGGGCGAACTGTACAAAATGAGAAATGAATGGGATTGATGCACGTCAACAACATAGACCAGCTAAAAGTATAAAAAATAAAAATGTTTTAGTCAAATAATTCCAAATCCGACCACGTTTAACTAAACTTGTATGTGTACTGTGATTGTGTTACAGCAATATTTAAATAAATGTACACTAGCAGTACCCTGCCGATTCACCCGCGTAGTACCCGATCCCGTTATTTTCCCGGGATAAAAAGTAGCCTCTGGTACTTCTAATATCAAATATATGTATGTGTACAAAGTTCCATGATGATCGGTTAAGTAGTTTTCGCATGAAAGCGTAGCAAACAAACTTATTTTCGCGTTTATAATATTACAAGCAAGTAGGATTTCCGTATTCTTAAATGAAATAAAGTTAAACTCGATTAATATGTGCAGGAGGTAAGTGAAGACCCACAGGGCAGTACAATTTCCTTGGAAATCAGCGCACGAAGCCGGTGACATGCCTTCCTGGTGGCAGCAATCGATCGCTCGCCCCTCCGCGCCCGCGCCCCGCTCCCCCGCCGCGCTGCAACTGCTCCCGGCGCGGCTTTACAATACCATTCAACATTCGATGCATTCAACACAGCGAACTGACAATATTGACTGCGGGTAGCAGCATGCATACTCATCTCACGGAAACCGACCGCAGACCGACATACAGACAGGCGTTCGGGACGGGCATTCCACGTCGGATATGCTTTAAAAAAAATGCAATCAAAAACATTACTATGGTAAACTGTCTATAGAACTATAGATCAAGGATTTCTACTATGTAAGCGCGGTTTATCGTACACCGGGTAGTTAAACATCAGCCGAAATTGCGGTGGAATGCAATTTTTTTATGCATAAAATAGTAGTAAATCCAGAATCAAATAAGGCGCGTTAGTGAGCCTTTGGGTGGAATTTGATAGTATTTAGATTTAGAGGATTAGCGGGTCAACACTATATATAACAACACGGGTATGATGTCAATGCTTAAAGTACAATTATTAATATCGAAAGATTGGGCTCATGAAAAAACTCATGGCGCAATTAAAAAACATTACGCGCTACCTCAAAATGTATGTAAAAAGTACCGTTCCCATATTTGGGCAGCCGTGTCCGAAACCTGACCGCCGCCGCCGCGCCGCCACTGCTCCGAGCTTACGTGTAAGTAAGTATAACTCGCGTTGCTCCTCTGATCGAACCAAAAAAATAAATCGCTGTTTTTGTGGAAGCTCGGCGGCCACCCACGACGTGCCACAAAAAATCTTTACCCGGTTAATGATGACTATAGTCCGCCGACATAGACGGTAAGGCCGGCCAGGGCTAGGCTTGTCGTCAGAGTCGCTGTCGGTCACTCAGAGACCTGGGCACGCGCGGAGCTCTGTACTCGTCCCAGGGCCTTCGGTAGGAACCACGACACCACTGACGGCAGTCCTAATCGCTCATAATGAAACTTTAGGAAATAACATTTTTGGTGGTCACGACCCTCAGACATGAGGAGAGGAATAAATACGACTCTAGGAGGAGGAGGATGTCCTTTCTTGGGATCTAGTATATCTGTGTACCAAATTTAATGAATATCGGTTCCGTGGGTTTCTTACTTACGTTAGCACGTAGGCGCTCGCCTACCTCGCTCGCCTCGCCTGAAATTTCGCATGGAGGTGTATTTTAGCAAATACACCTCTATGCGAAATTTCAGGCTACTAGGATTTGTAGTTTTTGAGATTTCGTGATGAGTGGCCTTTCGCTTTTATATATATAGATTTATATTAACTTTACATACATGTGCCATAATCAACTATTATTGTTGCCACAAAAGAGATATACACAAGCCTGTTTATTTTTTCTTTTATTTAGCGTTTTATATTGTGTTAAAATATACTGTTTAGTTTTAGCAATGCTTTTGATTGAGCACGATTTCCTAAGGTACCGCCCACTTAGATAAGTTTATGGTTGTAATCAGTAGTTTTTGTGTAATCTATAGTAGCTTTAAGTATTTTTTCTATTTAATTATAAATAATTGCATTTTAGCACATTTCATAAGTTGAGTTTTGATTTAAACTTATTTAAAACTCAATTTATGAAATGAATGTAACTAAAGTATGAGTACCTACCCGATATCCCTGGTACCTACCAGGGGTGTTACGAATATTCGCATCCGCATCCGCAAATGCGGAATATTCGCATTAATTAAGACATCTGCATCCGCATTCACATCCGCATCAATTAATGCGGAGCTTTTACGGATGCAGATTCACTTCAACAAGTAACTACATGTAAGCACGTACTTCGTGTTTGTTTTGGTAATTGCTAACTTCATTCGGTAATTGACGAATTAGTGAAATTGGTGGCGATTTAACCGTTGTGAATTTTAAATTTTCTCCAAATTAGCTTGCAGATATTTATCACCTCCGCCAGCTAGTGTTCCTAGCGTCAAATTATTTAGTGGAGCTGGATAAATATATAATGCACTAAGAAACAGGTTGTGGAAGCTGAGAAGGCTGCAATATTGCTATTTATTACATATAATTTACCAATTTGTCAGTTTAAGTATAAACAAAGATTGTTTATTATGAAACTCGAAGTTGTTGTGTCGTAAGTAAAACTAAAAACTTGTGTAATTTTGTTCTAAAAATATGATTGAATAAATAAAAAGATAAAATTAAAGCGATTTTATTTATGCACTTAAAATGTCAATGATTATTCTTTTAAAGTTCCATAATCCGCATCTGCGGATTTATCGGTATTTCAATCTGGTCACCCATCCGCAAACTGTCCGTGAGCGCCCATTGCTTGATTTCGGTGTTACCCATTCCAGTTCGTGTGAGTTACAGTGATGCGCCGGCCGCGGGAGACGTCCACTCATCACGCCGAACGGAGCTCCACACCGCACGCATCAAACAGATCAATACTATTTGTGTTCAACGCTTTGATTTAGTTACTAGAATGACCTAGATTATCGAGAGCACGCGATTCCGCCGCCGTGGAACACCCGTTTTTTCATTTATTTATGTTTGGGCAAAGTTAATATTTTCGAGAATGCTCCTTAAGGCGAGTAAGTCTATTTTTAACCCCCGACCAAAAAAAGGGGTGTTATAAGTTTGACGTCGATGTCTGTCTGTCTGTGTGTGTGTCTGTCTGTCTGTGGCACTGTAGAGCTCAAACGGATGGGCCGATTTCAATGCTGTTTTTTTTATTTGAAAGTTAATGTCTGTGCGGGTGTTCTTAGCTATGTTTGGTTAATATCGATTCAAAATGGCCGCCTCCACAAAATGGCGGACAAAATATTTCTTCACAACCTACCTCAATATGGGTATCAAATGAAAGGGCTTGACTAGTAGAGTACTATACGTTACAACAAATTTCAAATCCAAGATGGCCGCCACCACAAAATGGCGAATTATGTAATATTTTTCACTACTACCTCAATATGGGCATCAAACGAAAGGGCTTGATTAGTAGAATACTTTGCACTATGACAAATTTCAAATCCAAGATGGCCGCTACCACAAAATGGCGAATTACATTTCTTTTTTTCACAATTCCCTTAATATGGGTATCAAATGAAAGGGCTTGACTAGTAGAATGTTGTACAGATAACAAATCTAAGGTAGTCGGGGGTTAATCAAAAATTTTAATTTTGTTCTTGTCTTTCTATATCTATGATTTTTTTAAGGAAATGTTTTGAAAGAAAATTTTATTGTAGCTTATGTGTCAGAGTGCGTGTTCTATTCAGGAGGATCTATGCAGGAGGTTTTGAGGATTTTGAGTTTGTTTTGAGAATCAGATTTGGAAATACTGCGCCAGTTTTATCAACGTTATTAATAGATACTCATCCAAATAGAGGCCGAAGCCGAAGACAAATTACTTTAAAAATCGGAATTGGGTAAGTCAGGAACTACTTAGTTTTCCTTGAACGCTGGTTGAAATTTATTAGTGACTAGCTGAACCCGCTACTTCGTTCGCGTAAGCAGATGTTACTGACTTATACATTAGTTGTATCGTAGGTACGTCAAAATGTTTGGATAAGTAGTCATGCCAAACGGGCAGCCACCGCGCGTGTGCACTCGCTTTGAAAAAGGCCGCCGGACGCGGCCGAAACTCGAGTCGGATTGACCGACCGTATATACGTGAGTGTCCCGTTATCCAATTAAATATGTGTAACAACCACGTTAATTTTAATACTAAAAAATACTTAGTAAGGTTTCGTAGAATCGAAGATAGACGCAAGTGTCAAGTTTGTAGGATTTTTATAGGATACATTATAAAAGGCTGAAGCTGATGTGCATGATCTGATACCTACTTATCTCTTGTTATCCGCAAGCTGTTTTCTGGCTGTTAGCCGCGACTTCGCCCGCCTAAAATTTTGAATGAAGCCTGTGTGGAATCAAAATGATAAAATTTTTGAGTTTTAATGTTACTCAAGCAAGTTGAACCCGTACATCTAAGCCAAGTCTTAGTGAAATGTTAATGTATGAATTGAATTGTAACACAGAAAAATAATCAAAGAACGAAAAAATCCTAATTCGGCATCAAAATCCTTTTAGCAGCAAAAAACTCAATAGTACAATTTAGAATACCAGTAACGCCACCTAGTGATGAAAGAAGAAATACATACCACAACAGCAAAACATCGATTTAAATGGCCTTTAGTGCTTTTAGATTTAAACTGGCATTAGCGCCATCTAATGAGAATATACCTAATGTTGTTGTTCTTATTTTGATTTTGCACGCAAAGCACCTGTATTATCTACGCCAAAACAGGTGCATACATTTTCATTTTGGCTTTTACCTTGCCATCACATCAGCATGAGCAACTTTTACAATGGGGCTAAATTCGGTATTTAAAGCAAGTTAGTTAAGGAATTAGTTAACTTTTGTATTCCATATAAACTTTGTATTTTCCGGGACAATAAGTAGCCTGTGAGTTATTTCGAACTATAAACTATCCGCTTTGCAAACCACTCAATCCAAGTTCCTTACGAAAATATATACTTATATTAATGTGGAGTTAAATGAAAATATAGACTTCTTAGGTATTGTGAAATTTAGTTAGTCTTTCCGACGTCACAGTAACCTATAAGTAACCGATTTGCTATTTCTGAGTAGGTACAAACTACGTGTGTTTCGAATTCCTTCCAAATATGTTCAGCCGTTTCAACGTTGTCCTGTAATTATTATGAATGTCAATGTTTGGATGTTTGTCATTGTAATCATGGCGGAACGTATCAACTGATCGGGTTGAAATTTGAAATTTTAGATTAAACAATTAGATTATAGTCTGGAAGAACACATAGGCTAAACATTGCCTATGTATTATTTAAGCTAAGCCAAGAATGTGTTTCAAATTTTAACTCGATACATTCAGCCGTTCCAATGTAATTGTGCAGCAAAATTTAAATATTGACATATTTATATAATAGTATGAAAGGATAGGATTATACAAAATTTTAGAAAAATAAAACCTGTCAAATGCCACTGGGACTCGCGCGCGAAGGGTTCCGAACCATTAGCAAATAAACGGCTTTTATTGTAGCCCTTTAATAATTTATTTTACTCAATTACATTTAAAGAGGACATAAAACTAAATATTATGTGAATAATTAAAGCGTCTACCTGTGTCAGGTACGTTATTAGTATCGAGCAAGAAACGGTAAAAAAAATCAAGTTTGTTGTATGGAAATAAGCCCCTCTTCTCTTTTTTGGTCTAGTAAGTTACAGCTGACCTAGTCGGGAGAACGCCGACTGTCGATCCGGAGACCCAGGGTTCAAGACCACCCGCACCACTATCTTTTCAGAGTCATGTTCGTAATGCCGGTAATTAAAACGGTAAAGGAAAACATCGTGAGGAAACTGAAATGTACCTAGAATCTAAGTTCTAAGTCAAGTGTCATCCATCAACCGACACTGGGCCAGCGTGGTGGATTATAGCCTTGACTCTCTCCTTGCGAGAGAAGGTCCCGACGCCCAGCAGTGGGAACATTTAATGGGTTGTTTATGCTGCTTCTTATTGTGCTAATATGTTTTCACCTATAGAACAAAAATCTACTTCAATTATTAATACTTGGTAATTTAATTCTGTCATTCGACTAAATTTTATAAGATGCTATGACTACGTCGTACAGATACATCTAAGCTGATTTTAGTTTTTGTTGATATTTGAAAACTACCTCCCTGTTTTCGATATATGAGATCACCTCTGAAGTATTTTCTACCAAACAAAAAGGAATTATCAAAATCAATTCACAATCAGCGGAGTTATCGCGTAAAATAAAACCAAATAAAAACATGCAACCCTCCTTGATTTGATCCCATGATTGAGAACATCCTCCTTATAACCGAATGATGTTTTTTCTCCACAAAAATATATTTTTGACAATTATTTTTTCATTCAAGACGACGCGACGCGATCACGTGGGCACGTTCTAGGTAATTTTGTGGATTGTCTGTGATACACAGAATACTTAGAAGTTAGTATGTACCGAACGCGCCGCGCGTGTCGTTATTATTTAATGTTTGTGTAATTTCCGAACCACCAGACCGATAATGTTCAAATTTTGACGGCACAATATAAAAATGTGTTCTTTCTAACAAAAAAAGAAATAATGAAATTAAACAACGCAAACATGAGTTACAACCAAATACACATTCTGACTTTCACCCCCTTCCGCAAGAAAACCAATCAGAATTTGGGGATCAAAAGTAGCCTACAGCAATCTCCTTAGTATAAACTAAAGGCATGCCAAGTTTCAGCTGATTTGATTCAGTAGTTTCGGCGTGATGCGTGATCTCTATACAGAAAGACAGACAGACAGACAGACAGACAGACATGAAAGAAAAAAAATGCAGTTTCGCCATCAGTATCAACTAAGGAGTGCTCCAAAAAAAAATTTTTAAAATATCTTCAATGTACAGAATTCGACCCGTTACAGTTTTATTATAAGTATAGATATAGATAGCGAGCTAAGGACTGAGTTAAGTGCGCGTCGTCGCCAAATAAGACTGCATTTATTATTCGTGCGTCAGCGCGTCACTTGCTACACACGACGCGACACGCGACGTCCGCGTCCGCCGAGCCCGCGGCCATCGAGACAGCCAGACAAAGCTTGTTATTAGTTTTACATTAGCCGTTCTATCTATTGTTCGCCCGTATGGGAGAATTAGCACCGCCGATGCAGGCAGTGTTAGCAATAGCGCTCATTGGCTTGATTCGACTGAACAGTTTCCTTCGATCAAAGTTTAGTCACCGACGCTACGGACAGTTTTGGTTCGAGGCACCGGTATTTACAACTGAGATTACAAGAAGTGGCAACGAGGGCGAGTGTTGTAGCTCGATATCGCACATATTTCTTACAGAGAAAACGGCGCCATTTGCAGTCGATTTCGATTAGATATGATAAATGGAACAAGCATGTAATGCGAATAAATCGCTATAAACCAACCCGTGTCAAGGATGGCGAAACTTAATTGATATTACTTTACATAGCTTATAAATGCTAGCGTAAAAGAAAAAACAAACAATTTATCAATTTGGTTGTATTCTCCCGTGGTGGTCTACTGGCTACAACGACCGATTTTACAATCGTTTGTTCGTAGCTTCAAATACCGGGCACGTGTGCCATCGTTTCAACCCACTTGCTTTAACGGTGAAGGAAGACATCGTGTACCGTGTAGTGATCCGCCAACCCGTATTTACTCAGCCTGAGATATTATGACTTTGACAGAAGTAGGAACATTAAGTGCGCTGGATATGTTTATCATCTCGGCCATAACTTTAAAATTAGGAATAGTTTTAATGAATTGCGGTGAATGGTGTGACGACTGACAGTGTTCCCGCTAAATACATATACATTACAATATTATTTTATAATAATAAACTCAATAGTAATAGTGGTTTGAGTGGTAATGTAGTGAGCATGACTGTCGCTGAAGTTTAATTTTAAAGTCGAGAGATTGTTGTAAACGGTTTTTAATGAACGGACCTTTGACCCGATTCAGTCAACCGCACGCAAATTGCCACTCACAAATTAATTGGACGACCGAGCCGTCTGATTGGAAATTTAATAACTATACCTACTACATAATACAAGACACGGAAGTCTGATTGTAGATAAACTCGACTTACTGCTGGAAGTGAGGTCCCTAGTATAACGTGGACACAAGGGAAGGCTTAGTAAAACTCTGGGTTCAAATATCTTAACCCCTTAAGTTTGTATTTGAAGCTGAGAGGTGCATATTCGTTTTTAAGGATGACTTAGTGTTCTCTGTACTTCCAAGAATTTGGGATCTTCTTTTTTTAAATCCAATAATTACATATTATTTATACCTTTCAGAAATGTGGTGTCGATTTTAGAACCTTCTTAAATCATCCGTTCCGAGACGCCAACGTTAATGGTGATGATGATAAAAACACTGATATGCAGATATATTTTAAGATAGGACTGATAGACGCATTGAGACGCGACGCTGGTATAAAATCATTTTAAATCATTGACAGGCTGTTGACAACCGTTTTGAATTATGTTTATCCACCAAGCTGTCAACGATGGAGAGCATTTACCGAAAGGAAACCGAAACATAATTGTCACCAAAATTGTACATATTTATTGTAGTACTTAATTAGCTTCCTTCTGTTTACAGACTCTAATTGACCTTGAGTTAAGAATTTACCAGCAACTACATTACAGCTACATTATACACAACAGCTATATTATATACAACTTTCGAGTCATTGACTGGCTCTGGCCCTGACCGCTACACGAAGGCTACAGACCAGAAGGTGGAACATAGAGGAACGAACATTATCACAACGGACTTTGCGCAAGTACTTAAACATGTTTGGGTCTGAAAGTCTGGGTTTAAAAACTATCTTTATGGCAGAACTGCGGCATACGGGCGACCGACGAACTCGAGTGTATAAGCTAGTTTAACGATAAATAATAATATATTCACACATAATATGCAGCACTCGTTTTCACCTTGCACCCTTTTCGTACCTTGCATAAATATGCAAGACCGACTGCCACCGATCTTACGCAACTGTATGACGGTTACATTTATTATATTACATACATACATTATTTTAATCATTTACCAAATTTTATGCAGACTACTTTACTATTTATAATTTGGAGTCGAATTGAATTTTAAAGCAGATCTGGTTTTAATTACTCAGTATAGGCAGCCCACATGATGTTCCACTGCTAGGATACAGGGGCCTTCTTTCACAAGGAGCGAGTCAAGGCCATAATCCGCCACGCTGGCACAGTATGGGTTAGCGGGTGACGACACGACCTCGAAACATGTTCTTGGAACAGGATGGTTTCCCCACGATGTTTTTTTCAGCATTAAAGCCAGTGGTGATGACAAACTCATAAAGTTTAATTACTCAATTTACATTCGTTTTTTGTATGTTTACTCTCTGGTCCTACACACGCCACACCGAAGATTTCCGATAAGCAGTTATAATTGAAACACGTGTGTCGTCGGGCCCCGGGCATTCCGCTTTTGAAGCCGGCTTACTACCGCAGAACCAAACAGGTCCACCAGAACATTAATTAAAAATTTAAATAAAACGAATGCTCATTTCCGAAACTTTCATGTTTTAAAGTTTGTGTAATAAATGTATATACGTAATCGTTTTATCTGGTTCTAGATCAATAAAATATTTAATTAAAAAATACTTTCTTAAAATCGAATAACATCAACAAGACTACTACTACTTTTAGTATACTTGCTGCGCCCCTCGCCGTGATCCGCGGATATTGTTAGTCTTCAAATTCGATTCAAGGGTCAAGGTTGATTTTTTACAAACTTTCAATGGCATATTTAGTTAATTATCTTATCAAATCAAGCCTACGTTTCAAGCTTTTTGTTAACAAATGACGAAACTTCCATTTTTTTTAATAAAGTGTGACGAGACGAGCAGAACATGTGCCAAGCCAAGTAAGATCTGAAGCTTTAATATATTACGTAAAGTTTTAAGAAACCAATAAATTTTAAGTTCTTACAAAATATTCTATGCTATTTTAAGAAATTGCAGGACCGATCATTGAACTTGGTTGGCACCCATTAACATATCACTTCTTTTGTTGTTGAAGTTAACGATCAAGCCATATATCATAGTATTGAACTTGGCTCTCATTTTACATAAATGTTTTTGATAGGATAAAAAATAGCCCATCTCCTTTTTTTGAATATCATTGTCACATTTACTACACATTTACTAACTCGGTTGAGTAGTTTGCGTCGTGAAAGCGTACCACACAGACAGAACGACTTTCGCATTCATAATATTAAGTAAAAATTAGATAATATGTTTTTTGTGTTGTCGGTTTCGCTCAGTTTTTAGAAACGAGTTTGTAAATTGTTGTTGAGACAGGATGGAGCGCGAATTATCCAAACTGGACAAGTAGAGGCAGCAAGTTTTATCTCAACACTGTTTTATCTCAACACACAACAATACCTCTTCTAATACATTATTTCGCAATGCCGTACAAAAATCATGCGACAAGGAGAAATTATCGAGGCTTAGAACCCCCCCTCTTCAACTGCACTCAGTTGGACAGCTTACAAGTGACGGCATAGTGTTCAATCTTATTACTTTATACCCTTCTATCATCCTACATAGGTCTCCTGCTGTATCAGATGACCCATAAATTTTGTTCACGGGCCTGCAGTCTATAAGAGGCCATCCACTAAGTCATCCAGATAAACGAAAGCTAATTTTAGTTTTTTGGTCATACCTACTTGAAAAACCGCCACACCGATTTCGATAAAAATTATATGGGACCGCCTCTGACCTATGATCTACCAAACAAAAGAAAAACCATCAAATTAATTCACTATTGGCGGAGCTTTCGCGTAATACACATAAAATAAAAGCGGCCAAGTACGAGTAGGACTCGCCCATGAAAGGGTTCCGTAACAGCAAGTAACGTTATACATAATTTCTTGTAGTTCGGTGTAAGTTTAATCGATGTTTTAATAATAGCGTATTTATGACGTACTGAAAATAAAAGTGGTCAAGTGCGAGTCATGAAGGGCGTAGCAGCAAGTAACATAATACAAAAGTTCTTGTAGTTCGTTTTTACTTTAATCAGTGTTTGAACAATAGTCAATTTATGACGTATTAAAATAAAACTACTTACTAGATATCATTCAAACCAATTTTCGTTGATAGTTTACATGGTAACATACATCATAATTTTTTTTTTATTTTTGTCATTATTTTATTTTAGAAGCTACATGGAGGGGGGGGGGGACACTTTTTACCACTTTGGAAGAGTCCCAGGCGCAAACTATTCAGTTTAGAAAAAAATCCATAGATACACCACACGTATGGTATTGATAAAAATAATTTTTTTGAGTTTCAGTTCTATGTATGGGACACACCCCTAATTTTTTTTTCTATATTTGTATCAAAATCTTAGTGCGGTTTACATATTACATCTACTTACCAAGTTTGAATAGTATAGCTTTTATAGTTTCTGGGAAAAGTGGCTGTGACATACGGACGGACGGACAGACAGACAGACATGACGAATCTATAAGGGTCCCGAATTTTGCCATTTGGCTACGGAACCCTAAAAACTACTCACTAGATCGAATACAAACGAATTTTTTGTTGGAAGTCATGGAACATATATATTTTTTAGTTTTATCATTTTTTTATTTTTGAAGTTACACATAAATTACGTGAGACATTTATTTAGAGTTTAAGATAGATAAGATTTTTCTAATACTTAAAAGAAAACAATTCGCTAATTATTTTTATCTCAGACTACTAAATCAAGAGACTAAAAACAAGTGACTTTCAGTAAAATCGTCTGCTCCTTCAAATTCGCTCTGATTTGAGCACTCTGAACCATCATTGCGTCGGTTGCACACAAAAGCTCATTAGCTCACTAATTAGACAAATACGATTAACATAATTATGTCAGATTTTGCTAAATTTTAGGCAAGATACATACTTTATTTACATTTAGCCGAAACAGATACATTTTTTTATGTAAGTACCGTACATATACTTTCATATGTACCTATTTAGTAAAAAGCTGTTAATTGGGAATTATAAGCAATGTCTCGAATTTCATTTGTATGTTTAGATATATGAAAAAATTGTACCTGTAGCTAGATGAGGATGTAGGTTTCGGTACTGTTTTTTTGAACTTATGCTGGAACAAAATTCGAACCTGAGTGAGTTCCCACATATCTATAGCACTGGATGGAACTGTTATAAAAACAGATCAAAGTAGCTGATTACAAAAACCATTTTGTTTTAATTAAACAATTATTGATTTGTATCCGCATATCAAGCTGAGATACTTGTGCAGCACAGCGAGCCTCCCGCGCTGAAGGCCAGCTTCTGATTTCTCTTAAAAATTTACCACTAGAGGTGGTATTGGGACGTCTAATACTCGGCCAGTCAGGTCAAGTATTCGGAGACCTAAGAGGCGTAGCGTGTTCTGATTTTTGAGTGTGCTGTTACTGAATACCTGATCTGGGTGTGAAAGAGTATATCATGCACGCACTTGGTATTAGTTGCGTAGTTTTAGGGGCATCCCATAGTGACTGGTGGGACATTTGACTCCACAATCTCTAATGTTTCGACCTACAACTTTGTATTTTCTAATTCTAATCTAATCTTATTTAATGACCAAACATACATTTTACAGTATATTTTAAACCGATTTATCGAACTTTTACCAAAAAAAAAAAAAATTCAATATTTAACGGTGTGACTGGTGGGGTAAAAAATACCTCACTTCCGCCTTCTGAACTGTCAATCGAGATTTTAGCTTAAATACTATACTTAGCGAAATATCTTTTGCTATGCTATGAAATTAATAAATATACTTCTATAAAAACTAAAAACTAGCTTCAAGTTTAGTTTTTACAAGAAAATATAGAAAGTAGAAACTGTGACTGGTGGGATGAGTAAGAAATGGTGTAGTGGTAGGACTCCTAGCAGAGTCCGCTTGGGAAAATACCACACTTTTGCCAGTTATTCTACCTCCAAACAGTAATGTGAAAACATTACTGTGTTCCGGTTTCCAGAGAAATTACAGGGCTTAGAGATATAACATCTTAGATCGCTGGGTAATGAGCGCAGTGCAGTGCTAGGTAATGATTTGGACTCTGCATGTTCCAATAGCTGCGTGTCACTATGCTGTGTAGCAGGCGTGTTGTTTACCATCAGGCACATGCCTTGCTCTTCTCGTCACTTCTTATTAAAAAAAAACAGTAAAAAATTACTCGATTTTATGTTATATTCCAAACTGATTAATAATTATTAAACCAATATTACTTATAGCAAATTTACAAATACTATTAAAATCTTTAAGAAATTCAACATAATTATTACGGTCTTATTCTAAATCAACACAATCGTTTTCAGTAATAATGTCTATTCAATTTGTTCTAACTTTTTCCTTTCTCTCTTTGTTGTGTTTTCCATAGTCTGTCTGTATCTCCCCACTGATTTCTAGCAGTCCCATAAATTTTACTTAAAGCTTTACCTCAATTTCGTCGTTTTTGTTTTCTAGAGCAGTCTTCCACTAACTTTCATCATTCTTAATATTTTCTTTTTTACTCATCTTAAAAGCAAAAAAGCAATGCCACTTTCAAATTAATATAGAAACAGGGCTAAAAGCAGGTTAGAAAAGTTTAGAGCAATCCATATCAAGTTTTACGAAATTGTACGTCTAGTCACTGTTACTGACAAAAATAAAAATCACCTGTTTTCCACCCTTCAACACATTATACTAGAAAATTATGATAAACAATTTAACTATAGGCCAATTCTTACTTTCCAAAAAATTCCCTTTAGTACAATGCGGGTTTTAGAGTAAAATTCTTACATTTTCTGCTATATATTTAGCTCAAATTACATATAACAGGATTCTTATAACTCTCCAATACCGATTAATTGAAAATGTTAATCAAAAACAGTGATGCCAGTATGGTACAAAAAAATGCACAACTCGTTCACATTACATTACTACTTGTCACAGTGAAAAAAATACTTTCTTGTTCTCAATTCTCAATCTTGTTGGTTTTTGAGTTGATTTTTACAGATCATTAAATTAATATAATGAATAATTAATTTACTCTTAACACAGTGTTGATGAATCAACACTGTTAAATAAATTCATTATAATCATATCAATTTTATAAAATAGGTAGTTCATTTTCCCATTTCCCATGGAATGCCCCTAAAATAACTCGCGTAAGCGACTGAGATCCCTCTCAGTGACTTCTTTAAAATCATTCCTTCATGAAAAGGGAGAAGAGACCTCACATCCTCTACAGCCTACAAATATATATACCCTGATGAAGCTTTGATATTGTTTGTGACAAGGCTGTTTGTTTTATAAATTCTATGAGCTCATTTAAAGTCTTACGTAATTAATTTATTCAACCATTATTAAAATTTTATCTAAATGCATTCCAAATGACCCTCCCTGACCAGAGTAACTTGGTAAGGTGGGGAAAAGCCTCTGAAAAATGTTGCTATACTTGTGGAGAGGCGATATGTACAGCAAGGCACATATTGGTGGGATGCGTCATGACAGAGTACTTGAAATCATACGTGAAGCCATGAGCCTTTCAGTAGCTAGAGCCCAAAAGGGATTGACGACAAACAAAAGACAAATCAACTTTGTAAAAGCAGGCTCAACTTCAAACTCCAGGAACAAGCCTTACTCAATCCTGGGTACAGCACCTGATTGGACTATTTTAATGGACACGTATGAAAAGCACTACAAAATCCCAGAGGATGTGGGTGTTTTCGTCATCCAGACCGGACATTTTCCTTTTTCTAGAGCCACGAAACGCATAGTCCTTGTAGAACTTACCGTACCGTGGGAAACTAATATACCTAAAGACCACGCGATGAAACAAAATAAGTATTACGACCTCCTAAACGAATTAACAAAAACGGCTATGTAGTTAGTTTATACGCTGTAGAAGTGGGAGCGAGAGGTATACCAGCAAAATCTCTATAACCTACTGAAAGACCTTGGCTTATCCAGAAGTGCAGTAAGTTCTATACTAGAACGAGTATCTAAAGCTGCACTAGTAGGCTCATATCAGATTTGGCTGGGCAGGAGAGAAAAACGAGTGGTGAAGGTGAGTGTTGATGTACGTCAGAAAGGGCCCCTTAAACCTACGCCTGAGTCACAAGTCTCGGGAACTACTCGAGTTTTTCTCTCTCTGCCACACGATGGACCCGGCACCCGCACGGTGAATCCATGGAATGCTAAGAAGATCGTCTCAAACACGGTAATTTGAAAACGTATTACTATTATAAACATGACAGTTTTAATGTTTCTTGTTAAAGTGGATCGTAAGAACTGAACAAATCAGGCTGCACTTACAAATCAGGCTGCACTTTGGATTGTTACAAAATGCAAAGTACCTTAGTTTAGCCTTTTCTTTTTCTATGGCGACTAAGTCCAGAGCAGATACTGGTATTATATATGTAATGTAGTTTGTACATAAGGAAGTTGTTTGGGGAAATACTGGGAGATACCATATTTATGTTGATAACATATTATAATATACGAGGTAAGTATGCCTTTTAAGTTTTGTCATATGAATAAAAAAACACAAATGTTTTAATTGTGTAATGGTAGGACTTCTAGCAGAGTCTGCCTGGGGCAGTACCACACCTTTGCCAGTTATTCTACCACCAAGCAGTAATGTGAAAACATTACTGTGTTCCGGTTTGAAGGGCAACATTTCCAGAGAAATTACAGGGCTTAGAGATATAACATCTTAGATCTCGGGGTGATGAGTGCAGTGCAGTGCTAGGTAGTGATTTGGACTCTTCATGTTCCAATAGCTGTGTGTCACTGTGCTGTTATGTGGCAGGCATGTTGCTTACTATCAGGCACATGTCCTGCTCATTTTGTCACTCTTTGATAGAAAAAAACACAATTAAATCCTTACATTACTTTTTATTGTTTTTCAAAGTAGTCACCACGTAGCTTAATACACTTTTCCATTCGCTAAAACCAAAAAATAAAAGTTTTATAACATTTATTCCACTCTAAAGTAGGGGTGTTCAAAATGGCTGACTCGAAACTATATCTCGATATGTCACATGACTATCTTAGAGAATTAGTTGTCTCATAGCAATGATGTTGATGTTGTGTAGCAAGGCAGATTTTGGGCATCCTTCACGAGATTTGTCACTAACACTAGTATTCCAGTGTGGACACACTGGAATTCTAAATACCAGCATTCGACTGACCGCAGAGATGGGGCTTCATCATTGAACACAGATGTTAGCTCTTCAAACATTGAAGCTGTGTCAGGCTTCTTCTAAAGTTGTAGAAAATTATTGCACGAACATTTTCCTTACAAAGATTAATGTTCGTAAGTAACCTAACAGATTCCAATCGACACTGTGACTAAACAATAGCATTAATCCTAATACTTTAAACTGTTTTGAGATTCAACATTTAAATACATTCGAATATAGAACAGTTTCAAATTCAAAATTGCTAGAAAATATAGAAACAACAGAACTTAAAAGGCATGCCTCATATAGGCTCTAAATTACCCTTAGCATTGCATCAGCAGCCCACTTTTAAGTTCTCACTGCTGGGAATTGGGCTTCCTACCACCTGCTACTAGGCCACCACAACTTTAAATAAAACACTTAGCAAATATTAATACTTAAAATTACAATTAATGCCAATCAAGTATTACACAGAGCGCTTGCGATAGACAGCTGATAACAATGGGTTTCTAAGCCATACATGAACTAACAACAGGACCACTGGTTCTCCATAGATGGACATGTCAACCTGATTCCTTGTGATGCTATGCCAATGTCAAACAGGTTGTTTTAAAAGTATTTTTAATGTCTTCCAAAGTACTTCACGTTTTATAGAGTCAAACGCCTTGTTGTAATCTACAAAAGCTAAATACATGGGTTTTCTATACTCTTGGCATTTTTCAATAGTTAGTTTTAGAACATGTATGTGGTGTATTGTTGAGTATCCTGCTCGAAACCCTGCTTGTTCTTTAGGCTGTTGTTGGTGCATGTGTGCATGTTTGAGTTATTCTTTTTAGTAGCTTAGAGAAAATCTTACATATGTTGGACATCAAGCTGATTGGTCTATAGCTTGTGATGTCATTTCTATTTCCTTTCTTAAGTTGAATACTCTCTGTACATTGAGTTGGGATATCTTCTGTTTGCAGGATGTGGTTGAACAGTTCTGTTAAGTTGCTTATATTTTCTTTTAGTGTCATTTTGATCTGTAAAGTGGTTAAGATGCCCCTTTTATGCTAAAAGTTGGGGTTTGTTGTTCAGACATAGAAAGTCATCATGATTAAAACGCATTAGTGAAAAAAACACAAAGTGAGAGGTTTTAAGTAAGCTCCACCGTGATCTGCCTCATCACTTAACATCAGACAAGATGGAAGTCATGTGCAAACCCAACATTATTAAATAAATAAAGACTATGAACAAGTTTTCCATTTAATCATTGGTTTAGTAGGCTCAACTGACCAATCAACCAACAAGAGGTTTATAATATCTAACTGTCATATTAGCCCAAGTGTTTCACTAGTGTTTTGCAGATACCTAGTAGTTAACTCAAAATTTGATGAATGATGTGATGGATGGGGGAAGCAGACATTACATGTTTTACCAACCCCATAAAGAGTTGGTAATGTGTGATGATACACAGCATAATATTATCATACTACTTCAATATCTACTTATAGTATTTGAGATTTTTCAACATTATAATGAAATATCTTCAGTTAAAAAAATAGATTGTGAAGAACCGAAAACTACAATCACACATTTAGAATAGGAGCCTTCATTCGGGTAGTTTCTTTTAATTTAAAACTTTCAAGTTGTAGAATTTGAGATAGGCAATCGACGCCGAATAAAGATGTCATTACATCAGATAGATGCCCCGGTTCGAAACCGCCACATTTAGAAGGACAAGGTGAAAGTGTCGTTGGAGATACGCTTCTGGAGCTTACCGCTGTGTTCGGTGAAAATATTGGATCCGAGAATGCGGGGGTCCTTTGGCGGGCGCGGCTTGCGCGCCGACCGCATGGACGCCCCGCTGCCGGTGCCACGCTCCTTCGCCTGCTGCGCGCCCATCGCTCCACCACTCTGCCCCAGTCACCACTCCGCCAAGAGAACACCGCACGCGTTATCCCAATACTATTTATTGGTGAGACGGATTCCACCGTCCCTTCATAACTAAAACTAATGTCACCCACAATGTTCCTCTTAAAATTCTGAATGCACTATAAGTCTTGTATGGAGTTCCTCAATGCAATTACATTACCGGAATGAGAAAGTCAGGAAAACAACACAGACACCGCCATTATGTGAGAAACTCGATTGACTGACTGACTGTGGGACTGACATATTAGGCTGCGGCTATTTGTATGCAGTAGACAGATAAAAAATAATACAGATAATAAACTTATCGTTCATTCATTCGTTCAATGTTGCCATGCAAAACGTTAAATAAACAACACTAATGTGACAATGTGTATAACGAAAAAGTCATGAATAGGATCTTAATGGATGAAATGTCACTGTCATATGTCATTGAGCAAATCAGAGTAGATGACGGTTCCATCGAGGTTTTCCCAGTGTTGCCTACTGAACGAAATTTTCGTCATACCTAGCGAATTTGAGTACGTTGAGAAAGGGCGAATAACTTTCTAACGGCTAAGGATATAAATGTATAACGGAAATAAAAACTACACATTTTCATCCATCAGCGTTTATTGCGTTTTTCAAACCGTAAGGTAGGTAAGTACCTAATAGGAACGAATTATTTTAAATTATGATAACTACGTCGATTAAAGACTTCTTTTGTAGTCCAGGCGCAAACATTTCTTTAATTGGATAACGGGACACTCACGTATGTACGTACGTATGCACGCGCCCGCCTTGGGCCAAACGGGCAGCCATCGCGCGCGTTCACTCTCCTTGAAAAAGGCCGCCAGATGCGGCCGAAACTCGAGTCGGATTGACCGATCATATTAATACGTGAGTGTCCCGATATCTAATAAAATATATGTAACAACCACGTTAATTTTAATACTAACATTTCTTTATTTATGAGTGAGACTTACCTCTACTGACTACTGCTAAACAGTGGAGCCTGATCACGCGATTTTAACACCCATGTTAAAGGTCACGTCCGTAAGACGCGGCTCGACAATTTCAACTTGCAGATGGCTATCAAGGATAGAAATGCGGCTGTGGTGGAGGCTCTGGGCCGGTAGGAGGTGGCTTAGGCAAAAGGCGATGTCGAGTCAATTACTATTGGTATCCCAACTGGTACTGATCGGCTCAACAGACGAAATCCAACTAAAATGTTCACAACACCCCCTGTTTTCTCCTTCTTCTCCTAATCCAAGAAATATGTAAAAAAAATTGAAACGTAATGGCAATGGTCACGGTCTGTGGAGTGGCTAAAATTAATAAAAAATCGTGGTATGACTTCACTGCTGCTAAATAATTGGAAACCAATATATATCTAGCACCGCCTTGCTATATTACCTGCGTAGTTCACATTCCCTTTGTTTTCCTGGGATAAAATGTAGCATATGTGTTCTTCCAAACTATAATCGGTGTATCAAATATTATGACTATTAAAAAATGGACAGTCATAGGAACTCCCGATAGAACTGAAAACTTATTATTCAGAATTTGATAGCTTACTTTGGAAACTACTCGGCTGAAACTGGAGGACGTGACCATAAGCATGACCATCTAGAAATTCTGACGCATTTCCAGATGGCCAATGGCCATAAACCCGCGATTGCCCGAAGATTTCAAATCAAACTCGAACGTGACGGTAGAATTCCATCCACATCCCACGAAAATTCTGGCTGTGGCGTGCCAAAACAAGTTTTCATTACAAAATGCCAACATTAGAGCCATTGAAAGCATTCATACATGCTAGAGTAAAATACAGCAAGGATAATGATGATGATGATAGTGAAAGCCGGTACTGACTGCTTGATCTTATTGTTTCTAAACTGGCAATTTTTTTCGAGAGAATATTATCGAAAGTTTAATTTGAAATGCAGAAAAGAATATGATTTTAAAATTTCAGACGCTGCCGCTGATGCACTCTCTACACTCATATATTCATCGGTCACCAATTTCATTTTATAAAATTATTATTATTATCTTATTCTCACTTTTAGGGGTGGGTTATTCGGAGATTAGTTTTATTTCTCTTTTCCATTTTATTTTCACTTCTTAATTATTTTCTTTTTTGTTTTATTTATTGAAGGCCTTATCTTACCTGCAAACAGCAATAAAGATTTTTGTATTTGTATTTGACAAACTATAGAGAATAGCGGACTTTGTACTAAAATCCGTTATTATACCTACCTACTTAATAGTTATACCTATGGTGCAAACAAACATACAGGTAATACTCGGTAAAAAAATATTTGCAGATGCTACAAATTCACAAATTTTAATATAGAAATCTTGAGTTGTAGATTAAATTATCTTTATCTTTATATTGTACGTACTCGTATATATTATTATTATTTGTATATCTCAGGTTCACTAGTTGTTTATACAAAATATAAATTTTGGAAGTATGACAACTAATAAAGAAATTAAAATTCATAAATATGTAGTATGTAGTGTATATAAAATTCATAAAACGCGCACATATGCGCGCATTTACAGGACTAAATTTTTGCGATATTTCGATATACGTTTGACTTAATGCATCAATTTTATTGTAAATTAACAATAATTTACAAATAGCGGGCAAGTGCTCAAATACTCAACGATTTCTGCAAGTCAATACAACTAATATTCTATTCTATCAACTTTTTGTACCTTTCCAGTTAAAAAAATGAAAAGGTAATTTCTTAAACAACAAGAACAAAATTATAAAAATTGATTAGCCCCCGACTACCTCAGATTTGTTATCCGTACAACATTCTACTAGTCAAGTCCTTTCATTTGATACCCATAAGGGAGTTGTGAAAAAAAGAAATGTATTTCGCCATTTTGTGGAAGCGGTCATCTTGGATTTGAAATTTATTCTAGTGCAATGTATTCTACTAGTCAAGCCCTTTCGTTTGATACCCATATTGAAGTAGTAGTGAAAAAATAATATAATTCGCCATTTTGTAGTGGCGGCCATCTTGGATTAGATTTTTTTATAGTGTATAGTATTTTATTAGTCAAGCCCTTTCATTTGATACCCATATTGAGGTAGGTTGTGAAAACATAGCTAAGAACATCCGCACGGATATTAACTTTCAAATATAAAAAACCGCATCGAAATCGGCTCATCCGTTTGAGCTCTACGGTGACAGACAGACAGACAGACATTGACGTCAAACTTATAACTTTTGGTCGGGGGTTAAAAAAATTACATTTTTTATATTTCAGCAAATTTTTGACAAGACCCGACTGGCAGCACTGGTCTTGTTTCTTGTTTTTGTTTGCTAGTTTGCTTACATTTACAATTTTCAAATACATTTAAGATCTGTTTTAGTGGTAAACTTTGTAATAAATGGAAACATGTCATATTATTCAACAAGAGAACGAGCTCGGTGGCAAGAAGTATGAGAATCCTGCCCCGGAAAGGTTCAAGAATAGCAATGCGAAAACTAACCTCTCCTAGCCGTGTAATCAATACAGTAAAACAGAACCTCTTATATAATTTGAAACGGACATTCTCTTTGCAATGCAAGCAAAGTAAGATTTGGGATGTATTATGTCATACTGCAAAGACGACTGATGGATATACAAAGTGACCAAACCACGAAGACGATAATTCAGACCATAACAATACAATACATGAAAGTAATGCCCCCAACATAGTGTCTGTTTAGTTAAATACAAAGGTTAATTGAAAGTAATGAAATATGTAACTGCTATCAAAAGTTTTGTAATTGAAAGTGATACAGAGTTCATTGAATCTAGACTAATATTATAAAATTGAAGAAAATTTATTGGAAAACACTTATCTCAGGAATCACAAAGTAAGATAAATTGCAACTTTGGAAATGTATGTGGTCTCCGAGCATCGATATAAACCAATCAATGTGCCCTGAGTACTTTGGAATTGGTAATAAACTGTCTCTATGTGTAGCGTAAGTGGCTTACACACAACCAATCTACTTAATCCCTAGAATCGCTAGTGGTGAGATATGCTGTGATTCTACTTATTTTGGTTGTTGACAACAACAAATAGTGTTGAGTAAAAATAGGGTACACCGCTTCCTGCAACCGACTAGAATGGAAATAGTGAGCTCACTCTTCCCAATGATGACATAAATCCATGCACCTGAAATTTTAAAGGGCATATCTAGTGGTTTTATAGACGTCTCCGAAAGTGCTATAGGATATATTTTATATGTACCATGGGTGAAGCAGGGCAGACCTAAGTTTTGTAATAATTTAAGAATGGATATGAAGTATTATGCAAACTGGCGGAATGTCATAAGTCATTGTCTACCTATACATCACAATCAAGGTGTAAATTTAATGTTTGCTTGATGTTTCGACTTGGCGGGGCACTGCGTGCCCCAGATTAAATAAATTATTTCCTTCAATAATAAATACTAAATGCAGCCGTAAATTGTGTTTTTATTTTGTACCCCATTCTCTGATGTTATGACATACGTTTAAAACGAAAATGAATTGTAATGTAATTTACCTACTTGATCTTTTAAAATCTCATGTTTGGTCTTAGGACTCTTTAATTAAATCCAGTATACAGAATGCTAGTACTATGATATTTAAATCTTTGTATGGATTAAATAGATCATAGTTTACTTGAAAAAATCTTAATTACACTGTAGTCTTGGGAGGCTCGCTTCCTGGTGAAATTATGGATTGATATTATAATATGGATACATAGACAAGAAAGGAGAAGACAATTATGTTTGATGATCTTCATCCCAATTAAACCTCTCAACCATAAACTTGAATATGTACACTACATATTTATGTTTTGTTTAAGATAGTGTTAATTAACTTTTATATCATAGGTAGGTACTCTTTCTCTCTAAACTAGTACAAATTTGTATTTTATTGACATCCTGATTTCGAGGATTGATTGTTGTCATAGAGAGGTAGCTGTAAAATCCGTTTAATTTACAGCAAACTAATTAATTATTGACTAATAATGACAGTTTTCTGAAGGTAGTGTGCAATGTACACACAGATTAAACACCTTAATGTACATTTTGAATTACAATGAGTGACAAAACGAAGTTATGTAAATATAGTAGGTACTTATCAATTCGTATTAAGTATTTTATATTTGTACTGTTCATATGATTAGACTTTTAGGTAAGATCTCAATTCAATTAAAATGAAATACAATTATTTACTATTACCAACTTAATTTTTATTTGTTGAATTCTTATACCTTGCTACAACATACTTATGTGCCAAACCATTATCTTAGTATTAAATAAATAACAAACCAATTTCTCATCCAAGTATCACAAGAATAGTTCGACTTTTCTCATACAACACAAGTATTGTTTATTAAAGTATTATAGTATATAAGTATATAACATAAATATGACAATACTGTACACATTGCGATATAAAATCAAAAATACTGTAGTATGTGGGAACCGTCAACATACATAATAAATTGATACTAACCACATACCTACCTAGTAAGTTACTAACAATGTAAATACTTGTTTTGAGTTAACAGTCAACAGGGATGTCCTGATTTTAACAGACACTTATTATTGCTGGAGACATTTTCTCAATAATTAATTAGATGATTAACATCAAAAAGTTGTGATGTATCTACATAGTAACATTTTAAATTGTGATTGTAATGACACAATATAAATATGACAACAGATTATCTTACAAATTGATTGGTTCATATAAATATAGAAACTCTGAAGTCTCTGTGGATTTTGTCCTCGTAGAGATCTCCCGTTAATTATAATTAGAATCATAGAATGCCACTTTACTTAACATTTTTTTGTGTTTGTTTCATTGGATGAGCTCGTAACTTCCTGGTATGATTGAGTACTTGTTGGGATAGTACAATTTTTAAGTCTCAGGTTATCATCAATATTCAAGGCAGCAGCTAGTTTTCAACACTATTCTGTGTAGGTATATCTAGATTATTTGTGTGTTCGCCTTGAAACTGACCAAAAACCCTAATTTCCAATCATTATTTGGTACCATTGGAACAAAGCAGACAATTAACTAGAGCGATAAGCTTTTAGGTTCGGATTCTATTCTAAGTACTAACTACTACTAACTGTTTATCACAAATGCAAATATCCTAGCGTTAATTTAATTACTATCGTGTAAATCAGTCGGCGATCACAGCGTATGGCGGAAGAATGCGAAGGCCGAGGTAGGTAACGTGGAAGAGCTCTTTTTCACACTGTGGATGCGGCAGTGTTGATTTCTTGGAATCCTTTATTTCGACGGTGTTGGTGCTGTTTGATAAGACGACGATTCAAAGTTAGGCTCGAGTAATTACTGCTTTTTGAAATCCCAATATTTATCCAAGATGAAATAACTGCTGCAACCATGGCGATTTTAACAATAATGGCGATTGGCACCTCACGCTCCTCACGACAGTTGGACAGTCCTCAATATTGTTGTTGAACAATTGTTGAAATACAACAGCCTGACAGTTTTCACAGTGGCGTTTATTTCCAACTTGAGAAATTTCGGTATTTCACATACCTAATTCATGTTCGAATTCAATGATTTCTGATTTGTGATTTCACTACTCGTCCTTTAACCTATTATTACCGTACACATCATAGCATCGAAAAGACAGTTTCTGCGTATTATGGAACGTTAAATGTGTCTTTACACAGCAGCTCTCAGAAACGTTTATGTCGTGCTCACGCAGTAGGATTACCAAGCACAATTACAGTTATACACGGAAAGTGTGCTCTATTTCATGACCAAAGGGTCAAATCGCATGCACTACCCGACGTGGTACTGCGTGCAAATAGCCACAAAGAAGCCGATTGAGGTTGACCTATCTTTGTGGTTATAATGATCGCGACTTGTCAAAAGCACTCGCACCTAAGAAGAAGTGGCCAGCGGAGTGAGTGAGACCAAACATAATCATGTCTGGTTACACCTCCATGAACGAATCCTCTTGACATACATGCGCAGTTTCCATATTAACGATTGCCAGTGTGGGCAATAGTTCTTTAATTTTTATACGTAACTTACGAAAGTCATTAAATCCTAATTAATTGTTGAGTCAAAACATGAATTCGCTAACAATATATACAGGGTTACTTGTAATCGGCCTGCATCCATTTAGGGTATGTTCTGTATGTTTAAAAAATTGGCAGTCATAGGAACTGCGGATATAATGAAATGCGGTTATAAGTGAAAACTTATAACTCAGAATTAGATAGTTCACTTTGAAACTACGGGGTGAAACCAGAGGGCGAGGTTATGACTGAATGAATGCTGACGCATTTCTAGATGTCCATAGCCATGCTCTCCGGTTTCACCCGCGTTATTTCCAAAGAAGTTTTCACTTTTACCGGCAATTCCTATGACTGCCAATTTTTGAAGTGAAAAATTCATTTGGCGCGGCTCAGACAGATCTTTCGTGGGCTGTGAATTAAATTCTAGCGTCATGCTCGGGAATGATAAGAATCTTCAGGTAAACTCGGGACCATGGCCACACCCTCCGGTTTCCGTAGTTTCCGAAGTAAGCTATCAAATTCGGAGTTAGATAGATAGATAGATAGTCTTTATTGCGACACAAACAAATTGAGATATTACAAATAATATAGTTTATAAGTTTTCACTTCTATCGGCAATTCCTATGACTGCCAATTTTTTTACTATGTACGGTGAATGCGCGAATATCGCGATCCCCAAGTTAATCTTACACGTAAAATCCAACAGACAAATTCATAAGCAGGAAAAGAATAGGAGGAAATGGGACTCACGAAATCTAGGTCGTAGCTCGGGAACATCCAGTAGGCGGCTGCCCAAGTATAGGCTAGCAAGCCTGGTCTCCTCAAATACGTCACAAATAGCACAGAACAATGCAGTTTCTGTAGTTTTTTCAATTAAATAACATAGAGCACGTCACACCCCGTAAAAATCTCAACACACACCTTCTTCAAGTAAAGTTCTTCGCACAATGCTCGTGCGACGGGTCAATTCGTCAATGAGAAAAGGACGGATAGGGGTGAAATATGGTAGGAAAAGGAGACGGAACATATGAAATGTCTGCTCATTCAATAATAGCTATTTAGCGCTAACATACGGGGAAAAATACGAATTTATATAAACTGTCGATTTGGTGTAGATATTTAATTTAACCTAACATCCCATAAATAGGATGGAGGCTGATTACCGATAACGATGTATAATGCAAAGAAAGAAGATATAAAATATATTTCAAAAGTACTTAATCTAAAAAAATACTGATATACAAATGCTATGTATGATACAATAAATTAATTTTTAAATAATACCTAAGGAAATTAATTGGAATATTAATATTAAAGATATTGCTTAACATGAAATTTGACATTCCATTAATGTCTATTATTCATTATGATATTTGATATTTAACTAACATAACACCAAGTAGTATAAAAAATATTGTAACTGACATGTTGAATTAGATAGCACTGTATACATTCTATGACTTTGACATGATCAAACAAAAAACAGCATCCTGCTGAAACACAAGACATTGGTGTAATTCAAGAAGGGGAAGAAGCTATTACATTAATCAGCTATTTTCTTTTTCATTGTATAAATTAAGACTAAAACAAATTTGTCCTGCCAGACATATTGCATGCCTCTCGAAGAGGCCAGTTTGTCTGGGTCAACTTTTGTTGGGTGGAACAACAGGTGTTGTATCATCTTATTATACCTGCAGCAATAAAGATTTTGTATGAATGCATGTGTATTCGTAAAACTTGGTTAAAGGAATATTTGCTTGTACGGTTGTAATTATTGTTACAAATCACAGTTCATGTTTTGGAAAGAGCCTTTATTAACAAAACTAAAATAAAATGAGAACTACTACACTACACTACAAACCTACCTAACTAACTATTTACACTAAGCACACCTGAATTACCCATAGACTGCTGTAGGTCTACAGATAAGCAAGATGTTCAAGCCCACTACCAATCGGAAGCGTACCCAGCATGCTGGCGGCATTACCACGCTGAATGGCAAAGGCTCTGCCCAGATTAAGAAAAAATGTTTTGGAACCATTTGATTTCAAAACTACCTTTAAGTTGGAGCTGTCGAGTTACATTTTCTGTTGAGATTAGTCCAACACAATAACGTGACGCACGTGGAAGACTACTCTCTTCGGACGCGGACACAGCCCGAACGGTCTAACTTTTGGTACACTATTAGATATTAAGCATGTTAGCGACGCCGTACCCTTGTTGTCCCTTTAGATTTTTTACTTTAGGTTACAAAGACTGTTCGAATATCTAATGATATAATAGGGGCCTAAAAACGTAGAATTGTATAAAGCTTGCTGTTCAAGGGAAACAGCTTTTTATACTCCACAGAATATAAAACAATTACTGTACTATCAAATACCATTTACTGTCACTGTCAATGTCATTTAAATGTTACTGTCAGATCATCAAAACTGCGTGAAAATAATTGTTCCGGACATATTAGTTGATTGTTTGATGCGGTTTGACGTCGATTCTTATTTCCTCAAGTGTCCGATAGGGGCGCTTCTATCGCGATCCATAGACAAAAACTTTATTCCGAAACATGCAACTCATTCTTCACAAGTTTAATAAAATGATTCGCGGCATTGTCTAAAATCTTTGAATAAGAAAGTCTAATAAAATGAGGTGTTTATCAATGAATAAAATACATTGTCAGCCTTAGAGACTGTCAATATCAGTGAAAAGTCATAACTTAAAATTTTAGAATCACAGCACGAATGTTGCACAATACGTTACATGAATAGCGTAGGGATGTTAAAAAATAATCGATTTTTATTTTAATCGATTTTTATTTTATAATAATCGATTTTTTTGTGTCGATTTTTAAAGTTACAAAAATCGATTTTTTATAAATCGATTATAAAAATTACGCATTTAAATCGATTTTTGAAAAACATGAAAATGTTGCTGAAAATTCTAGTTTTTGGGACAACGTAGTCGTTTAGTTTTTTAATTCTCGTTTTAAGTATTTAATTTCATACTATTGAACTGTAACATAAGACATTTGTGGTTTTGTGGCATTAATTATTTGTAATTTTACTGTTATCTAAACTTGAAGAATAACGAAAGAGTATTTTATATTATACTTTTTGAGACCATACTACTTACATAGTTGTTCAGGATTTTTAAAGATAATTTTGAGTGGGTATTTTATTTTAATACTAACTACTAATGTGATGTTAGTGGGTGGTAACTCTGCCTGCGAAGCCGAGTGTCGTGGTTTCGATTCCCACCTCGTGCAAATATTGGTGTGTTGAATACAAATATTTGTAATATGTATGGGGTGTTTCTATGTATAATAAGTATATTTTTACAACTACGAGTATATAAATATTATAAATTACGCTATTTGTATGCCATAGTTGTTAACTTACGACTGGCTAGTCGGGAGAACGGTGTCTGCCGAACCGGAGACCCCAGGTTCAAAACCACGGACACCACTGTCTTTTCGAAGTCATGTGCGTAATGCCGCTAGCTTAAAACGGTGAAGGAAAACATCGTCAGAAAACCGACATGTACCTAGAACCTTTCAAAGTCATATGTCATCCACCAACCCGCACTGGGCCATCGTGGTAGATTATTGCCTTAACTCTCTCCTTGTGAGAGAAGGGCCGAGTCCCAGCAGTGGGAACATTTAGTGGGCTGTTGATGATGATGATGATGTCTGCCGTAGTACAAGCTTTGCCTAGTTTGGGGTCAGATGGTGATGTGTGTGAATTGTTCACCAGTATTTATCTATTTATATGTAATTTTAATATGAAAAGGATTTACTTTTGACTAATACAAAAAAATCGATTTTCTTCGCAAAAATCGTTTTTTTTTTTAATATAATCGATTTTTAACAAATCGATTAATTTTGAATAAACAAAAAATCGATTTTTAATTAATCGATTATTTTCCATCAATCTAACATCCCTAGAATAGCGACAGATATACTGCTATTATGTATATTGGTGACGCGAACTCACTAGATTTCATACATCCAAAGAGCACTAATGCGCATATCACACGCCACTACTTTTCCGTCGCTTCGAAGCTACGTCGCAACGCCGCCGAACCAACACAAGAAAAGTGCTTAATGTGGTTGTAGATGTAGTGTTTTATTGAAAAATACCAACAGACCGTACGGACAGTAGAATCATACCTACCACATTGATGTAGCATAATTTTATCGATCAGCCCGTGCTATAATGATGATGATTATGATGTACTTGGGAAAGTTTCATCTTCAGTTATAGGTTGATGGTGATGATCCGATATTCTTATGTTGCATACATTAGAAAGAATGTATGTATAGTCCCGGTGAACTTTTTTACTAAGTCAACCGATATTCACGAAATTTGGTATATAAGTGTAATTTGGATAAGTGGATAGGATAAGATATTTCCACTTTAAAAGATTGTCTCATCAATTCGCAACAAGAATGATTGCTTAAATTGATAAACTTACTGGCCGTAAGTTTCAGAAGTGTCAAACAGATGGCGCCTCAAAGAGATAAAGATTTGTTGAAGTGAAAACTTCTTTTGGCACGGCATAGACAGATTTTTCGTGGGCTGTGACATTAATTCTAGCGTCACGCTCGGGAATGATAAGAAATCTTCCGGTAAACTCGGGACCATGGCCATTGGCCATCTAGAAATTCGTCAGCATTTCCCATTGGTCATCTAGAAATGTGTCAGCGTATCTAAATGGCCATGCTCATGGCCACACCTTCCTGTCTCACGTTCCGGTTTCCAAGGCTTGCTAACAAATTCTGAGTTTTTAAGTTTTTACTTCTATGGGCAGTTCCTATGACTGACAATTTTTTGAAGTGAAAACTTCTTTAGGTGCGTTGAGACAAAATTTTCGTGGGCTGTTAAATGAATTTATCCGTCACGCTCGGGTTTGATAATAATTTCCGGATGAACTCGGGATGCTAGAGCGAGAAACAAAATACAGTGAACAAGCGCGTCAGAGCGAGAAAGATAATATAGTCCTTGTGAACCTGTGTTCATTATATTTATATCTGTTTATACCGACATTAACTTCTAGGTACTTACCACACTAATATCATTAATTGAACTTGTCACGAAATATTAAATTTGCATTTCACATCCATTGCAAAAAAAAATTTGTTGTAATATACTCATATTACTGTTTTATCACAGCACTTACACTACGTAAGTAGCTACGTTCATGTTCATCATTCTTGTATGATTGGTAGTTTTGTAGTGGTAGGACTCTTGGCAGAGTCCGCCTGGGTAAGTACCACACCTTTGCCAGTTATTCTACCGCCAAGCAGTAATGTGCAAACATTACTGTGTTCCGGTTTGGAGGGCAATGTTTCCAGAGAAATTACAGGGCTTAGAGATATAAGATCTTAGATCTCTGGGTGACGAGCGCAGTGCAGTGCTAGGTAATGATTTGGACTCTTCATGTTCCAATAGCTGCGTGTCACTGGGCTGTTATGTGTCAGGCATGTTGCTTACCATCAGGCACATGTCCTGATCGTCTCGTCACTCTTTCCTAAAAAAAAAAAAAAAAAAAAACGTAAACACGCATAATAATACCTATTCACATATCACAGCACTTGCACATGTACACACTTTAAACACAACATATATATGCATTTTTAGCGAAATACCTATAAAATAAATAAATAGCAAGACACTAAAAAATTTGCTAGTCAAACATCAAACCCTATTTCCGAACCGCGTAATTTTTTTTTATTTATTCTTGGCCATAGAAACTAATCATTTTGCCACATGTTATTCTCGCGTTGCTGTGCTTACTAGGTATATACTAATTTTCAATTTCTAAATAATTTGTATTTTTAATTATTAAAATTATTTAAGTAGTGGTTTTTAAATATCAGTATTTCTTATTTTAGTTTTGACTTCTGCCGTGCGGTCTTAAGCGCACACATATTTTTTTATTACCTGTTTCTCATTTACCGATCGTACTAATACGATCCATAAAATATCCATAGAATAATTCTAATAATACTACTAGACTACTATAAATTATAGGCCAGGTGATAAATAATAACAACAAAAAACTATATACGGCCGAATTGAGAAACCTCCTTTTTTGAAGTCAGTAAAAACAAAATAGTAAAAAAAATATTTCAACCTCTCCTAATCCATTATTCCGTACAAAAATCAAGCGACAAGAAGGAAGGAGCGAGCGTTGCAACTTGCTCCCCGGGTCCCCTCTTCAACTTTCACTCAGTTGGACAGTACAAATGCCGGCTGTGCTATACAGTGCTGAATTTTATTATTTTGTACCCTTTTATCACATTACATAGGTCTCCTGGTGTATCATATGACTCATAAACTTTGTTTACGGGCTTATAGTCTATACATAACGGTACATAAATATTATTTAATATTTTAGATTAATTACAATAAAATTGCCAACGAAGTTTTCAATTCTGTCGCGTCCAGCAAAGTAGTATGTAAGTAATTCGGAATCACAGAGCAAACACAGCTAATCCATAGACGATCGGGTTTTTTTGTTGACGGCGTTGTCGCTGTCAATCTTTGTACGTGGTCCGAATCATTGTTATAACCAGAATCATTTTTCAAATCTTAATAATTAAATAGTTTAGAATGGATATTTGATTCTTCTTGGATTTTTGTACCAACGCTAAAATGCAGACTGACTTCAATTATTCCCTGTATAATGTATATAGTAATCAAGTATAAGATAAGATAAATTTTTATTCAGATCACAAGTTGACATTTTTACAATTTGCTATTGGAAAATGGAAAATAAACTTCCAAAAAGTTACAGTTTTGACAAAAGAATATCGCAAGGTACCTACTAAATGTATGTAAAACTTATCTTGTTCTACAAGGCCGGGTCCAGAGCAGGGGGGCGAAGTCATGGGGGTCACCACTTCCTCCCCTACTCCTGGTTCCAGAATCCCCTCCTGGTTCCAGAACCTAGGTGGACTACAAATCACAAATTAAAGCGCATTGTTTCTTCGACAATAGGTTTACATTTGACCGCTATATCTCCTGATGTTAAGCTGCAATGCCGTCTACGATGAAGCGTTTTTATACTCGTACCTAAAACAAATCGAATCGCTCTCGGCTCGTAAAACATCCTAATAATATTATAAACTAGCGACCCGCCCGGCTTCGCACGGGTGTAATATAAAATCTTCGAAAACTTTCATTTAATTTACCTGCTGTAAGTATAAAGAACCATATTGATATGTATTATATGCACAATGTATTAAAAATACTGAATTGGTTAAGTTTGTACGTTGTTTTAACCTCTAGGCTACCATATCTTCTAGCTTTTATGAGATTGAAACTATTGTTTACAGCCTTTACTAATTTATACTTCTTTAACCTACCTACCTACTAAAATTACAGGGCTTAGAGATATTTATAACATCTTAGATCTCTGGGTGACGAGATCAGTGCAGTGCTAGGTAATAATTTGGACTCTTCACGCTGCGTGTCACTGTGCTCTTATGTGGCAGGCGTGTTGCTTACCATCAGGTGCATGCACTGCTCGTCTCGTCACACTTTATTTAAAAAAACCAATAGGATTCATGATTCAGGGAATATCTACCCACTCCAACGACGTATACTACGTCAACGTATAATACATGTTGAGTCAAGATTAAAATAAAGTTAAAACTTCACAATTATTTTATTTCTAACAATTTCAACAACTTAAAACACTAACAGATAAGTTACTTTAGAACCATGTACACATAATTAGGTCCATAAATTTTGTTTAAACAAAGTTAGGCTCTCTATACGTAAACAGTAAACTCAATATCCCCTTGGAATCTCATAGACATAATATATATTTTTTCTTTATACAAAGTTAAGCTCTGTGTGCGCGTACCTATACAGTAAACTTAATATCTCTTGAATCTCACAGAAATTACACATTCACATTTTGTAAACGATTAAATAGTTACATGCGAATCGAAATGAGTTATGCCAGGCCCCAGAACAAAAATATAAGGTATTTAATTATATAATTTAAAATATGTAGGTACCTATGTAATAATCTACCCCAATAAACTATAAGTAGGCCAATTAATAGTAATATATAGCTTTATAATAATTAGCGATACAGATGCAGATTTATAGTATTAGATACCTGCCTACACTAATCGAACAAGCTACTTATTTTTATCTCAAAGTTTAAAATCTGTTTAATGCCTAGTTCTTAAAAAAAACAATAATTTTGTGGTAGTTTATGTACTTTCAAGTCAAACTTGATGTTTCTAGAATACATAGGTAGTAGAATAGGCAAATATTCATAATAAATCAATCCTATTCTGACGACGAGTTGTTATAATAATTTTAAGTAAGTACAAAATAAACTATGCACCCTTCCAAGGAAGCCCGAGAAACGGGAAATTTAATAAATTTTATAGACCGTAATAAATCGGCGACTTAAGTGTTTTCTCACAAAAGAAAATAAGTTTTCAGAAGATATTGTGAACAATATTACCTGCCTGTAGCCTGTCAACCAGGAGTACCTATAGAGTAGGCGCCCACTCCACGTTGTTAAGTGAGCTTTGATACGAACGTTAACCATTATAAAGTTTATGGAAAATGCTATAACTTCGGAATAAGGCATATGCCGAGCCGTAAGTTAATAAAACCTTATAACTTCTCAAGCATTACACTCCACAACCATCTTCTTCGGGCAGAGGAAAGGGGAAATGACTTTACAGGTCACCTATGCTAAGTATAGCAGTATGAGTCCGCATTTGGCAAAACCTTGGCTTTTGAAGCTTCATCTGGGAAAAAGCGAGCCGATTTGCGTGTTCACTTTATACTATTCTGCATCAGCGCTCACTACCGGTAAGTGCGAGTCAAATTCTACGACTGTCGACATTTCTTTGGCACGCTACTTTGGCTCGTCTGCTTAGAGACTCGCGCTCGGATTTCCGCTTATAAATCTATACGATAGGATCACACATATATTAGGCTATTTTTATTTGCTGGTAAAATTTGCTATGGTATTGCGTTAAAACAAAGTCAGGTTTGTCGCCCAGACGCAAAATGGGTTAACGATAGAAGTTGGTTAATATTCCGGATTCTATAGGCGAGGGACGGAGATAGACGTCACTATGTGAACGAGGTTCCACGAGCACGATTACGAGACAAACCCGTAGGAAAAGGATAGTGACAGTTTTTTTTCGTTTCTCCAATAAATGGTTCTCTCTTCTTTTCTCCTTCAAACAAATCATGCTATTTAAAAATCCACAGCAGATGCATTTTTTTATTTGTTATTTTTTGTTTAGGGCGGTTATTGGTTTTCCTTCAGAGTTTTGTGTGTTTATGGAAATACCACAATACCAGTGATGTATCAATCGCTGCTGTTTCTAAGTCAATCAATCAATACGCGTCGATGCTCGGAGCCGACAAGGTACGTTGTTAACTTGTTAGGAATTAATTCACACAAAGCAAACCAAAATCCGCTTGCTTGCTCGCGTGCTTGTTGTATTTGAATCAATCCAGTGGAAGCTCATCTTAAGTAATATTTTAAGGGTACGAAGACCTGTGTCTTACCACTTTTTTTCCGTATGGGTAACGCAGGAAAGATATGAAGAGTAGTTTATAACGTTATAACGTAGTGAATCCGCGCGCGACTCAAAATCTGTCAGCGGACATAAGGAAAATGGGATTTGCGACACTAACGTTGTTGGTTTTATTTATAAGTTCACTAAGTAATAATATTAAACCTAACC